>OY747718.1:1072500-1665000 GCA_963556495.2 Valencia hispanica | reverse complement strand
TTTGTGAAAACTAATATTTGTGGCATTCTCAAAACTTTTGGCCACAACTGTAGAAAAGGAAGTAGCAGAGTGAAGAAAATTGGTCAGTCTGTCCTCCAGCAGTCTAAGCCTATAGCAGCATAACTACAGAGATAGCTCAGGATGACCTTAGCCACTCTAACTATAAGCTTTATCAAAAAGGAAAGTTTTAAGCCTGGCCTTAAAAGTAAACAGAGTGTCTGCCTCACGGACTAAAGCTGGGAGCTGGTTCCACAGGAGAGGAGCCTGATAACTAAAAGATCTGCCTCCCATTCTACTTTTAGAAATCCTAGGAACTACAAGTAAACCTGCAGTCTGAGAGCAAAGGGCTCTGTTAGGAACATAAGGAACAATTAGATCTCTGATGTATCATCTCCAGATGTTCCAAAGTCGTCCCAAGAACAGAACCTTCTTTATCAGGTTGTTGATCCTTTTTAAGACCCTGGCTCTGATGCTGCTACCCCAACAGATGATGGATGAAGAGATTACACTCTCCACAACAGACTTGTAGAAGATCTGCAGCATCTTGCTGCAAACCTTGAAGGACCTAAGCTTCCTCCAGAAGTCCAGTCTGCTCTGTCCCTTCTTGTAGACGGCTTCACTGTTCAGTCTCCAGTCCAGTCTGTTGTCAAGTGAACTCCGAGGTATTTATACTTCTCAACCACCTCCACTTCTTCTCCCATGATGGAAACAGTGTTTGACTTATCCCTGTTTCTTCTGAAATCTACAATCATCTCCTTTGTTTTGTTCACATTCAAGGTGAGACGATTGTTTCCACACCATGTCACAAAGCGGTCCACCAGCTCTCTGTATTCAGCTTCTTGTCCATCTCTGATACACCTGAGTATTTCTGCAGATGACAGGTCTCTGAGGTGTACAGAGTGAAAAGGAATGCCACATGCCACACTTTTCAGATTTTTTCTTTTTGTAAAATAAACGTAGCCATCCATGAACGATTTTCTTTCAACTACAGCTTTGTGTTGGTCTTCCAGAAAAAAATCTCATTAAAACAGGTTGGATCTGAACAAAATGTGAAAAAGACAGAGTGAAAGTTTTTTGTATGAAAACTAATCAGATGGTTTCAGCTGCAGCTTGTTGAAGGTTTCTTCGGCTGATTCTGTCCTCTGCAGATCTTTATTTGTTGAAAGCAATTTTTTAATGTCAGATTTCCCTCTGAACACAACGTCATCAGTTTGCATGACGTGAATAAACAAACTTAACGCAAAGAGAGCGCTTCAACCAATAGGAACACACTACCGCCCCCTGGACCAATCAGAATTAAACCATCTACATCGCGGGTTGCCTTTGAGCCAATCACGACAGGAGGATGTGTGACGTAGTTCCGTCAGCTGTTCTTGTTTTTGCTTTAATTCTGCAGCTCCTCTTTTCCTTCTGGGCGGGTTCTGGGTGTCCGACCCGTTGAGAGAGGCACACCGAACCGAACCTGAGCGTTCACCCAGCGGGTGAAGCAGCGCCTTCCTGCCGCTGTCCGACACACCGCCCCCACTCCACATTTCCTCTGAGCTGGAGCCGTCCTCCGCCGCAGACATCGAGGGAAGAGGCGCGACCGACCCCGGGCCTCCAGTCCAGTTCGGAAGGGGGAGAGGAGGTCGCTGGGAAGCGGGATGGAGGTCGCGGGCGAGCCGGGCCGCCAGTTCGGCTGCGCCTCTTTCAACCAAGACTCCACGTAAGCAAGCTGCTCAGCGTGGATGAGTCATCTGCAGACCCATCCACGGAGATAGTTACTTATTAGGGCTGGTGGCTGAGCAGTCTGTCCAGAGCCAATGAGTTCTGCTCTTTGTGGACCTTAGAACCAGCTGGGGAAGCTCGGCCCAACAGTCCCAGTTAGTTTAGCATCATTTGGACTGGAATGAAGTTTAGGGTCTGAACTCTGACCTCTTGCTCCTCTGGGTTGTTTTGGTCCACAGAACAGGCATAACATTAGGACCACTGACAGATGTGGTGACTGACCCTGATTTATGGCCCCTGTTAGTGGGAGGGGTTACTAGGAGGTAGGGGGACATTTTGTCCTCAGACGTCAGCTGGATCAGAACATCTCATGAACACTGCTAGCCTGCTCCCATCTGCACTGGTCAGTATTAGAGGTGCTCACTATATTGAGTTGCAATTAGAATTGAGTTGCAATTAGAATTGAAATATCAGTATGTGCAACATCACAATCACAAAGGACATGCATGCAGTATTGCATAGGCTACATAAAGTCGGGGGCCACGCCTTAAACTCTTATTTCTAACCTCTTAGATCCACTTTCTCTGTCTCATATGGAGCTTAGCAACCGAGATCAGAAAGCTCTGGGAACATTATGGGGTCACAGGGCTGATGGGAAAGAAATTACTCCCAAAAATGGGAGATAATAATAATGTCATCATGACAATATTCTATCGTAATATGGGATATTATAAAGTCTTCCTAAACTCACACAGCTTCAGGGAATATTTGTCTGTCATGTGTCGTTTATCTCAGCACCTTTCCAGGCCGTGTAGCAGACTGTGTAGAACAGCTGGTCCTAACCCTCCGTTATCCCTGGTTTGGGATAGAAAAGGTTTTGGACGTGACCTCCAAAGTCATTGGATTTCAATGGAGACCCCAACAAGCTGCTAGCAGAAGCTAAAAGATCTACTGCTAACATCTTGGAGTCAAAGCTTGATGGATCAGGGCTGTTTTGGCAGTCATAATGTTATGCCTAATCAGTGTACATGCTGAACAAACTAAGGCAGTGTCTCTGTTGTGCAGAAATCCCCCTTTAAAATGAAGTGATGTCATCAGAGATGAGCCTGATTCGTGCTGGGTCAGATTGTTTACAGGGTCAGGTTGGAGGGGAAACTGAGGAGATGCTTTATTTAGTTTGAACCAGTATGTGCTGATCCAGACAGCTACCACAGCCTGATGCAGCCAGGATTAGTTCTACTTGGTTCTGGTCGGAAGCTTATAGGCAAATCATAGGCCAGAAAGTCTCTGGAATTGGACAATTTTAATGTTTGTTTGGACTGTTCCTTTTTTTTAAATCATATATATATATAGTTCTTGGTTGTGTAGTGGAAGGACAATGATACAGGGTTCCAAAGTAAAAATATCAGTTGTGACATGCACTTGTATTCAGCTTCCTTTACTCTGATGCCACCCACTAAAGGTCTGTACTTTTATAGAGGACTCCAAGGTGCTTTCTCTACATTCAATTCAGTTTATTTATATAGTGCAGATTCCCAACAGATGTCATCTCAAGGCACTTAACAAGAAGTTATTTCAATACATTTATACAAACATTCCAATCAGTTAAAAAGTTTCCTATGTAAGGAATCCCAGCAGATTGCGTCAGTCATTGGCGTGAAGTTGGGCCCCGTTGATGCAGACTTTCCAACCACAGCAATCCTTCAGCAATCCCTCATACTGAGCGAGCATGTAGCGACGGTGGAGAGGAAAAACTCCCTTTTAACAGGAAGAAACCTCCAACAGAACCAGGCTCAGTAGGAGCGGCCATCTGCCACGACCGTCTGGGGGTTTGAGAAGACAGAGCAGAAACACAGAAGGAACAGAAGATCCGATATAAGAGAACTTTCTATGTTACAGAAAGTAAAAAGTTGATAACAGGACACAGTGGATGTTCAGTTACTGGGAGGATCATCCCAGTCGATGCCCCCCGTCCAACAGGGCATTGCAGCCAAGCAGGATACCAGACCAGGTATATCTTCTATGGAGAGAAAAACACTGAGAGAAAACAAAGTTAACAGTCGAAATAACAGCAAATAATACAACTGGAGAGTAGTAGGAGAAAATGAAGTAGCAGAGTGAAGAAAATTGGTAAGTCTGTCCTCCAGCAGTCTAAGCCTATAGCAGCATAACTACAGAGATAGCTCAGGATGACCTTAGCCACTCTAACTATAAGCTTTATCAAAAAGGAAAGTTTTAAGCCTGGCCTTAAAAGTAAACAGAGTGTCTGCCTCACGGACTAAAGCTGGGAGCTGGTTCCACAGGAGAGGAGCCTGATAACTAAAAGATCTGCCTCCCATTCTACTTTTAGAAATCCTAGGAACTACAAGTAAACCTGCAGTCTGAGAGCGAAGGGCTCTGTTAGGAACATAAGGAACAATTAGATCTCTGATGTATGATGGAGCTTGATTATTAAGGGCTTTGTATGTAAGAAGAAGGATCTTAGATTCTATTCTGGATTTAACAGGGAGCCAATGAAGGGAAGCTAAAACAGGAGAAATGTGATCTCTCTTTTTAATATTCATCAGAACTCTTGCTGCCGCTTTTTGGATCAACTGAAGGCTTTTAATGGCATTTTGTTGACTTCCTGATAGTAAAGAATTACAGTAGTCCAGCCTTGAGGTAACAAATGCATGGACTAGTTTCTCAGCATCACTCCTGGACAGGATGTTTCTAATTTTAGCAATATTCCGGAGGTGAAAGAAGGAAATCCTAGAAACCTGTTTAATATGGGATTTAAATGTCAAGTCTTGGTCAAAAATAACGCCGAGGTTCTTTACGTTATTACTGGGGGCCAATTTAATGCCATCCAGATGAAGTGATTGACTAATCAGTTTCTTTTTTAGAACTTCTGGTCCAAAGACAGCAACTTCTGTTTTGTCCGAATTTAAAAGCAAAAAGTTTAGATTCAGTCCTTCACCCACTGATGGTGTTCAGCTTCCCTGGGGCAGATCAATAGAAGAGAGGCTACCATTCAATCAGCATCACCTGCAAGCAAGGTGGGGGAACGGTCTTGCCCGAGGACACAATGACCAAGACGGACGGAGCGGGGGTTCAAACCAGTTACCCTTCAGTTACAGGATGAGCCCCTACCTCCTGAGCCAACGTCACCTCAGAACTTCAGCTCAGCTGTTTACCTTCAGTAGTGACCTAATGAGGGAGGTGGGTAAGCTAGACCTTTCTACCATTGGTCAATCAGCAACAGGTAGAGAGGTGGGGTTCACCCTGGACAGCTCTCCAGTCCATCACCTCATGCTGAGGGAATGCTTTTATTCAGCTGGAAAAGGGAAGATGGATGGAGACCTTCCTGGGAGAGACCTGTTAGAGGCAGCATAAAACCTGAGACTGGAGGAGGTCTGCTTTCCAGCAGGACAACCGGCCTAAACATGCAGCCAGAGATATTATGGGATGGTTAAGCTCAGGTATAGACGGAGTCCAGCATGTTTTAGATGTGGTCCTGCTCCATTACAGCTGCTTCAGATGTCTGAATAATCTTTGGAGAGGCCTGTTAGTGAGCCAATCATTTGATTCAGGTGTTTAACCAGGAGAAACATCAAAAACATTGGGACTGACTTTGGATCCTGCTGGTTTTCATAAAAGCACATTCATTAAACCACGTATCATGTTTGAAAGTTTTAATAAAACACTCTGAGGTGTGGTTAAAACGGGACAGCACCAGCAGCTCCACTCACTGGAGGGGCCCCACATATGGGGCCCTATAAGGAGAATCAGCCCTTAACCCTAACCCCCTTTTTTATTTTTAGTCCCTACTGTTAGCCCATATATTCCTGTCCTGTCTCCTCCAGCTTCTTAACAGGTGCAAACCTGCTGAACTTCCCACAGATTCTGGAACATTCCCCTTTCCCTCACATTCACCAGACAGATCATTTACGGAGAGAGACTAGACCTGTTCCAGGGGGGAGAAGCAGTTCTCTGATATAGGTGTAGTGCAAAATTCATGAGTCAGCATTATGAAGCTGCTACTGGAAGACGGATTGGAGTTGATTAAAAGCCCATCTTGGCTTCCTATTAACATACCCTGGACTTATAGAAACACACATTTCTAAAACAATATCCCACTCTTGTGTTTGGATCCTATCCATTATCTAGAGACGGACCTGATGAGAACTGCTTATGCTCCGTTTGTAAAGCATCAACCCTCCGTCTCCCTGGCTGACCTGAACCATCTGATGTTTTTGGATTGCTTCTTATCAGGATGACCTAAATTGACTGCATTACTGTAGTGCTTTTTCAGTCAGAGAACTCCAAAGCCCTTCACTCTACATTCAGTCAACTATTCATACACACATTGACACACTGATGGTGGTGAGCTACATCATAGCCACTGGGCCCTCTGACCACCACCAGGAGGCCTAGTTTTCTGAGCCTCCATCTGATCCAAAATAATTCAGTAGGAGTGTTTATGCTACATTACAAGATAGCTCCTGATTCTCCCAAATCAGCTGTTCTTCCTGTAAAACCTCAGTAAAACACAGAGATATAAAAAGCTTCATATTATGTCAAAGATCTCAGAGTATAATAGGGTTCAAGAAAGAGCAGTTTGCAGTCTCTCAGTCTGCAGGCTTAGCTGTGGTTCCTAAAATAGAATCAGATGTGGATCCTATATCTGTTATTACATTGAACTTGATGCTGATTTAAGGTCTGATCTCTCTAAATTAAAGGAGAAACGACCCAATTTTATCTCCAATATAGAAACTCATCCTGCACTATTCGATTGACAGAAAATGAGCTAAATCTTTTGTCACATTACATAAGGAGACTCAGCAACTGGTCTGATTTGCTGCTTTAAATGCACACATCATTGAAAATGTCCAGATCTGCTGTGTAGAGTTTTAGCAGCCATGCATGGAGTACTCCTTGGCTGAGGTTACTGGATCTGTATGTTTCAGCTCTACATCCTGTGCTCAACTGGTGTCCTTAGTGATTTAGTGAGGATTTATTTCTAACTAGGACTGCATGCTAATTTGCAACATTGCCTATTGCAATATTGGTGAATGTTACAATAACTGTCTTTCTGCTTTGGGTTTGTAGATAATGAGTATTCTCTCTAGCGACTGGAACAAAATAAAATTCATTATTTTCAGATATTTCTATCAGATATGCATACTGTGTACAGAAACATTGCATTAACATTCAATTTGTGATGCCCCCCAGCATAGGTGTATAAAAAGCCTTTACATCATTGTATATTTTATAACAGCTGCATATTCTCTGAATAATCTTCAAAAGTCCAACTTTTAATTTAAAGACATTTATTTGGTGGCTACTGTCTGTCCGTTGTCCAAGCCCTTTCTGCCAGTGGGACAGCATGTAGTCTTCTCCTCTAACATGTCAGTGTTGGAGAGCTAGGAACTTCTTCTTTCAACAACCTCTCTAGATCATCCAGACTTCCAATTGAATTCATTTTATTTATATAGCGCAGATTCACACCAGATGTCATCTCAAAGCACTTTACAAGTGTCCGGTCCCCTCTCATGCTCTCTTCTCAAAAGCTCTCCCCACTGCGTCTCTATGATTTAGTGTCTGTCTAGTGAATCATTTCTGTTTCCAGGAAGATGTCATTAGATGTTAATTTAAAGGTGAATATCCCATCTACTTGAACAAGTTTCCAGGGACCTTTGCCATAGGCACACAGCATCACAGATCCTCCACCATACCTAACAAGGGACACAAGGGGCTTTTTAACTTTAGACTCACCTGCAGTCCTTGTTGCACACAGTTCCAGTTAAACTCATTTTAGAGTTTAATAAACTGCATATGATTAGTTTTGTGATGGTCGGACAGAAAACAACTTTCATTGCCTTCCATCCATCCATCCATCCATCCATTTTCTTCTGCTTATCCGGGGTCGGGTCGCGGGGGCAGCAGCCTAAGCAAAGAGACCCAGACTTCCCTCTCCCCAGCCACTTGTTCCAGCTCCTCAGGAGGAACCCCAAGGCGCTCCCAGGCCAGCCGAGAAACATAGTCCCTCCCGCGTGTCCTGGGCCTTCCCCTGGGCCTCCTCCTGGTGGGATGTGCCCGAAACACCTCACCAGGGAGGCATCCAGGAGACATCCTGACCAGATACCCGAGCCACCTCAACTGACTCCTCTCTAGGAACTTCCATTGCATCAATCTTAATCTTACAATGTGTGTTAATCAATCTTGTGTGTGTTGCAGGTCACTGGCGTTGGGAACCAGGGGTGGCTACAAGCTTTTTTCTCTGACCTCGGTGGAAAAACTGGACTGCCTCCATGAGAGTGGTTAGTAACTTTTCTTCAGTTTGAGCTACACTTTCATCCCTTGTTAAGGTTGAGTTTTCTCTTTCAAATTACACAAGAGTATACCCTACACTGTGTCCAGTAGAGATGCACCAATCAGGGTTTTACAGGCCAATCCAGACCTTCTGATTTCAGGTTTCTACCTAGGGACTACAACAGATCCCAACCTACTTTGTTTTTATTCAGCAATGAGTATAAACCATCCACATTGGACATGTTTTACAGGAAGACCTCTATGCTCAAGTGATCAATATCTCTCCTAGGTATTTTTATATGATCTTGGTTAAGCTCAATATTGAAAAACTTCCCAACTGTCAGCATAATAAAAGTCCAATGGTCAAACTTTATTGATCTTCCTTTTTAGTTGTAGAAAGGATTGTTGGCTGTTCCTGGAGACGTGTTTAAACAAATCTAAACTGTGTTGGAATGTCCTCTTCAGTAAATGTCCACCAATGGGTCTTCATCTTTATGAAACTTACTGAAGGAGTCTGTGAAGTTCTTTGTTTCGGCTAATTGGCTTTCAGTTGACAGAAGTATCAGGTCTTATGCTGTCCATGTGGATTATTAAATTAAGCTTTTCTAAACCTGATTCTGTATATTATACCCCCTGTGACTGTAACATCTGAACTCCACTCCACCAGGGCCTGCAATGAGTATGCTAACTTTTTATTGAGAAAAATCTGAAAATTAGAGCGTCAGTCTGTATATCAGTATCAAGCCCATCACCAATGCTATGTCCAATCAAAACTAATCCGGAGAAAATGACAATTCTATCAACTCAATCATAAAACTGTAAAGAAAATTATACATCAACTAACCTTCTCCTCTTGCAGTCTTGATATCCTACCCACAGCTTTCCTTAAAGCAACACTCAGTAAGTTTTGCTCTCTGGGTCCCCCTACAGTTGGGAAAAAGGTATTGTTTTCTACTACTGTCGTAAAATCTGTTATGGTTATACCAGGGGATTCACGTGAATTGACAAGCGATTCCCTCTAACGTTACCGATTTTCACGTCTTGGGCAGCCTTTGTGTCAAATGTCTTCATCCCAGGTACATTTTCTACATTTCAGCATGTCACATGTACGGCAGCGTAGAGCTGTCAGCTGTATCAAGTTATAACATGATAGTTTATTGTAAAAATGTAAAAACAACGTGAAACTATCACGTTATAACGTGATAGTTTCACGTTTTTACAATAAACCATCACGTTATAACGTGATACGGTCTAATTTCTTTATTATATGGCTGACAGCTCTGTTCTGACGATCTGTGCTACCTCCTCAGAATGTCCTACCGTAGCGCCCATCTGTCGGTGCTCCCCCTCGAAAAGTATGTTTACATGCCGAAAACAACAACTGTTAGCTTTGATTTTAAACATAATCATCGGAAAATATTTTTCAAGTGACGGGATTGAAGTGGCAGATTAGCAGTAATACCTAACATAGCAAAAAATTATGAATTACGAAAACTTTTCTTTCAATCCACAGAACATGCTACCCGTTTTATATAAAGCTAAAACTAGCACATAAAGATGCAGTAAAAACCTTGATCAGAAGATCCTACCTGTTAAATAGGCCTATAGATGAATAGCACACTCTGGAAATCTGTTAGTTTGTAAAGCAGGTAATGAATATATACCAAGCCAGTAAGACGTAGAGCAGATAATAGTATTATTACTCCAAAATATTAAAATGTAGTATGATTATAAGCACAAATAGCCTGCAAAATACACCGCATTTACTGTACGACTCTAATTAATGGGACTTGTTTACATGCAGTGTAACGATGTCACAGAAGTGAAACTAACATAAGGGCTGTCATGTAAACTTGAAACAAGTAGCTTAAGGAAAGCCTAAAAATATTTTGAATACAAATTAGCCAGTAATAAAATAATTTGAATAAAACCTTCACGCCCCGCCTCTGGACAGCTGCTCCATGCGAGTCTCATATCAACGCATAAAGCAGCTCATCCGAAGGCCAGACTGTTATCTTACTGCCCCGGCGTCTGTCTCTCTGGTGACCTGACACATATATATCATAATCATTAAGTTGGAGCAATAAGCTTGTCATTTTACAATAGATGCATTCACTAAACAGAGAATATACACTTAATTCCTAATTGCATAACAATTTTCCACCACAGTAGCACGGATTGAGGGGTAGCACAGATAGTCTGATCACATATGAATACAATTTCGACTCTGTCATGATGACAGTTGTTCAATCTACCTGCTGTTAGGCATCTTCCATTTATATGTACCTGCCGAGTATGCTCCACCCAGAGAGCCTTGGAGGACGCTGCACCTACCGGCTTTTGTGAAGCCTGCCGTAAAGCAAGTCGCATTTGTAGTCGCATTTGAACTACAAAACCACTACCCGACGACCCAAACTTACATAGTGTTGTTATGGCCGACAGAGGGCCGCAAAGCCAATGCAGAAGTGCCGTTTCACCCTGTTATGAGTTGATGAACTACTGACACGAGTTCGGAAACATTTTAATGTAAAAAAACTCTTTAGTGTTGCTTTAAGAAAGTTTTCCCTGTCATTGGGTCTGATCTGATTCAAATAGTGAACTCACCCACCTGTCTGGTGTCTTCCCCCAGGCTTTATAAACAGCAGTTATTAAACCACTATTAAAGAAGAAGGACCTGGACAACACATTAATGCAGTACTACAGGCCAATCTCTAATCTTCCATTCATCAGCAAGTTTATTAAAGGTGCCCTGCCACACAAAACCGTTTTTACTTGTATTTTTGAAATGTGTTTGGTCCATATGTATTTGTGTTATGTCATGAATGTGAAAATGAACCGCTAAACAAAACGAAATAAGCGGAGAAATTAGGCCAATTAGTAAAGCTCATCAGTTTGACGTGGAAGTGATTCGTTACTCATTACTATTCATGAGCTCTCCCACTTGAGATGCGCTCACAGAAGTCGTGTAGCTCAGTGAGTTTTCCTATACAGCAAAGATGGCTGAACATCAACGGGCTTGTGCCCTATGCAAGAATAGAAGTTCAACAATGCACATGTTGCCCAAGAACCCAGAGTTGAGGATGAAATGGCTTCAGTTCATTTTTGGAACAATGCCACAACAGGATCATACGAATTTAGTTATCTGTTCAACACATTTTGAAGAGGAGACTTCGTCAACTTTGGGGAGTACAGCAAAGGCTTCGCGTCACGGTTGCGGTTGAAGCCTGGAGCAGTACCATCGCGTCAGTCGACGGCCAGTGCACAGCCCGTAAGTAAAACTCTATTGTCAACTCAAGAAAATGCTAGGTTATACAGGTTTAATGCACTCGCTAGCCTAGCAGGTTTTATTTTAATTTGGACAATGCTAGCACTCGCTAGCCAAGCTAAGTTCATGCCATAAAGCTAAAATTATTTGATAACAGCTGTTGCCAAGCTGTCATGTTATGGAGGAAACCGACGCAAACACAAAATGTTTAAAGGGCCCCCTCACCTATACCTGAAGAAGCCATTTCTGCTGTGATTCCAGAAGATAGTAAACAAAGTTCCTCTAGCCTACTTGTTTCACTAGGTGAAGGAATAGCCATGCTCTCATATCTTAGCGATTAGCCAATTGGAGTCAAGCAGCTTAACTCATTGAATATTAATGAGAACTGGTGCAAATTGAGCTGAGTCTTCCTGCAGGCTTTAATGCTAGAAGCTAGAATGGCTTGAAACAAGGTAACCATTGCATATTTTCCACAAAAAATGTTACAGAGTCCATGGTAAACTTCAGAAATTACCCAAAAAGTAGTGAAATATGTGTGGCAGGGCACCTTTAAAAAAGCTGTTTCAACAGTTAAATAGCTTCATAACAATGACTAAGAGTTTAGATATTTATCAGTCTGGTTTCCGTGCTCACCACAGCACTGAGACTGTCCTCGTCAAAGTTTTTTAATCACATCCGCATAAATACAGACTGTGGTAGAACTACAGTGCTGGTACTTTTGGACCTCAGCCCCGCATTTTATATTGTTGATCATGATATACTCTTGGAACAACTGGAGAGCTGAATCGGACTCTCTGGTTCAGTACTTGGCTGGTTTGAGTCTTACCTTAAGAACAAGAACTTCTTTGTGTCAATAGGAAACTGTTCAAGTGAAACTTTTTAAGTAAATGCATTAAGCAAATCAATAGATGGATGTGCCATAACTTTCTCCAGCTGAACAGAAACAAAAAGAAGTAAATACCTTTGGACCTAAAGAGGAACGATCAACAATCAGCTCCAGTTAATCCAGCTAGAAACTACTGATCAGGCCTGAAATCTAGGTGTAGTAATGGACTCAGACCTGAACCTCCAGGGTCACATAAAGGTCAATAACAAGGTCAGCCTTCTATCACCTGAAGAACATCTCTAGGATTAAAGGACTGATGTCCCAACAGGACCTAGAAAAACTCATCCATGTGTTTATCTTTAGTCGGATTGATTACTGCAACAGCGTCTTCACAGGTCTGCCTAAAAAGTCAATCAGACAGCTGCAGCTGATCCAGAACGCTGCTGCTCGCGTTCCTCACTAGAAAATCTGTTGTCGTATCACCCTTCCAGACCACTCGGGTCTTTTGGATCCAGTGTCTTAATCATCCCTAAAATTAGAACCAAACATGGAGAAGCAGCTTTCAGTTTCTATGCTCCCCTTATCTGGAAGAAATTTCCAGACCACTGAATAGCTGCTGAAACATTGTTTCTTTAAATCGAGGCTAAAAACCCATCTGTTTAGAGCTGCCTTTGATCAGTAATAATTAGAACATAATTAACTGTAGTCTGGTTTTCAGTCTGTCATCGTTTTCTCTTACTTTGCCACTGCAATGTAATTTTTTGCTTGTTTATTGTTTTATTTTCTTTCGAATCTTGTAAAGCACTTTTAACTGCCTTGTTGCTGAAAATTAGTTATACAGATAAATTACCTTGCCTATATTACAATGTGATGGTGTTACTGATAGGTCACATACATCTGTTTGCCCAGGCCATTTTTTTAGGCTTCCCCCACAAAGCTAATTCAATTCAAATTCAATTCAAAAATACTTTATTGATCCCAGAGGGAAATTAAGTGTTGGTATAGCTCATATAATTAATTCTTTAAGGAGTTGTTGTAGATGATGATGGCTGTGGGCAGGAAGGATTTCCTGTAGCAGTCTTTATTGCAGCGAAACTGAAGAAGCCTCCGACTGAAGACGCTCTGTTGTTGTATGACTGTCTCATGAAGAGGATGCTCAGGGTTGTCCATCATTTTTTGGATTTTATGAAGAATCCGTCTTTGCATCATCATCTCCAGATGTTCCACAGTCGTCCCAAGAACAGAACCAGAACCTTCTTTATGTCTACCTTCAGTCTCCTAATGTTATGTCTTCATTGCAAGGTTAACCAAAACACTCCTCACATTTGAGGAGTCACGCAGTTAGATCAGAGTAAGTGATCTAACATGGGGAAATTCAGTTTCAAGTGCAACCAATCATACAAACACAAACATTAACACAATACAGGATTTGGAAGACCGCGGTGGCAGCCGGCTTTAGCAGATAGAATCCAATGAATAAAACACTGATGTGAAGTTGAGCTGTTGATTCAATGATTAGCTCAAAATAAAACAGCTCAGCTGTTAGCTCAAGCTGTGTGTTGTTCTGCTCACCTCTCCTTGGTGAAATACGGTACATGTATATCTGTCTGCTCACTCGTCTCAGTCAACTAAATGCAAACCAAACCCTTCTGTACCTTTTTAAAGAGGGGACCTCAGAGAATATCTGTTATTATTTTTAATACAGAATTCAGTCAGCCATGGTAAATCTCCTATTGACATTCCTTACTGTTTAGCATCAGGATTTACTGAGTATATTTCTGAATATTCTGCCAGCTTAGCTGTTAAATATTACCTAAGTGAACTCCAGTTGGATCGATCATCGTTCTCTTTAGTGTTTGGAAGAACGGGACGTTCCCTTTGGTTTAAACTGAACTCTTTTCTACATGCCTCACACCAGAGACCTTTTCACATCTCCTCAGGTTCCTCTTAGCAGATCACTGAGCTTGTCAAAGATCACCAGACAAGTAACATTTAATCAATGTAATCAGTGCTTTGGTTCAGAACCTACTAAGCATAATCTACGTGTTTTTCAGGAAAAACAAGACCTCTCCTTGAGTCACCTTCCATGAGGTTAACTTTCTGCTCTCAAACGTTTTTGTGCTCTTCAGTAACCAATATGAGCCCACGCTCACTGCAACACAGTATTACTCATTCTGGTTCCTTTAAAATCTACAGGTAGTTTATTAGATCGCAGCATTGAAACAGCTTTAAAAGAGATCAGCGGTGGAGTTAAACTATTATCAGGGGTTAACATTATTATTATTATTATTATTCACAATCCAATACCAACCTACAATGTCTGTGTTTTTTCTGTCACAGACCAACGCAAAGTGGTGCATCGCTGTCAAATAGCTTATTCTTCTAAAGCTCAATTAGATTACATGATCAAAAAGTCAATCAGACAGCTGCAGCTGATCCAGAACGCTGCCGCTCGTGTTCCTCACTAGAACCAGGAAAGTAGAGCACATCACCCCAGTTCTAAAGTCCTTACACTGGCTCCCTGTAGCTCAGTGGTGGTTCGAATCCGTGCTCTGTTTGTCTCGGTCGTTGTGTGTGTGCAAGACACTTAACCCTGTTGCCTGCTGGTGGCGCTCAGAGGGCCCGGTGGCGCCTGTGTCCGGCAGCCTCGCCTCTGTCAGAGTGCCCCAGGGCAACTGTGGCTACAATGTAGTAGCTTGCCACCATCAGCGTGTGAATGCGTGCGTGAATGACTGAATGTAGTGTAAAGCGCTTTGTGGTCCTCTGACTGAAAAAGCGCTATACAAATGGAGGCCATTTACCATTCCTCTAAATCACAGCTAAAAATGTATCTGTTTAGAGCTGCCTTTGAGTAATGATTTGATGTATCATGTTTTGTTTATGCTTCTTGCTGTTTTTACATTCTATGCTTTGTAATACCTTGATGTATCTGTGTGCTTCTTGCTTTATTGCTGTTTCTACTGTATATGCTTTGTCTGTGTGTTACTGCTATTTTTATTTTACCCCTTAATCATGTAAAGCACTTTCAATCACCTTGTTGTTGAAAGTGTGCTATACAAATAAAATTGCCTTGCCTTGCCTTATGTGTAGCATGATGCTGTGTCACAAATGTTTTCAGACCTAAAACCAGAAGGTTGACAGGATTCAAAATTTTTCTGTGGTACTTGTTGTGGATGTAATCACCACCTCTGGTTTGATCTGACTCATCATGAAGGAACATCTCTGCTTTCTGTTGTTTTTCAGCAAACACTCCAGATGTCTACATCGTGGAGCGTCTATTCTCCAGCAGTCTGGTCGTCGTGGTCAGTGCTGCCATCCCCCAGCGGATGAACATCTATCACTTTAAGAAAGGGACAGAGATTTGTAACTACAGCTACCCCAACAACATCCTCACTATCAAGCTTAACAGACAGGTGACTGACCCTGTTTCACACAAACAGCTCCTTAGTCTCAGCCCAGAGTGTAGCCTGAAGCCATGAGTCTTGGTCAGGAGCATCACGTTTTGGTATAATTATCCACATTTAGAATGCATATAAGCATATGTCCACAACATTTGTCTTATGTTTTATTTAACTCAAAAAGTGCACCAAAGAATTTGCTGTGGATTGATGCATTTATAGACTGAAGATAGTGGGAGTTCTTAGTTCTGATGTATTAAATGAACAATAAAAAGAGCATGTAGGTTTTCAGTGGTTTTTTTTTCTTACGATCTCCAATCAGAGCTGATAAAGGCAAAATTAGCTAATTCTGATCTACTGATTGACCGGTGCATCTCTATTCTTCATAACTACTGTGATTTTTCCTGTCATGCTAGGTGTGAGGGTCACACTGGGCCTGTTGTTAGTACTGTTAGTTTGCAGCAAGATCTTTCTGCTAATAAACTCAGCAAAAAAAGAAACGTCCTCTGACTTTCAACTGTTTTTACTTTCAGTAAACTTAATGTGTGTAAATCTTTGTATGAAAACTAAAAGAGTCAAGACCATAAGACATAAACTAAAAATGTTTCACAGACATGTGACTAACAGAAAGAGAATAATGTGTCCTTGAATGAAGGGAGGCTCAAAATCTAAAGTAGCAGTCAGTATCTGGTGTGGCCACCAGCTGCTTGAAGTACTGCAGTGCATCTCCTCCTCATGGACTGGACCAGATGTGTCAGTTCTTGCTGTGAGATGTTACCCCACTCTTCCACCAAGGCACTTGCAAGTTCCTGGACATTTCTGGGGGGAATGGCCCTAGCCCTCACCCTGCGATCCAACAGGTCCCAGACGTGCTCAATGGGATTGAGATCCGGGCTCTTCACTGGCCATGGCAGAACACTGACATTGCTGTTATACAGAAACTCACGCACAGAACGAGCCGTATGGCTGGTGGCATTGTCCTGCTGGAGGATCATGTCCGGATGAGCATGCATAAAGGGTACCACATGAGGGAGGAGGATGTCTTCCCTGTACCGCAAGGCATTGAGATTGCCTGCAATGACAACAAGCTCAGTCCGATGGTGATGTGATATACCGCCCCAGACCATGACCACCTCCAAATTCATCCCGCTCCAGGGTACAGGGCTCGGTGTAACACTCATTCCTTCTACGATAAACACGAATCCTTCCATCACCCCTGGGGAGACAAAACCGTGACTCATCAGTGAACAGCACTTTTTGCCACTCCTGTCTGGTCCAGCGAAGGTGGGTTTGTGCCCAAAGGCGGCGTTGTTGCTGGTGATGTCTGGTAAGGACCTGCCTTACAACAGGCCTACAAGCCCTCAGTCCAGCCTCTCTCAGCCTATTGCGGACAGTCTGAGCACTGATGGAGGGATTGTGTGTACCTGGTGTGACTCGGGCAGTTGTTGTGGCCATCCTGTACCTGTCACGCAGGTGTGATATTTGGATGTACCGATCCTGTGCAGGTGTTGTTACACGTGGTCTTCCACTGCGAGGATGATCAGCTGTCCTTCCTGTCTCCCTGTAGCGCTGTCTTAGGCGTCTCACAGTGCGGACATTAGCCACATCAGCAGTCCTCATGCCTCCCCGCAGCATGCCTAATGCACGTTCACGCAGATGAGCAGGGACCCTGGGCATCTTTCTTTGGGTGTTTTTCACAGTCTGTAGACAAGTCTCTTTAGTGTCCTGCGTTTTTAGAACTGTGACCTTAAGACCTTAACAGCTTACAGAAAGTAGGCATTTAACGACCATTCCACAGGTGCTTGTTAATTAATTGATTATGGTTAATTGAACATGCATGGATAACATTGTTTAAACCCTTTACAATGAAGATCTGTAAAGTTATTTGGATTTTTACAACATTATTGTTGAAATACACAGTCCTGAAAAAGGGACATTTCTTTTTTTGCTGAGTTTAGTTTGTATGGTCTCCCCTTGAATGCGTGGGTTTTCTTTGTGGACTTCAGGCTTCCTCCCACAGTCCAAAAACCAACTACTAAGTTAACTGGTCTCTTAACATTGCTCTGAGTGGTGAGTGTGTTTGTGTATGGATGTTTGGCTCCTCTCCTGTGGAACCAGCTCCCAGCTTTAGTCCGTGAGGCAGACACTCTGTTTACTTTTAAGGCCAGACTTAAAACTTTCCTTTTTGATAAAGCTTATAGTTAGAGTGGCTTAGGTCATCCTGAGCTATCTCTGCAGTTATGCTGCTATAGGCTTAGACTGCTGGAGGACAGACTTACCAATTTTCTTCACTCTGCTACTTTTCTCTCCTACTACTTTCCAGTTGTATTATTTGCTGTTATTTTGACTGTTAACTTTGTTTTCTCTCAGTGTTTTTCTCTCCATAGAAGATATACCTGGTCTGGTATCCTGCTTGGCTGCAATGCCCTGTTGGACGGGGGCATCGACTGGGATGATCCTCCCAGTAACTGAACAACCACTGTGTCCTGTTATCAACTTTTTACTTTCTGTAACATAGAAAGTTCTCTTATATCAGATCTTCTGTTCCTTCTGTGTCTCTGCTCTGTCTTCTCAAACCCCCAGACGGTCGTGGCAGATGGCCGTTCCTACTGAGCCTGGTTCTGTTGGAGGTTTCTTCCTGTTAAAGGGGAGTTTTTCCTCTCCACCGTCGCTTGCTCAGTATGAGGGATTGCTGAAGGATTGCTGTGGTTTGAGTCTCCATCAACGAGGCACAACTGCCAATCAATGACTCGATGCAACCTGCTGGGATTCCTTACATAGAAAACTAGTTCGACCTTTAAACTGATTGGTATGGAATTGAAAAATTGAATTTTAGTGTCTCAGTACCTGAATGGTTGCCCTGAATCTACCCTAACTCCTGGGCCCTTTGATATATTTTCTTCTGAGCTTATCAAGGGCTCTTTGCTTTCCACAGCTTTATGTGGGCGTGGCCTAGTCACTGTTGGATTCTTCATCTGATTTAGTTTGTTTACGTGCAGCTGCCCTGTTTCTGGCCTCAGATGTATTTAGACAACAAACAGCATCATGGAGAACAAGGAACACAGCAGATTCTCCAAGTGATAATCTGTGGAAAAGCTTTCAATAGTTGTTAATGATTGCATGGTTCCAAAAGCAGTAAATCCAAATTGTTGCTAAAAGTATAAAACCTCAGGAATGTCTGAATATCCCTGGTAAAGATCTAGGAGCCTTATGTCAGGACTGATATTCAGATCATTCAGAAGAAGTGGTTTCTGTTCTAGTTGTGTCCCACACAGACTGATGTCTACCAGCTGACCTTTTACCAGGAAAACAACCTGAACGTTTCTGAATACTGATGCCTTTATTGTCTGTCAGTTCATTGAGTCAAAGAGGACAGAGTTCATGCTCTTACTGGGAGCTTCAGACTCCCTGTCGTGACTCTACAGGCAGACTGTGGACAAAAGCATAATCCCTGACATCTAGAGCTGCTCTCACACTGGTTTTCATGGAAGCTGCTCCCTGAGAGCAACAGGTTCTAAGGAAGCGGCTGCAGACACCTGAGATATTTTCTCTGATGTACTTGAATGCTGCTGTGTCTTGCAGAGGCTGGTGGTGTTCCTTGAGGAGTCCATTTATATCCACAACATTAAAGACATGAAACTTCTCAAGACTCTGCTCAACGCTCCTTCCAACCCCTCAGGTACAGTGAGAGGATCAGGAAGTATTTCTAATATTTGCATTTCTTTTTTAGACTTTATCCTTCCCAACATGTTTCTCCAACTCTCTAATCATTAGATTTTCATTGGAGTTTACCTTCTTAGGGACTTAATGTGCTCCCTAAATAAAACGATTAGGGATGCAAGAACTAAGTACTTCTCACAACTGATTGCAACTAATTCCAACAAGAGGAATCCTAAAGTGCTGTTTGACATGATCAACTCCATCGTGTCCCCTCCTTCTATGGCTAGCCCTGTGCTTTGTAAGGGAGACAGTATTATCTTTCTGAACTTTTTTGTTGATAAGATTCGGGATATAAAAAATATCTTACCTCCTCCTCCACGTACCCTGCCCTGACTGAATCTCCCTCCCAAGCATGGTCCTCTTTTAACCCTGTGTGTCTTGAGGACATTTCAGCACTGATGGTTAAAATGAAACTTCCTCCAGTTCTAAAGATGTTCTGGAATATAAGCTCTTTATAAATACTTTTGACACAATTGGACCATGGGTGGCCAAAATTTAAACCTGTCACTCTCTTCGGGTGTGTTTCCTAAAAAGTGGTTTCATTGCAAGTTGGAAAAAGTGGTTTCATTGCAAGTCCTATCATTTTTGGAGTTGCATAATGTATATATGATACATTTCAATCGGGGTTTTGTAAATACCACTCCACAGTGACTGCTCTTTTGAAAGTTTCTAGTAGACATGGGCCGGTATGAGATTCTGACAGTGTGATAACCGTAGGCAAAAATATCACGGTTTGACGGTATTATGATTACAGCTCTAAAATGTGTATTTTGAATGTCTGTACTTTTAAAAAGAAAGGAAAAAACATTTTTTAGTGAGGCAGATATGGTAACTAACTAGCATTCTAAGATAAATCATCATTAGCATGCTAGTTACCATATCTGCCTCAGTTTAAAAAAAAGTTACCAAGGATAGAGATGAAGAAAAGATAAGATATGGTAGTTACCATATCGTTCAAGGTAACAAGCTCATTTCACTAATGTCAGACGCTAATACGCTCGTTCATTTCAAGACAGCATTAACCTGACCTTGAATTTAGCATACAACGATGGGTGGTGCTCCCGAACATGCACTATCATATTCGATGTATTGCCTTCTCGGGCTGCCACTGTTGTCAAGCACGTTTTGCACGTCGTGCGACCTTCTTTTTCCAACCCGTGAACGTCTGCCTTTTTATGGTAGCCGAAGTATTCCCAAACATCCCCCAAGTACACTATCAAACAGTACTTGGGGGTCCTGAGCCTCTCAGCTACAACAAAGTTGAGGGTGATCTTTGATGAGTCTATGTCACTGAAGGAAATTTCCAGACAGCTGGTAAGAAACTGCTTCTTCCAGCTGCGTAACATTGCCAAGCTTAGGTCCATGATGTCCAGAGAAGAGCTCGACATGATTATTCATGCATTTGTATCTTCGCGTCTGGACTACTGTAACACTCTACACAACCCACAATATGTTAGGGATATCGTGAACTCAGTGGATGTCATACATATTGTATTTTTTTCACTTCAGAGATTTTTGGGATAGGGAGGCAATTGTATTGGGGTCATTTTGTGTTTTCCACATAATGGTCTCACTGTGTACAGTGTGCCTTACATATTTGGGCCAACACCAAAAAATACTAAAGACAACCCTTTTCAATGTGGCATCAATTTCAACATTCTGTGGGTTTAAAAAGCTGGTATTGTCAGTAAGTCATTCCAACTTCATCCTTCAAACAGCCATGAACACACGACGTCACTTAACGGACAAGCAGCGCCACCTGGCCAGATGACCATTGCAGGTGACTCCACTGACACCAAGACACAGCCCTAAACGTTTGCAGTGGGCACAAGACCAAGTCACCTGGACAATGCAGCAGTGGTCTACCGTCCTGTTCACTGACGAGTGTCGGGTCACCTTGCACAGAAATGATGGTCCTCAGCGTTGCTGGAGAAGGCGAGGTGAGCGATATGCTGAGGTCAACATGGTCCCCATGGTTAGCTTTGGTGGAGGAGGTGTAACAGTCTGGGCAGGCATCACCAGTCGGCACTAAACTGATTTGGTTATTGTACCACTGCGTGTAGTACTTGTGGAAGAGTGGAATGCATTGCCTCAGGACAACATCATGAGGCTAGTGAGGAGCATGAGACGTCGCTGTCCAGCTGTCATTGCGGCAAATGGTGGAAACACCCTCTACTGACATTGTCCATTTGTGTTATGTGGGGCTACACTCGTTATTGTCTACATTTCTGGGGTAATACATATTACACTAATGAAAATGGTGTTTCTTCTCATTCATTATTAGAAATATCAAACGATAATTTTACGGATTTCATTAAAATTCAGACCAAATAGAAATAGCACTCATGTAAATAACAATATCCCTAACTTATTGTGAGAAGTGTATATACGTGTCTCGACAAGAAAAAATTGGCTCGGCTCCAGACAGTCCAAAATGTAGCCGCGAGACTTTTGACGAGCTCAAATAGAAGAGCCCATATCACTTCTGTGTTAAAATCTCTTCACTGGCTTCTGATAGAATCTCGTGTCCAATTTAAAGTCCTGGTTTTAACGTTTCGGGCTCTCCAGGACCAAGCTCCCTCCTACATTGGCAACCACTTAAAACCTTATAGCCCGGCTCGGAGTTTGAGATTATCCCGGCAGAACCTACTGATGGTTCCATGTACCTGCCTTAAAACACTGGGAGACCGATCTTTTAAAGCTGTTGCACCATATCTTTGGAACAAACGTCTACCTGACTTGCGTTCCCTAGACTACATGGACACCTTTTAAAAAGCTCCTTAAAACTTATCTGTTTGCAAATGCATTATAGCAATACACATTTTTAAATTTGCCTTTTTATGTTTTTAATGTATGTATATGTTTTTTATTAGAAGGCTCTTGTACTTTGTATCTGTGTAAAGTGACCCCATTATATTTTAAAATGTTTTTTTCTTATTTGTTTTACTGTGAAGCGTTTTGTTACTCTGAGTCTGAGAAAAGCACTATATAAATGAAGTTTACTTACTTACTTACTTTAAGCTTTTACTTAATTTACATTTTAATTGCAAACTGTATCAGCTTTTCATCAATCCTAAGAAATGTTCTCACTTCCTGCAGGTCTCTGCGCTCTTTCTACAAATTATTCCAGCTCCTACCTGGCATATCCTGGCAGTGTCACGTCTGGGGATATCATTGTACATGACACCAACAGTTTGGTAAGAGCATTCAATATTGTACCATCAGTTATGCTATGAGATTTCCAGTAGGTCTGGTTTGAGAAGATAAGATGCACCGATCATACCTAGATTTGTGGTTGATTCTGATGACCTAATGTTATCAATCTGAGCTGATTCTGAATTCTCAGGAACTGTAATGAACAACATTCAAAATTATTCTTTTGTAGCCTTCTTCTGATCAGTGGTCATATTTATTTGAGCGAGGAGTCTGTGTAAAACAGGGTTGAACTCTTCTTTTAAACAAAGAGGCTCCCAATAACTGAATGTCCTCCATGTCCTGCTATTCAATTCAGTTCAATTCAGTTTATTTATATAGCGCTCATTCACAACAGATGTCATCTCAAGGCACTTAACAAGAAGTCATTTCAATACATTTATACAAACATTCCAATCTGTTAAAAAGTTTCCTATTCAAGGAATCCCAGCAGATTGCGTCAGTCATTGGCATGAGGTTGGGCCCCGTAGATGCAGACTTTCCAACCACAGCAATCCTTCAGCAATCCCTCATACTGAGCAAGCATGTAGCGACGGTGGAGAGGAAAAACTCCCCTTTAACAGGAAGAAACCTCCAACAGAACCAGGCTCAGTAGGAGCGGCCATCTGCCACGACCGTCTGGGGGTTTGAGAAGACAGAGCAGAGACACAGAAGGAACCGAAGATCTGATATAAGAGAAGTTTCTATGTTACAGAAAGTATCAACCTTTTACTTTTTTTACTAAACTGTTTTAACAAGCATTTTATTTTATCTAGGTCTATATTTGACTTTTAAAACCCTGGATCACAGAAAACCTTTTGGATCAGATCTGATACTTACTTACTTTTTAAAAATTGCAGCTGATTTTGTAGCACAGTTTCTTACATCTTTCAATCCAAAACAATAAAATGCCTTCAGTTTGGAAGTCTGCTTTCGTGACCCCTTTACTAAAAGGAGGTGATCCATCTTTTTAAACTAATTATAGACCAATATCCAATTTGTGTGTGCTGGTGAAAATTTTATAAACTCTAGTTGGAGAGCAACTGAAGGAGTTTCTATACTCAAATAATCTTCTTTCAAACCTGCTGTCAGGTTTCAGGAAAAAACAGCACCATCACTGCAGCAACAAAAGTGATCAACAATATACTTCTTGCTCTTGATAAAAGGCAATACTGTGCTTCGCTTTTTATTGACTTGTCAAAAGCCTTTGACACTGTGGATCATGCTGTTTTAAAACGCAGGCCTTTTTGTTTGGAACTATCAGATCATGTGATCTCATGGTTCTCAAATTATTTGAGTGGCAGGACCCAATGTGTTCAAGGTGATGGGTTGTGTTCAAATTTTTTTTAGTGTCCACAAGGGGGTGCCACAGGGTTCAGTTTTGGGACCTCTTCTATTTATTATGTATATTAATGAACTTGAACAGAACATTTCAGATGCTAATATGCATTTTTATGCTGATGACACAACTATTTACTGCTTTGGACCATCACCTGCTATTGCTGTTGAATTTTTACAGAAAGCTTTTAATGTAGTCCAACTCTTTTGCAGTTGAAGCTGGTCATGAACTCTGACGAGACAAAATTGATGTTGTTTTCGAATGCCAGGAAGGGACCACTCTTGAAGGAAATATCATAGAGGTTGTTCACACATATAAATACCTTGGTGTCTTGCTAGATGATTCCCTCAACTTTAAACCCCATATAATTTTAAACTTAGATTGGGTTTTGTCTTTCGACATAAATTGTATTTTTCTTTTGAGGTCAAAAAATAGCTAGTCACTGCAACGTTTTTATCTATTTTAGATTATGGGGACATTTTGTTTATGTATGCCCCAGCTCAAAGTCTTCATAAGATTGACACTGTTTACCATTCCTCTCTGAGGTTTATTACCAACTGTAGAGCCTTGACCCATCATTGTGAGTTGTATTCTCATGTGGGTTGGCCATCTCTGTCCACAAGGAGGTTGGGACATTGGTACACTTTTAATTTACAAGGTTATGCTTGGATTATTGCCCACCTACATTTGTAATTTAATCTTACGGAGAAGTGTTGTTTCTTACAGTTTGCGAGCTAATGACCAATTGTCACTTTGTGTTCCATTTACACTCACAGAATTGGGAAAAAAGGCATTTGTTTTTTCTGCTCCTGCTGCATGGAACAAGTTACAAAATTAATGGAAATGAACTGATCCTGAACTGTTTTTCATAATTATGTTTGTAATTTTATCTATGTAACTTATATGAGTAATTGTAGGTTTTGCTGGCTCTTGGCCAGGACTCGCTTGAAAAATAGGTTTTTAATCTCAATGGGATTTTTTTCCTGGTTAAATAAAGATTAATAAATAAATAAAAACTTTTTTTAATATACAAAATACTCTTACATCAGTTCTTCTGTTCTTTCTGTGTCTCTGCTCTGTCTTCTTGAACCACCACACGGTCGTGACAGATGGCCGCTCGTACTGAGCCTGGTTCTGGTTCTGGTTCTGTTGGAGGTTTCTTCCTGTTAAAGGGGAGTTTCTCCTCTCCACTGTCGCTACATGCTTGCTCAGTATGAGGGATTGCTCTGAAGTCAACAACACAATGCAGGCGACTGTCTACTGTCGCTACATGTTGGTAGTGTGGTTGGTTGGTTGCCACAGATCAAATTTAAACTGGCTTTAGCGTCTAGTATATTAGCGGCTAATGCTGTTAGTGGGGTTAGCATTACCAGAACATCAGAGACCGTGTATTTACTCTAGAAAATGTAGAACCAAATCCAGCTTGTTCCATTACGGACCAAGGTTGAAAGCTCCAAAGGATAAAACGCAGCAAATTTGCTTTCACATGTTTAGTCTTCCTGTTACCTGTCAAAATGTCTGCTCTCACCTGCTCTCCCAGAACCTAAATGAAGCACAGACCCGTCTTCTTCTATGAAGTTGTAGAAAGTGGTCTCCTTCCTGTTAGCTTGTTACATTTCTCACCTACCTCTGACTTTATTAATACTGAAAGGAGCTAAGTGTGACAGTGTTGTTGATGTTACTGCCACCTAGTGGAGCTGGGCTTTGGAGCGTTCACTCATCAGAAACAGTCGAGGTTTTAAGGTTTACTTCAGACCAGACATTGATCAGCTCCAGTCAAGCTTAAAATGACCAAATTATGTCCACCAACTAATTTTTAGGTGGATCTCTAGCCTGTTTGGAAAACCAAGAAAGAAAGTCCCTTTTCTCTCTGAAACGATATGGTATCTGAAGATCTGTGGGAGCAGTCCTGTTTTGCTCCAAGTCTCCCTGTGCTCAGTCATGTGTTAGTCTGACAGAGTTGACTGGGTGACCTGATTCCTTTTGTCTAGCAACTGCTCCTCCTGGACCTGCTGTTCTGTCAGGATTTAATGGAAACACAGATTTCACTCTCTGACTAATGTAACCATAAAACAAAGTGATCCTGTTACTGTAAGATTACACCTGATAGCAGGAAACCAGAACATTGCTGGAAAGTACAACAGCCAGAGGTTCCCACAGCACCTCATCTTTCTGTTTAGTTGACATACATCACCTGACTCCAGGCTGGTAGCAGCACCGTCTACTCCCTTCATGCAGCAACATACAGACAGACTCTGTCAGCTGGATCTAAACTGGGTTTTTTCATTCTGATTGGCTCAGCTAGTGGTCTTTGATTAATTTAGTTTGTGTTGTTCAAACTTATGCATTTTGACCTCTATAAACTGAACTGAATAATAGGGGTTATTGTAGCCATCTCAGGATACTGGAACACATCAGGTCAGGGAATCGGAGCACCCTTCATCTAAAGCCCCCTGAGACAGACCATGTGCTCAGTATTTGAACCTTCTTGCAGATAAAATAAACTGTTTTATTGAAGCAGTGAAAATCAAAAGCAGGGGGGGTGTTCCATGTTAACACAGAATTGTTTTTAGCAAAATCATTATTGGGGCCCCTAAAAATTATTTTTCAAATAAATGATTGACTTTTTTTAAGTAGATCCGAGTTTTTAGGATCTTCCAGACAGATATTTATGTCCTCCTGCTTCCCCGGGGATGTGACACAGTGGTCTAGGCAGGACTGAGACCTATTATATTTATCTTCCAACACTCACAAGGAGCAGGACGCTAAGGAAAACAACAGAATCTCTCTGGGAGAGAACTGCAACAAAGCTGCATCTACTTGCCGAGGGTCTGTTGATATTATTGCTAAGAAAAAATACTTCTTTTTTTTTTTGTCCGACCATCACAATGAACTCAACTGGGAATTTAACTGGACCTGTGAATTTTGGTGAGATGAGACTGAGGTTGAGCTTTCTCCCCAATAAACACTTCTGGGGAAATGTGGAAAAGCATTTGATCTCTACTGTGGAGGGCCCATAATGCCGTGGGTCTGTTTCTCTTCCAAACACATAGGGAAACTTGTTAGACTGCATGACATCAGTAAGTCTTTGAAAATACTAAATCAGCCTTCTTCCATGCCCAGCCCAGTCCCCAGACCTAAACCCTGTAGGGAACCTGTGTGCTGAGCCCGAAGAGAGGAGAACATATACAGGAAGCAGAATCTGGAGAGATTGTTTAAAGAGGAATACTAAAGGAGTTTTACTGTGTTAGAGGAGGAGACTACTGCTGTCCTGTTGACAGAAAGATTGAGATGAACACTACCAATAATTGTTCCACCAAAGCAGATATTCCTGGACATGGAATTGTTACGCGTTTATTAATTTAAATGATTAAATTAACGGCTGGATTTTTCTAAACATTTTCAGTGTGAAAGTGTGCTTCTACAACAAAAGCTGAATTTATTTTAACCGTTACCATCAGCAGGTTTCTCTGCATTCTAATGTGTGGTTGCAGGTCCTGTCCCTTTAAGGTAACTCGGCTTGTTTCATTCCAGAGCACAGTGACAATGATCCCGGCCCATGACAGTCCCCTGGCAGCGCTCGCCTTCAACGCCTCAGCCACCAAGCTGGCCAGCGCCTCGGAGAGGGTGAGACAACCCCAGCTGACACCACATACAGATCCTTGAGGTAGTCGTGGGTGACAGGGTGGGAAGGAGGTGTTGGGAACACTTCTACACCCTGTTAACAATAAACACCTGGTATTATAGGGATGACCTCATAACCTTTTCTATTTACCACCATTTTCTGACCTTCCTGTATCAAACATTCCCCTCATTCTACAAACTCCATTTCCTGATATAGAGAAAATGTTGGAATTCCATGAATTACACCAGAAAAAATCTAGAAGAAATCATTAACCAATTAAGCTCCTCCTCTTGCTCTCTTGATATCCTACCCACAGCTTTCCTTAATCAATCAATCAAACTTTATTTATAAAGTGCTTTTCATACAAAATTGTATCACAAAGTGCTTTACAGATAAAAATGACCCCACATAAAACTACATTCCCCCCCCCCCACAGATTTAAAAGCATGGTCACAGTTATACCCCCCTCCCCCCAACCCATCTCCCATGCACACACACAGTTAAAAGCAACTGTGAAAAAGGACATTGGGCCGAGTGCAGATGAACCATGCAAGGAAACGCCCTCAGAGGAACCATCTGCACCGGCAGCAGTAAATCAACAGCAGCAAGCGGGGCATCGACACAGGGCGCCCAGTGGAGGCAAGGCCAAGACCCCCACCTCCACCCAAGCTCCACCTGGAGAGCACCCAGGCAGCTACAGCCGACCACCGCTCCCAGGGCAGAGGGCTCCCACAGAGGAAACACTGGAACGGGGAATTTAAATAACAAATTAAAATATTAAAATAAAGAGTAAATAAGTATGAGATTATATAGTAAAACACTGATCAAATTTTAACACTGATAAAATTTTGAATGATTTGGTGTAAAACATTGATAAAGTTTGATCAGGTAAAACATGCAGCGCAATTAAGCAGATGCTAATAAAGAATAATCAATTAAAAGCTAAGCTAAAAAGGTTAGTCTTGAGCCTGGTCTTAAAAAACATGAACGTTCTCCAGCAGCCTGTTCCAGAGGTGAGGGCCATAATAATGGAAAGACGCCTCACCATGAGTGTGTGTCCTGACTTTTGGGGTGACAATGAGATGGCTGCCAGAGGAGCGCAGAGACCACGAAGGTTCATAAAGTAAAAGCAGTTCTGAAAGATAAGAAGGCCCAAGACCATTAAGACACTTAAAAACCATTAAAATAACCTTAAAATCGATCCTTAGACACACGGGGAGCCAATGCAATGATTTTTAGACCGGTGTAATGTGCTCCCGCCTCCTGGTCTTCGTCAGGACACGTGCTGCTGAATTTTGTAGAAGCTGTAAACCTAAGATACTCTTTTTGGGAAGACCAGAAAGCAGGGCATTACAGTGATCAATTCTACTGGTGATAAAAGCATGCATCAGTGTCTCTGTGTTGGCCCGAGAGAGAATGTTAAGAACTTATGAAAGTTTTCCCTGTCATTGGGTCTGATCGGATTCAAATATTGAACTCATCGCTCCTGTCAGGTTTCTTCCCCCAGGCATTAAAAACAGCAGTTATTAAACCACTGCTGAAGGAGGAATAACCTGGACAACATGTTATTGCAGAACTACAGGCCAATCTCTAATCTTCCATTCATCAATAAAATTATTTAAAAAGCTGTTTCATCAGTTAAATAGCTTCATAACAGTGACCAACCGTTTAGATGTTTTTCAGTCTGGTTTCTGTGCTCACCACAGCACTGAGACTGTCCTCGTCAAAGTTTTCAATGACATCCGCATAAATACCGACTGTGGTAGAACCACAGTGCTGGTTCTGTTGGACCTCAATGCAGCATTTGACACTGTTGATCATGATATATTATAGGAACGACTGGAGAGCTGGGTCGGACTCTCTGGTACAAGACTTGGCTGGTTTGAGTCTTACCTAAAGAACAGGGACTTCTTTGTTTCAATAGGAAACTTTTCATCAGAACGAACAGAAATCACATGTGGGGTGCCCCAGGGCTCCATCCTGGGGCCCCTCTTATTTAATATCTACATGCTCCCACTAGCCCAGATTATAACAACCAATTAGATTAGTTACCATTACTATGCAGATGATACTCAGCTATACATTACGATGTCACCAGGTGACTTTTTCAGTTTATTTACTTTACTTTGAACCCATCCAAACCCTAAGTAAATGCATCGAGCAAATCAATGGATGGATGTGCCATAACTTTCTCCAGCTGAACAGAAACAAAACAGAAGTAATTACTTTTGGACCTAAAGAGAAATGATCAATTGTCAGCACACAATTTTAGTTAATACAGCTAGGAACTACTGATCAGGACAGAAATCTAGGTGTAGTAATGGACTCAGACCTGAACCTCCAGGGTCACATAAAGGCAATAACAAGGTCAGCCTTCTATCACCTGAAGAAATTTTCTAGGATTAAAGGACAGATGTTGCAACAGGACCTCAAAAAACCCATCCATGCGTTTATCTTTAGTTGGATTGATTACTGCAACAGCGTCTTCACAGGTCTGCCTAAAAAGTCAATCAGACAGCTGCAGCTGATCCAGAACGCTGCTGCTCGTGTTTCTCACTAGAACCAGGAAAGTAGAGCACATCAACCCAGTTCTAAAGTCGTTACACTGGCTCCCTGTAGCTCAGAGAATAGCCTTCTAAATACTTTTACTAGTTTATAAATCAATGAATGGCTTAGCACCAAAGTATGTTGAAGATCTACTGTTACTATAGCAACCCCCCCAGTCCACTCAGGTCCTCTAATTCCAGTCTACTCAACATCCCTAGAATTAGAGCCAAACTTGGAGAAGCAGCTTTTCTGAAGTTTACCATGGGCTCTGTAACATTTTTTGTGGAAAATATGCAATGGTTACCTTGTTTCAAGCCATTCTAGCTTCTAGCATTAAAGCCTGCAGGAAGACTCAGCTCAATTTGCACCAGTTCTCATTAATATTCAATGAGTTAAGCTGCTTGACTCCAATTGGCTAATCGCTAAGATATGAGAGCATGGCTATTCCTTCACCTAGTGAAACAAGTAGGCTAGAGGAACTTTGTTTACTATCTTCTGGAATCACAGCAGAAATGGCTTCTTCAGGTATAGGTGAGGGGGCCCTTTAAACATTTTGTGTTTGCGTCGGTTTCCTCCATAACATGACAGCTTGGCAACAGCTGTTATCAAATAATTTTAGCTTTATGGCATGAACTTAGCTTGGCTAGCGAGTGCTAGCATTGTCCAAATTAAAATAAAACCTGCTAGGCTAGCGAGTGCATTAAACCTGTATAACCTAGCATTTTCTTGAGTTGACAATAGAGTTTTACTTACGGGCTGTGCACTGGCCGTCGACTGACGCGATGGTACTGCTCCAGGCTTCAACCGCAACCGTGACGCGAAGCCTTTGCTGTACTCCCCAAAGTTGACGAAGTCTCCCTCTTCAAAATGTGTTGAACAGATAACTAAATTCGTATGATCCTGTTGTGGCATTGTTCCAAAAATGAACTGAAGCCATTTCATCCTCAACTCTGGGTTCTTGGGCAACATGTGCATTGTTGAACTTCTATTCTTGCATAGGGCACAAGCCCGTTGATGTTCAGCCATCTTTGCTGTATAGGAAAACTCACTGAGCTACACGACTTCTGTGAGCGCATCTCAAGTGGGAGAGCTCATGAATAGTAATGAGTAACGAATCACTTCCACGTCAAACTGACGAGCTGCTGAGATCTCTCGAGAGCTGTGCGTAGGTAATATGGCGGTAAACTGGTAAAACAAACAAACTCGGGTAAAAACAAACCAATACATTCGAGCCAAATATAGCAAAAGTTTAATAATAATAACCATTATTTTGTATTTCTCCATAAACAAACTAGACGAGGAAACCTTGCACAGCCTGGAAAGCTACTTGGACAAGTGCTTTGACAACATTGTTATGGGCAAGCCACAAAAATCCACCTCTGCTATGCCGACAAGCAGACCATCACAAAAACGCACCCGTTCTGAGGCCAGCACCTCCCCCATCTCTCCAGAGAAAAGCTACAGCGATGTCCTGGACTCAATAGATAAGAAGATAACCAGCCTAGACGCCCGTCTGGCACTCTTTGAGGTTTTCCACAAAGAATTTCAAGCTCTAAGGGAATCCCTGGAGTTCAGCCAACAACAGGTAGCATCGCTCGTTGCAGAAAACCAAACGCTGAGAGACGGTGTAAAGAAACTCACCGAGGGGACGACGCAGCTGTCCGGAGAAAGTAAGAGGATAAAAGAAACTATCTTGGATATACAGGCCAGGGGAATGCGGGACAATCTTGTTTTTTCCGGGATCCCAGAACAGGTTGAGGATGACGCTGAATCCACCGTCCGAGATTTTCTCCAACATCAGTTAAAGCTCCCAAGCGACACGGTAAAAAACATCACTTTCACCACGTCCACCGGCTCGGAGGTAAGAAGCCCAACAACAGCCGGCCACGACCTAATGTTGCTAAATTCGAGCATTACAAGCAAAAAGAGCAGGTCAGAGCCCAGGGCAGAGAGCTGCGGGGAACGAATTACAGTGTTAATGATCAATATCCGAAGGAGATCCTGGATAGAAGGCGCGTTTTGTTCCCAATCAGGAAGAAATATATCAGTGAAGGCACCAGAGCTACAGTAGCGGTAGATAAACTGTATGTTAATGGGCAGCTGTTCAGGGACCCCCAGCTTACTCCTTGGCTTTATTAGTCATGTAACACTGGTCAGATAAGAGTTGTTTTATCAGTCAACTATAATCTAATGGTAGCACAGCTCTGTAAAGTTGTTTACATTACTCAATGTGGGCGGGGCCAGGGCTAAGCACTGGGATACTGGCTCTTTTTTTCTTTTCTCATCTTTACATGTCTATCACTAAATGTCATTGTTACTCCTTTTTTCTTCTTTTATCCCTCACACACAAATAATGTTTTTCATAATATAACTATTTCTTTCTCTCTCACCCTTAACACCTTCGCAACTTTCTTCTATTTTTCTCTTTCTTATATCTCGGCTTTTGGATTTTCAATCAGGCAACCCCAAGCACAAACTAATAATGCACTTGTGTTTATCTGTTTCTATGGTGATATGGACTTTCCAACTTTAGTCTCAAAACTATGGCTACTCTAAGGTTTGTCCCATGGAATGTTCATGGAGCTGGCACCAGAGAGAAAAGAGTTAAGATTTTTAACCAGCTTAAAAGATTAAAGGCAGATGTTGTCTTATTACAAGAAACCCATAAATCTACCACAGCTGCAGTTGATCTTAAATCCCCTGAGTTTCCTAATGTGTTTTCTGCATGCTATAACTCTAGACAAAGGGGAATAGCAGTATTAATAAATACAAATGTTAATTTTCCAGTAATAGATACAGTTACAGATCCAGAGGGTAGATTCATTATAGTAAAACTATCTATACATAACCAAAAGTTATGTATTGTCAGTATATATGGTCCAAATGTTGATGACCCCTCATTCTTTCAGTCCTTCTTCTCGGTGCTCCTTGAACACATGGATTGCTCACTTCTTCTTGGGGGCGACCTCATCTTTGGTTTAAATGAAGAAATAGACAGGCTCAGTACAGCAGGGACTCAGCGCAGCTGGAAATCTATAGATATAGTCAAACAGTACATGATTATGGACTTTGCGATGCATGGCGAGCTCTTCACCCCAATGACAAAAAATATACTTTCTTCTCAAATGTCCACCATTCATATTCTCGACTGGATTATTTGTTAGTCAGCAGCTCACTGTTGACTGACATTTCAGACACTGAGATACACCCTATAGCTGTTAGCAATCATGCTCCTGTTTCTCTAACTTTAGTAAATAAAAAAGAAACGCCTCAAAGGAAAAGTTGGAGATTTAACATATCATTACTTAAGGATAAAGAATTTATTAAATATATTGAAAAAGAGTGGGCTTCTTATTTGGAATATAATTACCTACCTGGTACGTCACCTTCCATTCTTTGGGAGGAAGGGAAAGCTGTGATTAGAGGTAAAATAATCTCATTCTCATCAAATAAAAAGAAAATAGAAAACTTATTCAGGAATTAGAAGAAACTATTAATTCATTAGAAGCTTCTCTAGATGATGAGAGACTAGGCAAAATCCGTAAAGCAAAGCTAGAATTAAATGAAATTATTAATTAACAGACCCAGTTCTTAATTCAAAGAATTAGGATAGAAAACTTTGAACAAGGTAATAAATCAGGTAGATTTTTGGCTAACCAGCTTAAAATTAATAAATAAAAAACAACTATATCTGCTATTAAAGATCAGACCGGGAATACAGTATATGATCCCGGAAGAATAAACAACACCTTTAAAGAATTTTACAAGGCTTTATACTCACCAAAGATAAATCCATCGGATTGAAAAATTTTTGGATGACATAACACTACCTAAATTATCTGAAAGTCAAGCAATGGCCCTGGATTCACCACTAACAGCGGTTGAACTCCAGGAGGCTCTCCAAAGCATGCCCAATAAAAAGTCTCCAGGCCCAGGTGGATTTCCAGCAGAGTTCTATAAAGAATTCTGGAATATTCTGGCACCAACATTCCACAGAAAGCTGCAGGAAACCAAGGAAAATGGCAGACTCCCACCAAATATGAATATGATACATTAGTCTTCTACTAAAATCAGGTAAAGACCCTTTGTTTCCTACCAGCTATTGTCCCATATCCCTCATTAATGTTGATCTTAAAATATTCTGCAAAGCCCTCGCAAAAAGGATAGAGAAAGTAACTCCTCATATAATACATCCTGATCAAACTGGTTTTATAAAAGGGAGACATTCATCCACAAATTCACGTAGATTAATAGATTTTTCTTACTGTAAAAACATTGAAACTAATATATTATCTCTAGATGCAGAGAAAGCCTTTGATAGAGTTAACTGGAAATTCTTATTTGTAACCTTACATAAATTTGGCTTTGAAAATTCTTTTATAAACTGGTTGAAAATATTATACAGTTCACCAACAGCATGTATCAGGACAAATAACCAAACATCATCTAGGTTTTATCTTCAGAGAGGTATGAGGCAGGGATGTCCTCTCTCTCCCTCCCTGTTCGCTATTTTTATTGAACCACTAGCTGCAGCAATCAGGCAAACTCACAATATTAAAGGCATAAAATGCAATCACATAGAACATAAAATCAGTCTTCATGCAGATGATGTATTACTATTTCTCCAGCATTCACAAACCTCTTTCTCTCAGGTAATTGGGTTGATAAACTATTACTCAAACGTTTCAGTTTATTCTATAAATTGGTTAAAATCTACAGTTCTTCCAATCAATTGTTCTGTCCAGAATCCAACTAATACACAACTGCAGTAAGAGAATATTACCTATTTAGGTATCAATGTCTCACCAAGACTGGCAGATTTAATAAAGCTAAACTACATCCCACTTTTAAAAAAAAGTGGAAGATGATCTTGCTAGATGGAAATCTCTTCCCATATCAGTTATGGGAAGGGTTGCTTCAATAAAAATGATGGTTTTGCCCAGAATCAAGTACTTATTCTCAATGATCCCAAGTAAACCATTACTGGATTGGTTTAGATCTCTGGACTCCTCTGTCTCTAAATTTCTTTGGAAAGATAAACCCCCATGTATCAGCTTAAAAACACTGCGGAAGACCAAAGAAAAAGGAGGTCTAGATCTACCGAACTTCCATCATTATTTCTTAGCCAACAGGCTCCAATACATCTCAAGATGGTTAAAACATAGCTACCTAGATGAGTCCTGGATAGACGTAAAACAGACATTATGCAATAAGATAAAACTTTCAGACCTACCATTTTTTAGCTCAAATATAAAACGACATGAATGCTTTAAAAGCATAAATATCAGATCCTCTCTGACAGCATGGTGGGAGTTTCTACAAATGACAGAGTCCACAATAATCCCATGCAGACGTACACCCATCTGTAATAACCCCGACATCTTGCAAAAAAAATGTATGATAAGTTTTCCAGACTGGAGGTGTAATGGAATTGAATACTTAGAACATATATTTGAAGGAACAGACTTTATCCCATTTAATACATGAATTACACAATATGGAATTGATAAAAACAAATTCTTAGAATATCAACAAATTAAATCTATTAGGTAAAGGTAAATTATTAAGGTAAATTTAGGCTCAATACAGTTGAATTACAAATTCCAGCAAGAGTTTTAGATTTTCTTAATCTCAACCCCCCCCAAATTGCTGTCTAAAATATACAAAACTTTATCTACATTAGATGAATCAATAGCCATCCCTATTTCAAAATAGGAGGTGGATTTATCAGTCAGCTTTGACCAAAACGTCTGGTCTCAGATATGTTTAAGAACCTTTTAAAATAACAAAAAATCATAATTTGCAATTGATACAATACAAAATCCTTCATAGAGTACACTATACAGGTCAGGGGATGTTTAGGATGGGTTTTACGTCATCTAATACCTGCTTACAATGCACAAGCAATATACCAGATACTTATATTCATGCGCTTTGGTTCTGTCCATCTGTTAAGAAATTTTGGTGCCAGATATGTGAGGACTTACCAAAGTGTCTGAAATGTAACATTCCACCATCTCATTTGCTTGTTAGGAGATTTAAATGATGTCACCATGGACACAAAGTCAGTTCTAATGGTTCACATTGCCTTATACATCGCTAAGAAAACTATCCTCCTGAACTGGAAAAATAAAAAGGCTCTTAATATTAATCAGTATAGAAATCTCTTGTTGGACCATATTGGTCTTAGGGTCAGGGTTAGGGCTCCATATCTGATCAATCTCTCTGGGCTCCTTTGATCGGCTCCATCACCTAGTAGGGGTGGGGTCACTTGGTTTTGTCGTTTGGGATACTGTTGCTGATGTGGGGGTTTTTGGGGTTGGGGCGTCTGGGGGGATCCCTGGGGGTGGGATCACTGGGCGGACGGGGCGCTGGACGTCGTGGCCCCAACCTGGGGTTGGGCTTTGGTGGCTTTGGGTGGTAACTCCTGACGGCTGCATGCGGTGCCTTAGGGGGGTTGCACTGGCGGACATGGGTTACTGGCCTGGTGGCCGTGCTGCGCCTGGGTAGGGTCTGGGGCGGGCCTTGGGATTCGGGGCTCTGGGGCGCCGCACCCCCTAGCTGTGGTCCTGCCTGGGGGTTGGCCGGCGCAGGGTCTCTGTTACCTGTGGGGGTCGGGGCCGCCCAGCGGCCGGCATGTGCAGCCACCTCTCTCTTTTTCTCTGGGCCGATTGTCGTCACCGGTCCCTGTATGGCGTCTCGCCTTGTTTGCTGGTTGAAGTGCCTGGCTGCTGGTCACGGCGGCTGGGTGGCATTTCTGGGCCTGATCAGTCTTTTTTCGCACTGGGGGCCTCCTTTGCTGGCGGGGAGGCTGTTGCTAACTAGCGACAGGTGCTCTCCCCCTACGAGGGCACTTGGACAAGGGGGAGGGGTGTGCGGGAGAGGGGGGGCCGAACTCCACCTGAGTGTCTAGTGTCTTTTGTGTTCCGATAGTAGAGCGAATGTCAGGGTGGGTTTAGTTCTCCTTCTGGGATGGGGCTGGGGGGACTGCCTTGGGGTCCGTGGGGCTTGGTGGTGCTGTGGCCGTGGGCCCCGGATTTAACATGCCAGGGCCTCCTTCCCCTGGTGGATCCCGGTGAACAGCGGTGCCTATTGGGGTCAGTGGGGGAGCTGGCTCCCTGGGAAGACATTTTGTCTCCCAGTCCTTCCCTCCCCATCCCCGAACAACTCTGTCCACCCGCTCCATCACTTTTCCACTCATATAGGGTCTTGGGGCATGGGCAGATCGCTGGGGTGCGAGGAGGGGTTTCCCTCCTCGCTATCCCGTGGCGGCCTGGATCCCAATTTTAATATACAACTTAGACTCTCTCACTTATGACATTTTCATGCGACACACATGTAGGGACTTTGGGGTGGGCACACTTTTCGGCATCCAGAGGGGGAGCGGTTCAATCAGCTTCACCCCTGGTGCTGATGCCCATTGTTAAACCACATATAGACACTGAGGGCTCGGGATGGGGGTTGGGGGATGTGTGGCTGCCTTCCCCACATCCCACCCCTCTGTTTTAAATGCACATTATAACAACACGCATCAACACCATATTCGAGCGGGAGGATGGAGGCTAGGGGTCTTCTCACACCCCTGTTCGCTACGGGCCATCAGGGGTTGGGGTCCAGATGAGGAACAGGTGGTCTGGTCCTAGGCTGTCGGTCTGCTTCGCCACTGTGGGGCCCTTAGCGGTCTGCTTGTCTCCGTCCTAGAAGGTAGGGGGTCCATCTCCCGGGTCCGGGGCCTGGTGGCTCTACTGGGGCTTCGGTACCTGGACCTGGGAGCATAAAGTGTGTATGGGGTGTGTGAGTGAGAGTACAGCGTCATTTCTTGGGTGTCTTGGGAGGGAACGTATGACTGTGTCTGTATGTCTTTGTCTGCCTATCAGGTTGGGTCTTGGGCTACCCTCTCGCCTGGCGCACTTCAGGCCTTACATTTAATAAGGGGCCTATTTCCCCTCCGTCACTCCCCGCCAGTGACAGATGCCCCTGCCCACTGGCGGTCAATCCGGTTCGGACTTGGTGCGTGCCTGGCCGGGCCTGGGGGGGCTGGTGTGTCGGTCGGCCGATGCGCTGGGCCGATATCTTCCCTTGGTTGGTTGGGGCACCTCTTTCAGAGGTTCCAGGTTTGGGATTGTTGGGTGGTGCCTGTTCGGTGGCTCGGCGGGATACGGATCCAGCGTCTCTGCTCGTTCGATCACTTGTTCTGTGCACACCGTGCATGGTCGGTTCTTTGGCAGGACTCGGGAGCTGGTACAACTTGGTGTCCAGGTGCTGGCTGAGCTTGGCCTGGGGATGCCGTCCGTCTGCTGCGGCTATCGGTGGGGCGCCCCGACATGGGGCAGGGGTTGGCAGTGGGGATTGACCTGAGGTGGCGGTGGCGCGTGGCGGCCGGCCGCGGCCCCTGCGGTACTGGGGGCCCCTCGTCGGCCGGTCCCTTGTCGGGACCCTGCCGGGGGTTGGGGCGCCCCTGGACCCCGGCTCTCCCGGTCCATGGACCGGCCCGCCCTAGCGCGGCTGATTGCCGGCGGGGCCCGTGGGCTCGTCACTGATGCCCCCCAGGCCCCTGCATATTACCCGCTGGACTTTCCCCTGGGGTTCTCCTCTGCTCCTCTCTAGGGTCCGTCTGGGGCTCTGGGGGTCCTTTGGACGTCTTGGCTCCGATCTTCTTCATGTCTGCATCGATTCCTGGGAGACGGATTGATGGCCGCTCACACCAGCTATTGAACACTCTTATGGAGAAACCTTATATGCACCAGCATGCTCACACACACATAGGTGTGGGGTCTCCGGTGTTTACTGATATATTCTTGGGCTGAGGTTATCATTACTAGAGCTTGATTAATCGGTACCATGAGTTTAATTTCACAATGTTTGGTTTGTTTTGTCGATGTTCCTTTCTCGTTTTTTTTTTTTTCCCTCTCTCTGCCGTCCTGTGGTTATGGAGGCAGACTTTTCTCTCTTGTATTTTCAACTCACCCTCTCTCATGACTTTTTGTTTCCTACCTCTCTTCTTTCTTTCTTCTTCTTAATTTTCCGTCTCCGTGTCCATAACATCAGGAAATAAAACCCACAGCAATTCATAATAAAGATTTTTCACACATATATCAAGTGGAGTACTATAGCGAAAGTTGTAGAGCTCCGCTTGTGAAAGTAAATCTGTTGGGCTTCTACTTGGTACTCAGACACCAATTCTGAGCTCCACACTGGCAAACAGGACACGTAAAAAAAACAAAAAAAAAACCTGACGTGCTTTACTAATTGGCCTAATTTCTCCGCTTATTTCGTTTTGTTGGCTGGAACTGACAGAGGATGTAGCTGTTCATTTTCACATTCACGACATAACACAAACACATATGGACCTAACACATTTCAAAAAATACAATACGATTTTGTGTGGCAGGGGACCTTTAAGATTTTATGCTCCTGTAATCTGGAACAAACTTCCAGAAAACTGCAAAGCTATTGAAACAGAGTTCTTTTAAATTACAACTAAAAGCTTACAGTGGCTTGCAAAAGTATTCGGCCCCCTTGAACTTTTCCACATTTTGTCACATTACAGCCACAAATATGAATCAATTTTATTGGAATTCCAGGTGAAAGACCAATACAAAGTGGTGTACACATGAGAAGTGGAACGAAAATCATACTTGATTCCAAACATTTTTTACAAATAAATAACAGAAAGTGGGATGTGCGTAATTATTCAGCCCCCTTTTGGTCTGAGTGCAGTCAGTTGCCCATAGACATTGCCTGATGAGTGCTAATGACTAAATAGAGTGCACGTGTGTGTAATCTAATGTCAGTACAAATACAGCTGCCCTGTGACGGCCTCAGAGGTTGTCTAAGAGAATGTTGGGAGCAACAACACCATGAAGTCCAAAGAACACACCAGACAGGTCAGGGATAAAGTTATTGAGAAATTTAAAGCAGGCTTAGGCTACAAAAAGATTTCCCAAGCCTTGAACATCCCACGGAGCGCTGTTCAAGCGATCATTCAGAAATGGAAGGAGTATGGCACAACTGTAAACCTACCAAGACAAGGCCGTCCACCTAAACTCACAGGCCGAACAAGGAGAGCGCTGATCAGAAATGCAGCCAAGAGGCCCATGGTGACTCTGGATGAGCTGCAGAGATCTACAGCTCAGGTGGGGGAATCTGTCCATAGGACAACTATTAGTCGTGCACTGCACAAAGTTGGCCTTTATGGAAGAGTGGCAAGAAGAAAGCCATGGTTAAAGGAAAACCATAAGAAGTCCCGTTTGCAGTTTGCCACAAGCCATGTGGGGGACACAGCAAACATGTGGAAGAAGGTGCTCTGGTCAGATGAGACCAAAATGAAAACTAACACTGCACATCACTCTGAACACACCATCCCCACTGTCAAATATGGTGGTGGCAGCATCATGCTCTGGGGGTGCTTCTCTTCAGCAGGGACAGGGAAGCTGGTCAGAGTTGATAGGAAGATGGATGGAGCCAAATACAGGGCAATCTTGGAAGAAAACCTCTTGGAGTCTGCAAAAAACTTGAGACTGGGGCGGAGGTTCACCTTCCAGCAGGACAACGACCCTAAACATAAAGCCAGGGCAACAATGGAATGGTTTAAAGCAAAACATATCCATGTGTTAGAATGGCCCAGTCAAAGTCCAGATCTAAATCCAATCGAGAATCTGTGGCAAGATCTGAAGACTGCTGTTCACAAACGCTGTCCATCTAATCTGACTGAGCTGGAGCTGTTTTGCAAAGAAGAATGGGCAAGAATTTCAGTCTGTAGATGTGCAAAGCTGGTAGAGACATACCCTAAAAGACTGGCAGCTGTAAATGCAGCAAAAGGTGGTTCTACAAAGTATTGACTCAGGGGGCTGAATAATTACGCACACCCCACTTTTCAGTTATTTGTAAAAAATGTTTGGAATCATGTATGATTTTCGTTCCACTTCTCACGTGTACACCACTTTGTTTTGGTCTTTCACTTGGAATTCAAATAAAACTGATTCATGTTTGTGGCTGTAATGTGACAAAACGTGGAAAAGTTCAAGGGGGCCGAATACTTTTGCAAGCCACTGTATCTGTTTAGAACTGCCTTTGAGTTATGTTTTGATGTATCATATTTTGTGTATGCTTCTTTCTTTATTGCTGTTTTTACTTGATATGCTTTGTCTGTGTTTTACTGCTGTTTTATTTTACCCATTAATACTGTAAAGCACCTTGAATTACCTTGTTGTTGAAAGTGTGCTATACAAATAAAATTGCCTTGCATTGCCTTGATTTGCTAAGTTTGAGATAATCAACAAAACATCAAATCAAGAAGAACTTGAATCCTGGTTCCCTACCAAATACTACATCTAAGCAGTTCCGTACGTTAAAGATATCTCAAACATTGATATTGTTCTCTTGATAGTGGTTCAATATATTGTGCAGCTCTAATTTTAACAGTTGTTTTTAATGCAATGTTTTTCAAAATCTGTTTTGGTGTTTTAAAGTTCATGTAAAGCACTTAATGTTGCTTTGTGATTGGACATTGCTTTAAAAATTAATGTGCCCTGCCTTCAGTTCATTTCAAACATACTTTATTGAATAAATAATCATATTAGAAAGACAAGCAGCAGTTTCCAGAAGTTCCGGCAGCTTTTCAGTGTTGCAGTCAGCTCCTTGGTAGCTTCGAGTTTGTCTGTCCCTCTGTGCAGGGCACTGTGATCCGGGTCTTCTCTGTTCCTGAGGGCGAGCGTCTCTTTGAGTTCCGCAGAGGTATGAAGAGGTCAGTAAATGCTTTATTTAAGATGAGTGTAGTTCTTTGAAAAACAAGGGACTAAAAGCTTTTCCTTCAACTGCTGAATGTACAAGCAGGCAGGTCACTGTCTACCACTAGAGGGCCACTGTCCAGCACTAGAGGGCCACTGTCCAGCACTAGAGGGCCACTGTCTACCACTAGAGGCCCACTGTCTACCACTAGAGGGCCATTGTCTACCACTAGAGGGCCACCGTCTACCACTAGAGGGCAAATGTCAAGCACTGAAGTGCAAATGTCCAGCACTAGAGGGCCACTGTCTACCACTAGAGGGCCACTGTCTACCACTAGAGGGCCACTGTCCACCACTAGAGGGCCACTGTCCACCACTAGAGGTCCTACTGTCCAGAACCAGAGGGTCACTGTCCAGAACCAGAGGGCCACTGTCCAACAGCAGAGGGCCACTGTCCAACAGCAGAGGGCCACTGTCCAACAGCAGAGGGCCACTGTCCAGCAGCAGATGGACACTGTCTAGCACTAGATGGTCATTGTCCAGAAACAGAGGCTCACTGTCCAGAACCACAGGTTCACTGTCCAACAGCAGAGGGCCACTGTCCAACAGCAGATGGGCACTGTCTAGCACTAGATGGTCATTGTCCAGAAACAGAGGCTCACTGTCCAGTAGCAGAGGACCACTTTGTGCAGCCTAACAGCCTAAATATCTGCATGATTTGTTGTAAAAAGACTTTATTCCACACTGATAATGGATGTCAGGTATTTAGGGTGGGATGACACATGCGGGCTGAGACATCAGAGAACTTAGGATATCAGTGACATAATGATGCTCAGCCATAAATTCATAAAATAAGTTAATAATCCACCTTACAAAGTTGATTAACCCTCAGTTTTGTGTCTGTCTGTAGGTATGTCAACATCAGCTCCCTAACCTTCAGTCCTGATGGCCACTTCCTCTGTGCTTCCAGCAACACAGAGACTGTTCACATCTTTAAACTGGAACAACTGGGACCGAGGTGAGCCTTCCTGCACTGAGTGGTAGTAGAAGCCTCCAGCAGAGACTAGGTGGTTGGCTTTTGGTTCATGTTGGAAATGCATATTAACCTCTATGGTAACCATATCATGTTGATAGTTTCTGTCCTGGGAAACTATTGGCTATCACACCGTAGCATAGGTTTATTTATGAGACGTTATCTCTGTTTGTGGGCTTTCATTGTAGATGTTGGAAATCTTTTGTTAAGATTATTCATCCAACACATCAACAGACATGTATGCAGCTGTATTCATATCTGGTAGTATCAAATCCTGCTCTTATAAAATTCAGTTCAGACCCATTCCAGAATACAATACCACAGCTACCTCAGCTGCAGCTATATACAGTTCAGACTTTCTTATAAGGCTATTAGTTGATTGCACAGTGCCGGTTGGTACATGAAGTGATGCCAGGACACCAACAGATTCAGCAGGAAAAACTGGTTGACTCTACTGCCTCCCCTCATCCTGGACAACATGTAGCAGCAGCAGAGAGAAAAAAACGTTGTCTTCACATGAAGAGAACTCTAGCAGAAAAAGCTGGCATAAAGCACACCCCAAAAACCAAGAGGCCCCAGGTATTTGTTCTAAAAATGTTCTGATCCAAAGTCAGCCTCTGTCTTGTTTGAATTGAAAAGCAGAAAATGAAAAGCCTTGCAGGCTTTCATTGGTTCAAAAGATGATTTAAGTCCATTGATGAAACACTGGCAGGAAGATTAAAATAACAGATTAAAGTATAGCAATAACAGGGGATATATATGATAAGACTACGCAGTAAAACACTGAAAATATAATCAAGCAAAAATCTGTTAAAAGCTTGGCTAAAAAGGTGAGTCTTGAGCCTGCTCTTAAAAACATGAACGTTTTCTGCAGCCCTGACGTCCTCCTCCATATAGTAAAAAGTACTGGTTCAAGCACTAAACCCTGTGGTACCTCATGACTAACATGTGAGAAGGATTTATCATTTACATTATTAGATCTATACTTGCTGCATCCCAGAATATTACAGTATGTAGCAGTGAGTTGTAGAGCAGTGCTACACCCTTAAGGAAACCTATATTCAGATATATTAGCACTATCCTGAGAAGAGGGGAAGCCACAGGCACATCTCTAACTGTAGCTGTTCACTTTCTCTAGGGGAGAGGATGAGGCTGCTACGTGGACAGCTTATATGGGGAAGATGTTCTCAGCAGCTAGCAACTACCTCCCCGGCCCGGTCTCTGGAATGATGAGCCAGGATAGAGCATTCGCTACCGTTCACCTCTTCTCATCTGGTCAGAGGAACATCTGCACCTTAGTCACGTGAGCTGCTCTCTCTTCCTTACCAACCCAGAGCAGGAAGCTTTAAAACTGCTGATGCTCTTTGGGATGTGTGTTACTGTGTTGATCTGTTATTAGGGAAAGAGCTCTTTAACAGCAGCAGTTGCAGTGGAACTGTTCACGTTTTGCAGAAAGCGTGACATTTCATACGTAAGCTTGTATGAAATCTAGCGATAAAGACACTGTGTCCCAATAAACAGCCTTCAAGTATGGCCAACTCAAAATATGGCCAACTCAAATATAAACATTTTAGTTTGTAGCTAGCTACAACTTATCTGGGTGCCTTGATATTAGTTTTCAGTGAACTTAATGGTTTTGTCTGGATTTATAGCATATAGATGATTGTCAGAGTCCAGCATCCTGGTCTTTTTACTGTTCCCCTGAATGATGCTCTGAAACATTTATTCATGATATCTAGTCCAACAGAATAACAAGAAGTTTGCTCAGTTCATTGAACTGTTGGTTCAACACCGCCAAGGCCTTTACCTCTCCATGGGCGAGTTACAGTTGCTGGTAGAGAACACACACACTCCACCTTAATGTCAGCTTTTTCTAAGCACCAGCACCAGGTTTAACTAGTTTGCGCTCTAAAATAATAAACCTTGGGTCTCTCAGTGAACACCACTTTGGAAATCAGCCACAAAAGTAGGATCTTATCTCTAATAGGTGTTTTTAAACCTAAAGCTTTAAACTGGTGGAACCAGTTTCAGATGATTCTTTGGTCTCTTCAACAAGCAGAATGACCAGTATTTAGATTTTGTTGATAACCTCCTGCAGTCACTAGTTATGATCATTTATTGATAAAGTGGCTTTAAAATAGATGGTTATAGTTAAAATAGAGACAACATAATGACACAGTTGGCATGTTAGAATGCTTCTTATTTTAGTGATTAGACCAACTAGTTGTTGACATTGATAAGAGCAGTCTCCGTGTATTGCCTAAAGGGAACAGACCTAACTTTCAGAGCATGAAATGGTCAGGCAGGACAGTCGGGTATAAAACAACCAAAACTACAAAGCCTGAAATGGTGAAGGATGGAAATGAACAGCATCTGCTGAAGTTTAGCTCTTTGTTGCTAAGTGAATGAGGAGACTTGCCTTCATATGCCAGGTTTCCTTCATTTTTAAACAACACTGAAAACAGCTCATGCAGAGTGTTGTGGTTAGTGCAGACTGTTTGCCCTTACATAATATAATATAACATAATATGCCTTCAATAACCAGGATAAGATGTTGGCTGGTTAATTCAATTCAATTCAGTTTATTTATAGAGCGCGGATTCACAACAGATGTTTCATCTCAAGGCATTTTACAAGAAAAGTCATTTCAATACAATCATTCCAATCAGTTTAAAGATTTAGTTTTCTATTTAAGGAATCCCAGCAGGTTGCATGGAGTCATAGACTGGCAGTTATGCCCCATTGATGCAGACTCCAACCACAACAATCCCTCATACTGAGAAAACGTGTAGCGACGGTGGAGAGGAAAAACTCCCCTTTAACAGGAAGAAACCTCCAACAGAACCAGGCTCAGTAGGAGCGGCCATCTGCCACGACCGTCTGGGGGTTTGAGAAGACAGAGCAGAAACACAGAAGGAACAGAAGATCTGATATAAGAGAACTTTCTATGTTACAGAAAGTAAAAAGTTGATAACAGGACACAGTGGATGTTCAGTTACTGGGAGGATCATCCCAGTCGATGCCCCCGTCCAACAGGGCATTGCAGCCAAGCAGGATACCAGACCAGGTATATCTTCTATGGAGAGAAAAACACTGAGAGAAAACAAAGTTAACAGTCGAAATAACAGCAAATAATGCAACTGGAGAGTAGTAGGAGGGAAAAGTATCAGAGTGAAGAAAATTGGTAAGTCTGTCCTCCAGCAGTCTAAGCCTATAGCAGCATAACTACAGAGATAGCTCAGGATGACCTAAGCCACTCTAACTATAAGCTTTATCAAAAAGGAAAGTTTTAAGCCTGGCCTTAAAAGTAAACAGAGTGTCTGCCTCACGGACTAAAGCTGGGAGCTGGTTCCACAGGAGAGGAGCCTGATAACTAAAAGATCTGCCTCCCATTCTACTTTTAGAGATCCTAGGAACCACCAGTATACCTGGTTACTGGTCAGATTCTGGCCACCAGCTGACTTCTTGGTTTATCTCTATCACCACATTTGCAAACCCTGAAGATATGCAGACATATTCTAATTAACAGCCATATTTCAATCCAATATGGAGGCCATGAAATGATGTTTTCTGCAAGAAGTGAACAATCAGTGTGAGTACTTTATTTCCACTGCGCTATTATTGTGGGGCTTTTAGTGGAGTAATGTAGAAAGTGACTGTGATGTTTCAGGATCCAGAGGCTGCTGCGGCTGCTGGTGGCCACTGCAGACGGTCAGCTGTTCATCTATACTGTGGATCCACAGGAAGGAGGAGAGTGCCAGCTGGCTTACACACACAGGTGAGGCTGATGCTAATCTGAATGGATGCCACATTCAGCAGTCAGAGGATGATGTGTTCTTCAGCCAGAAGTCAGATGATATTAATGTGTAGTTACTCCTTTCATCTGATGCGTTCCTCATTTGCCCCTCCATTTCAGGCTCAGTGGTGTTGATGAAAACCAGAGGGAAGAAATAAAGTCAGAGGGAGGACAGCTCCCACAGGAAACACACTCTTCTCCATCTTATGCAGAAACTGCTGCCTTACCAGGTTCTGGTCACACTACTGCCACCCTCACCGGTTAGTACTAACCTACAGTCATCCATCAACAAGCTGAGCTTTAACAAATGATAATATTTTATGAATTCACCAGGGGAAAGACATTTTTTGCAGTAGTGTCGAAAATAAAAATAATGAACATTGCTGAGCAGCGAGTGATGGAGAGATGAATCCGAGACAGAAATAAGGCTGAAATTTCATCATCTATTGGTCAGAAGCTCCGTGGTCTCCCTCCTCTACTCCCTCCACTCTCAATTGAAGCCATCTGCTCATATACTCTGGATGCCAGTTGTGGAGATGCTGAGTCTCACCTTCCAGCTTCGCCTTCCACTGAATGTTACTGTATTAATGAGGATCCACATGATTACAGAGAAAGAAAAGGTCCTCCTCCTTCCCTTTCAACACCCACATTTGTTGGAAGTTCTTGGATATTTGGGATCATACTCTAGGCAATAGTTCTTCAAAAGCTCAATCTGCTGTTTTTCATGTAATATCTCTCTCATTGCCATTGTTACTCATCATATCAGATGGCAGTAAGGGTCAGAAGTACCAGCAGAGAGCCGGTTGTAACGGAACGTATTGATAAAACAATTCATTGACAAACTGTTCAAATATTAATAAATGGCTGTTACTGCATTTGATGTGTATTTTCATATTGATGTAATTTGGCACCATACAAAGAAGAACTGCTTTGATATAATTGATAAAATATTTTTTACCTTGAAGGTGTTTGACACATGTGGTTTAGATCAAAGCATAGTCATGTGTGTTATGCCCTAGTCAAAGTCCAGACCTAAATCTAACTTGAGGATCTCTTTCTAGACTTGAAAACCGATGTTCATGCATGTTCTCCATCCAGTCTGACAGAGCTGCAGCTCTAATAGCTGGTAGCCACAAACCCCAACAGACCTGCAGTAAAAGGTGCCTCCTCTTAGCCACACTTTTTAGGTTTTTGTTTGCAGAGCTATAAGAAAAATATTTTTCCCTCCACTTCACTATTATTCATCACATCTAATTAAAAACTCAAAGTTTGTTGTAATGTGTCTAAAGGGTCTGGATTTCCCTGCAAGGCACAGTGAATTCCTCTTCATTTCTAGTCTTGATACAGGAGGACTTTCTTCCTGTCATACCAGCCACCTGGCTTCCAGGTGTGTGGATAGAAGGTAGAGCTACAGTACACAGCTGAAGAGCTGTGGTACATTAAGCTGGTTCCTCACAAACAGCAGAGATTTTCAGGAGAATATGTGGGACAGTATGGTTTGGACATTTAACTTGTGGGGATCTGGAAAGCTTTGGCCTAATAATTCCTTGATTTCTCCAACCTGCAGGTTACTCTGAAGAGGGCGGGGCCAAAAATGGGGACGTTATCCCTGAGCACGAGTTTGCTGTGGGGCCAGTGTGTCTGGATGACGAGAACGAGTTCCCTCCTGTGAGCATCCAGAAGTGCTAGAAATCACATCTCTGACACCAGCTGGTATTTGTAAGAAATATCAAACCTTTATGCAAACTAGCTAGTTTCCTGGTAAGAGTTCAAAACCGATGATCAAATCAAATCAAATCAAACTTTGTTTATAAAGCGCTTTTCAAACCAAAACAAAGCTTCTCAAAGTGCTTTACAGATTAAAAATGACCCACAACCCCCCTTCCCAAAACCCAAAAGTAAAAAACATCACCACAGCTACACCCCCCCCCCCCCCATGCATAAAAGCAACAATAAATAACAGCACATTAACAAAAGCAAAACGGGCTGAGTACAGATGAACCAGGAAACGTCATCATTGGAGCCTTCTACATCGGCAGCAGCAGATCAACAGCAGCAGCCAAGGCACTGACCCAGGGAGCCCAGAGGAGGGAGGGCGGGTATCCCCACCTCCACCCAAGCACCACCTGGAGCCAAGGCAGCCACAGCCGACCACTGCCCTCGAGGCAGAGGGCTCCCACAGAGGAAACACTGGAAGGAAGACTAAAATAAGTTAAAATATTAAAATTAAAACAATTATAAAATATGATCAAATAAAAATGGAAAGCAGATAAACAATAATTGATAAATAGCCAGCTAAAAGCTAAACTAAAAAGAATTCAATCAAATAAAACATGCAGAGTAATTAAACAGATTTAATAAATAATAATCAGTTAAAAGCTATATTAAAAAGGTGAGTCTTGAGCCTGCTCTTAAAAACATGAACGTTCTCTGCGGCCCTGAGGTTCTCTGGCAGCTTGTTCCAGAGGTGAGGGCTATAATAACAGAAAGACGCCTCACCATGAGTGTGTGTCCTGACTTTTGGGGTGACAAGGAGACGGCTGCCAGAGGAGCGCAGAGGCCGCGAAGGTTCATACGGTAAAAGCAGCTCTGAGAGATAAGAAGGCCCAAAACCATTAAGACACTTAAAAATTATTAAAAGAATCTTAAAATCGACCCTAAAACATACGGGGAGCCAATGCAGTGATTTTAAGACAGGTGTAATGTGTTCCTGTCTCCTGGTCTTCGTCAGGACACGTGCTGCTGAATTCTGTAAAAGTTGTAAACTTGAGGTAGTCTTTTTGGGAAGACCAGAAAGCAGGGCATTACAGTAATCAATCCTACTGGAGATAAAAGCATGCATCAGCGTCTCCGTATTGGCCAGAGAGAGAATGGGGCGACTCTGGTGATGTTCTTTAGTTGATAAAAACCTATTTTAGTAACATTTTTTATGTGAGGAATAAAAGTCAGCTCAGAGTCAAAAATCACACCCAGGTTCTTCACTTGAAAAGAAGGATTAAAAGACTGATTGTAGTTTTGGTAAAAGTTTCTCTCTCTGAGCCTCAGGACCGATGACTAAAACTTCAGTTTTGTCCTGGTTGAGCTGGAGAAAGTTTTCTGCCATGATCCAGGATTTAATGTCTAAAATGCAGTTAAAAAGTGCATCCATTGGCCGTGTGTCATCAGGAGACATGGAGATGTACATCTGTGTATCATCAGCATAACTGTGAAAGTTCACTCCATGTCTTCTGATGACACCCCCAAGAGGGAGCATGTAGAGGTTAAAAAGCACTGGGCCTAAAATTGAACCCTGGGGCACACCACATGGGATCTTGTGGACCTTAGAGGAGCAGGTATCTAAACTTACCATAAAAGTCCTGTCTGTGAGATAGGATGTAAACCATTTATGAACAGCACCAGAGAGGCCGATGATCTTACCATATTCCTACCAGCTGCTGGGAATTTCCTGGTCTAAGGGGAAGGATTTGAACTTCTAATACTGTAATGATAACCAAAGAATATGAACTGGACTAATCTCTGAAAAATGCACCTTAGCACTAGTAGGTTGCAATATCCTATTCTATTCCACTGGTGTCTAGCATGCGTTTGATTCTAGAAAGATATAAAATATACAGTGGGATAAAAAAAGTTTTTGCCAGCCACAGATTGTGCAAGTTGGCCCACTTAAAAAGATGAGAGGGGTCTGTAATTTTCATCATAGTTACACTTCAACTGTGAGAGACAGAATGTAAAAGAAATCCAGGAAATCAGTTTGTATGATTTCAGTTTTTTTTTCTTTTTTTTTATATAAAGGTTTTGGCCTTTGACAGTTGATAGGTTACCAAAATGGGAGAGAAGTGGGGAGAGAGACACTCGGTAAATGTCCTCGGGCTGGACGGAGTTGACCCCGGTAGGACCGCATCGAGGGCTAAGGCCCCTGAACATGGGGCGCCTGTCTCAAACCACTGCGCCACGCAACAGCCCACATTGTATGATTTTTAAAGCATTTATTTAGAAAATAAGAATTTGGTCAATAACGAAAGTTAATTTTAATACTTTGTAATGTAACCTTGGTTGTCAATGCCAGAAGTCAAAGGTCTCCTGTAGGTCTACACCAGGTTTGCACACACTGGTATTTTGGCCCATTCCGCCATGTAGATCTTCTCTAGACCTGGGATGTGTTGCTAAGCAACACATACTTTCATCACCCTCCACAAATTCTCTATAGGACTGAGGTCTGGAGACTGTTTAGGCCACTCCAGAACCTTGAAATGCTTTTTATGTAGCCACTCCTTCGTTGCCCGGGCGATGTGTTTGGGGTCATTGTCATGCTTGAAGATCCAGCCACGTTTCATCTTCAATGCTCTCACTGATGGAAGGAGGTTTTTGTCCAAAATCTCACCATACATGGCCCTATTCTTCCTTTCCTTCATACGGATCAGTCGTCCTGTCCCCAAAGCATAATGCTTCCACCCCCATGCTTTACAGTGGCTAGGCTGTTCTTGTGATGCAACTCAGCATTCTTCCACCTGCAAACATTGCGAGTGGTGTTTATACCAAAGAGTTATATTCTGGTCTCATCTGATCACATTACATTCTCCCAATCCTCCTCTGCATCATCCAGATGGTCTCTGGCCTGACAATGTGCTGGCTAAGGAAGTGGGACCTTTCGACCCCTGCAGGATTTAAATCCATGACGAAGTAGTGTGTTACTAATAGTAACCTTTGTTACTGTGGTCCCAGCTCCCTTCAGGTCATTGACCAGTTCCCCCCCTGTAGTTCTGGGCTGTTTCCTCACCGTTCTCTAGAGCATGTGTTAGCCAGCAGGTGAGGTCTTACATGGAGCCCCAAGTTGAGGAAGATTGGCAGTGATCTTGTATGTATTCCATTTTCTAATAATTGCTCTAACAGTTGATTTCTTCTCACCAAGCTGCTTGCCTATTGTAGATTGGTTCATCCCAGTCTTTTACAGGTGAACAATCTTGTCCCTGGTGTCCTTGGACAGCTCTCTGGTCTTGGCCATGGTGGAGGTTGGAGTCTGACTGTTTGAAGGTGTGGAGAGGTGTATTTATACAGATAATCAGTTCAAACAGGTGGCATTAATACAGGTAATAAGTGGAGGATATAATGGCTTCTTAAAGAAGAAGTAACAGGTCTGTGAGGGCCAGAATTATTGCTTAGTTGTAGGTGCTAAATACTTATTTTCTATACCATTACACAAATAAATTCTTAAAAATCATACAATGTTATTTCTTGGATTTTTTTTTTTACATTCTGTCTCTCACAGTTGAAGTGTAACTATGATGAAAGTTAAAAACCTCTCTCATCTTTTTATGTGGGACAACTTGCACAATCTGTGGTTGCTAAATACTTTTTTCCCCACTGTGTGTGTCGCTCACTCTGGAGAACATCTCTTCATTCTTTTGTTGTAGAAGCAGTAGCCTTGGCCTTATTGCTCATTGTTCTCTGAAACCACTCTAAACTGATAGCTTTCATATCAACACCAGTGGACTCACACAGGGAAATGTTCCTACTGCAGTAATCATTACGTTTTTCTTAGAAAGTACAACCTCTTTGAGCTGGAGGTTCTACTGATTCTGCAGTTGGAAGTGTTGTCAAAGTCTTAAAAGTCATCTGGTAGGCCTCATACAACCATCAGAACCACACAGGTTGTTTATCTATGAGGTTCAGGCCTCTTGTGGATGTCGGCAGATTAGTTAAGGGCCTTGAAGTAAATTCAAACTTGGCTTTTTCAGCTTGGCTTCTAGAATCTTTGCAGATCATATTTTGAGATGTATCTGATGCTCCTTTGTTACCCATTGATGTAGTGAGGACGGCCCAGAGGTGGGACTGGGCCTTGAGTTTCTGACCAAAATACAACCAAATGTATCAAAACCTGATCAAAACCCATCCATCGGTCCTTCCATCCAGTACTGTAGGAACTGTAAGAAAATGCATTAGTGACTCCATCGGGGGGTGGTTTACAGATCTTCTGGTTGATCAAGTGTTCTAATCATTTCAGAAATCAGGATCAGAACCAAAGTCAAGAGGAAAACGGTGAAACCCAAAGTTTTTAGAAAATGGTTCAAGTAAATTATTTATGTGATTTCAAGATTGTTCTGTCAGCATGAAAATGTCTAAATTACTAGTAGAAAAAATTGATATGTGATAAGTTTAGTTTGTACTGCACAGTGGCGCAGTTGGTAGCACAAGAAGGTCTCGGGTTCGAATCCCGGCCTGGGGTCTTTCTGCACGGAGTTTGCGAGTTCTCCCTGTGCATGCGTGGGTACCCTTCGGGTACTCCGGTTTCCTCCCACAGTCCAAAAATGTGACTGTTACCCTCAGGTATGAGTGTGTGTGTGTGTGCATGGTGGTTTGTCCTGTGTGTCTCTGTGTTGTCCTGCGATAGACCTGTCCAGGGTGTACGCCACCTCTCACCACTTTTATTTTGTGTATTTCCATGTTGTTTTTTATTCTCTAAAGATGTCCTTCCTGTTAGATATTTTTAACTATTGTTGCGTCATCTCTAGAAGCACTTATATTGATATAGTTCAAAACACTGGTTACCCAATCAAATTGACCCACATATTGATGGGTGAACTTGCTCATGTGTCAACAGATGATTGGCTGACTGATGTTCCTTCTCATATGATGCAGTATATTTAAACTGTGATTGTTTGTTGTTTTTTTAAATGACCTTGATGAAGGCTAATCGCCGAAATGCGTTGGTCTATTAATAAAGTTGTTTCTCAAGTACTTCCAAGTGTTGCCGGAGCCTCGATTCCACTCAACTTTTGACCTTCACCGTGCACCTTGCAAGTGGGTGAAGTTGCGCCAGCAGATGTTTGGTTTCTTGGGTATATATTAACTGAACCACTTGTGAATGCAGACCCCTCATCTAGCAGATGAAAACTGTAAACCTGTTCTCATACAACTGGAGCTATTAGTGCAACACCTTCTTTTCTATTTCTTTGTCAAAATGAAATTGATCCAAGGGACTAATTAGTTAGATTCTGTGTCAGCATAAATCACCATACAAAACTGATTTAGTATAATCTCTTCAGTACAGGGGCCGGGACCACTGGCCCCTTTCTAGAACCCCATACAATGTAGCCTTACTTGGTTTGGCTGGAAAGACATCAACAAACTCAACAGTCTTGTGTTCATGTGTAGAGAGTCAATAACCACTAAAAGAGCCTTTTATGCTGGCTAGGAACACTTCAGTCTGACTTGATGTCTGATTACGGTCAGCCTTCCTTCTCTCAGAGGAGTTTAGTTTTCTACAAAACTCATTGCAACATGACATCTTTTCTCCTATTAGTGACAGTAACGTCACTTAAAAAATGTGAACTGGCCCTTTAACCCAGCGTCACCCAGCTCCATTATTGAGACTGAGGAGAATGAAACTGGAACAAAGCCTCTGGAAACGAGTCTCTGAGTGTCGCTGAGGACACTTCCCTCGGTGGAGCTGCTATCACAGCTAATGACCGGACACTAATGGGACATTTTCTCACATGCATGGAAGGATCCTGAGCCAGTCACATATACAACAATAGAAAGTGTGACAGAGTTGTTCTGATTGCAAAGCTTTGGGACATTGGAGGAATGTGATGGTTACTGTAGACTAAACTAACAATTGTGTTCATGTGTTTTGGTAGATCAATTCATGCCGCAGTGGGACTGGAGATGGCCAGGGCTGAGAGGAACAGAAAGACAGACAGACAGACAGACAGACATCAGCCAGTAGGAGGAATCAGAAGAAATCAACTCTCAGAAGTTCAGGGTGGCAAATAATTACAGCATGAACGGAAAGACACACTTCAAGGTTCCACAGGGAGGAGAACAAGCTGGAGGGCTTTCATCTGAGAATGGTCTAGTTAAAGGTTTTACCCAGCACCCAGTGCCCCTGGCATGAAATTCCCTGCGACGTTTGGGGCCTTTTTAGTCACACTCTAAGTACCATAATACTGTATCAAAGGATCGTTAGCCGTAGCTCAGCCTTGTTGTATTATTGGAGCGCCCACTAGGAGGCCCTTCTGTTAGCATTAGCACAGAACGACAGAGTTTTGGTGGGCGGGGCCCAAGCAATGCGCCTCTATTGTCAATTGAGTCTCTAACGTCCGCATCTGATGAAACATTGACACACATACATTTGCGCACCACAAATTGCCCAAATTCCAATATTATGTATGAAATGTCATTAGGTTTAGGCCTAATTATATTGTGTGTTGAACAATAATCTGTTTACAAATTACAGGCGTAATAAAATATTTGATCATCCATCCACACATCCATCCGTCCTCATTACGTCTCTAGCTTCACCACGACAGTAATGGCTCAGTTATCGGCTACTGTAACTATGTAATGGCATTTCAATTTGATCCGGAATCTGATCCGGACGGCGAGGCACCTGAGGAGGAACCAGAAACGCCTCGGCTTCAACAGGATGTGTCTGAATGGTTAGTTGTCAATTCAGTTTGGTTATGTTTTTGTTTTGGCGATGATATTAGCAAGGCTTATAACGTCTCAGTGCTGATTCGCCCTGGATCAGTCTGATTAGGCTAATGTGTATAAAACAGCTGAAGGACATTATTACGGAAATAGAGGCTATAGGGAAATTTGCTGGTTCATGGAGGGTTGGTATTGATCCTGGTAAAAGTTTAAGACGATCTGCGAATCCACTGCTGTGTTGTCCCAAGTTAATAAAACATCCGTCAGAGAAATGTTTGCCACAAACAACCTCGCGCTTTGGGAGTCGGTCGGGTTCTTTCCCTGCATAAATAAAGTTCATCCACAAGCTTTTCAGTGGGGAGGAAGAGGGGAGGTCAGTGTTGATGCGTTCTGGACTCCATGCTGTCGGTTTGTTGTTTGCCTTTTAGCGTAGCTCTCGTTGTTTAGGTTGTAATACGCGCCGCGGGGGGAGGGACTTGGAGGGTGTAGTTCAGAGAAGGGGGTAATTGGCTGGAACTCAGTGACGACATATGCCAAAATTTGAGGTCATATGCCGAACTGCAAAACAGCCCGTTTCTGAGTGCTAATTTCACTATGTAGGCAGACATACCCGGGGACAAACGAAACACTAATCAGTCATTTTAACCCATTAGGGAACATAGGCAGGCTGAGGAAACTAACAAATATGACCAAAAAACTCAAAAAATGCAAATTTCATGCCAGGGGCACTTTAAAAGAACAGAGTAGGAATGTTAGCTAAACCTGTCCATCATTCAAATCAACATGTTGAACATTTCTGGAGATATGAGGCATGCTTGGCTAGTTAATAAGATAATAAAAGTGGTGGATATATTGTTACTGGTCAGACATACAATTATTATGCATTATAGTAGCAGAAATATTTTTTTTCCTCCATTTCAGTTTACATAAAGTTTTTATTGTAAATAGTGTTGTATGGCATTCATTGTTTTTATGTGTAGGCCTGCTGGAGAGCCTTCAGAAGGAGGATGATTACTGTATGTTTCTTTGTGCCTCATGTTTTTTATGTATTTTATTAATTGCATAAGACCAAAAAAAAAAAGAAACGAAATAATAAACTAATAGAAAACGTAAACTATGCAAAGCAAAACTTTCGTCCTGTTTTGTGTTATGCTTTTTTATTAATTCATTGGCTTATAGATAATTGGGACTTTTCCAAATAATATTGTTTCCACCATGATTCCAGCTTTATGTGGGCTTATATGGACTGTCTAAGAACAGTCAATATCTTACCAGCAGGAAGGACGGCTCTGCTCTGATGTCTACAATAAAAGGTTTAAACTTACTTGTATTGTAACTTGTATTGTAACTTACATTGCATTTTTAGTTTTTGTTCCCATTAATAATTCTTATCCAAAGTCTTTGAGAAAATTGTTGCTAATCAAGTCTGTGAGCATCTAAACAGTAACGAGCTGTTTGAAGAGTTTCAGTCAGGTTTTAGAACTCATCATAGCACTGAAACAGCACTGGTGAAGGTTACTAATGATATTCTCATGGCCTCAGATAATGGACTGGTGTCTGTTCTGGTTTTGTTAGATCTCAGTGCTGCTTTTGACACAGTCGATCACAATATTCTCTTAGAAAGGCTTGAACATGTTGCAGGGATCAAAGGAACAGCACTAGGCTGGTTTAAATCATATTTGTCTGATAGATTCCAGTTTGTTCATCTAAATGATAAATCTTCTTCACTCTCAAGGGTTACTTGTGGAGTTACACAGAGTTCTGTGCTTGGACCAATTCTTTTCACCATATATATGCTTCCAATTGGTAGAATCATTAGACAGCATGGGATAAATTTCCACAGCTATGCCGATGATACACAACTATATTTATCCATAAATCCTGATGAACCCAGTCAGTTAGGTAGATTACAGGCATGTCTGGAAGACATAAAAACATGGATGACTCTAAACGTTTTGCTCTTAAATTCTGACAAGACAGAAGTTGCTGTCTTTGGACCAGAAGTTCTAAAAAAGAAACTGATTAGTCAATCACTTCATCTGGATGGTATTAAATTGGCCCCCAGTAATAACATAAAGAACCTCGGCGTTATTTTTGACCAAGACTTGACATTTAAATCCCATATTAAACAGGTTTCTAGGATTTCTTTCTTTCACCTCAGGAATATTGCTAAAATTAGAAACATCCTGTCCAGGAGTGATGCTGAGAAACTAGTCCATGCATTTGTTACCTCAAGGCTGGACTACTGTAATTCTTTACTATCAGGAAGTCCACAAAATGCCATTAAAAGCCTTCAGGTGATCCAAAATGCGGCAGCAAGAGTTCTGATGAATATTAAAAAGAGAGATCACATTTCTCCTGTTTTAGCTTCCCTTCATTGGCTCCCTGTTAAATCCAGAATAGAATTTAAGATCCTTCTTCTTACATACAAAGCCCTTAATAATCAAGCTCCATCATACATCAGAGATCTGATTGTTCCATATGTTCCTAACAGAGCCCTTTGCTCTCAGACTGCAGGTTTACTTGTAGTTCCTAGGATTTCTAAAAGTAGAATGGGAGGCAGATCTTTTAGTTATCAGGCTCCTCTCCTGTGGAACCAGCTCCCAGCTTTAGTCCGTGAGGCAGACACTCTGTTTACTTTTAAGGCCAGGCTTAAAACTTTCCTTTTTGATAAAGCTTATAGTTAGAGTGGCTAAGGTCATCCTGAGCTATCTCTGTAGTTATGCTGCTATAGGCTTAGACTGCTGGAGGACAGACTTACCAATTTTCTTCACTGCTACTTTTCTCTCCTACTACTCTCCAGTTGTATTACAGTACATTCTGTTATTTCGACTGTTAACTTTGTTTTCTCTCTGTGTTTTTCTCTCCATAGAAGATATACCTGGTCTGGTATCCTGCTTGGCTGCAATGCCCTGTTGGACGGGGGGCATCGACTGGGATGATCCTCCCAGTAACTGAACATCCACTGTGTCCTGTTATCAACTTTTTACTTTCTGTAACATAGAAAGTTCTCTTATATCAGCTCTTCTGTTCCTTCTGTGTCTCTGCTCTGTCTTCTCAAACCCCCAGACGGTCGTGGCAGATGGCCGCTCCTACTGAGCCTGGTTCTGTTGGAGGTTTCTTCCTGTTAAAGGGGAGTTTTTCCTCTCCACCGTCGCTACATGCTAGTTCAGTATGAGGGATTGCTGAAGGATTGCTGTGGTTGGAAAGTCTGCATCAACGGGGCCCAACCTCACGCCAATGACTGACGCAATCTGCTGGGATTCCTTAAATAGGAAACTTTTTAACAGATTGGAATGTTTGTATAAATGTTTTGAAATGACTTCTTGTTAAGTGCCTTGAGATGAAACATCTGTTGTGAATTGGCGCTATATAAATAAACTGAATTGAAACTGAATTTAATTGAATAAAAATCCCTAATAATGCTGTTTGTCCCATGTAGACAGGCACGGATGGACATTTATGACGTGTGCTATCTAAAAATGAACTTTAACCAGCTGTTATCTTCAGTGGGGTAAAGTATTGTGCAGACCTGTTTGCAGATGCACCAGTTCTTTATTTTGTAGTTTTTTAACTACATGATTTGTGCACAAATTATCAACTATTATGGTTTTGGAAAGAATGTAAGCTAGTTGTTTTAAATGGAACCCAAAAACGTCAGTGAAGTCGAGTCAGTAACGGCTACCTTGCAGTTCTTCAAAGGGCCGTAAACATGTTGCTAGATGAGGGTTCTTTATGCTGAGCAGGTGGATTTCTGCACCATGTTCCCCATAGTTCAGGGTGTGGCTAAAGTCTCTAATTACAGACATGCCCCTGTGGGGATTACATAAAGGTGCTCCATGCAGAACTTTCACAGTCAGGCCACACTTGGTACTTTGATTGTTCAACTGGTTCCACTGTGAGCTCTTATCCCCCATCTGTGTTTCAGCCACTCTAAAGTCCACTCTTTTATGTCTTCCATGTTCTCATTTCTGCTTTTTCAGCTGCAAGCTACAAGGTGGTAGTAACACACGGTGGGTATGGAGCAACCGTAAAACCACAGGGGGCACCAATCAATAGCTTACCACTCTGCAGTGATTATTCCACTGAACCAGTGAGGAAGTGATGAACATCACACAAATCTGGGGTTAGGAAAGCCATTGTTGTTGGATGAAACATCCACCTGGAGGGACGACCTGCTGCTGAGATGACACAAAAACACATGGAACCTGGGAGGGGAGACAGGAGACGATAGCAGAGAAAACCTCCAGCATTTACATGTAAAGAGCCAGAGAAACACGGGTCGTGGTAGCAGAGGATGAGTGAGAAACCGGAGTTTCTACTGCATTGGAGGAGGTGGTTGCCTCATGGAGGCCCCCAGAAACCCATCTCTGAGGTGAATTTTGATACAGTACGCTCTGTTTGACTTGGACTGGATTTTCACGCACAGCTTAACAGAGGAAACATTGAACATTGAGCACAAAATGAAATCAGACATCTTGGGGGATTCAAGAATGTCTGGTGAAGAAGTGAGAGTAAATGTTTAAAAGCATCAGGTTTGATGAGGAGATTAATAGTTACATGTCCCATGTTTGAATCTTTCAGGAGCCGGTGAGTGCTCCCTGACAGACTCACTGCTGGCTTACATCAGGAACAAGGGGAAACTATAGATCTGTCTGTCAGAACATATGACTATAGAAAACCTTGGATGATTTTGTCACAAACATGCAAGCCTCTATGGTTTAGGTCTAGACATTATTTACCACATCCTGCATCTACAGACCAACATACCATATTCATGTTAATAAGAATGTGCAGCTGTGCCCTATCAGAATGTGGGGCAGGACCTGGTCCAGGCCTGTCTTAGACACACCCCTGCTCCTGCTTCTTTCAGACCCGTATATCAGGCCCAGAAACTTCTGAACATGCCACAGAAGTCTGAGAAGACATCATACCTGAGGGAAAAGGTGAGTCAACTTTACATCAGACATGCCTAAATTAGTCCAAATATTCATAATCAGTGTTAAAAGTTGCATGATTAAAGTGAGTGTATGTGTCTCCAAAAAAAGGTCAGGCCTTTATATAATGTTTGCACTCATGTTTTAGGACAAACTCAGCTTATGTAAGAAGATCTTTAATAGTTGAAAAGGCATCCTTCTGCTGCTCTTCACCAGGGAAGTGAAGTGTAGGAGGGTGAGTGAAGTGTGTCTGGGAGTTTTCTTCCTTCCTTCCTTCCTTCCTTCCTTCCTTCCTTCCTTCCTTCCTTCCTTCCTTCCAGCATCCTGCTCCACAGAGGAACTGGTGCAGGCTAGTATAGCAGAGATACATGTTGGTTCACTTAATGAAGTACTTAGCATTTACAAATATGCTGTTGGTTACAGCCATGAAATCCAGAGCTACCAGTTCATTCAGCAGCTGCCTACTTCTCTAGCTAATGTGCTGAAAATACTTAGCTCTTTTTATGGCCGGATTCCCTCGTTCCTTCTATGGATGATTTGTGACATTAAAATCATATTCAACAGCAGGAAGCTGCCCCAAACCGGCTCTAGACTGGAATAAACCTGTTCACCCTGCCGCGCCAACGCACAGAGCTTTGTCGCGCGCCCACCTGGCCAGCTGCGTTCAGGTGCCATGGTAAAATCTGACAAATTACTTTCTTCATTAAGAAAAACCCGCCCACTGTTTTATGGACGCGAACCAGGTGAAGCATCACCTACTCCCCTTTGAGTCTGGTGATGATGCTCCGGTCAGTCGTCCTCTATGTGGAGCGGGACATCATGTCGGCTCGCGGCATAATGAAAATGAACGTGTACGCGCGTGAGCGAGGCAGATGCGGCACGCCGTGAAGAGCTGCGCGTTCATGAGACCGGGGACCCGCGTTCCCGCCGTTGAATACCGGCTTGAGCCGGTAAAGAGCTGTCGAGACAAGACAAGACAGGCAGGAGGACATAACCGGGGACAAAGGATGCTGCTCCTGCTGACGGCACGGCCGTACACACGGAGGAGTTAGCTGGTTTAGTTTACAAATACTTCCAATTTAGCACCAGACATGTTTGGAAATAGTTTGACATGTTTTAATATTTAAAAACCATAACTGTTTTAATTGGTGCTCTCTCGAGCCAAGAACAACAGCCATCTACAGAAACCTTAAAGATCCCACAATAATGTCCAGATAGAAGAAGCCAGAAGTCCTCCAGGTCCAGAAGGCTGTCCGCCGTCCTCCGCTCAGCTCTGCCGGTAAGTCAACCCAGACAGACCGCTGGATGCTATCCTTCGTTCCTCTCCGCTGCTTTACAACTGCAAGCCTTGCGAAAAATCACAACTTTTCATTAAATCTAACAATGTTTTATTCCGACACGTAGAGTATCCGTTTTCTTTTATTTCGATTCAATAAGGCGTTCATGAGGCAGATAGAACAAGGTTAAAATGACAGAAACATGGTTGAACTGAAACGTGTTAGTGAGCTCCTCCTGGTCTGAGACAGCAGGTCTGAAGCCGGGGGGTCTATGCGATGAACTGGATGGGGGGGGGGGGGGGTCTATGCGATGAACCGGGGGTACCGGGGTGAGAAGCCCTCACATGCAGCACTTTGACCTCATTCCACCGCCCGTGCTGTGCGGACACCCCAACACAGAAAACAGGTCGAGTAACGACCTTTTCCACCACAGAAAAAAAAACTGTTACACTTGAGGACTTGTTGTTAAGTGCCTTCAGATGACATCTGTTGTGAATTGGCGCTATATAAATAAACTGAATTGAGGACCACACAAAGGTGCTGTTAGCTAAAATGCACATATCCACCGCTAAGTCTCCATATTCCCCAGAGTTTTTTACAAAAAACATTTTGTAACCAGCCCAGTCAGTTTGCTTTAGCTTAGCATAAACAATGGAAGTGAATGGTAACATCTAGCAAATCAGGAAAATTACTCTATAATGATCCAAGTTCTTCCTGGTGTCGTCAATATCTATTACAAATGAAAAATGATAAGTAACACAAACTAATTATGGAAGCAGATGTAGACTCAGGACTACATTAGGACAAAGCATCGCTGCAATTTATATATTTGCCTGATGCATAAGAATGGATTAAAAAAAAAAAGAATGGATAAATAAACCGTGGTGATTTAACATAATTTGATCAAACATTGAATGCTGTCTCACCCCCTGGTGGTCTCCTTGTGTCACTACATTAAAACCTGTTAAAGTGTAACTGAACCCCCTGAAAAGGCATAACCCCGCCCCCAGACAACATTGAAAAAATTCTACAAAGTGGGCGGTGCCAGGAAGAACGGAGGGGTATGGCCAAGTGTTGAGGATGAGCGGAGGGGGGAACGTGGGGGTGTGTTCAGGAGGACAGTGACAACTGCTTAATCTGACACTAAAACATGGACAGTGACCAAAGCGACGTTGGCAGTTTTGCGACTGATTGAGCTGATCAACATTCATCTGTTTTGAACATTAGCCTATGTTAGCATCACCACTCAGAGACCGGACCCATCCTGTCTCTCTCTGCCTCAGCAGCAGCGCTGACTCAGCTCCCTGAGCCAGCGGCTCACAGCCCCTCGGCCCGATAAAGCCTCCCTCTATCTCCGGTGACGGCGGAGATAGAGGGAGGCTTGGGGCCGTATACGGTATGCGGTATGCATACGGTATGCGGTATGCATGCGGTATGCATACGGTATGTCTGATAGTTTTATACCCAAACCTAGGGGGCGTGTCTGTGAGACCATGGCTGCTGTGATGTAGAGATGTACCGCTCTCCACCAATCACAAAATTCAAATGCAGTAGCCACAGTTCAACCCTAAGAGGGCAGCACTAAGACGTTTTTAGACCAAAAAGTGTAAAATTAAACAAGTTTACACCAAAATATAAACAAATCCCCAGAAACAGCATTGGTAAAGACCCATTTATACAGTTTAAACCCCAAAACAACTTTTTTTTGCTTATAGTTACTTTTTAAACAGCTACAAACGGACATTAAAGTATTATCTAGGCGGCAAGATGGATTTCATATCTGCCTAATTTTAGAGAAGTAACGTTTTTACAATCTCAGATTATTTAAAACATCCGTCTCATTTATAAGCTAATAGTAGGTCCAATGATGTATAAGTCTTAATGTCTAAAATGGTTATTACAGATTTCTGTTAAGAGTAGAGGTGACAGCTACTGGTAATGCTAGCTGAGCTAATCGTTAGTAAAAGATGCTCATTTCTGTCCTACACTAGAGATCTGCAGCGACTACTACTGTAACACACATGCTGTTTGTTTGTGTATTATACACAGATCCTGACCTTACTGAGATCTCCAGCCTTTCTAAATTCAGCCTGTTCATGACAGACAGAGGCTGCTGTATCTCTGCCAGCCTTCCTGTTATCTGCCATAGTTTTACTCTCACAGCCTGATTGGATTAAAGTTGTGTCACATCAAAACACCTCACCTTTTCATTGCATGGAAACATGAGCATCATAGTTCCAGCTGGGACCTTCAGCCAGGATTATTACAGTAATACTTCTAGACACAGCATGGAGTTCAGGGTAACCTTAAGGTTAGTTATTGTACTGTTATGTTGACTGGAGTTGTGCTGGTGCTCATTTATTTAAAGCCTCAGCACTAAAGACTCTGCATCAGTCAAAGCTTCCTGCCAGAGCAGCAGCAGGGGGCGCCACTGTGTTTACCTGACTTCTTCTCTGCTCTGGTCTTTGCAGGGCATGTTCACAAACTGCTTCAAATTAATTAATATAACTATTACCGTTTGCCACTCATCCTGGAAGTTGAGTCATTAGGACTGCAGAATATGGGTTTCTCTATCAGGAGAACTTTCTGATATAACATAGATGTCTAAAAGAGTTGAAGATAGGGACACAGCCTGAGGCAACATCATCATCTCTATGAAGATCATACCTGCTAAATGCATTTTATCATGCTGCAATTATTAGTAGAAGAATTGTAAAGATCCCACGACTGCAGCTCCGTCCTCCAGCTCAGCTATCTCATGTCGTGTCTGTTTCTCCTACCAGGAGGCCTCTGGTAGCCATGAAGAGTCCCAGAGTACCTCACTGTCTGGGTCCGAATGTTTACCCAGCGGTACCAGAAGGTGGCTGGGGCTGGGCTGTGGCTGTGGCCTTCTTCATGGTGGAGCTCAACACGTATGGAGTCCTCAAGACCCTTGGAGTGTTCCTCCAGGACCTCATGGAGGAGTTTAAGGAGAGTAACAGCCGTGTCTCCTGGGTCATCTCCATCTCTGTCTTCATCTTTGCCTTCACAGGTTAGTTTCTGTGGTTCTGAACTTGTTCTAGAGATGAACTGTTTCTGCTTTACTGACTAATGGTGTCCTGCTGCAGGCGTCAGACCAAAGAAACAACCATGCTCAAAGGAATCGGTCCATATATGAGCATGTACACGGCATTATTCTAACCGGAGCCTTTACCATGTGGTCACATTGCAGCTGCATATTCACATTATTATTATTATTATTATTGTTATTATTCTTGTCATAGAGCAACACAAAGCAGCACAGAACCAGGAATGGGAAGAGGAATGATTTGTTTTAGAGTGTTTTAAGCTCTATCTCGTCTGACCAGAGAGACTAAAACATTCACTGTTTGTGTTTCAACCCTCAGCCCCCCTGGCATCGTTGCTTAGCAACCGCTTCGGCTACCGTCCTGTGGTCATGATGGGAGGTTTCCTCATGAGTCTGGGAATGATCTCATCTGCCTTCACCAACAGCATCAATGACATGTACATCACTATTGGCATCATCTCAGGTACCAGAAACTCTTATCTATCTATCTATCTATCTATCTATCTATCTATCTATCTATCTATCTATCTATCTATCTATCTATCATGTTATCAGGTCCCCCTCCCTCTGTAGAACAGTGTGTCTAGTTGAAGGGACTTCTAGCAGTGTCTACAGGCTCAGAGGTCAGGAACCATCCGCCCATCTCAGGCTGACAGGAAGCAGAAATCCCTGAAGAGGAAGAACTAAAAGTGTCAGTTGTTTGTGGTGAAAGTGATATTGTGAACCATGAGCCAGCTGGTGATCTCTGTATCAGAGAACACTAACTCCGGTTTTCCTGAGCAGACAGCACTGTTAGCTCTCCCTCCATGTTGTCCATGTCTACCTGTGCAGTGGAACAAGTTAACTTCACCACTCCTTCTTCTCTCTGTTTTTCTCTTTACATGCATCTTGTCTTTCAGCAGTGGCTCTAGCAAACCTCTATCATCTCAAGCAGCTTGACCCCTTTGACACAGGAGTGGCCCGCCAGCTTGACCCTTTGACCCACCCCCCTAGCCATGCAGTCTTCCTACCATGCGGGCCAGTGGCTGTCATGTCCCCTTGTCTTTTCTCCTCTCTTCAGGGTTTGGCTTCTGCCTCTCCTTCCTCCCCACCGTCACCATCCTCGCCCAGTACTTCTCTAAGCGGCGCGCCTTGGTCACCTCCATCGCTTCCTCTGGAGAATCCTTCGCCATATTTGCCTTTGCTCCTGGTGAGTTTAACTCTTTCTGCCCATCATAGCATCAACAACCTGAAACCACTGAATGAAACCTAGTTTATCCCAGGGCTTTTCATCTGAAGCAACCAAACATGGAAACTAATGGGGAGAATATTCATAACCCTGAAGATTTTCAACATTTTGTCAGGTTGCAGCAACTAACCTCCATGTGTTTAGTGAGGATTGTCTGGATATGGAAGGAAAATCATCGTTTCACTGTCATTAATTTGAGCTGTTCCAGCTGCAGATGCGTTGGTCTGGTCTATGTTTCCACCAGGTCTCCACATCTACAGACCAGAAACCAAGCTCAGCCATGCTCAGAGTCTTTCCACAGATTCTGGACTTTGACTAGGCCATTCTAACACAGGAATCTGCTCTGATCTAAACCAGCCATGATATCTTTGGCTGCAGAACGTTAAGGTCTTCTGCAGCTTTCCTTTAAGGACTGGATTCTTGGATTCACGTTCTGGTAGGTCTGCAGGTGCTCCGTCCTCTCTCCATGTCCAGATGATCAGAGCAGAACCTAACCCTGCTTTAACTGGACCAGAACCTCCTCCCTGAGCTGCGGCTTGGTTCCCTGGTCTTCATGATGCTGGTTGTTCTCTGAACCAGATGTCCCCAACCAGCGGGCCCCAGACCGATACCGGGCCTCATAGAAACAATAAACAATTTACAGTATTTCCGTTTTAATAATTATCCGAGTCTTAATGGAGTTTTGTTTTGAAAAATGACTCTCTTCTCTCCATTACATCTGGCTATAACGCAGCATCTTAGGAGGCTTGCCTCGGCCACATGATATGTCACTGCTAAGAAAACCCACAAGCTAGCAGAATGATTAAAAACAGGTCTCTGAAAAAGTTCAGTAAAGAGAGAAGAAAAGCCACTGACTTCCAAGAAAAAAAAAAGAAGCTACATTTAGCAGACCACACCAGGACTCTTACGACAGACGATTTCCATGTTCCCTCTCTGCTTAATATGTGTTAACACGGACTTTCTGTTGAGGCAATGAAGCCTTTAAAACGGACCTAGACGGACCGTCTCATGACAGAGAAACAGCCACTGATTCAGCGTCAGGGGGAAGTTTGATTTTCCATGCCCTTTATATTTGTTTTTGTGGTACATCTTATTTTAAAGGCAAGTTTAAAGGTTACCATAGCAACCAAAGGGGGTTAGAGGGGCAGACAGGATATCACTCATGTTATGTTGTTGGTGCTAATGAAGTTACAAGCACACATTGGATCTACATCTATTATTATATTTGAAAATAACCCAGTTTTCTATGCCTGTCGTACAATTTTATTTTGCTGCATTTATCTGCCGGTCCGTGTGAATATTGTCTGATATTAAACTGGACTGTGGCAACAAAAAGGTTGGGGACCACTGTTGTAAAGAAGCTCCGAGGCCAGAACCAGAACTGAATGGACTCTTGGTTACTTTTTTCTTCGTTGTCACATAAAGCGCCTCTACAAACACTGAGGTTTGTGGCTTCAACCTGACTAAAATTGAAAAGGGTATGAAGACATTTATGAGGCATTGTAGAAGTAGAAACCTCCACAGTGAGGCGCTGTGGAAGCACTAATCTTCACAACACTCTGATGTTAAAGTGAATGACCATGTAAATGTGTCCACAGCCTTCAGCAGACTGAAGGAGGACATCGGCTGGCGCAGCTGTCTGGTTGTCCTCGGCGTCATGCAGGCGTCTGTGATTGTCTTTGGCGTCCTCCTTCGTCCAATCAGCATTGAACCAGAGCCAGGGGAGGAGGACAGCAACTCCCTCTCTCTGAAGCAGCAGAGTGCTTATGAGCTAGAGAACGAACAGACCAGAACGTCTCTCAGCTCGGCTTTCTCCAGAGGGTCTGGGGACTCTGGGGTGACGTCCCTCTCAGCGTCAGACGAAGACCTGGGAAACGCTGCAGCGGAGGCCAAAGCTCTGATGGACTGGGGGACGGAGGACAAGGAGATCCTGGAGAACTCAGCGTCCACGCCCCCCAGTCCCCCGCCTAGTCCAACCAAGGAGGAGCTGGATGTAGAAGAGGCTGGTCCTCTCCGACCCTCCAGCCCCAAACTGCTGGACTTCTCCATGCTTACAGACGCTGCCTTCATCTGGTACTCACTCTTCGGTCTGTTCGCCACGCTGGGCTTCTTCGCTCCGCAGCTCTACATCATCGAACTGAGCAAGAGCCGTGGCGTGGAGCCCAGCATGGCCTCCTACATGCTGTCTGTGATGGCGGTGGCTGAAATCGTCGGCCGCTTCTCCATCGGTGTGGTGTTGAACAGAGCTCGCTGTAAGAAGACCCACATCCTGCTGGCCTGCGTGGTTCTCATGGCCCTGGTTCTGGTGGCCTTCACTATGGTGTGGGAGTTCTGGGGTCTGGTGGTCTGCTGCGCTCTCTATGGCTTCTTCATGGGCACGGTGGGCTCCACACACATCCCATTGTTGGCTGAGGAGGAGGTGGTCGGCATCCAGAAGATGCCTTCGTGTGTTGGAGTTTACGTCTTCATCCAGAGCTTTGCTGGACTGGCTGGACCCCCACTAGGAGGTAAAAGCAGCTGTTTTACCACTTGAACCATCTGTAGAAGTCTGTAGATCCTAACATCTGACTCTCCTCTGCCTCCAGGTGTGTTGGTGGATGTCACTCAGAACTATGGAGCAGCTTTCTACTCCTGTGCAGCAGGAATGGGGCTCGGCGCCGTCTGCCTTGCTCTGGTGGGTGTGGCCAAGTCTGGAGCGTGCCAAAGAAGGAGCAGGAAAAAGAACGCAGAAGAAGAGGAAAAGATATCTCAGGACAGCAACCCATTAGACTTCCTGGAGGTTGACTTGGTGGAGAACAGTCCAGTCAGACAGGCTGAGGTCATCTGAGGCCGAGCCCAGCAGGATGGGAACTGGTAGAAACCAGACAGTAGAGCTGCTGTTGATCAAATCTCCTATGCTCTCTGTTGGAGACATGTTCTCATGTCTGTCATTGTTAGCGCTCCAGATGTTGTCTGAATGTGGATCAGAGAGCTTCTTTTTCTTTTTCTGCTCGACCAATACCAGACATGCTTCACAGCCTGCTGTCTGTTCTTCTTCTTCTGCTGCTTGGTGAACATTTTAGTAATAAACCAATAAATGAAATGTGATCCTGGTAATAACTGCAGGCCAAATATTCCTGCAGCAGCTAAAGTCCAGATGGAGACCTGCTTCATTCTGACTGGGTTCTGTCCACATCTAGAAAACTGACCCGGTCACAATCATTTAACAAGCTCTGCAGCTGAACTCAAGTCATACGCACATTCTTCTAATATTTCTCATGATTGTAACAGCAGCAATACTGCAGCAGAGACTCAGAGGTCCGATCATGGAGCTCCACCTTTACCTCTGTGCTGCTCTGGGTAGAACTGTTCATGATCCTGTTGCTGTACTGTAGAACTCCACTGGATCACTGGATGCTGCAGTGGATCCCATTCCAAGTGAAAAGCAAAGATCCCCCAGCTTTGTTTGAGTCTAGTTGAAGCCTATAGTATTTAATGTCATCTTAAAGTGTGGATCCTGGCCTGGTCTCATATGGAGTGGATGCAAACAAAGCTGGAGATAATGTATCTGAAGCACCTTGTCTCGGTCTGCTGCAGCCTCAGATCCTCTCAAACTCTCCACAACTTGAAGATTAGCTTAAGTCAATATTATTTCTGTTTACAATGTTTGTTTTTATAACTTTTTTATTCTCAACTTTTGTGAAACTTCTGTTCACTACTGTACCACAGCAATTGTTTTTTAAATAAAAATAAATTAAAACAGCTGGTATCTGTGAAGGTTTCTTCAGGATCTAATGATCTCACCCAGAGACTAGAAGGTGAGGGTACCAACATTAGGTCTACTGTAGCTTCTAAACACCGCCCACATGAAGTCATACTGACTCCAGAACAATCAGAGCCTTCCTTTGGACATGCTAGCAGCTCCATAACCGTCTAACATTTATGAACTTTATTTACACAGACACCCAACAGAAAAGGGAATACCTGATTTGATGACACTGTTCAGAAAGAAAAGCATCCATCCATAAAGAAGGACTACGTTTTTCTGATGCTGATTGGCTCTACTGTAAATCTGGTTCCAGCTGAAACTCAAAAAGCTTTCCTCTGATCCGGTCAGGGAAGGAAGCGTTATCTGATTTCCACTGAAGAAGAAGAAGGATTCTTGAGCCACAAGCATGGGCGTCGTAACCGTAACCCTTATATTTGTCTCCCTAACCTGAGCGCGCAGTTAGAATAATAAAAACTCATATTTCGATGTGAAATAATATTTTATGGTGGGACGCAATATGTAACTCGCTCACGATCGTGTTTCTCGTTCAACTCCTGCTCCATTCCTAGTGCACAAGCTCTGCTGCTCCGCTCTCATGCGCATGCGCTCCACTCTGAGGGGCTGTTTACATCGAGAAGGGTCTGTCTGCAGCCTGCAAGACAGAGGCGTGTAGTGAAGTGACGTCACTTCACGCCACGCCTACCACACAACGGGAAATTACGTTAAATCACCCGAGATTAGGCTGTTGATAACTGGAAGAAAAATGGCCGACCGTACGCAAACAGTAAGTGACAAGGTGTTTTTATTTTTATTTTTAATCAGTCACACGAGTTACAGTGTATTAATGAATAAATGCACATCACCCTGAACAGATGAATTGGCCACGAAATGTTTAAAGAAGTCAACTAATACATTGCAGAGAAAGCTATTTGTATGGGTTTCTCCTGAGAGTCATACAAGGGGCAAACTCTGCCGCTCAGAATTGAGGCCGTCCCGGAAGTAACAAAAATTGCAGTTCACCCCTCCTCCGCTGGGGGCTGGCTGCAGAAAGGAGCAATTTCCCATTGACTCCCATGTTAAAAAGGCCAACTTCACAGCAGAAATAAACCTGTTTACAGCCTGGTTCAAAAAAACCATTTTAGGTTTATTAGGTCAGGTTTATCGTCATGACAACTATGAGGGGGGTAAAAATTTTTTCTAGCTCATTCGTTTAGACAGAATTTAATCTTGAAATTATGAATAATTAGGGGCGTGTCCATTTGATTGACAGGTCTCAGATGAGTCGTCAGCGCTAAGGCTGGTGGCTAACGGTGGCTAGCAGCTTGCCGCCATAGACTGCTTCCCCCCCCTGCTTGCTCTGGGGAAGGCCTTCAGCCTGGGACTCGCGTTAAGACTTTGGCCGTTTCCTCTCTTTGAACTTGAACATCAGTTCTATCCACAAACTTTATTAATGTTTAGATATAAATCGCACACTTATTGGACAAAGATGGCTTGCTGTGGAACTGATTGCACTAACAGACAGTCTAAGAAGTCTCTGCTCCCTTTTTTTCGGTAAGTAAAACAATATTTCTGTACGTTATTTTGTAGATGAAGCTCCTGCAGCCGAGCTCCTTAATTAGCAAAGTAGCTAGTTAACCACGCTGGGAAACTACAAACTGAACAGGTTAAGATGTTGTGCATTTAAGATAAGGCTGCTTGGTCGAACATGGGTTGAAATGATCACATTTCTTATTTACTTTACATGTTGATTTATTCAAACTTCACATAGTTTTAGTAAAAGCTATGGGCAAACAGGGCTTCATGATTTTCTTTGACAAAATTATTGAGTTGTGCTCATTTCACCGTCAAAATAACATATTGATCGCTTCGCGGTCAAGACACACGCACATTTAGGCGCATTAATGCACGTTATTTTGACGGTTTTAACATGTAAAGTAGATAAGAAATGTGATGCCTTGTTCCAGTACCAAAGAGAACTCACCCATCAGTCATCAATGACTATAGACCCGTTGCCTTGATATCCCACATCATGAAGGTCCTGGAGAGACTCCTGTTGGCACCCCTTAATAAGCAAACTAGAACATATCAGGACCCACTGCAGTTTGCTTATCGCTGTGGAGTTGGAGTTGAAGATGCCATCATACACCTGCTTCAACCAACCCACTGTCATCTGGACAAAGCAGGCAGCACTGTGAGGATCATATTCTTTGATTTCTCCAGTGCATTTAACACAATTCGACCTGATTTACTTCATCAGAAACTCCTGAAGACACAGGTGGAGCCCTCAACAATCACCTGGATCAATGACTACCTGACAAACAGACCACAGTTTGTGAGACTGAAGGATTGTGTGTCAAACCAGGTGATCAGCAGCAAAGGAGCACCACAAGGGACCTTAATCTCACCATTCCTTTTCACACTGTACACCTCAGACTTCCAGTACAAATCAGATACCTGCCATCTGCAGAAATACTCAGATGACTCTGCAATTGTCGGGTGTATCAGAGATGGACAAGAAGCTGAATACAGAGAGCTGGTGGTCCGCTTTGTGACATGGTGTGGAAACAATCGTCTCACCTTGAATGTGAACAAAACAAAGGAGATGATTGTAGATTTCAGAAGAAACAGGGATAAGTCAAACACTGTTTCCATCATGGGAGAAGAAGTGGAGGTGGTTGAGGAATATAAATACCTCGGAGTTCACCTTGAAAACAGACTGGACTGGAGACTGAACAGTGAAACCGTCTACAAGAAGGGACAGAGCAGACTGGACTTCTGGAGGAAGCTTAGGTCCTTCAAGGTTCGCAGCAAAATCCTGCAAATCTTCTACAAGTCTGTTGTGGAGAGTGTAATCTCTTCAGCCGTCATCTGTTGGGGTAGCAGCATCAGAGCCAGAGACTTAAAAAGGCTAAACAACCTGATAAAGAAGGTTCTGTTCTTGGGACAACTGTGGAACATCTGGAGATGATGATGCAAAGAAAGATTATTCATAAAATCAAAAAAATTATGGACAACCCTGAGCATCCTCTTCATGAGACTGTCATACAACAACAGAGCGTCTTCAGTCGGAGGCTTCTTCAGTTTCGCTGCAATACAGACCGCTACAGGAAATCCTTCCTGCCCACAGCCATCATCATCTACAACAACTCCTTAAAGAATTAATTATATGAGCTACAACAACATTTAATTTCCCTCTGGGATCAATAAAGTATTTTTGAATTTGAATTAATGCTTTCTTAGACTCAATTGGCTTTACTCAAAAAGTAAAGGGACCCAACCACTCAGGTAAACACACTTTGGACCTTGTACTGACATACGGTATTGAGTGTAAGGAAATAACGGTCCACCCACAAAACCCGGTTCTGTCTGACCATTTTTTGACCACTTTTGAATTTACTTTAACTGATCATCTTAAACCTAAACGAGAATGTATTATAGTAGAGCTTTATCAGACAAGATTGTAACAAGTTTTAAAGAATTTGTTCCATTCTTACTTTCCTCAGTGTCTCAGGGTAACACAGTGGATGGCAGCAATTCAATCTCTAACCCTTCAGAAATTGATGGTCTGGTTCACAGCGTTACGTTCTCATTGCGTTTGGCATCAGATAGAGTAGCCCCCTTAAAGAAGAAAGTAATCAGCCATAGAAGGTTGACTCCCTGGTTTAACCCAGAGCTGCATACTTTAAAGCTGAATACTAGGAAATTTGAGAGAAAATGGCGCTCTACATACCTAGAGGATTCATATTTAACCTGGAAAAATTGTATAAAAAGACCCTTCGACAAGCTAGAACAGCATGTTTTTCATCATTAATAGAGGCGAATAAAAACAATCCTAGGTTTCTTTTTAGTACAGTTTCCAAACTTACAGTCATAGCTCTGTTGAGCCAACTATTCTCCCAGCTCTTAGCAGTGATGATTTTATGGGATTCTTCATAAATAAACTTAACTATATTAAAAATAAAATCATTGGCATCCTCCCAAACATGACTACTTCTTCCTCAGTAAATGAGGCAGCATCGGAAAGAACTGTAGAACCTCATATGTGTTTGGACTGTTTTTTAAAAAAGTTTTTTGTGGCCACAGTGGCCTTTATTGACAGTGGATAGTGTGTAGAAACGGGAGAGAGGTGGGGGAAGAGACATTTGGCAAATCTCCGCAGGGTGGAATCGAACATGAGGCGCCTTCGTCTTAACCACTCTGCTACGCGATGCCCCATGTTTGAACTGTTTTGATTCAGTCGAGCTTTCGCAATTATCAAAAAATATTAGCTTAATCATCAACCTTCAACTTGTATGTTGGACCCAATCACAACAAAATTATTTAGGGGAGTGTTCCCTTTTGTTTCTGGCACCATTTTAGATTGTGCAGCCTTATGCAGGAGTGTAACTAGTATTTATATTTTTACTTCACAAAATTATTGGCATATCCATCCATTGATTTGCTTAATGCATTTACTTGGATGGCTTCGATGGGTTCAAAGTTGCCTGGTGACATTGTAATGTAGAGCTGAGTATAATGTGCATTGTAATGGTAGCTAATCTTATTGGTTGTTATAATCTGGGCTAGTGGGAGCATGTAGATATAAAATAAGAGGGGCCCCAGGATGGAGCCCTGGGGCACCCCACATGTGATTTATGTTTGTTCTGATGGAAAGTTTCCTATTGAAACAAATAAGTCCCTGTTCTTTAGGTAAGACTCAAATCCGGCCCAGTACTGTACCAGAGAGTCCGACCCAGCTCTCCAGGCGTTCCAATAGTATATCATGATCAACAGTGTCAAATGCTGCACCAAGGTCCAACAGAACCAGCACTGTGGTTCTACCACAGTCTGTATTTATGCGGATGTCATTGAAAACTTTGACGAGGGCAGTCTCAGTGCTGTGGTGAGCACAGAAACCAGGCTGCATTGTCTTTCGGGGAACTGAGGGCAGCAAATCTGTTTTTGAGCGGGATTCCAGGGGGAGTAATATCTCTTGTTTTGGGTTGGAATTTCTTTTGTTTTTTGCTCGGAGTAGGTGTGGATGTTTCAGTGCGCTTTAAAGCCCGACCAGTGTTTATCAAACTGTGAATCTACCTGTTAAGCACCTCTTGGCTGAGGGAGTAGTGTTGTTCTGTGGCTTCTGTTCGACACTGTTGGACCGAGTTAACACTGGGCTGCCAGATTCTTGCTCCCTTGCTCTGCGACTGCTGAAGTAGGAGCAGCTGCTCTCTGTCTCTCTCCAGATCCATTCACTTTATTTTATTTTCTGTTTGCTTTTCTTATTTTCTTTTCTTAACTTTTTCTTAGTTACTTTATCTACCCAGCCCCTGGAGTTTCTGTATTAGACCAGATCTCTTCTTGGATTACTTTTTTATGGACTTATCAACATGGTTTTTTGCTCAGCTGAGGATTTTGAAAAACTGCTCCACAGAATTGAGGGCATTGAAACGAAGCTACGTCGTCTGGAAATGAATTTTGATTTTCACGCTGATTATGGACAAAATGACACAACTTTAACGTTGAATACAAACAGGGAACAGCCTATCAGCCCGGTGTTACATCGGTCTAACCGTGTCACAGAGACTCCCTACAGGCGTCTGAGCGGTAGAACTCCACACTATAATGAAAACTGGCCAGCTTTAAAACGCATGAAATCAACCCCAGCCTGTTCTCTGAGGAAGAAAAAACAAAAGAAACTCCGGCACAGAGAAACCTCTGAACCCAGAACTGCCGCTTCTGCTAAAAGTAAACAAAAGAGGTTTCAGCCAAAAACAAGAAATATTTCTCCACCTGGAATCCCGCTGAAAAACAGATTTGCAGCCTTGAGTTCCCCTAAAGATGACGCAGCCCCCAGGACCAGTCAAAGCTACCACGAGAAACCCAGCCGCATCAAACGGACACATAACAAAGTAAGAGCGCCCCCAGCAAAGACTGTTATCATACAAGATGGATCAATTAATGGAACTGAGGCTTTTTGTAGCAAAAATACCAAAGTTTATAGCTGCTACAAAAATACAGTGAGAGAAATATCAGAAAAAATCCCTAAAACCTTGGACCAACATCCTGCTTTGGAAAAGCTCGTCATTCACGCTGGATCAGCAGATATCGCGATGAGACAATCAGAGATTCTGAAGAGAGACTTTTCTGATCTACTACAGAGACTTGATGAACTTAACGTAAACATCCTCATCAGCGGACCAGTCCCTGAAGGGAATGATGAAAGATTTAGCAGACTCCGCATGCTCCATAAATGGTTGAAGAAACAATCAGCTGAGAAGTCGTTCACATTTATTAATAATTTCAAAGTATTTGGAAGTGCTAATCATCTGTTTAAAGAAGGGATGCGCTATTTGAACAAGGCCGGAGTAAGGCTCCTAGCAGCAAACATTTTTTCTTATCAACATCAGAAAGCAAAACACTTGCTCCCAAAAGCTGACCTTGAGGCACCCATGGATATCAGAGAACAAAAACAGCAAGTCATGATGACACCACAGGACCGAACAGATAAACAACCATCAGAGATCAAGTCTTCATCTTCCTGTGACTCAGCCACATCAAATGAGTCTCCATTTAGAAACGTTACAGACAGACTGAACGAGCAAATCAAATTTGGGACACAATTAACACCTAAACTTAGACTACACCAAACGCCTGGGACTAGTGTCAATAAGACTGGGAGCTTCCCCCCACTGATTATTACAGATATTTGAGGGAACCGGGCAATAAATCCACCCCTACCGTCTCCCAGAATTCACCCGGCACCCCTGAGGCCATATCAGTGATTATCAGCAGCAGGAAACATAAACCGTTAACCATTCGCTCTCATATTAAACAAAATCTCAAATTGATAACCTGTCAGAAGGTTCAGCTGCCCATCATCACAATACTTAAGTTAGCTTTATTAAACATTAGATCTCTATCCGGGAAGTCTTTTCTTATCAATGACTTCATCACTGAGCATAATTTACACGCCCTTTTTTTATCAAAACCTTGGCTAGATGAAAATAACGAAACAACTTCATTAATAGAATCTAGTCCTCCAAATTACAATTTCTTAAGCGAGAACAGGAAACACAGACGAGGTGGAGGTGTAGCCACCATCTTTCACAACTCAATGAACTTTAAAAAGGTAACTCTGGGCACGTTTGATTCTTTTGAATACCTAGCCACCCAGATAAATGAGCCTAACAAAGCGTTATTTCTAAGTTTATATAAATCACCAAAACTTAACTCTAACTTCTTTAATGATTTCAATGACCTTCTTTCTGTAATATGTATCGACTATGACCAACTAATCATCGTGGGGGACTTTAACATCCATACCGACAACCCCCAAGATAGACAAGCAAAAACGTTAGATGATACTCTCCACAACTTCGGACTGATCCAGCATGTCAAACAACCAACACACAATAAAGGACACTCTCTGGACTTAATTATCAGTAAAAGGTTTAAATATTTCCAACATCTCTGTATTTTCTTTGAAAGTACCATCTCTGCTAAATTATCCAGCCACAGTAAGACCAATATAAAAAAGCGTTTTCTAGGGGACAGTTCAGTAGAAACCTTTAAACGTATTTACCCTTCCACCACATCCCCCTCATCTCCCAACCCAAACTCAGTAAATAAGTTGGTAGATAATTTCCTTGCGAAAATCTCAGACATCATGGATTCCATTGCTCCAACTAAAGTGAAAGTAGTCTCAGGTAGAAAGAAGTCTCTGTGGACAAGTAATCCACTGGTACGTAGTGAAAAAAGAGAGTGTCGACGAGCCGAGAGGAAATGGCGGAAAACTCGACTCCAGGTTCACTGTGAGATCTACAAAGAGAGGCTGAATAGATATCAGCTAACTATAAAAGATGCTAGGGAATCGTTCTTTTCTGAAATCATCAACAGAAACATTAATAAGGCACGGACTCTATTTGCAACAGTGGAAAGACTAACTAATCCTTTAGTGACAGTAGCCCCTGAACTAAATTCTACCAGGGCCTGCAATGAATTTGCCAGCTTTTTCACTGAAAAGATTCTAACAATTAGACGGTCAATCTGTACCTCAATATTGAACCAGTGCCATCCTCAATCAACAACAATGTAGAGAAAATGTCTGAATTCCACGAATTAAACCAGAACAGCCTTGAAAAAATCATTATCCAATTAAGCTCCTCCTCCTGCTGTCTTGATATCCTACCCACAGCTTTTCTAAAGAAGGTTCTTCCTGTTATTGGTTCTGATCTTGTTCAAATAGTGAACTCATCCCTGCTATCAGGTGTCTTCCCTCAGGCTTTAAAAACAGCAGTTATTAAACCACTGCTAAAGAAGAAAAATCTGGACAACACGTTAATGCAGAACTACAGGCCAATCTCTAATCTCCCATTCATCAGTAAGATTATTGAAAAAGCTGTTTCAGCAGTTAAATGGCTTCATAACAATGACAAACCGTTTTGATGCTTTTCAGTCTGGTTTCCGCGCTCACCACAGCACCGAGACTGTCCTCGTCAAAGTATTTAATGACATCTGCATAAATACAGACTGTGGAAGAACCACAGTGCTGGTTCTGTTGGACCTCAGTGCAGCATTTGACACTGTTGATCTTGATATTTTATTGGAACGACTGGAGAGCTGGGTCGGACTCTCTGGTACAGTACTTGGCTGGTTCGAGTCTTACCTAAAGAACATAGACTTCTATGTTTTAATAGGAAACTATTCATCAGAACGAACAGAAATCACATGTGGGGTGCCCCAGGGCTCCATCCTGGGGCCCCTCTTATTTAATATCTACATGCTCCCACTAGGCAAGATTATAGCAACCAATAACATTAGCTACCATAACTACGCAGATGACACTCAGCTCTACATTACAATGTCACCAGGTGACTCTGAACCCATTCAAACCCTAAATCAATGCATTGACCAAATAAATGGATGGATGTGCCATAACTTTCTCCAGCTGAATAGAAACAAAACTGAAGTGATTATTTTTGGACCCAAGGAGGAACGATCAAGAGTCAGCACACAGCTTCAATTAATACAGCTAGAAACTACTGATCAGGTTCGAAACCTAGGTGTAGTAATGGACTCAGACCTGAACCTCCAGGGTCACATAAAGGCAATAATAAGGTCAGCGTTCTATCACTTGAAGAACATTTCTAGGATTAAAGGACTGATTTTGCAACACGACCTAGAAAAACTCATCCATGCGTTTATCTTTAGTCGGATTGATTACTGCAACAGCATCTTCACAGGTCTGCCTAAAAAGTCAATCAGACAGCTGCAGCTGATCCAGAACGCTGCTGCTCGTGTTCCTCACTAGAACCAGGAAAGTAGAGCACATCGCCCCAGTTCTAAAGTCCTTACACTGGCTCCCTGTAGCTCAGAGAATAGACTTTAAAATACTTTTACTAGTTTATAAATCATTACATGGCTTAGCACCAAAATATGTTGAAGACCTGTTGTCATGGTACCAACCACCAAGACCACTCAGGTCCTCCAATTCTAGCCTACTAAACATCCCTAGACTCAGAACTAAACATGGAGAAGCAGCTTTCAGTTTCTATGCTCCCCTTATCTGGAACGGACTTCCTGACGAGTGTAGAACTTGTGAAACTCTGAACTGCTTTAAATCAAGACTAAAAACCATCTGTTTAGAATTGCCTTCGATTAAAAAATTGATGTCATATGTATGAAATGTGTTCATGCTCTCTTGCTTTTTTTATTTTTCTCTTGCTTTATTGTGTATCATGTGTAATGTGTGTTTCTTTTATGTTTTTTTTTAAATCACCAAATCATGTAAAGCACCTTGAATTACCCTGCTGTTGAAAGTGTGCTATACAAATAAAATTGCCTTGCCTTGCCTTAGTCATTGGTAAAATTCTAATTTCCATACCTTAGTTTACTTCCATGTTCAGTTCAAAGCGACGTATCTTCGTCTCCGTTTCGTCCATTCTCTGGAGCAGTTTGTCAAAGTCAAAGCAAAACGGCATTTTGTTAATCCACAGTCCTTCAAAGAATAATCCAAAAAAGAGATCTGGTCTAATACAGTAACTCCAAAGGCTGGGTCTATAAAGTAACTAAGAAAATAAAATCTAATAAAATAAAAAAGAATAGATAATAAGGCAAGAGATTGAGAGAAATCAGGAAAGGCTGCACCTCCTTCAGCGGGTCTTTATAGCAATGTGTGGTTTTTACTCCAAGACAGGATGGAGGGCATCAGTGAACATTCACTATATGTCCAACAGCTAGCTTTATGCTCTGGTGCAGTTATGTTGGAACAATGAAGAGGCCATCCTCAAACTGACTTCACAAGTTGAGAATCAAATGGTGGTAACCTTAGACTGTTGTCCAAGCTCTCATCAGGTCATTGACCAGGTCCTCCTCCTGTAGTTCCAGGATGATCCCTCACCCTTTTTCATGATCACTGATACTCCATTAGGCAAGATCCTTCATGGTGCTCCAGTCTGAGAGAAAATGACAATAATCTTGACTGTGGCTCAGTCTCTCACTGTTGCTCAGCCCAGTCTTGCACAGGTCTAGTGTTGTCCCTGTAGTCCTTAGACCAGTGTTGTAGTCAAGTCACCATCTCGAGTCCAAGTCACACTCAAGTCCAAGTCCATTAGTCCAAGCCAATTTGCTAGGTCCTACTGGCCAAGTCCTGACTGAAAGTCATCGGCGTCGGCATCAAGTCACAAGTTCCTGAAAAGTGACTCAAGTCAGGACTTAAGTTAGAGCCCAAGACTTGTGTACTCCATCCCTGCCATAGAGCTCTTTGGTCTAGCCCATCGTGGAGAAGTTGAAGTCTGAGTGAGTTGACAGGTGTCTTTTATACAGGTGACAAGTTCAGACAGGTGGAGGTAATCCATGTAATGAGTGAAATAAATAACGGCTGTATCAAATACTTATTTTCCCACAATATATGGAAGTTTGTATTGGTAATGCGACAAAAAGTTCAGAGTGTAAAAATACTTTGCATGTAGTGATCTTCTTACCTTTCCATTCAACACGTTACCTGGAGTAGAATCCAACAACACTGACAGAATGCATTAAAAATCAGCTGATTTATTGAGGAGTGTCGGCGGTTAAGACAGTATAAGTTAGACTTTACAGCCTGAGCTGTTGTATCAGAACATACCCAAATACAGTATTTAGTGGTAACAACATTACACGGACATGGCATTCTGTGTCAACAAACAAAGAGGCTAATATACTGCCGCTAACATGGTTTCAACGAGCTTCAGAGCTTAGGACAGGAGGCTTGCATAAGACACTGGCAGCATGAAAACGTCATTCCTATAGACTAGTGCTGTTGCAGAGTTTGGACCTTGCACAGACTGACTTCCTTCCAGAGGGAATCAGACAGATGCTTGTTTTTACGACTGCAGAAAAACTAAATCTGAGCCTAAGGCTGTAGTCATGGGAGTGAGAGTCAGATTCTCCAAGCAGAGGTGATGCAACATACATCAGCACCAGTAACATGAACGTGTTAGAAGGCAACCTTAGAAAGTAAGACATTGTGCAACATCTGGAGTTTTGGAAGAACAGCAGCCCTTACAGAGTGCAAGTATGCATGAAATAAGGCTTTTGTAAAAAGTTCATCAGGACCAGTGTTTGAAGAGGAAACTCTGTTGCCATAGAGATGGGCTTCAGGAGAGTGGAAATATAAAGGTAGTTCGGGGGGGGTTCTTCCTCAGATTCCACAGTCCACAAAAAGCTTCAAATACAGGGTTGTCCACAAGAGGGTGCTGTTGGTCCAATTTCACATGCAGCTTCTTTAAAAATGATATTTAAAGCCCAATAAAGGAGATGGCAAGTAAAGTAAGCATCCACTTAGGCTTTTACTCCAGCCTCTGACACTAGGCAAAGGTCAGCAGCAGTGCTCTCAGAAAACAGCCAAGAATCAGCTTTAGACAGGTTTAACAACCCACTGTGTGGAGAGGCAGCACCCTGAAGGGTAGTCAGAGGGGTCAAAATATCCTGAGGTTAAAAATGACTCAAATACATCCTGATACGGGCCGTTTATTCAGAACAGCAGGAAAATCCCAGCCATGTCCTCACAAAGACAGAATTCTAAACCAGTAAGTACTCAAGCTGCCTTCCTCAGGGCAGCTCTATCTCTCAAACATCAGCATCAAATATTCCTCTCACACATCTGAGCTGTTCTGTGAAATTCCTGATCCAAACCGGAGTTCCCAGCAGCACACGGCACATTAAAAGCACCATACTGCCTTATATAAAGGGATAATTCAGGATTTCCAAGGTGAGCTTCCTGTAGGATGTCCTGCTGGCTGGGAAGTTACTCCTGCAGGAAGATTAGAGACCTGAGATGTGTTTCTGCTCCAGGCTGTTACAAACATGAAGGATTTAATACAGTTGTTAGATTAATGCTGCTGCTGCAAACACTGAGAATACACGTTTTCCCTACTTCTTGTTGTTAGAACTCCACATTAGTTGGTAAAATAAGTCCTTTTATCATCCTCTACAGTCAGCATGTTTCCACAGGAAAGTGGAGGTCAGAGGCAGTGCACACCACTCATCTTCCTCTGTGAAATCTAAGGAAACAGAACTGTTTCTAATCAGACTAACTGTGACATAAAAGTAAGAAAATGTAAAAAGCAAATATATTATCCTAGTTTAAGTGAACACAATTTTACTAATTTTTACACTGCCTGGGCTGATTCTGCCTGAAATGTTCTGTTGTCAGTGTTTCACACATGGAGATCATGGGTGGGGCATCACCTCTGACCTCCACTAACTGTGTCACCAGTTGGAGACTAGCTGGTAGCTTCAGCCGCTGGGAACAACTAATCTGGATTCATACACAGTGAAGATACCAGGAGTTATCTACTTCAGGCGGGATAGTACCCTTCAACAAAAACTCACTTCATAAACTCTTCACTATTCCTTAAAATACCCCCACCCCCCCTCAGAAGGAGTTGTGTGTCGTAGTGACACCACAACAGATGTTTTAGAGACAGCACAGACATGCCTGAATGAAGTGCTATCCGCTCCTCCAGTGTGAGTACTGCAGGGCGCTCTCCTTGTGACCCGGGTCCAGACAAAGAAGACTCCTCTGGAGCAGTGCAGGCGGGACAGAGCGTCTGCCTGGGTGAAGACAGCTTTGCTTCATCCACACACACACACTGATGGACAGAGAGCTTTCCTGTTGGCATGGCAACATCCACACAACCAATCAGCCTGCTCCTTTAAGGGCCAATCACAGCAGCTTCTTCTAACTGCTCCATGATGATGTTCAGAACCACACCCAGACCAGGACCCTCAGGAGCCCATCTCCTCACAGGGGTCTTTAGGTCCAAACTACTGCTTTTTCATTTAAACCTTCAGTAATAGTGAAGTGATCATGTGACTCAAGGGTCCCAACCGGACCTCTGGAGAGGAAGCTGTTGGATCTTCATCAGAACAAAGTTTCTATCAGCTGGTGACCAGAACCGGACCATTCTCAGCTCCATCAGACCTGAGCTCATCTTTAACCACTAGGTTAAGCTGACACCACTCTTCAGTGTGGAAGGCATTACTAGGTAAACTGATGACTCAGCAGTTATCATTGAGTTAGAGGAAGCTATATGAAGCTGGATCTTCTCCGTGTCTGTGGTTCATTCAGGAGGTGAGAGAGAGCGGGACCTGAGCAGATAACAGGAAGGCTGCTCTCTTCTAAACTCTTAGCCTCCATGGCAATAAAACCTTTCCGATTCTTCACACAGTGTGACGTCACCTCTCTGAAACTCTGCAGGTCAAAGAGGTACAAGAATCAGACAGAACATTCTGATCGCTGCGTCTCTATGCAGGATGATCCAGAGAGGTTCTAGTGTGGAGAGAACCCTCATCACCTTTTTTTTTAAAGGAATCCCTGAGAGAGAAACCCCCTAAATAGATCAGAACCTTCATGTTGGAGAACAATGATGGAGAACCATCAGAGCAACGACTTCAACAGAGATGAAAGAGTCTGATAACAGTGTCTGACAGGTTTTGGGTTTCCTCCACCTGGCTGAGCCTGGAGAAGAGAGGAACCTCCACAACTAGAACTGGCAGGAGAACTATGAGAACCTGTTGGAGAGGAGCAGGGATGGGTTGGGCCGAACCGGGTCATCTGTGAGCTCTGCTGCTGCTGTTTGGGCTTTAAACAGCAGCTCATGGGCTCCCCTGGCTGGCAGAGTCACACACATTAAGGCCACATTAGCAGCTGTCGTGAGAGGTTGTAACCTCTACATACACTTTATACAACAATAGAAGTACGTTCAATACAGAAAAGGTCTGATGGACAAGGCTCGGTCCAAGTCTGATGCACCCGGTTCAACCTGGACCACACTTTGAATCAGTACCTCTGTCACGGTCCAAAACCTGCTCTGGTTAGGAGACCTGCTCTCTGGATCTTCACCAAAGCCTCTGGACTGACCAGCATGTAGCTGAGGTCTGAACAGTGAACAGAACCAGAGTCAAGAGAACAGGACCTCCTGGTCCGACTTAGGCTAAATAAATAGCAGAAACTATTGGCATCTGGGCCCCCGGAACAGCTGGAAGCTGCTAGAAACACCTTCTGTTTCTAGAAGATGTTGAGGAGGAGCTCTGAGAACCATCCGATAGGAAGAAGCACCAATCAAACAAACAAACACCAGATCTGTTCACTGATTGGCTTGTTGGGAACTAAAACTTTCTCTGATTAGTGGACTCAACACCAAGGGCTAACAATAAAGTGAAGAAGTTGTTCCTGCAGGACAGAGAGAGCTAGCTAGTAATGTAGCACGGAACTAAAGAGTGTATTAAAATAAATCATATTTACTGTATCTAGAAAGTAGGAAAGTTCTTTGTTCTGGAAGAGAATCAGCGAGTCAGAAGGTCATCAGCCAGAAAATCTCTGATTGGTGCATATCTAACCCAGCCAGCTCCTCCTGAAAACGAAACCTTACAGTGTTCTTGTCCCAAGATGGACACACTAAAAGGTGAGAAAGAGGCAAAGTTCTAGTTCTGGAGAACACCTCTAGCTCTGGGACCAATCCCACTGTCCAGGTAAGGCCTGCAGGACCCAGATCAGGATGGTGGAGTGAGCTCCACGTTGAATGTGGCTGGACTTCTGCTTTTCAAGCACAGGAAGTCTCCTTTCACACAGAACCCGGGCCAGGCCCGGTCCTGGAGGCTCTGATTGGCTTCAGACCACAGAGAAGTGGTTCATGAAGGTGAGCTGCTGAGCTGGCCCCTCAGGAAAGACCAGCAGCAGGACACAGACAACAATGCATAGTTCCCATAGTTACAGAGAGCATGATCAGAGGTTAGAGGAGGATTAAACACTACAGGCACCCCCCCCCCCCCCCCCCCCCCCGGCTAGCTCTGGGTGGTAATACTGTAGGGGGGGACTGTCATCGGTCGGGGGAGGGGTAGTGGTGGCTTTAATACACAGTCTGAGTTCATCCAGGAGCAAGAGGACGGGGTCCATTCCCTCACTGCAGCATCAGCTGCTTCAGGTTGTCGTGCAGGATGGTGTCCTTGACATCCCGGAACACCAGCCGGATGTTCTCTGTGTTGATGGCTGTGGTGAAGTGGTGGTAGAGGGGCTTCTGCTGCTGGTCACGGCGCTTCCTACGGAAGCACTCCACCAGGAAGCGCTGGACATCCACCAGGCTGCTGGGCTCACCTGAGAACTCAGGGAAGTAGTCCTTGATAGAGACCTGCCTGACCTTCTCCTCCAGCAGGTCTGTCTTGTTGAGGAACAAGATGATGGAGACGTTGCTGAAGACCCGGTTGTTGACAATGGTCTCGAAGATGTTGAGGGACTCGCTCAGCCTGTTAGTCTGCCGGTCCTCCATGAGCACCTGGAGGTTCAGAGAGGAGACAAGGTAGTGCTGATGAGTTTCAGGTGTGACCAGCCACTGGCTGAACCACAGACTGTTGTGGGAATATGGCACACAAATGCCCACACACTATTCTTTCATGAGAGTACTTGAGGTAATGTGTAATATGATGGAATGTTGATGGTGATGTGCATGTGGTGATGCTATGAGGTAATGAAGAATGATGGGATATAAAATGTGATGTTATGTCTACAGTAATCAGGGTCTGAAGTCAGAAAGGCTGGTTGAAGCTTAATGATATCTAGCTGAAAAAGTGAATTCTTTCAGTTGCTAGGAGAACTTCTGTGTCCTATCAAATAGTTTGTGTGTTACAAGGGCACGAAATGTGGCTTTAAAGGAGAGTGTGTTGAGTGGAGAATCAGAGTGCAGGAAGGTTCTGGAAGGTGCAGAGGGTCCAGGGGGTGCAGAGTTTCCGGGGAGAAGGCTAAAATATGCAATGATCTGTCTGTACTCTCAGAAGATTGTCCAGAGGTATGTATGAACAATAAACTGACCGGCTAAGGCTGCATATTTCAGATTGAAGTGTTGTGACTGTTTTATATAACTACTGAACTCTTTTGCATGGTGAAAACGACCAACAAGCCGTTACCATGGCGACCCACTAGGGAACATGGCAGTGGAAACAGGAACAGATGGAGAGGACATCCCAGCCCAGCCCAGAACACACACCTTGTGTCTCTGCTATGGTTTCCTCTCCCTGAGCTAACACTGTTTATGAGGCAGACTAGGGCTGGTCAATATGGCCTCTAATCTATAGCATGTGTGATAACCACAGCTATTGAATATAGGGATGTGTATTGGTAAAAATCTGGCAATACGATATGTATCGCCATACAGGGGAGACTGTAAGACATATCGCAAATACTATGAGTAAAACTATATATTGCGATTTTTAAAACTGAATTTAATTGTAAAAAAACTGTCCCATCATTCTAAACACTCCAACCTGTTTCATACTTTAACACATCCAGCTTTATTACTAGATCTAGTTGATCCAGTCATACTTTATATTTACTGAAAAAAAATTACAGTTATCATTAATGGTTCCATTCAAATCCTAAAACAAAAAAAACTTTTTTTTGGGAATATTGATACAATATCGGGAAATAAAATATCGCGATATATCGGTGAACTGATATTTTCTCACATCCCTCATTGCGATGTATTCTTTTCTTTTATATATGTCAGAATGATGTTTATGAACACTTTTCAGATCCACTGCAGCAAAACAACTTCACAAAAGTATAGATTGCCATTTAAAGATCATTCATTGTGCAAAATGCATTAAAGAATGTAACACAAAAATCCTCATAACATAAATAAAGATGAAGATATTTTAGATAAATAAAAGCTAAACGTTATGAAAACACAAACTTTAAAATGGTCTACTTTCCTGGTTATTTTTTGTGTTTTCTAAATTTAATATTGCACAAAAATAAGCCTGCATATATTTGAATAAAAAATGCTTCAAGTTCAATAGGGTTCTTCTCCGTTAAAGAGAAAAAAGCACACCACGGTAGGCCGGTATAGTGAAAATCTCTACCTTTGGCTAAATGTATGTCATTTCCACCTCATACCTTTTACATCGCCCACTACTAAGGCAGACCAACCTGGTGGTTTTCACTTCACTGTGACTGGAGTAAGAATCAGACCAATAGCAGCCCAGCTAGCAGGCTGTCACACAGCATGAAGGACACTACACACATGCAAAAAATAAAAATAAAAAAATGCCCCCAACATCACCACCATGAAACACAGAGGTGGCAGCATCATGCTGCAGGGATGCTTTTCCAGTTTTACCCATGGGACCAATAGTGAATTCATCCTGGAGGTCTCAGAAGAACCCAGAACATCTGTAGCTCTGCAGGCCTAACTGCCTCACTTAAGGTCAGAGGTCATGATTCAACAATAAGAAAGAGAGAGCCCAGACTGGGCAGAGATGGCCTCCATTGGAGGGTTCCAGAACCACTGCTCACCCAGTTAAAACACAACGGCCCTTCTCACACTTATGGAACGCAAAACTGCTCAAAATTACATAAATTATTCAATACATATCTACATGAATAAATAACAGATATAGAATGTGACAATGAGATTGTTAAAAAACTGAATGCATATAAAATTCTAAGCTTATTAGTATGAAATATTTTCCATTTTCTTTTATAAATGTATTTATTAATATAAAACATTATTTTACTGTAACATTTTCCCTACTAATAGGAATTATATTTTAGCCATTTTTATTTAATTTCATCAGTTTTTATTCTAAAACATCTTTTTCCCAAAGTCAGCATTTTATTCATTATGGTGTTTTTCCCAGTGGCTTATTTATTTCAGAATGTCACTTTTCAGCAGAATAACTTCATCTGCCAATAATGGTCAGTGGGTGGGACCTGCATGCTCATTGGTTGGTGCTTAAACATCGATCTTCCTGGAAAGCCATTCTCACTCACTCAGTACGTTTACATGAGGACCACATGTAAACCACGGCAGCCTGCTTCCCCCCCCTGCTGTAACGCCACCATCAACTGTCCCAACCACGGCGTCAACAACTGAAATGAGGCGTGCCGCTTACCTGATCATATTCAGAGGAAGAGACGAGGAAGAGGATTGAAGTGACGGAGTCGAAGCATTCGAACCAGCGTCGCCTCTCAGACCGCTGACCACCAACATCCACCATTTTGAAGGGCACGTTCTTAATCTCAAAATTGTACTCGTGGATCCCTTTGGTGGGTTTCCTGGCCAGTAGGATGTCCTGCTGGCTGGGAAGGTACTCCTGCAGGAAGATTAGAGACCTGAGATGTGTTTCTGCTCCAGGCTGTTACAAACATGAAGGATTTAATACAGTTGTTAGATTAATGCTGCTGCTGCAAACACTGAGAATACACGTTTTCCCACCAGACATTCATTCTATTCATCTATTTTAAGAATAAAGGCCTCAGAGTTTATGGACACCTGCTAAAGGAGCACAGCCCATCCCACAATAAGTCAATAATGAAGACTTATTTTCTACATCGGGTCCGTCAGTGCGTTTACATGCAGTTAAGAGAAAACCAAATTACTCCCTTAGTCCTACTAAATTTGGACTTTTGAAATGCACGTATACACCTTAGTCCGGCTGAAGTCAAACTGAACTGGCCTACTCCTAATCGAGCTAACACACCCAGATAATGCAGTTAGAAAGCTGAATTTCTCTTCATGTAAAGTACATCACAGGTTAGTCGAGCTATGACCAGCCTGGTCACTTCCCCTTCTGGAAGTGACCAGGTTGTGGAAGCAGGAATAACAACACCAGAACAACAACACAACAACAGCAACAACAACAACAAGTGTAACGAAATCAAACAGTACAGTAGTTACTAAATGTACTGTGCTGCAGCGTCGTTGTCGACCATTTCTTCTCTTATTGTGCATATCATGCTTTTACTTCGTCTGCTTCACTGCTGCCAGTATTTGTTTACCATCTGTGTGACGCTCTAGGCCAGTGATTCTCAACCGGTGGGGCGCGCCCCCCCCCGGGGGGGGCGCGGACACGCTCCTGGGGGGGCGCCAGTAGGCTACAGGATGGGAGGAAAAAAACTGAAAAAGAAAAATTTGCAAATTTTTTTATTATTAAACTACTGTCATAAAAAGTTCTAGTTTTGTATATAAATAACTCCTGAATAGAAATTAAAATGTGTCTGGACTGATTAAAAAAGAAGTTTTGAACAAATTTGATTTGTTTGTTGTACGTGAGCGCAAATGCAGGTGATAAGCGGTTTCAGCGAGTCACACTGAAGTTCTCTGGCTCTCCAGGGGGGGCGGGTGTTACAGCGGTTGTATGAGCTGTGAGAGGAGGTGAAGTGGTTTTTGACATAAATCAAATCAGATCTGGTGAAGCATCTGGATGACACTATATGTGGCTTGCGTCTCTGTCCTATTTGATCTATATTTGACCGCTTGAATGTCCTTAAACTGCTCCTTGCAGACAAAGTGCACGCCTTCACACAAAACTAGACCTCTATGGCCGCATCAGTGAGGGAACCCCAGCCTTGTAGACTTTATCACTGATGCAGATACGTCACACGATTTCTCCTCCCTATTTCAATCAGCGTCTGAGCGCCTGTCAGCTATGAGAAAACTATTTGCGACGTACTTTAAAGAGGATTATCGCTCTTTTGCTTGGGTTCGAGATCCGTTTGTGTGCACAGCAAACGAGCTGTCAATTTAGGGTGACCAACTGTCCACTTTTCCCCGGACATGTTCACTGTTCATGTGCTGTCCGGGAGGATTTATAGACTGATGAAAATGTCCGGGTTTTTATTGTTTTCATAGGACCATGCTTAAACTGACTGGTGTGATGCATGCAGTATGACAGCCTCTCTCTCATGTAACGTCCTCCCGAGCTGGTTCTGATCCGTTTATTGACGCCACAGACAGCAGGCTGTGCGCAGAGTTGCGCCGCACCGCATGCATTGCACAGCTCTGCGCCGAGTTGCACCGCACCGTGTTATCCTGCATTGCGGAACGCAGTTGCGCAGCGCTGAGTTACTGCTGATTACAAGAAGTCAAAGCACAAGCTTCATGCACGAACCACCAAAGATATACCGTCCAGTCGCAACAAATGGGTGGCGGAGTGCAGCATTCACAGAGCTGGCATGTGTGTTTCTGTGTGACAAAAGTGGCAAATATCCCTAAGATAACATGGACACAAAACTATAAAAAGCCTGAACAAAGTGAGAGTTCATCTATAAACTGACTGTGGAGAATGAAGATGCAAACTAAACAAAGTAAGCACTTTTTTATTTTGTTTTTGAGTCTGCAGCTGTTTACTTTTATTACAGTGAAAAGAAAAGAATACTTGTTTTCTCATTTCAGATTTTTCTTCAGTTTTTGTCCAGTGCAATTTAAAAACTAAACCAATATTGTTTCTGGTACTTTTTTAAATTCAGAAGAGTAATTATTTCTATTATAATTTATTTCCAGAGATTATAAAATCATTTTCTTCTTGTGAAGTTTGTTATTTAACTAATCTTTTCTAACCACATTGAGAATGCACACTTTCAATATGTTAAAATCAAAAGTCTTGGCCAAGTCCTGAAAGTGTTTCAGTACTGTGCCAGATGGCCTGTTTTTTTTAAACCAAAATATGGTCACCCTATGTCAGTTGATATGCAGGAGCAGCTTATTGAGCTGAAGAGTGACAGTAGACTGGAGGAACTCTTTGGCTCCTCCCCTCTTTCATCATTCTGGGCAGCATTGATGCAGGAATATCCTCAACTCTGTGACATCGTCTTGAAGATTCTCCTTCCTTTCACCATCTGGGGCCCCTCTTATTTAATATCTACATGCTCCCACTAGGCAAGATTATAGCGACCAATAACATTAGCTACCATAACTACGCAGATGACACTCAGCTCTACATTACAATGTCACCAGGTGACTATCAGGAAGTCCACAAAATGCCATTAAAAGCCTTCAGTTGATCCAAAATGCGGCAGCAAGAGTTCTGATGAATATTAAAAAGAGAGATCACATTTCTCCTGTTTTAGCTTCCCTTCATTGGCTCCCTGTTAAATCCAGAATAGAATTTAAGATCCTTCTTCTTACATACAAAGCCCTTAATAATCAAGCTCCATCATACATCAGAGATCTAATTGTTCCATATGTTCCTAAAAGAGCACTTCGCTCTCAGACTGCAGGTTTACTTGTAGTTCCTAGGATCTCTAAAAGTAGAATGGGAGGCAGATCTTTTAGTTTTCAGGCTCCTCTCCTGTGGAACCAGCTCCCAGCTTTAGTCCGTGAGGCAGACACTCTGTTTACTTTTAAGGCCAGGCTTAAAACTTTCCTTTTTGATAAAGCTTATAGTTAGAGTGGCTTAGGTCATCCTGAGCTATCTCTGTAGTTATGCTGCTATAGGCTTAGACTGCTGGAGGACAGACTTACCAATTTTCTTCACTCTGCTACTTCCTTTTCTCCTACGACTCTCCAGTTGTATTACAGTACATTCTGTTATTTCGACTGTTAACTTTGTTTTCTCTCAGTGTTTTTCTCCCCATCGAAGATATACCTGGTCTGGTATCCTGCTTGGCTGCAATGCCCTGTTGGACGGGGGTCATCGACTGGGATGATCCTCCCAGTAACTGAACATCCACTGTGTCCTGTTATCAACTTTTTACTTTCTGTAACATAGAAAGTTCTCTTATATCAGATCTTCTGTTCCTTCTGTGTTTCTGCTCTGTCTTCTCAAACCCCCAGACGGTCGTGGCAGATGGCCGCTCCTACTGAGCCTGGTTCTGTTGGAGGTTTCTTCCTGTTAAAGGGGAGTTTTTCCTCTCCACTGTCGCTACATGCTTGCTCAGTATGAGGGATTGCTGAAGGATTGCTGTGGTTGGAAATCTGCCCAACCTCACGCCAATGACTGACGCAATCTGCTGGGATTCCTTAAATAGGAAACTTTTTAACTGATTGGAATGTTTGTATAATTGTATTGAAATGACTTCTTGTTAAGTGCCTTGAGATGACATCTGTTGTGAATTGGCGCTATATAAATAAACTGAATTGAATTGAATTGAATTGACTCTGAACCCATTCAAAGCCTAAATCAATGCATTGACCAAATAAATGGATGGATGTGCCATAACTTTCTCCAGCTGAATAGAAACAAAACTGAAGTGATTATTTTTGGACCCAAGGAGGAACGATCAAGAGTCAGCACACAGCTTCAATTAATACAGCTAGAAACTACTGATCAGGTTCGAAACCTAAGTGTAGTAATGGACTCAGACCTGAACCTCCAGGGTCACATAAAGGTCAATAACAAGGTCAGCCTTCTATCACCTGAAGAACATTTCTAGGATTAAAGGACTGATTTTGCAACAGGACCTAGAAAAACTCATCCATACGTTTATCTTTAGTCGGATTGATTACTGCAACAGCGTCTTCACAGGTCTGCCTAAAAAGTCAATCAGACAGCTGCAACTGATCCAGAACGCTGCCGCTCGCGTCCTCACTAGAACCAGGAAAGTAGAGCACATCACCCTAGTTCTAAAGTCCTTACACTGGCTCCCTGTAGCTCAGAGAATAGACTTTAAACCATCTGTTTAGAATTGCCTTTGAGTAAATGCTTGATGTTATATGTATGAAATGTGTTCATGCTCTCTTGCTTTTTTTTATTTTTCTCTTGCTTTATTGTGTATCATGTGTAATGTGTGTTTCTTTTATGTGTTTCTTTTAAATCACCAAATCATGTAAAGCACCTTGAATTACCCTGCTGTTGAAAGTGTGCTATACAAATAAAATTGCCTTGCCTTGCCTTTCACGTCGACATATTTGTGTGAGGCAGGATTCTCATAAATGACCAGCTTGCAAAAGGTTGAGAACCCCTGCTCTAGGCCAACCGGTAAAAAGGGCCCAGCTAGCGTCATGGAGTCGAATGTACTTATTTCAACTGATTTTCTGAGTGACATGTAAACTGGGATAAAGGCTCCCATTCTGGTTAAGCTATTAGCTCAATTTAGATGTGCATGTAAATGTACTTTGTGATTTCATACAGCCTGATGCTAATCTGACTGATCTACCTAGGATTTCTAAAAGTAGAATGGGAGGCAGATCTTTTAGTTATCAGGCTCCTCTCCTGTGGAACCAGCTCCCAGCTTTAGTCCGTGAGGCAGACACTCTGTTTACTTTTAAGGCCAGGCTTAAAACTTTCCTTTTTGATAAAGCTTATAGTTAGAGTGGCTAAGGTCATCCTGAGCTATCTCTGTAGTTATGCTGCTATAGGCTTAGAGTGCTGGAGGACAGACTTACCAATTTTCTTCACTCTGCTACTTCCTTTTCTCCTACGACTCTCCAGTTGTATTATTTGCTGCTATTTCGACTGTTAACTTTGTTTTCTCTCAGTGTTTTTCTCTCCATAGAAGATATACCTGGTCTGGTATCCTGCTTGGCTGCAATGCCCTGTTGGACGGGGGGCATCGACTGGGATGATCCTCCCAGTAACTGAACATCCACTGTGTCCTGTTATCAACTTTTTACTTTCTGTAACATAGAAAGTTCTCTTATATCGGATCTTCTGTTCCTTCTGTGTCTCTGCTCTGTCTTCTCAAACCCCCAGACGGTCGTGGCAGATGGCCGCTCCTACTGAGCCTGGTTCTGTTGGAGGTTTCTTCCTGTTAAAGGGGAGTTTTTCCTCTCCACTGTCGCTACATGCTTGCTCAGTATGAGGGATTGCTGAAGGATTGCTGTGGTTGGAAAGTCTGCATCAACAGGGCCCAACCTCACGCCAATGACTGACGCAATCTGCTGGGATTCCTTAAATAGGAAACTTTTTAAATGATTGGAATGTTTGTATTGAAATATCTTTGTAAAGTGCCTTGAGATGACATCTGTTGTGAATCAGTGCTATATAAATAAAGTGAATTGAATGGGACAGGTACTGAGCCCAGAAACAGCAGGCCATGTTTCATGTTGTTCCAGAGAATGGTGCCTTTCTGATGATGGAAGTTCAGGTCTGGGACATTCATCACGTCTGGGTAATGACAATAAAAAAAATCCCCAATTTTGCAGCTGCTGGGCGGGGCCTCAATATGTTCCATGGATCACCTGGGGGCCACGTTGTTCTCTAAAATCACCATATCCTGAGGACTCAAGTATACGTTTCTAGAGCAACAACTGCCCAACAGCATTTCCTTCAATCTCTTATAACAGAAACAGTGCAGGTCTGTGTTCCTGTGGGCGACTGGATGCTGTCACAAACACACAGGTTGCTTCTTTAAGAGAAAAGCCCAGCCAAAGCTGGAAAAGAAAAGCTTAAAACAAACCTCACACCAATGACTGACGCAATCTGCTGGGATTCCTTAAATAGGAAACTTTTTAACTGATTGGAATGTTTGTATAAATGTATTGAAATGACTTCTTGTTAAGTGCCTTGAGATGACATCTGTTGTGAATTGGCGCTATATAAATAAACTGAATTGAATTCAATTGAAAGGAGCCAACTAATCGCTATGGTAACAGTACATCCCAGGCTGAAAGGTTTCCTGACTGTTTGCATCACCTGGAATGACAGGAAGCAATGGAGCAGAGAAACATTCACTGGAACCTTCTCCAGCTGCTTGAAGGATCTACCACCACCTGAGCACTGCAGGTCAGCGGGCTGAAAGACCACTGGTCCACCTTTCCATGGCACACAAACAGGAGCCATAAGCCTGACGGGGAGGAAACCAAAGGAGTGTTTTATTGACGAGAGCTAGAACGTGTTTTCCTGCAACCTTCCTTTCTCCTGAAGGTTGCCATGGTGACAGCAGTCCACGCCTGGTGGGACTAGCTGCTCCCATTGACTGTGTATAAGATGGACAGAGCCTCTGTGACGTCACCTGTAGGTTTCTGAAGAGCTGAATTGAAGCCAACAGGGCGGTTCCCACCACCGCCATCTTGGCTGCGTCATGCGTCTCGTCACTCCCGGAAAATACAAAAAATGGGCAAAGAGGTGGAGCTGAGAGTGGCGCTGTGAGGGTGAGGGCAGATGATTGACACTCATCAAACTCTCAGCCGATGTAGCTATGAGCTAACTTAGCTAACCAAAGCTAACGAAGGTTAGTGGGCGCTTTTAGCCAGAACACAGTGGTTGAGCGACTCTGCTATCCCTTTACCTTCTAGGCTGTAATTAAAAGAATAATAAATCAATAAATTAGGGGCGACTGTGGCTCAGTAGGTAGTTTTCTTGCAATCGGAGGATTGTAGGTTCAATTCCAGCTTCCTCCTGTCACATGTAGACGTGCCCCTGGGCAAGGCACTTAACCCCAAGTTGCCTACCGATCTGCGAATCGGTGTATGAATGTGTGTGTTTATTTCTGTTGTGAAGTTGCCATTTTTAACATGGGAGTCAATAGGAACTTGCTCCTTTCTACATCCAGCCCCCAGTGGATGAGGGGGGAATTGCAATTTCTGTCACTTCCACATTGGCATCACTTTTGGCGTGTGTAGGTACCAGATCTGCCCGGGAGCTTGCGCCTGGCTATGATATGGTATTACATAATTACAACCTACACCGGTTGGAGTTTGCCCCCTGGCTGCTCCTGAACACGGTGAAGGCGTGGCTCTATAATCTCCTGATACCATCTCATCCAATCTGCCTGCCATCTCAGGCAGAGACAAAGAAAGATCTGGTTACCATAGCTACTGCAGGGACTTGCTTCCTATTTATTTCTTGTCAGAGACAGTAATCCCCCATCACTGTTGTCACTGCCGTCACGCGACTATACTATTTCTTTCAGCATGACATCATCTGTAGTTCTGATTGGTTGGTTAAACTTCCTGGTTGATGGTATTTCCAGACATTGTTTGTTTCCTCTATCAGTCAGAGGCTCACAGAGACTAAACACTTTCACTTCTCTATCCAACAACACACACCAGTGTTATTACACCCATCTGCTCAGAGGGGGTGGGGGCTCCGAGTGTTGTGTGGGTGGGACTTACTGACTCTCCGAGCGTTTCCAAATTATCCAGGAAATACTTGACTGACTCGCCCTGAGAAGAGAGAGAGAGAAAGGAGAAGAGTTTAGTCTAAGGTGGAGGAAAGAACCCTCCATCTGTCTCTCAGTGTGGAGACCCAGCTCAGAGGAGCACCACCTGAGCCAGGAAACACACGTCAGATTAAATAGAAATGTTGCATTGAGGATTCACTTTCCATCTTCAGGCATCCTTATTCAGAAGTTCACTGGAAAATGGATTAAGATGTCACATCAAACATCAAAAACATGTTGGTATCCTGCTTGGCTGCAATGCCCTGTTGGACGGGGGGCATCGACTGGGATGATCCTCTCAGTAACTGAACATCCACTGTGTCCTGTTATCAACTTTTTACTTTCTGTAACATAGAAAGTTCTCTTATATCAGATCTTCTGTTCCTTCTGTGTCTCTGCTCTGTCTTCTCAAACCCCCAGACGGTCGTGGCAGATGGCCGCTCCTACTGAGCCTGGTTCTGTTGGAGGTTTCTTCCTGTTAAAGGGGAGTTTTTCCTTTCCACCGTCGCTACATGCTTGCTCAGTATGAGGGATTGCTGAAGGATTGCTGTGGTTGGAAAGTCTGCATCAACGGGGCCCAATCTCACGCCAATGACTGACGCAATCTGCTGGGATTCCTTAAATAGGAAACTTTTTAACTGATTGGAATGTTTGTATAAATGTATTGAAATGACTTCTTGTTAAGTGCCTTGAGATGAAACATCGGTTGTGAATCGGCGATATATAAATAAACTGAATTGAATGTTCTAGCCTAAAATCGACAACTGGGGAAATTATAACCCTAACCCTTTAATAAGGGAATTATGTGTAAACCACCACTAAGGAGGCAGAGCCTGGATGAGAAGCGCGTCACCAACACGGTAAAGATGGCAGGACGATAAAGATGCAGACCCCAGCTAACAATACATGACAGCCACTAGCCTTAAAAACCAGCAACATGCTGTGATATGGAGGTCCAAATGTAACTCAGCTGGACCCGCCTCAGATTCTGAAACGTTCTAGTGCAAATTTTAATCCAGATTTATAGAGTAACTCACGCCCCTACCAGAGTCTAACTCCGCCCACATCTCATGTGAAAAATGAGCCAAATGGAGGTGTTCCCTGCGGACCAGTGAACGCTTGGGGGTAGAGGGTTGGGCGTGGTCTGGGAGCTAGAAAGATGGAGAGCAAGGTGAGCTCCTTTATCTCAGAGTGATCTTTCTGAGGTGGAGGATTTCTCTCCATCTCCTTCACCAGAGGGAGGTTCTGTGGAGGAGGTGTGGCCGAGATTCGGCTTCTTTCATACCCCACAGCAGGATGGCTGATCACCACAGAGGGAATAGTAATGGCCGATTCAAATTCAAGTGCAGTGTAGAGTTTTAACCTGAAGAGGGCCCTACGCTGACAGTTTTTGGCAGACAATTTATATTTTTACTAAGATGTGCTAAAATACCAAAAATGACCAGACATGTAGACAGCACTATTAGACACACATTTCAATTCAATTCAATTCAGTTTATTTATATAGCTCCAATTCACAACAGATGTCATCTCAAGGCACTTAACAAGAAGTCATTTCAATACATTTATACAGTTAATCAGCAAACAAGTTGATTTGGGGGTGAGTTGCTCTTAAATGTTGAATCCTTTCATATCAGAACAGTTGTGAAAACCAGCTCAACGTTTTCTCGTCCTTGGTCTACAGAAGGGTTGTTTCTGCTGACTACTGAGTTTTACTCCCATCTGCAGCCTGACAGGTTGGATCATTCAGTGTTTCTGGCTCCAGAGCTGCTAGACCAGTCCTGTTTGGGAAAGCCTGATGTTTTATTATTCAGGCATATTCAAATGAACAGTAGCATTTCTTTAATGTCTCTTGTTGCATTGAATCAAACTGAATTACACCATTTACCCTAGGGAGGTGTATTGGCAAGAATCTGGTGATATATGTATCACAATACATGGGGGACGATAGGATATATCGCGATACTATGAGTAAGACTTTATATGATTTTTAAAACTTAATTTAACTGTCCCATCATTCTAAACACTCCAACCTGTTTCATACTTTAACACATCCAGTTTTATTACTAGATCTAGTTGATCCAGTGGAATGAAGAAGGTGAAAACAGCCACAAAACTACCAGTTATACTTTTCATTTTACTACAAAAATTACAGTCATCATTAATGATTCCATTAAAATTCTAAAAAATGAAATAGGAATTGATACATCGCTTTTGAATGTCGATACAATATTGTGACAAAATATTGCGATTTATCGGCGTATCAATATTTTCTTCCCCAGTTCACATCCCCAGTTTACCCTAAAATAAGAGAGTCTGACTGTATTATGATAGAAGGGAGAATCCAGTCATGTAGAATTGTGCTTTATGATCTGTGGATCTAAAATGGATTGGACCGCTGGCAGTGTACTAAGAAAACCCCATGGTGTATCGTCGTGAACTTGCACTCAATGTGGTTAATTCAAAAGGCAAATATGTGAACAATAATAAGAGAAGAAAACCTTTTGTTCATGAAACGCTGCTCAAGCTCATCATCATGTTCTCCACTCACCAGCTGGAACTCCCTCCGGCGATCATATGCGTTCTGGATGCCTTCGTCAGCCCACAGCGCCCGGATAGACGGCAGGTAGTGCTGGAACACTTTGGGCTGCACCATGCCGTGCCCATGGGCCATGGCAGATCTGGTATCAAACCCCATCATGGTGTCTCCATGCTGCTGGTTTGACGGGTCGCCCCACGGAATGTGCAGCTTTTCCCTCGCATCCACCAACACTCGAATACCTGCAGGGATGGAGGAGGAGAACGTGGTGGGAATCTCCTGAGGGGGATGGGGACTTCTCAGTGAAGGCCTCAAGATAATGCATGGCTGCAGAGACAGAACTGATTCAGTAAAGTTTATCTTATAGACAAGAGGCAACATTAGGCTTTAGTTCAGGACTCAAGACGACAGCAGGGGGCGGCGTGTTTTTACTACATGTAAAGATTATAAATCAGTACAGGAAAGTACAAGCCATCATCCATAGAAGTGGGGAAATCCTTTAAATTTGAACAAAATGAAAAGTTTCAAACTACAGGAACCAATATTTTAGTGTAACAGAACAGAGTGGTTCAGCTTCACCCACTGATTCGATTTGAAATGTGGCGCCTGGTGCAGGTCCCAGGCTTAAAGGCTGCAGAAGAGCTCAGAACGATCCAGAAGGAGAACCTTTAGCAGGTCATCAAGTTCAGCTCGGGAACATGATTGGTTAGAGAAGGGATGTCTTTAGAGGTAAAGATGTGCCAGAGGCTCTCCAGCCTGGGTTCCTCAACGTTTCACTGCTCTCATCATCTAGTGGGCATGGCATCGTGAAAACATGGAGAGAGACCAGAGAAATCTCTGGGACGTCTGTGATCTTTGGGCAATCAGACGACACCACAACACTCATTGGCATGATTGCCCATCCTGGGTCCAGGAGAACTTCCAGAATCACCACACAGTCCGCTGGGTCATATGCAGACTGCAACTAAAACTTTATCAAGCAGAAAGGAACCCATGATTGAACATAGTCATGAAACCTTGTTGTGTCCTCTGGACGAAGACCCATCTGAACTGGAGCATCTGGAAGTGGGAAGGTGTTTGATGGTCAGGAGAATCCAAACCTGACAATCACAGACACAATCAAACCAGATCAAAAAAGATGGGACTGACCCAAACAACAAAACTCCAGGAAGTCGGAACTGATGTCTAGAGAAGAAGAGAGATGCTGGAGCCTGGCAAACAGCTGATCTGTGATCAGGACGAGCAGCAAGCTGAATCCAGCAGGAGGTTGGGGCTCACTCGCCCTTAGACCCTTGCTATTGAATGTGTGGACTGGGTAGAACAGGAGAGATTGTTTAGGTCTACAAGCAACTATGTTCCACATGTCTGTAACTCCTGGTCATGGACCATCTGTAGTAGCCATCACACCGCCTCTGCTGTGCTTTACGGATAATGTGGAAGGCTTTGAATCTCTCATAGAAGACGACAGTCTATATCCCAGCTTTAAAGCCTAACCAGCCCTGACCGGGAAGGCTGAAAGAGGATTTCTTGGTGCATCTCTAGAGATCAGTGTCAGGAAAAGCTTGGTACAAAACTGTAACTCGATTCTTCCGTTTTATTTAGCCTCACACTCATTCACATGATTCCTGACAGAACACTCTGAACTTTGAGGTGAAACACTTTGTGGAGTCTAATCCGAGCAACCTGCTATACATCAGTCACATCCCCGCTCTCTGGGTGAGTCTGTTAAAGCAGGCTGATGTATCTGAGCTGCTTCTCCATGTCTAACACAGGTTAAAGCAGCCTGTGTGAGCAGACAGCCTGGGCCTGCTTTGTGTCCTCACATCGACAGTGTGTGAATAAGATGCACCGAAAAACACCACAGACGAGCAGCAGCTGCCTGTTCCACAATATGGTGTCTAGCTGAGCATCAGGTCTGCTTCACAGCACCGCTCCATGGCTTTTCCTCAGTGTTTATGTCTCTAGTTGTTGTATCCTGCTCAGTTAGCCCAAAGTTACCATGAATGAAGCATGGGCGACATGTCCCCCGGCCCCACCCATATCTATACTGCATCTGATCATGAGCATAAACACAAGGTCTCATTATGGTATATGATGCAGAGACTTTTTAAAATGCACTGGTGCATTGTCTGAAAAATGATGTCAAATAATTTCATCTAGAGATTCACCGCAGAGAGACTATGGCTCAATCCAGATTCTCGGGGTTATCCCTCCCTCCTCCTGATACCACATGACCCTTTATTCAGAAACATAGGTGCTGTTGTACCTTGGATCCTGGGTTTTCAATGGTCCCAGACCTCATAAGAAAAATACCAGTTAAAAACTTATGTTCTGCTCCCAAGATGTAAGTAGGCTAGAACTCAAAATGTTTTCCTAAAAACACGCAGACTTGTTTGCTCACTTCCTCTGTTTCTTTTAAAATAACTCTACAGCACAAGTCTTGACTCTATGGACTTGGACGATATAAACATAATAATGAAAGAGGTAATGTGCGTGCATGCAGCAGTGTGTTGTAGTGCACATGTGGTGCTGTTATTAGAAGGTTTGAGCAGACTGCAGCTGACTCTGCTGATGCTGAAGGAACAGCAGAGGTGAACTCATCCAGCTCCACTTATCAATTAGGTCTGCAAACGTTCATTTAGGAAAAAAGTAAGAGCTTTAAGTGATGAAGTAGGAACTACTGAAACCTAACATGACAAAACAGCTACAAAAACACCAGAAGAAATGCGCATATCTTCTCTTGAAGCTCTTGCACAGTTTTTATTGTTCTTCAGCTGTTCTTTTCACTTTTTTTTTTTTTTTTACATCCAGTCCTAATACCATACTTCTTCAAATTGAACCAGTCGGTTTTCCTTCATAAAATCAATAAAAACATGTTTAAACATGTGATGGACTACCCAAACTGAACACAAATGAGCCTCAAGCATATTTTCTAAAATCCGTTTTAGAATCTAACCTGACAAAGATCTAGTTCTAGTTTGATTACTCTAAATGAGACACTGAGTGAGCAACGGATGTAATAACTCTACTTAAATATTTTTTAAACATCCCAGAGTGTTGGAAGGACTAAATGGAGCAAAGCTTTACTCAGGCTGCTAACAAAAACAAGTAGAAAGACTGAACATGTCTCAGCCTACAAGCCCAGCACTGCTACATGTTCATGTGTTTACAGGTATATTGTCTAGATGCCAATAAAAACGGATCTTTCTTGGTTTACAGTTCTTAGACATCTGGGACACTCCACCCCTTAGAAAGCTGGGGTTAGGGGTTAAAGGTGAGGGACAGGAGGTGGACTGAGTATCTGATCTGCCCTCACTGAGCTGAGGTCAAGGTGCTACTTTACCTTCTGTTTTTATTTCAGTCTGATGATTACCTCAGCTTTGAGCACCAACTACAGGAGACAAACTCTTCTCCTCCTCTGGACTGCTTTCATCTAGGGCTGGGCAATAAATGGATTTATCAAATTTTTCTATAAAGATTGAATTTTTGAAATATCGAGAATATTCAGAGAGAACAACTTCACCAATGAATCTTTTGGGTTTCCATAGTTCAAAGTGAAGTCCCCCCGCCCGCCCAAGGCCTTCCATCTTGTTTTTATTTAGACTTTGAATTCAGGTCAACATCAAGAAGGGATGACTGAAATAAATAAAAGGAAATTTTAACATTTTTCTGTCATTTGTCATTTTTAAGAATAGTAAGTGAGGAAATAAAGTCAATTCATCAACAATTGAATCTGGCATGAGAAAAATCTAAGATTTTATTTTAAATCCATAACTTTAAATTTTTCTGAAAATTTAAAAATAAATCTTTGAATCAAAAGTAACCTTCTGATATCTTCAAACTGTACCAGCAAATCTTAAATAGTGACAAAATAGTGATTCGTTTTATATTGTGATATTTATCGATATCGACTGATATGAAAGATATAATTGTGATAGAATTTTTTCCCCTACTGTCATCTGCTGTCCACCAGTCAGTTTCATCAAAGATGTGATTGATTTCCTCCCAGGACTATAAAACATGACCCACTTTTAATCATGGTTGATTTTAATATTCATGTCTGCTGTGAAGTAAACCATAGGTCAAAGAGATCCTAATAGTACTGACTCTTGTAATCTAGTGCAGTCTCAGTGTGTGGACCTGGTCCTGAGAAGGTCCCAGACCTGGTGTTGTCTCATGAGTTGGATGAACATGTTCTAGAGACTCGTCCATCAGATCATCTGCCTGGACATCATGTAACACTCTCTCTCTGTAGCTTCTCTGTCCATCGTGTTCATGTAGTTAACCTCTCCACCTCACGGTGTTTTACACTATTATTAAAGACTCTGCAGCTGTGTTCTATAATCAGTGCTGAGTAGCTTTGAAACCATTTTAACTCCCTCTGCTCTGTGGGACAAGTTCCTAGTTCTGAGTCTCATCATGGTAAAGTATACGCCATCCCACAGCAGTGTGTGACCTAGCTGGTGACCTGTGTGTGTGTGTGTGTGTGTATGGTGGTTCCCCCATACACTACTGAGGAACCTTTGGGTTCACTAAATAAATGGTTCAATGATCCATATGCCTTGTTTCTGATCTGGGATTGGCCAGTTTATCATAGACCCAACCTACATGCTCCGCCCTGCTGCTAAACCACACCTACATTTTCCTTACAGGCGAGGCTCCATTTAGAAGGAAATAAACAGCCTTTCCTACAGTAGAAGATTTTACATTTACATTACATTATATTATAGAAATAATCAACCAAACATAAACTTCTTTACTTTTTGAGCTAACTTTATGTAAAGAAAAAAACAACAACCTGCTAATCAAAATGTTAGAAAGATGTTAGCATCAGACCGCATTAGTGCAACACATCCAACTTCTGGTCTAAATGTGGAGTTAGAAGTACATCAGAAATACTACTGCAGTTGTCTTTTAGGTCCTGTTGGAAAGAGGCTAAAGATTTTCCATAAAGTTGCATTATGCAATATTGCAGTGGATGACCTAATTCCTGCAGGTCTGGTCAACATCATGACCACTTTAATCTAAGCAGCCCCGGCACAGATGGAGACGGCCAGGGAGGATGCTAGCTAACAACTGAGCTGCTAACTCAGACATCTGACAATCTGCATCTGTTTCAAGGTTAAATATGATCAGGCTAATAAACGCTCTCCCAAAAAGCAGACAGAGCTGAGGAACACGTGTTCCTCCTGTAGTTCATATTCCCAAACACATAACAGAAGTAGTACATGATTGAAAAGTTGAAGGAAAATGATAAATGGCTAGCAACATTTCTCACCAATAAGAATTTAAAGTCTGCATTTGTTTTCTTCTTTGTAAAGTAGCTCCCTATGGTTTCTTAAACAGATTTAGGTCTGGACTTTGACTAGGCCATTCTAACACATGGATCTGCTTTGACCTACACCATAGGGCTGCACGATTAACCTTTATCGCATCGATATTGAGGTTTTAACTCCTGTGATAACCTAACCTCAGAAGGCTGAGGTTTTTTTCCGCCCCTGACATTTGAGTGACAAACCTATTCTCCAATCAAAATGGTTGAGTCTTGCATTCCTGGCTTGCTGGCCAATCAGAAACAGTGATGGGAAACAAGCTTGCATGCAGAGCAGTGTTGCCAACTTGCCAACTTTGTCACTATATTTAGCGACTTTTCCGACCCCCCTAGCAATGTTTTTTTTTTTTTTTTGTGACTAGTGACAGATCTAGCGGCTTTTCCATGTGTTGCTAGAGACTTTTGGCGACTTGTTCAACGTGAAAGCAGAATGTATTTCTCACTGTTCTCAGCGGGTAGCGGGAGAGGAACCTGGCTGCTGATCTCTGCTGTCAGTCTCTCTCTGCTGCCGCTCAGGTTGACAACCGTCCCGTAAAAAACGGAATCGTCCCGTGTTCAGAGAAAATATTACGCGTTCTGTATTAAGGAGAGAAGGAACGCGATTTGTCCCGTATTTCAGCTAGAATGAAAAGACACAAAGCTGGAGTAAATCTATGTCTTTTCGCTGCACAGCTGCCTCGTCTTCTCATCTCCCCTCCCTCTCCTGTTGCTCCTTCAATCATGAAACTGATCAATGATCAACTGATCGGCTTTTCTGTCTCAGTCCCATTTGTTTGTTTATTGCGACTTTTAGCAGATAGAGGAAACCAGCGGGTGTCGCGCTAAACAACAGCAGCACGTTTAAGCTTGATAAACTGTTGTTAGAATTGATTTAATATGACTTTCTGATGTTTGCTGGAGCCACAGTTGTAAAAGCTGCTGGTCATGATGGAAACATGAAGAAGAAACCAGGAGATGTTCTTACTGACTCATCAGAGCTGAACAGCTGATGAAGAAACAGGTTTACCTTTTAGGTGACATGAATGAGTTGAAGGGAAGTTATAAACTGTTTCTGAGAGACAAATAACACCAGGATCCTTTTATGTAGCTGACAGCTGGTAGCTGTGCTCTAGCAAAGTGTTGCCCGGGGGCAGGTAGGGCATTAACAGGAAAAGGGGGGCACAGATACATACTTTCTTATTCTCATTTTAAATGTCTAGCTTTTAATAAATAATTATCTGAATCTTAGAACCAATTGGATGTAGTGGTCATAAATCCTTTATCATGTACAGTAAATATTAAGTCTAATACAGTATCCTACTAAGCTATAGTACTTTTTCCTTCGGGAAGGTACCATCTGTGCAGTCTGCAGTTCTGTCAAAGAAAGATGTTGAATCTATTTAATTATTATAGAAAAATCATTTCTGTGCATTTGTTTTACACGTGCATTAAATTAACGTCGATTAGGTGGATTAAGCATCATGAGGCGGAGGGTGGGGGGGTTGGGGTTCCTTATTCTTTTTTGCTGGGAGTTGGCAACCCTACTGTCAGGTTACTACATCTTATCTTGCAGAAGGCTGGAGAAGGTCTTGTTTTTATTTGTTATTGTCATTTATTTTAAAATGTGTGCAATATAACAGTTTCATGTTTAGTAAATGGCAGTGGACTGCAGAAGATTTTGTTTTCTAATTGTAAATCTAAATCTAATAAGAGTTCATTTTCTATTTTTCAATGGCAAAGATTCGTCAATTTAAAAAAGAAAATTAAGCTACCTGTTTAAGTTAATTTCCATTAGGTCTTATTATTCTTTGGTATTTAGGTTCAGGTATTTAATAATCACGAAGCATTGAACAATCTCATTACCTCAATCACTATGTAGTTTATATTAGAGATTTTTCAGGTTCAACAGCAGACAAAAGCCAGAAGAGGGCCCTGGCCACATAAATATTTTTTAGGTTATTGTATATTGTTCGCATTGTGTGTCAAGTTGTAAAAGACTGTGTTGTAAAAGTAACAATATATTTCATTCATAATTTTAGTTTTATGCACTTAAAAGTATCGAAAATCGCATCATAATATTTGTCAGAAAAACCGCAATTAGGTTTTTTGTCAAAATCGTGCACCCCTACTACACCATCCCATAATACATCTGGTTGTATGTTCAGGGCCATTATCCAGCTGGAAGTTGAACCACCAGTTTAAAGTCATTTTCAACCTCTAACAGGTTTTCTTCTCTGACCAGTTGTACTTCCATGTATCCACAGCATGATGCTGCCACTACCATGTCTCAGTGTGAGGATGAGGTATTCAGGGCGACGTGCGATGGGTTTTGCATCATCATCAGAACTTTAATTTCGATTTCATTCGACTCGAGCACCTTTTTCACTAACAAAGCCTCTGGCAAACTTGAAACTTCATTTGGTCCTCCAGAGCCGCCATGATTAAAGCTGTCCTGTCAGTTCAGGTGGGTGTCCACGTCCTGGTAGGTAGGTCTGCAGGTGGTCCTCCCTCTCTCCATGTCCAGATGATGGTTGAACAGGGCTCCAGGAGATGTTGTAGAATAGGGATGTGTATTGGCAATAATCTGGTGATACATTATGTATCACAATACAGGGGGGATGATACAATAAACTGCAATATATACTACTACGAGTAAGACAATAGATTGTGATTTTTAAAACTGAATGTAACTGTAGAAAAACTGTCCCATCATTCTAAACACTCCAACCTGTTTCATACTTTAACAGTTTTATTACTACATCTAGTTGATCCACTGGAACCAAGAAGGTGAAAACAGGTACAAAACTACCAGTTATACACCAAGAAAACGAACCAGAACTGTTGCTGATAGCAGACTACATCCCACCAGCTTACACTATTAACATCATAAAAGTATGGACCTTGGATTCAAGTGAGGAAGAAATTGGAATCAACTTTTGAAGAGTGCGGAGAAGGAGCTACTCCATGTAGATGTATTCAGCAATGTTGGTCATTCTGAATCATCGAGTCTGCAGGCGAGGCTGAAACAGGTTCTGGTCACTTTCTATTGGACTGTAGGCTGCTTCAGTCCGGCTCTTCAAAAAACAGAAATCATAGTGTCCTAAATTAACACTAATAAATTATTAACCATAGCTGCTAAATGGCTTACTACTGAACAGAGGAAGTAGGGTCAGCTCACGCCCCCTACTGGAAGGTGATGTAAAAGGGCAATTAGCAAGCTGCCAATATTTAAAAAGATATAGTTAGGCTTCACCATGTTTAATACTGTGGAGACAGGAGCTCCACCGAGCTCATCAAGTTCCTCATAAACATCTATAGTTGCTAACTGAAGAGGTAAAAGCCAGATGAAAATGTTAGTCAATGCAACCATTGGGTCTTTATTTAAAACATGGGTGTACAGCTTTAGTACTCAATAGTGGATGTACTGCCAGTTTTAGATGTGTACACACTCCAGTACAGCTGATCTCTTCAGCAAGTCATCCAGCTCTGTAAGAGCCTGGTGATGAAGAATAAAAGGATTCAGGAGGGATGGACGAGGCCAGTGGCATCGCCAGAGGGGAATTTCAGGGCTGAAGCCCCGGATGTTTTCAGTCTGTTGTTTCACTCTCCAGCCACAGACTCAGCTCTCCCTCAATCACTGACAACAGACCGACTGTGCTCTACTCTGATCAGGTTACAGTCAGTATGGCAAGCCATTCAGATCAAAAATAAGCAGTGGATTAACGTCTTATTAAGTGATTAACATCCAAGGTGAATGTTAACGCCTTGCCATACCATGGCTTGCCACAGTCAGTACAAGTATAGCAAGACGTGCGTGTGTGTCTGTGTCTCTGTGTGTGTCTGTATGTGTGTGTGTGTGTGTGTCTCTGTGTGTCTCTGTATGTGTGTGTGTGTCTGTGTGTGTGTCTGTGTCTCTGTGTGTCTCTGTATGTGTCTGTATGTGTGTGTGTGTGTGTGTGTCTGTGTCTCTGTATGTGTCTGTGTGTGTGTGTGTGTGTGTGTGTCTGTATGCGTGTCTGTGTGTGTGTCTGTGTCTCTGTGTGTCTCTGTATGTGTCTGTATGTGTGTGTGTGTGTGTGTGTGTGTCTGTGTCTCTGTGTGTCTCTGTATGTGTGTGTGTGTCTGTGTGTGTGTCTGTGTCTCTGTGTGTCTCTGTATGTGTGTGTGTGTGTGTGTGTGTGTGTGTGTCTGTGTCTCTGTGTGTGTCTGTGTGTGTGTGTGTGTCTGTATGCGTGTCTGTGTGTGTGTGTGTGTGTCTGTGTCTCTGTATGTGTCTGTATGTGTGTGTGTGTGTGTGTGTGTGTCTGTGTCTCTGTGTGTCTCTGTATGTGTGTGTGTGTCTGTGTGTGTGTCTGTGTCTCTGTGTGTCTCTGTATGTGTCTGTATGTGTGTGTGTGTGTGTGTGTGTGTCTGTGTCTCTGTGTGTCTCTGTATGTGTGTGTGTGTGTGTGTGTGTGTCTGTGTCTCTGTGTGTCTCTGTATGTGTGTGTGTGTGTGTGTCTGTGTCTCTGTGTGTCTCTGTATGTGTGTGTGTGTGTGTGTCTGTGTCTCTGTGTGTCTCTGTATGTGTGTGTGTGTGTGTGTCTGTGTCTCTGTGTGTCTCTGTATGTGTGTGTGTGTGTGTGTCTGTGTCTCTGTGTGTCTCTGTATGTGTGTGTGTGTGTGTGTCTGTGTCTCTGTGTGTCTCTGTATGTGTGTGTGTGTGTGTGTGTGTGTCTGTGTCTCTGTGTGTCTCTGTATGTGTGTGTGTGTGTGTGTGTGTGTCTGTGTCTCTGTGTGTCTCTGTATGTGTGTGTGTGTGTGTGTGTGTGTGCTGGGAAGCAAAAAAAAACACCAGCAGAACTGGATCTCTTTAGTGCCACATCGACCAGGTTCCTGTTTGGTGGCTGTCAGAGGTCAGTCATGCTTTTAGTTCATGTAGAGAGGAACAGCTGGGACCTGATCTGATGATAGATAGGCTAGCAGCGTTTACAGTAAACACGCACTTTTCCACAGCAGTGAGGTGTCACGCCGTCCACGCACGGCCAAGCGGCGTGTGGAGGCTAACAGGCAGTCATGAGGAACACTTGTGGTGGCAAACTAATACTTCAGGTTGAACGTCCAGAATAAAGGTTAAAGAACCATGACACCAAGCAGCAACCAGCATGGGCAGGCAGCGTCTCCAATCAGAGCAGCTAGCGGGGCTCAAACTTCCACACAGCAGCCCGCCGCCACAGCGAGTACAACACACTTCTGAGCTGGGCAGTAAACAAAGCAGCCTTACCTTTAGTAACATTACTATAAATCGTAGCTCTGAACTCTTCTCTGGCCTTCTGATCGAAGTCCTCCCCGTGGATAATGCGCATCTGTTTGAGGAAGGTGGACTTGCCGCTCTCTCCCGCTCCGAGTAGTAAGATCTTTACTAACCTTTTAACGTAAGTCTTATCTCGATGAATACACTTATCTATCTCCCTGGACTTCCGCAGCTGTTCTGCCTCCCCGCTCGTCAGGAAACAGTTAGGAAAACATAGCGACAAAAGGGAGCGGGACGGCAGGAAGTCCGCCATCTTTGAAACAACTTCATCGATACAGTGAGTCTGTGAGGAGAGCTGAGGTCAGCCCGGACCGCTGCTGCTGCGTTCACGTGTCGCCGGACTCTGCACCCCCCGACACAGAGGAGACTGTTCTTCAAAACACACACACGAATATATATATATATATATATATATATATATATATATATATATATATATATATATATATATATATATATTTTTTTTTTTTTATTATTTATTAGGTTTTTAAAAGCAGATATGTTTTTCTGTCACGTGCAAAGTGCCTGAGACAAGACAGACTGCCTTTGAACGCAGCACAACGTGGTGCGTGCCTCGTGAGCGCGCTCCAGAATCAATGTTTGGGTGGGTCATCTGGTATTATTATACAGGCCATTTTAGAGAACCAGTTATGGTAATTCTTTCCAGTTTAACTGAGAGAAGAGGTCATTCACTGCAGATATGAGAAAATTAATCAGCCAGCGCTTTACTTCTATGGATAATTTTAGGTGTTCACTATATTATTTGTCATAGCAAAAAGAGAAATCTAAATCAAATCAATATTTGGTGTGCCTTCAAAACAGCATCAATTCTTCTCGGTCCTCTTGCACAGTGATAGTAATTCAGTAGTTTGTTAAAGTAAGGTCACGGCAGATGTTACTAAAAGATGTTAAATCAACAAGATGAACATTCAGACCAATGAATTAAATAATGGAGTAGAGAGAGAAGCAAAGAGAGACTGTAATTCCATAAATTAAGTGATTATAACTCAAGTAGTTAGTTATATATATATATATAGTTATATATATATATATATATATATATATATATATATATATATATATAACTATATATATATATATATATATAACTATATATATATATATATATATAACTATATATATATATATATATTATAACTATATATATATATATTATATATATATATATATATATACTATATATATATATATATATATATATATATATATATATATATATATATATATATATATATATATATATATATATATATATATATATATATATATATATATATATATATATATATATATATATATATATATATATATATATATATATATATATATATATCTCAGTAATTTACAAAGGTTTTAGTCAGGTGAAAAAATGCTGTAAACAAAGAATGCTTTTAAAAATGCAAGTGTTTATCATTTATTTTCATTAATCAACAGTAAATGAACAATAGACAAAAGAGGTATTGATGGTATTGCATGATGGAGAAGTATCTGCCTGTATTTCTCAGCATTGATAACACCATTAACCCTAAACAAATCTCCAACTCCATTTGCAGAAATGCTGCCCTAAACGTTCAAGGAACCTCCACCATGCTTTACTGTTATTTGCAGACATTCATTATTTTACCACAGCCCTTCAATTAACAAACTGTCTTCTGCTACAGACAAATATTTCAATTTATGACTCATCAGTCGAAAGCACTTGCTACCATTTTTCGGTCCCTCAGTTCCTATGTTGTCATGCATACTTGAGCCGTTTAGCCTTGTTTCCACGTTGGAGGTTTGGCTTTTTGGCTGGAACTCTTCTATGAAGACCACTTCTGGCCAGAGTTCTCCGGACAGTAGATGGGTGTACCTGGGTCCTACTGGTTTCTGCCAGTTCTGAGCTGATGGTACTGCTGGATATCTTCTGATTTCAAAAGGTAAGAAGCTTGATGTGTCTTTCATGTACTGCACTAAGTTTCCTTGGCCGACCAGTGAGTCTACGATCCTCAATGTTGCCCGTTTCTGCTTCTTCAAAAGAATTTGAACAGCACATCTTGAAACCCCAATTTGCTTTGAAATCTTTGTGTGGGAGAGACCTTGCTGATGCAGTATAACTACCTTGTGTCTTGTTGCTGTGCTCGAAATTTGCCATGACATGAAACTATCTTCCAAATCCTCATCTTGGTAGCAGAGTTTGGCTGTTCTTCACCCAGTTTTAAGCCTTCTACACAGCTGTTTCTGTTTCAGTTAAGGACTGTTTTTCATACTTGTGACATTGATGATCATTTGCACCTGTTTGGTATAATTGGTTGATCATACATCTGACTATAATCCTAAAAATTCTCAGACTTTCTGCAAGTATACCTATAGGAATTGATGCTGGCTTAAAGGCAAAAGGTAGAAGCACCAATTATTGATTTGATTTGGATTTTTCTTTTGTTTGCTCACTTTGCATTTTGTAATTTTTTGGGGGAGTTTCTTTTACGTGTCCTGTCTGGCAATGTGACACTCAGAATTAGTGTCTGAGTACCAAGTAGAAGCCCAACAGATTTAGTCCACTTGATATATATGTGGAAGAAATCTTTATTAGACATTGCTGTGGGTTTTTCCTCTGATATTATGGACACGGAGACGGGAAAAGGGGAAAAAAAGAAAGAAGGTGAAGAGAGTTAAGAAAAACGGGAGGGTGATTTGAAGATACAACCCCAACCCACAAATAGATATATGAATACAATAACAGCATAACTGAAAAGCTCATGGTACCGATTATTACCAGATATACTTGTGGTAACCTCAGCCCAAGAATGCATCTGTAAACACCTGAATATCCACACCTGTGTGTGTGTATGTGAGCATGCTGGTGCATATAAGGTCAAGGTCAAATTTATTTGTATTGCAAATTTATAGCACTCATGGCTGCCCCAAAGTGCTGAAAAACACAACACAAATTTAATAACAACAACACAGGATACTGCAAATACAAATAGAAAGACAACACAGAAAAATAAAAGACGCAGAAATAGAAACCAATTAGTCAGTAAAATCAACCTCTAACCAATTGGGTTCTTAGTCATCCTGTCTTAAACGCCAAATCAAAAAGATATATAATTCAATTCTTTTCATTTTATTTATATAGCGCCAATTCACAACAGATGTCATCTCAATGCATTTATATAAACATTCCAATCAGTTAAAAAGTTTCCAATTTAAGGAATCCCAGCAGATTGCGTCAGTCATTGGCGTGAGGTTGGGCCCCGTTGATGCAGACTTTCCAACCACAGCAATCCTTCAGCAATCCCTCATACTGAGCATGTAGCGACAGTGGAGAGGAAAAACTCCCCTTTAACAGTAAGAAACCTCCAACAGAACCAGAACCAGGCTCAGTAGCAGCGGCCATCTGCCACGACCGTCTGGGGGTTTGAGAAGACAGAGCAGAGACACAGAAGGAACAGAAGATCCGATATAAGAGAACTTTCTATGTTACAGAAATTAAAAGTTGATAAAAGGACGCAGTGGATGTTCAGTTACTGGGAGGATCATCCCAGTCGATGCCCCCCGTCCAACAGGGCATTGCAGCCAAGCAGGATACCAGACCAGGTATATCTTCTATGGAGAGAAAAACACTGAGAGAAAACAAAGTTAACAGTCGAAATAGCAGCAAATAATACAACTGGAGAGTAGTAGGAGAAAAGGAAGTAGCAGAGTGAAGAAAATTGGTAAGTCTATCCTCCAGCAGTCTAAGCCTATAGCAGCATAACTACAGAGATAGCTCAGGATGACCTTAGCCACTCTAACTATAAGCTTTATCAAAAAGGAAAGTTTTAAGCCTGGCCTTAAAAGTAAACAGAGTGTCTGCCTCACGGACTAAAGCTGGGAGCTGGTTCCACAGGAGAGGAGCCTGATAACTAAAAGATCTGCCTGCCATTCTACTTTTAGAAATCCTAGGAACTACAAGTAAACCTGCAGTCTGAGAGCAAAGTGCTCTGTTAGGAACATAAGGAACAATTAGATCTCTGATGTATGATGGAGCTGATTATTAAGGGCTTTATATGTAAGAAGGAGGATCTTAAATTCTATTCTGGATTAACAGGGAGCCAATGAAGGGAAGCTAAAACAGGAGAAATGTGATCTCTCTTTTTAATATTCATCAGAACTCTTGCTGCCGCATTTTGGATCAACTGAAGGCTTTTAATGGCATTTTGTGGACTACCTGATAGTAAAGAATTACAGTAGTCCAGCCTTGAGGTAACAAATGCATGGACTAGTTTCTCAGCATCACTCCTGGACAGGATGTTTCTAATTTTAGCAATATTCCGGAGGTGAAAGAAAGAAATCCTAGAAACCTGTTTAATATGGGATTTAAATGTCAATTCTTGGTCAAACATAACGTTGAGGTTCTATACGTTATTACTGGGGGCCAATTTAATACCATCCAGATGAAGTGATTGACTAATCAGTTTCTTTTTTAGAACTTCTGGTCCAAAGACAGCAACTTCTGTCTTGTCAGAATTTAAGAGCAAAAAGTTTAGAGTCATCCATGTTTTTATGTCTTCCAGACATGCCTGTAATCTACCTAACTGACTGGGTTCATCAGGATTTATGGATAAATATAGTTGTGTATCATCGGCATAGCTGTGGAAATGTATCCCATGCTGTCTAATGATTCTACCAATTGGAAGAATAAATATGGTGAAAAGGCATTTTGGCATTAATGGCATTTTGTGGACTACCTCACAGTAAAGAATTACAGTAGTCTAATCTTGAGGTTTCTCCATATGAGTGTCCAATAGATGGTGTGAGGAGCCATTAATCTGCCTCCCAGGAATTGATAGGAAAAACTCCCCTTTAACAGGAAGAAACCTCCAACAGAACCAGAACCAGAACCAGGCTCAGTAGGAGCGGCCATCTGCCACGACCGTCTGGGGGTTTGAGAAGACAGAGCAGAAACACAGAAGGAACAGAAGATCCGATATAAGAGAACTTTCTATGTTACAGAAAGTAAAAAGTTGATAACAGGACACAGTGGATGTTCAGTTACTGGGAGGATCATCCCAGTCGATGCCCCCCGTCCAACAGGGCATTGCAGCCAAGCAGGATACCAGACCAGGTATATCTTCTATGGAGAGAAAAACACTGAGAGAGAACAAAGTTAACAGTCGAAATAACAGAATGTATGAGTGTTCAATAGATGGTGTGAGGAGCCATTAATCTGCCTCCCAGGAATTGATACAGATACGAAGAAGATTGAAGCCGTAGACATACGTACAAAGGACCCCCAGAACACAGGAGTCCAAGGCAGCACAACGCAAGGCTGACCACACAGAGAAGCAGAGGAGAGCCCCGGGGTAACATCCGGCAGCTACAATGCAGGGGCCCCGGGGGGCCGTAGCGTTGAGCCCCCAGCACCCAGCTACAACAGGGCGGATCCAGCCATAGAACCGGAGAGACGGCATCTCCGGGCCAAGTCAAGCAACCAGCTCCCGAATCTCAATCCAGCACATAGCAGAGCAGAATGGCCAAGCATCCAACCAAGGCTAATCAAACCCACCAATGAACCAACCAAGCACGAAGCTTACAGTGTTAGCCTTTGCCCAAACTTTGGGAAGGCCACCTCCACCTCGACCCCAGTCTCAGCCAGCCTCAGCTGCCACTCAGCCATCGCAGCCATCCACCACTGTCTCTGATCCTTCTGGCAGTTCCCCAGAGCAGCAGCCCGCAGAACTCTCCAGCGGGTGCCAGCTGGCTCCAGACTCCGCCGAGGGTGTCCAGAGGAACACGCCTCTGGCTCCAGACTCCGCCGAGGGTGTCCAGAGGGACACGCCTCGGGCTTCAGACTCCGCCGAGGGTGTCCAGAGGGACACGGCCGTGAGTCCTACGCCACGTCATGGGTCCTCTACGCCACGCTGTGGGTCCTCTACGCCATGCCGTGGGTCCTCTACGCCATGCCGTGGGTCCTCTACTCCTCTCCGTGGGTCCTCTACTCCTCTCCGTGGGTCCTCTACTCCTCTCAGAGGGTCCTCAACTCCTCTCCGAGGGTCCTCCACAACTCTCCGTGGGTCCTCCACACCTCTCCGAGAGTCTTCCACACCGTCGTCTCGAGGGTCCTCCACACCGTCATCTCGAGGGTCCTCCACACCGTCGTCTCGAGGGTCCCCAGCATCCTACCAAGGTCCCCTCAATCGACGCCAGTTCCCAAGACACAAGGTTCTCCGCTGCAGGCCTCCTCGTCTTCGGCCTCCTCGTCTTCGGCCTCCTCATCTCCTCGTTCCTCGTCGCTGGCCTCCTTGTCTCCTGCTCCTTCGTTGCCGGCCTCCCAGGTTTCTGCTCCTTCGTCGCCGGCCTCCCAGGTTCCTACTCCTTCGTCGCGGGCCTTCCAAGTTCCTGCTCCTTCGTCGCGGGCCTTCCAAGTTCCTGCTCCTTCGTCGCGGGCCTCAGGACTTTAGCCTTTGTTTGTGGACTCTTGCCCTCCTTTCGAGGCCCCTCCGCCCATCCTGTTGGGTTGTTTTTTTTGGTTTGTTCTTGTGGACTCTTAAATACCTCAGTGTCCCTGCCGTTCGTTGTCAGTTCGTTGTCAGTTCGTTGTCAGTTCGTTGTCGTCTCTCCCGTGTCTTCCTCATCTCCTTTCCTGTCGTCATTCCATACGTCTTCGCCCAGCTTTCTCAGTCCTTGTCATCCTGCCACCCTGGTCAAAGTAACTTTAAGTTGTTCTGCTACCACCTTTTCCACATTAAAGTTATGCCTTCACCACCAACCTGCTCGCCTGCATTTGAGTCTGAATTGCAAAACCTGACATACAGAACAAATGATCAGGTGGAGACGCCGGACCCGACCCCAACCGAGCCAGCCAACAGCTACCACCAAACAATGCCCAAAGAGGCGACCCGGTCAAGGGCACAAAAAAGGAAAACATCGGTCTGGCACACCGGCCAACCGATAGGCCGGTCCAGGCCAGGGAGGCACCAGGGAGGAACCGGCATGCCCAGCTCCCCCTCTGGATGCCGAAAAGTGTGCCCACCCCAAATTCCTTCACATGTGTCTCATGAGAACGTTATAAGTGAGAGTGTGTAAGTTGTATAGCAAAATTGGGACCTAGACTACCACGGGATAGCGGAGCTGGAAACCCCTCCCCGCACCCCAGCGACGTGCCTGCACCAAAAGGCCCTACATGAATGGTAACGTGATGGAGCGGGCGGACAGAGGTGTCTGGAGATGGGGAGGGAAGGACTGGGGGACAAAATGCCTTCCCAGGGAGTCAGCTCTCCTTCTGTCTCCAATAGGCACCCCTGTTCACCAACATCCCCCAAAAGGAGGGAGGCCTTGGCACATCCACCCATGGCTGCAGCACCACCAAGCCCCATGGAGCCCAAGGCAGTCCCCCCGGCCCCATCCCAGAAGAAGAGCTATACCCACCCCAGCTTTCGATCTACGATCAGAGCACAAAACACATTAGTCATCCAGCTTTAATTGATTCCCCCTCCCTCTGCGCTACCCAGAAATCGGCCGGTCAGTATTGGTGGTGAGTATCGGGGATTAGTATCAGCCCAGCGAAAAATAAAAGATGACAGCCCACCGGCACGGCTACAGAGACACCCACACCGGCCAACTCCCAGCCAGGACCACACCCAGGGGCGCAGTGTCCCAGAACCCCAAGCACCCAAGCCCACCGCAGACCCACCCAGGAGCAGCACGGCCACCAGGCCAGTAACCCATGTGTGCCAGTACATTCCCCCGAAGGCACAGCATGCAGCTGCCTGGAGTTACCACCCAAAGTTACCAAAGTCCCACCCCAGGTGGGGGCCACGGCACCCAGCCCCCGATCCACCTAGCAATCCCACCTCCAAGGATCTCCCCCAGACGCCCCTAACCCCCAAAACCCCCACATCAGCAACAGTGTCCCATATGACAAAACCAAAGGACCCCCACCCCTACTAGGTGATGGAGCCGATCAAAGGAGCCCAGAGAGATTGATCAGATGTGGAGGCAGAGGCCGTCTCAAGACCATTGTAGTCCAACAAGAGATCTTGATACTGGTTAATATTAAGAGCATTTTTATTTTTCCAGTTCAGGAGGATTGTTTTCTTAGCGATGCATAAGGTAATGTGAACCATTAGAATTAACTTTGTGTTCATGGAGACACCATCTAAGTTTCCCAGCAAGCAAACTGAGGGAGAAGGTGGAAGGTTACATTTCAGACACTTTGATAAGTCCTTACATATCTGGCACCAGAAACTCTGAACAGTTGGACAGAACCTAAGTGCATGGATATAATTATCTGGTATATTGCCTGTGCATTATAAGCAGATATTAGACAACGTAAAACCCATCCTGAACATCCATTGACCTGTATAGTGTACTCTATGAAGGATTTTGTATTGTATTAACTTTAAATTGTGATTTTTAGTTATTTTAAAGGTTCTTAAACATATCTGAGACCAGAAGTTGTGGTCCAAGCTAACTGAGAGATCCACATCCCATTTTGAAATAGGAAGGGCTATTGATTCATCTAATGTAGCTGGTATTTGTAACTCACCTGTATTGAGTGAGCCTGAATTTACAATTTATAATCTATTTAATTAGTTGATATTCTAAAAATGTATTTTTGTCAATCCAATATTGCGTAATTAATTTATTAAATGGGATATAGTCTGATCTTTCAAATACAGGTCCTTCTCAAAAAATTAGCACATTGTGATAAAGTTCATTATTTTCCATAATGTAATGATAAAAATTCAACTTTCATATATTTTAGATTAATTGCACACCAACTGAAATATTTCAGGTCTTTTATTGTTTTAAAACTGATGATTTTGGCATTCAGCTCATGAAAACCCAAAATTCCTATCTCAAAAAATTAGCATATTTCATCCGACCAATAAAAGAAAAGTGTTTTTAATACAAAAAAAGTAAACCTTCAAATAATTATGTTCAGTTATGCACTCAATACTTGGTCGGGAATCCTTTTGCAGAAATGACTGCTTCAATGCGGCGTGGCATGGAGGCAATCAGCCTGTGGCACTGCTGAGGTGTTATGGAGGCCCAGGATGCTTCGATAGCGGCCTGAAGCTCATCCAGAGTGTTGGGTCTTGCGTCTCTCAACTTCCTCTTCACAATATCCCACAGATTCTCTATGGGGTTCAGGTCAGGAGAGTTGGCAGGCCAATTGAGCACAGTAATACCATGGTCAGTAAACCATTTACCAGTGGTTTTGGCACTGTGAGCAGGTGCCAGGTCGTGCTGAAAAATGAAATCTTCATCTCCATAAAGCTTTTCAGCAGATGGAAGCATGAAGTGCTCCAAAGTCTCCTGATAGCTAGCTGCATTGACCCTGCCCTTGATAAAACACAGTGGACCAACACCAGCAGCTGACATGGCACCCCAGACCATCACTGACTGTGGGTACTTGACACTGGACTTCAGGCATTTTGGCATTTCCTTCTCCCCAGTCTTCCTCCAGACTCTGGCACCTTGATTTCCGAATGACATGCAAAATTTGCTTTCATCCGAAAAAAGTACTTTGGACCACTGAGCAACAGTCCAGTGCTGCTTCTCTGTAGCCCAGGTCAGGCGCTTCTGCCTCTGTTTCTGGTTCAAAAGTGGCTTGACCTGGGGAATCCGGCACCTGTAGCCCATTTCCTGCACACGCCTGTGCACGGTGGCTCTGGATGTTTCTACTCCAGACTCAGTCCACTGCTTCCGCAGGTCCCCCTAGGTCTGGAATCGGTCCTTCTCCACAATCTTCCTCAGGGTCCGGTCACCTCTTCTCGTTGTGCAGCGTTTTCTGCCACACTTTTTCCTTCCCACAGACTTCCCACTGAGGTGCCTTGATACAGCACTCTGGGAACAGCCTATTGGTTCAAAAATTTCTTTCTGTGTCTTACCCTCTTGCTTGAGGGTGTCAATGATGGCCTTCTGGGCAGCAGTCAGGTCGGCAGACTTACCCATGATTGAGATTTTGAGTAATGAACCAGGCTGGGATTTTTAAAAAGCCTCAGGAATCTTTTGCAGGTGTTTAGAGTTAATTAGTTGATTCAGATGATTAGGTTAATAGCTCGTTTAGAGAACCTTTTCATGATATGCTAATTTCTTGAGATAGGAAATTTGGGTTTTCATGAGCTGTATGCCAAAATCATCAGTTTTAAAACAATGAAAGACCTGAAATATTTCAGTTGGTGTGCAATGAATCTAAAATATATGAAAGTTTAATTTTTATCATTACATTATGGAAAAGAATGAACTTTATCACAATATGCTAATTTTTTGAGAAGGACCTGTATGTGTTCAAGGTATTAAATTCCTTTATCATTCCAAAGAAATTTAGAGACAGAGGAGTCCAGAGATCTAAACCAATCTGGTGATGGTTTGCTTGTGATCATTGGGAAAGAGTAGTTGATTCTGGGCAAAACCATAATTTCTATTGATGCAACTCTTCCCATAAGTCATATGGGTAGGGATTTCCATCTAGCCAGATCATCTTCCACTTTTTTTAAAAGTGGGATGTAGGTTAGCTTTGTTAAATCTGCCAGTCTTGGTGAGACATTTATACATTGATAAGTAATATTCCCTGATTGCAGTTGTGTATTAATGGGATTCTGCATAGAACAATTGATTGGAAGACCCATAGATTTTAACCAATTTTTAGAATAATCTAAAAACTCTTGACAAAAGGTTTGTCAACCCGATTACATGAGAGAGAGAGAGGTTTGTGAATGCTGGCGAAAAAGTAATACATACTCAGCATAAAGACTGATTAATAACTGATATTAATTAATATTGTTACTCTGCTTTGTCTGGAGTTATAGCATGCAGAAAACAGATTAGGAAACTCAGGTGATTTTAGATCATCTGCAACTGAGGGTCATATGAGTCTCTTATAAAAAGACAACATCTGCCTTTAATCTTTAAGCTGGTTAAAATGTTAATTATTGTTAGGTAAAAAATAGTGGTTGACCTAGAAAGAATCACACACAAGGGTCGGAGAGAATATGGAGTCAATAAGCTCTGCAGAGGTAGATGTGAATAATCAGTTCTGCAGAGGGAGACCAGGAAAATACTATAAGGAATGAGCCAACCGTGTCTGTCTGTTCTCAGCCTCCCAGTGTCATAGTCTCTGGTCTCCAAGAGCATCCCCTCTGCAGTCTCTCTTTATTTAGTCACACTTCTTTAACATATTAAAAGAACAGGATGTTATGCAAAGGAGCATGTGACTGAAACCAAAATGACATTTAAAAAGTACATTAGAAAGACACCCTAAGAAAATAATAATACAACATTATTATTTTACCTAACAATTATTTTCTCTGGTACCAGTCTGATGGGTAAAATCTTTTTGGTGTCCTCGAGTCACCTGTGTATAATGTTCTGCAATGTTCTTAATATTATCCTCTGCTTGCTGTATAATGATAAACATTCACACAGAAAGGAGTTTGGATCTTCAGCTGGACAGCTCCCATGAAACAGCTGCAGTTTGTTCGGTCTCTAAAACTTGTTTTGGGGCCGGACGGACTGATAAGCCGGGGGGGCAGCCTGGGAGCGAAGCACGGGCCCGCTTTGCTTCCCACGCGCCTCCTCTGTATGCTGCATAAATGAAGATGGAGCTGTCCAGCTGATGAGAGTCTGCCGTGGGATTTGTGCACGATTGCCCGGCCGCGTTAAGTTAACAGATCTGACCGAGAGGAGATGACTGGCTCTCCACTCTCAAGTGTCAAAGGTGAGATGCTGTGATGAAAACTTAATGCCTGTTTGATGAAGCATTGCTTTGCTGCTGTTTATGTGGGGAATAGAGAGGGACGCCGTATTCTAGCATAAATCAGTGTATTTGTTTGAAAAAGTATTGCTCTGCTTTTGCTGAACTGCATTTGTGTGGCGGAATAATAAAGATGAAACATATTCTAGCAAAATAAGCAGTCTGGTGTCCTTTCTTTCTTCCTTTTATATTGTGTGTGCCGATCCACTAAGATCCTGGGTAAAAATTTCACAAAACACAGTCACATGATCATTCCATGTGACAAACCTTAGAGTAGCCATAGTTGTGTGTATGACTAAAGTTGGACAGTGCATGTCACCATAGAAACAGATAAAACAACTCTTAGCTAACCAGTGATACATGACTCAGACTAACCTGTCATTGTTCCTAATAATGCCACAGGGTGATCTGTTGATCCCTGAACAGCTGACCATTAACATACAGTTTATCTACCGCTACTGTAGCTCTGGTGCCTTCACTGATATATTTCTTCCTGATTGGGAATAAAACTTGCGTTCTATCCAGGATCTCTTTCGGATATTGATCATTAACACTATAATTCGTTCCACGCAGCTCTCTGGTCCGGCCTCTGACCTGCTCTTTTTGCTTGTTGTAGTGCTCGAAAAAATTGGTCATGGGAGGCTGCTGTTAGGCTTGCATTTTGTGAATTTAAAAAAATGTATTTCGTGAATTGATAAAAAGAAAAAGTTATTCTTTTGATTTCTGAAAACATTCTTTGTTTACAGCATTTTTTCACACCTATCTAAAACATTTACACAATACTGTATGTATATATACAGTGGGGCAAAAAAATATTTGGCAGCCACCAATTAAGTTGTCCCACTTAAAAAGGATGAGAGGTCTGTGATTTTCATCATAAGTACACCTAAACTGTAAGAGACAGAATGTAAAAAAATCCAGGAAGTCACATTGTATGATGGTTAAATAAATCATTTTAATAATGATGCAGAAAAAAAGTATTTAGCACCTACAAACAAGCAAGAATTCTGGCCCTCACAGACCTGTTACTTCTTCTTTAAGAAGCTATTCTATCCTCCACTCTTTACCTGTATTAATGCCACCTGTTTGAACTCATTATCTGTATAAAGCCACCTGTCCACACCTTCAAACAGTCAGACTCCAACCTCCACCATGGCCAAGACCAGAGAGCTGTCCAAGGACACCAGGGACAAGATTGTAGACCTGCAGAAGACTGGGATGAGCCAATCTACAATAGACAAGCAGCTTGGTGAAAAGAGATCAACTGTTGGAGCAATTATTAGAAAATGGAATAAACAGTAATCTCCTCATAGACCTGGGAACCCATGCAAGATCCCACCTCGTGGGGAACACATGTTCTTGAGTACGGTGAGGAAACAGCCCAGAACTACAGGGGGGGAACCGGTCAATGACCTGAAGATAGCTGGGACCACAAAGGTTACTATTCAATTCGATTCAATTCAGTTTATATATATAGCGCCAATTCACAACAGATGTCATCTGAAGGCACTTAACAAGAAGTCATTTCAATGCATTTATACAAACATTCCAATCAGTTAAAAAGTTTCCTATTTAAGGAATCCCAGCAGATTGCGTCAGTCATTGGCGTGAGGTTGGGCCCCGTTGATGCAGACTTTCCAACCACAGCAATCCTTCAGCAATCCCTCATACTGAGCAAGCATGTAGCGACGGTGGAGAGGAAAAACTCCCCTTTAACAGGAAGAAACCTCCAACAGAACCAGGCTCAGTAGGAGCGGCCATCTGCCACGACCGTCTGGGGGTTTGAGAAGACAGAGCAGAAACACAGAAGGAACAGAACATCTGATATAAGAGAACTTTCTATGTTACAGAAAGTAAAAAGTTGATAACAGGACACAGTGGATGTTCAGTTACTGGGAGGATCATCCCAGTCGATGCCCCCCGTCCAACAGGGCATTGCAGCCAAGCAGGATACCAGACCAGGTATAGATATTTATACAAATATATTCTTTGAAAATCATAATAATAATCCATTTTATTTGAAGCGCCTTTTCGAACACTCAAGGACACTGTACAACACAATAAAATCACAGTGATAAAATATATTAAAACAACAAACAATAAAATCTGCCAATGGATGAATTGTACATAAGATCAAAGCGAAAAAGCAATCATAAATAAGTATGTTTTGACTTTAGATTTGAATAGAGAATCAATACTACGGAGGTCAGGAGGGAGAGAGTTCCAGAGCTTGGGGGCAGAGCGGCCGAAGGCTCTGCTCCCCATAGTAACAAGACGAACAGGGGGTATGGAAAGAGACAGAGAAGAGGAAGACCGAAGAGAGCGAGATGGCATGTAAACATGAAGGAGATCAGAGAGGTAAGGAGGAGCATGGTTATGGAGGGATTTTAAGGTATAAAGAAGGAGTTTGAATTGGGTTCTGGATTTGATCGGTAATCAGTGCAGATGCTGTAGGACAGGGGGTGATATGGTATGAAAGAAGGGTTCTGGAGACAATACGAGCAGCTGAATTTTGGACCAATTGAAGTTTTTTAAGGGTTTTGTGTGAAAGACCAGAGAGAAGGGAATTATAATAGTCAAGACGTGAAGTGACCAGACTGTGAACAAGGATGGAGGTGGAGTGGACAGTGAGAGAAGGGCGAAGACGATTAATATTGCGTAAATGAAATAAGCAGACCGGGTAACATTACTAATATGAGCTTGAAATGATAATGAGCTATCGAGGATGACACCCAGACTCTTTACCTGTGGGGAGGGGGAGACGAAGGAAGAGTCAATGGACAAGGTGAAGTTTGAAACCTTAGAAAGAGCAGATTTAGAGCCAACAAGGAGTAATTCTGTTTTATCACTATTTAGTTTGAGGAAGTTTAAGGTGAACGAGTTTTTGATTTCAGACAGACACGAGGTAAAGTAGGAGAGTGAAAGAGAGACGGGTTTAATAGAAAAATAGAGCTTTGTGTCATCTGCCAAGCAATGAAAGTTAATATTAAATTTATGGAAAATATTGCTAAGGGGTAGAAGGTAGGTGATGAAAAGAAGTGGACCAAGGACAGAACCCTGGGGTACACCAGAAGAAACAGAGGAGGGGTGGGATTTAAAAGATTTGAGTTGGATGAACTGCGTGCGGCCTGAGAAGTAAGATTGAAACCTACAGAGGGGTGTGGAGGTGATGCCGAGAGCAGAAAGCCTATGGAGAAGGATGGAATGTGAAATCGTATCAAAGGCCGCACTTAGGTCAAGGAGAATGAGAATGGTGATGAGTCCAGAATTAGCTGCAGTGAGAAGATCGTTAGTGATTTTTAACAGAGCAGTTTCCGTGCTATGTCAGGGACGAAAACCGGATTGAAAGGGTTCGAAGAGGTTATTCTGATTAAGGTGATGGCGAAGTTGAGAGGCGACTATTTTTTTTGAGTATTTTAAAGATGAATGGGAGGTTAGAAATAGGACAAAGGTTACTTTAAACATTAGGATCTAAGCCGTGTTTTTTCAAAATCGGTTTGAGAACTGCAGTTTTGAAAAGTGAAGGAACTGTATCACTCGTTAATGAGGAATGAATGATAGCAGAGATAATGGGAAGGAGAGAGGGAAGACAGGATTTGACCAAGAATGTTGGAAGAGGATCAAGCTGGCAAGTGGTAGGTTTCGATTTTACGATCAGAGAGGTGATCTCACTGGAATCGGGCAGCTGAAAGAAGGAGAAAGTATGGGAATAAGAGAAAGAATCGGAGGGGAGAAATAGAGGGTTTGAGAAGCTGATGAATGGTTTGGATTTTCTGATTGAAGTATAACAAAAGAGAATTGCAAGTATCAGTGGAATAAAAATGGGGAGGAAGGCTGTCAGGGAGTTTGAAAATATTGTTCATTAAAGAGAAGAGTGTTTTGGTATTTCCTTTGTTAGCAGAAATTAGTCCAGAGAAGTAGTTTGCCTTAGTACGGGAGACCAGATCCTGATATTGCATAATGTGTGATTTGTAGATTTCCTTATGAACTGATAAGCCAGATCTTCTAAAAAGCCACTCTAATTGGCAACCTTTGGCTTTCAATTTGCGTAGCTGGGGAGTGAACCAGGGAGCAGATTTGGGAAATGTAACGGATCGAGTTTTAACTGGAGCAAGAAGGTTAAGTAGATCAAAAAGACTGTTATTGAAGATGGAGACAAGTTCATCAGGACTAGAAGAATCTGGGATGGAAATAAGGGAAAGCTATTAAGTGAGTGTGTCCAAGTTCATGCTTTTAATGTTACGGAAAGAAATGAGACGAGAAGGTTTATTGGCAGAGAGTGGGGGCGAGATGTTAAATGACACTAGAAAATGATCTGAAATATGAAGTTCATCAATAGAACAATTTTTAGGGATTAAACCAGAACAGCAGATCAAGTCCAAGATATGACCTTTAGTATGAGTAGGGAGTTGAACATACTGATGAAAGTTGAGGCTGTTAAGACATAAACAAAAATCTCTGGTGAGGGGGAGATGAACCTTTGTCATTACATTACATTGGGTGAGAGAGATGACAGGTGGGTGAGCTACATTCCAAATTGATCCAAGAAATCACTGTTAGGCTTTGGAGGACGGTAAAGCAAAACTATTACAGTTGGAGTAGATCCAGGGAGGATGAAGGCAGTGCACTCCATTGAGCTAAATGAGGGGAGCGCAACAGGTAGGATTTTCCACTTCTCGTGATATATAATCGCGAGACCTCCTCCCCGGCCACAGCAACGGGGTTGACAAGTGTAAACAAAGCTGGGAGGGGTGGAGTCATTCATTTGAGAAAAGTCATCCGGAAGTTGCCATGTATTGTGAATTTTTGGGCAAAAACCTCCTTCCATCAGAGAGAGCAATGAAGATGAAAGGTGTCTGGATCTTCCAGCATGACAATGATCCCAAACACATTGCCAAAAACATCGCCTGAGAAACAAAGGAATGGCAATGGCCTAAATTGCTTATTTTCTGCACCATTATACAAATATATTATTTGAAAATCATACATTGTGATTTCCTGGATTTTTTTTCACATTCCATCTCTCACAGTTCTCTCACCTATGATGAAAATAAAATCTCTCTCATCTTTTTAAGTAGGACAGCTTGCACAATTGGTGGCTCCCAAAAACTTTTTTGCCCCACTGTATAAATATTTATATATTTACAAAGTCTCTTTACAATTTAAAAAAAATATGTATCACAAAGGCAGTTGATAGGACATCTCAACCAGACCAGATTAGTTCCCTTGTAATCAATGTTTATCAAAGTTTGTAATCACATTGAAATTGTGTGTTTCAAGTGTCCTGTTTATGACAGAGAAACTGTTAAATGAAACCCTAAAAAACGGCTACCCCTCAAGTGAAGGCACAATGTGTATCAAGGTTTATTGAGACAAAATCAGATATGCAGACTAAAGCTACAGAACAAAGTATGGAAGAGATCCACCATCACGTCTTTCAATTCGTGCACAGCACAAGAAATGTATACATGAGACAGGCACAGTGTTGGAGGGATGGCCCAATTCCTCGGCCACCACATTCACCAGATATTACTCCCTTGGACTTCTTTTTATGGGGTTATTTTAAATATATCATACAGTATATCGAACAAAGACAGGACATTACTGACTTGAAGCTAAATATTTCTGATATCATGGCAAGAAATAGAGTACCATCTTGATGTGCTTTGTCCAGCTAATGGTGCACATATACAGGCGTATTAAATAAGGTGGAAAATAAAACCAGAGTGAGAGAGTAAGAGATAGATAGAGTTAGTGGTACATGCTGTAATGTAGGTACTCACTTCAATCCCAGAGGAAGATTGTAATAATCTACAGATCTTTAATAAATAAAGCCCAGGGGATGAATCTTCTAACAGCACTTATCTCTCTCAGAGCTTATCTCTGTTAATGACCTGCAGATAATAAGATGATTGAGATCAAGTACTGGGGGTGATCAACCAGTGAGAAATATTTAACACCGTCATCTTTAGTCCAGGGTCTATCCAAAAGGCTCTACCTCCATAGCAGGGCAATTTTTGGAGTACAGTTCAAACCGATTGAGTCTGATTTGGTTCTGGTTCCTGCAGTACCAGGAATGTGTTAGAGTGTTCTGCTGGGGCAGAAGAAACTACCCTGGTTCCTGAAAAGGTTGCTGCAGTGGAAACACACCTTTCAGGTATTAATTGGAATGGTCCAGTCAAAGTCCAGACCTAAATCCAGTGGAGAATCTGTGGCAAGACTCTTCATACTGTCGGTTCTGAGCTATTTAGTAAAGAATGGGAAGTTGTTGTATTTGTGTTTGTAATGAAATAAAGTATAAGAATAACAGATGAACACATCATGAAGCAGGAGTATTTTCTTCCTTGATGTTCAAGTAAGAGAACCAGCATTACCTTTTTATGCTACATTAAACCTGAAGTTTCAGCCAACAACCTTGCATCTTAGCTCGCCTTTTCTCCAAATAAAAACACCAGCTGGCTTTTGAGTGGAATCAGTGAGGGAATTCTGACTGCTGATTGGTGGATAAGCTTTCACCTGCTTTCCTTTAATCCATACCAAGCAGGAGTGTGTTCAAATCCGTTGTATTCACACACTTCTCTCTCTTCAGATACAACCGGTACACATTGGACACTTCACACCTATATTTGATTTAATCTATTCTGATTTGGCCTTGATCAAGCTGCAACTATGACGATCAGAACCGCACGTCCTAACCGAGGGCAACATTTCAGGCCTCGTACGCATTGCCTCAAAAAGGTTGGTGAAACAGTCAGTACTGTTACTCAGCTTTATGCATTATCACTAACTGTCTTAATGTGTTTATATACATTTAAACACTGTAAACTGTAAACTATTCATTTAGGATAAAAACTCTAATTTAAACTTCAAATATCCAGATTGTATCTTCTGTTGCTCTCTAACATTCTAAAATGTAGTTTTTCAGCAGAAAGCCATTCGCTCTAGGAGATCAGATTGTTTTTGTTGTTTTTTCTGGAGGGATCTGAATGCATGTGTATCTCTATAAGGTTTCTAAACAAGCCAGCAGATGGGCAGAGGCTTGCTAAAGATAACCTCTAATTCCACTTTATCAGCTTATCAGCTTTGTTGCTCTGCAGTCAGAGTTCACTGCTAAAGAAAATGTTTTGCAAAATAACCTAACATCAGTTGCTGAAATATTCTGGATTATAACTTTGATTAGACTAAAAGGTTTAAGATGACATTGTTTGTGTTTACATTACAAATGAAAAAAACTTTAACAAACTGTTTAATAGTGAAATTTTACATTTGGCAGGTACTATATCAGTCCTTTTGTAATGAGAAGTGAACGCATCTGAATTCCTTATCAGTGTATGCTTTTACCTTCCAGCAGAACCAGAAACCCACTGATAGGAGATGATGAAATGATATGTGGTACACAACATTTTCTTAGGTTGCAACCACAAACATGCATTTTGTTGGCATTGCATGTGACAGGCCAACACAATATTTGGTTGTGGAAGGAAAATTATAAGTGCTTTTTATTATGTATAAAAAGCTTGTGTGGTTTACATTTGTATTCAGATCCCTGAGTCAATACCTCTCAGACAACGTTTCACTCCAATAACAGTCCCAAGTCTTTTGGGTAAAATGTCTCCACCTAAAGACCAAAATATCTGCTCATTCATTGCAAACAGCTCAAGCTGTCAGATTGGATGGAAAGCATCAGAGAGCATACGTTTTCAAGTCTCGCCAAACTTTTTCAGGTGAATTTAGGTCTGGACTTTGACTAGATCGATATGTTTTGATTTAAACCAGAGGTCTTAAACTCCGGTCCTCTAGGGCTGATGCCCTGCAACTATTAGATGCATCATTGTCCCGATGTGGAGCAAGCCGTTTGAGTAATCTTCAATTTACACCTCTGTCAGGGCTTCTCCACCAGAAAAGAACCGCAGCTAGTTTGATGCTGGTTCCAGAGCTGTTCCATGGTCGGTTCATCATCTAAAACTTTACATTGTCCCCTCCCGATGACAGTGATAAATGATTATGGATGACTGTGGGTTATTGTCATTCAGCCTGGTATACTGTAAGCTATGTTGTTTTAAGGTGGTTTTTCTATGTGCCCCTTTTTAAACTTTAGCACTTGCTCCTCTTTCATCTGCATCATCTAGCTCCATCTATCTTCCCACCAGCTCTGAAAACCCTTCCTGTCCCTGCTGAAGAAACGCTTTCCCGCAGCATGATGGACCCACTTTCATGTTTCACTGTAGAGAGGGTGTGTGTAGGGCGATGCATGTTGTTTATTTCCTCCATAACAGTCTTTTTCATTCAGGCCCAAATGTTCTATTTTGATCTTCTATACATGTTTACTGTGTCCCTACATGGCCTCTGAATCCTCACATTTCAGAGCAATTTTTTTTCATAACATTTTGGTCATATTCTTTGTTGTTTGTTTACTCAGACACAGTTATTTTCCCTATTCATCTTAATCATTACTGAAACAGCCATTGTTCTTTTGGGAAAGGTAGTTGCCAGTATGACCAGATGGGGACAGTATTGATAGGCTTTGTTTATATAAATATAATAGAATAAGCCTTCATTTACTGGGGAAAATCTGAATATATGTAGAAATTTTAAATATGAGACTCCACCCTGTCATGTGAATAATGCGGTTAATCATCCCAAAGACCTTCCTTCATGTTTATCTGAATGAGGTTCATATTGTTTTGGCTGCTTTTATCTGTCAACTTACATGTCTGAATGTTTGGTTCCTCCAGCTAGATGCCATGGTGGTGCAGATGCAGGACCCGAACTCTGGAGTCAAAGGCTCAGAGCAGAAACTCAATGTCACCACCATTCCACACGCCATCACTGGTGAGACACACACGCACGCACCCACACACACAAACACACACACGCGCACGCACACACACACACACGCATGCACACGCACGCACACACGAACACTTGTCTTGCTCCTGTACATCCTGTCCAGGAGTGATGCTGAGAAACTAGTCCATGCATTTGTTACTTCAAGGCTGGACTACTGTAATTCTTTACTATCAGAAAGTCCACAAAATGCCATTAAAAGCCTTCAGTTGATCCAAAATGTGGCAGCAAGAGTTCTGATGAATATCAGGCAAAAAATCTAAACATAACTCAAACAAAGCTCTAAACAGATTTTGTTGTGATTTAAAAGATCTCAGTGTTTCAGCAGCTTTGCAATTTTCTGGAAGTTTGTTCCAGATTAGAGGAGCATAGAAACTGAAAGCTGCTTCTCCATGTTTGGTTCTGATTCTAGGGATGTTGAGTAGACTGGAATTAGAGGACCTGAGTGGTCTTGGTGGTTGGTACGGTGACAACAGGTCTCCAACATACTCTGGTGATAAGCCATTCAATGATTTATAAACTAGTAAAAGTATTTAGAAGTCTATTCTCTGAGCTACAGGGAGCCAGTGTAAGGACTTTAGAACTGGGGTGATGTGCTCTACTTTCCTGGTTCTAGTGAGGAACACGAGCAGCAGCGTTCTGGATCAGCTGCAGCTGTCTGACTTTTTCGGCAGACCCGTGAAGACGCTGTTGCAGTAATCAATCTGACTAAAGATAAACGCATGGATGAGTTTTTCTAGGTCCTGTTGTGACATCAGTCCTTTAATCCTAGAAATGTTCTTCAGGTGATAGAAAGCTGATCTTGTTATTGACCTTTATGTGACCCTGGAGACTCAGGTCTGAGTCCATTACTACACCTAGATTTCGGGCCTGATCAGTAGTTCCTAGCTGTATTAACTGAAGCTGTGTGCTGACTGTTGATCGTTCCTCTTTAGGTCCAAAAGTGATTACTTCTGTTTTGTTTCTGTTCAGCTGGAGAAAGTTATAGCACATCCATCCGTTCATCTGCTCGATGCATTTATTTAGGGTTTTGATGGGTTAAAAGTCACCTGTTGACATAGTAATGTAGAGCTGAGTATCATCTCCGTAGTTATGATAGTTAATTAAACTTAAACTTATTGGTTATTATAACCTGGACTAGTGGGAGCATGTAGATATTAAATAAGATGTGCCCCAGGATGGAGCCCTGGGGCACCCCACATGTGATTTCTGTTCGGTCTGATGAAAAGCACTACAGCATTTTGCTATAGTACTCCTCTTGATATACATGTGTGAGAAATCTTCATTATGAATTGCTGTGGGTTTTATTTTCTGATGTTATGGACACGGAGATGGAAAATAAAGGGGAGGAAAGAAGGAAACAAAAAGTCAAGAGAGAAGGTGAGTTGAAAATACATAAGAGGAAGGGGAAGAAAGAAAACACAGGAAAACATCGAAGTCTGCCTCCATACCCACAGGATGGCAGAGAGAGGGGAAAAAACTAAAAACCAGAAAAAGGAATATTTTCAAAACAAACCAAACATTGTGAACTAAGAACTACACAACCACATCACACAAAAATGGATATAAAAATACTTCAACAATGTCACAGAAAAGCTCATGGTACCAATTAATCAAGATCTAGTAGTGATAACCTCAGCCCAAGAATATATCTGTAAACACCAGATACCCCACACCTATGTGTGTGTATGAGCATGCTGGTGCATATAAGATTTCTCCATAAGAGTGTTCGATAGCTGGTGTGAGCAACCATCAATCCGTCTCCCGGGAATCAATGCAGACATGAAGGAGATCGGAGCCAAGACTTCCAAAGGACCCCCAGAGCCCCAGGCGGACCAGCACGGGCCCGACCGCATCCCCCAAGCAAGGAACAGATGAGAACCCCAGGGGAACGTCCAGCGGCTACTATGCAGGGACCCGGGGGCCTGTCCTAGGATTGTTTTTATTTGCCTCTATTAGTGATGAAAAATATGCTGTTCTAGCTTGTTGAAGGGTCTTTTTATACAGCAGTAGACTGTTATTTCAAGTTAAATAGGAATCCTCTAGGTGTGTAGAACACCATTTTCTCTCCAACTTCCTAGTATTCTGCTTTAAAGTACGCAAATCTGCGTTAAACCAAGGAGTAAGCCTCCTATGGCTAGCCACTTTCTTTTTTAAGGGGGCTACACTATCTAATGCCAAACGCAATGAGGACGTAATGCTGTGAACCAGACCATCAATTTCTGAAGGGTTAGAGATAGAATTGCTGTCATCCACTGTGTTACTCTGAGACACTGAGGAAAGTAAGAATGGGACAGATTCTTAAAAAATTGTTACAACATTGTCTGATAAAGCTCTACTATAATGACATTTTCTTTCAGATTTAAGATGGTCAGTTAAAGTAAATTCAAAAGTTATCAAGAAGTGGTAAGACAGGACTGGGTTATGTGGGTGGACTGTCATTTCCTCACACTCAATACTGTATGTCAGTACAAGGTCCAAAGTGTGTTTACCGGAGTGGGCGGGCCCCTGTACTTTTTGAGTAAAGCCAATTGAGTCTAAAATAGCATTAAAGGCTGCATTTAGGCATTCACTTTCAGTGTCCACATGTATATTGAAGTCACCCACTATAATGACCCTATCAGTATTTAATACTAAATCAGGTAATAAATGTGAGATCTGATTCAAGAATTGAGAGTAAGGGCCTGGTGGACAATACAAAACCACAAACAAAAAGGGTCTTAATGTTTTGCTACTTGGATGAGGAAAATTAAGGGTTAGATTTTCAAAAGAACTGTAGCTATCAATTGGTCTGGGATTAATTAGTAAATCAGAATGAAAAATGGTTGCAACTCCTCCTCGCCCAGTAGTTCTTGGAATTTGAAAATTTAAATGCTTGGAAAGAGTTGACTCATTTATACTGACATAATCCTCCTGCTGCAACCAGGCTTCTGTGAGACAAAGCAAATCAATGTGATTATCACAAATCAAGTCATTTACTAACAAAGTCTTTGAGGAGAGAGATCTTATGTTTGATAAACCACATTTAATAGATTTATTTTTCTGTTCAGTCAAAGTCGTACTTGTTTTTTTGAGATTTCCATGATTTGCTTTTGTTGGCTTAATTTTTAATCCATTCAATTTTGACTGTGGGCAAGACACTGTTTCTATAGGGTAATGGGTGGGTAACAGTACAGAAGCAGCAGAGAGGTGGGTTAAACTACGGCTCTGCTTCCTGGTCTGGACCCTGGGTTGTCAGTGTTTGGGAGGAATAATAAATTCGGCTATATTCCTAGAAAGAAGTGCTGCTCCATCCAAAGTGGGATGGATGCCGTCTCTCCGGATCAGACCAGGTTTTCCCCAAAATGTTCTCCAGTTATCAATGTGGCCCACATCGTTTTCAGGACACCACCAAGACAACCATTGGTGGAATGACAGCATGCAGCTAAACATGTCGTCACTGGTCCGATCGGGCAGGGGACCAGAAAAGATTACAGAGTCTGACATTGTTTTGGCAAACTTACACATCGAAGCAACACTAATTTTTGTGACCTACGATTGGCGTAACCGGGTGTCATTACCACCAGCGTGAATAACATACGCTTATCTTTAGCCAGCAGTTTCAGGTAGGATTGATGTCGCCCGTTCTGGCCCCTGGCAAGCATTTGACAATGGTTTCTCTAATGCCACGTTTCTGACTATTGAGCAGTCAAGAGTTGCTAAAAAAGCAACAACAATGCGCACTTTAACGGACGCTTCAAAACACCTCCGATAAATATGCACTCTCCTCTATACATATGAGTGTGGTCATGTGCAGTTAAACAGGTGCACAAGCTGAGAAATCAACCTGTGACTTACACAACACTGTTATCAGTGGCAAATTGCTATTTGTGTTTAACTGGTGCATAGGCTGACAGATCAGCCTGTGACTTATCGCCCACTTTAAGTGTTAAAATTGCTTTTCCTATTCTTTAAGGAAATCTCGTTGGGCTTGCTGGATGGCATGTTCAAGATCCCAGGTGAGGGCCCCAACAAAACAGGGAGGAGGAAGAATGGGAACGGATTCTTTCGTAGATAAATCTGTGCATTGCAGGCGAGACAGGGCATCAGGTTTTAAGTTTTTAGAACCTGGGCGATATGGGATGGCTAAGTTAAAGCGGGGAAAAAAAGCGACCACATATACTGACGTGAATTTAATCTTTTTGCGGATTGCAGGTAAGAGAGATTCTTATGGTCAGTCCAAACCGTTACCAGGAGCTCTATTCCCTCCAGCCAATGTCTCCAGTGTTCCAAGGCCAATATATTGGCAAGAGGCTCCAGGTCACCGATATCATAATTCCGTTCAGTGGGACTGAAAGCTTTAGAAAAGAATGCGCAGGGATGGAGTTTGTGATCATGTGGTGAACGTTGGGAGAGGACGGCCACCACGCCAGTGTCGGGAGGCGTCCACTCGAGGATGAATTGGGAGCTGGGATCAGGATGAATGAGAATGGGGGCCTTGGCGAATCTGTGTCTGAGTTCGTTAAATGCCTGGTCAGCCTCTAAAGTCCAGCGGAATGGTTTCTTAACAGATGTGAGGACAGTAAGGGGTGCAGCAATAATACTGAAGTTTTGTATGAATCGTCTGTAAAAGTTAGCGAAACCTAGGAAACGTTGGAGTTGCTTTCGGGTTTCAGGGACTGGCCACTCCTCTACAGCCTTGGTCTTTGTGGGATCGGTCCTGACCTGTCCACCCTTGAAAACAAATTCCAGGAAGGTGATGGATGTCACATGAAATTCACATTTTTCTGCTTTAACATAGAGTCTGTTCTCCAACAGCTGTTGAAGAACCTGTCTGACCTGAGATTTATGTTCTTCAAGTCTGTTGGAGAAGATGAGTGTCATCTAAATAGACAAACACGAACTTATGGAGGAAGTCTCTTAGAACATCATTAACCAGATTTTGAAAAACAGCGGGGGTGTTGGAAAGTCTGAAGGGTATGACTAGATATTTAAAATGTCCGATATGTGTTTTGAATGCTGTCTTCCACTCATCCCCAGGCCGGATCCTAACGAAATGGTAAGCGTTTCTCAAGTCCAATTTGGAGAAGATGGATGCCTTGGAAACCAGTTCAAATGCTGAGGAGATGAGAGAGAGCGAGTATTTGTTTTTAACTCTGATTAGGTTTAACCCTCGGTAATCAATACAAGGTCGTAGCGTCTTATCCTTTTTTCTGAACAAAGAAGAATCAAGCCCCTAGTGTCGACGAGGAGGGAGGAATGATTCCAGCTTTTAGAAAATCACTAATATAGTTCTCCATAGCCTCTCTTTCATTTCTAGAGAGGTTGAATAACCTTCCAGAGTGAAGTGGAGAACCAGGCAGAAGTTCTATGGAGCAATCGTAAGGACGGTGGGGTGGCAAAGAGAGGGCCAAATCTTTGCTGAACACAGTTCTTAGGTCGTGGTACTCAGGTGGGACTCCTGTTAGATCCAGAGAGGGCTTAGTAAGGGGCTCATCTGGAGGGTTAGGCGGTACAGTGGACTGGAGACAGTTCTCCACACAGAAGGAACTCCATGAGTCAATACGAGGAATAGCCCAGTTAATGTGGGGGTTGTGTAAGGCAAGCCAGGGGTACCCAAGAACGATGGAAGACTCCTCTGTGGAGAAAAGGTAAAACTGAATCTTTTCTTGATTATTTCCTGACACAACAAGGGAAATAGGACCGGTCTGGTGTGTAATGGACGAGATGACACTACCATCTAAGGCAGTAACCCAAATGGGGGGGTTGAATTTAAAAGTAGGAACCTTGCACTGGGATGAATCTAATTCTGCTCAGAACCTGAATCTATCAGGGCCTGACAGGAGATGTTTTTTTTTTTTTTTGCATAAGCACAAATAGATGTGGGCACTAAAAATCTTTGGCTATTACTGGATCGACCCGTCAGGACCCCCAGCCTCACTGAAGGGTCGGGGTTTTTGGCCGAACAGGACAGGTAGCAATAAAAAGCTGGGGTGACCCACAATAGAGACAACAACTGGAGGTTATGCACCTCTTTCTCTCTTCAGCTGACAGTCGAGTACGACCCAAGTGCATCGGCTCGGAAGAATCAGCTCTAGGCTGTGGTTGTTCATTAACAATTGGCCTTGAAGCTGACCTGACTGGAGCTACAACTGTAGGTCTAGATCTGCACATTTCTCGGGTTCGGTTATCCAGCCTAATAGCTAAATTTTTCTGTTTGTTAAGAGTATCGGACTCATCTCTGCTATCTAGGTCATCTTTAATTCCTTCATTAAGAGACTGGTGGAAGGCGCTCTTGAGAGCTGGCGCATTCCACCCCGATTCAGCAGCTAAGGTTCGAAATTCCACAGCAAAATCTGCCACTGACCAATTTTCTTGTTTGATTCCCCAAAATTTCCTAGCGGATTCTTCCTGACTGCAAACTGAGGAAGAGGTAAGTTTAAATAACTCTAGAAATTCATTATATGGAATCAAATCAATGAAGTTTTCCTCAACAAAGGCTTCAGCCCACCTAAGGGCTCTATCCTGGAGTAAACCAATAATATAAGAAATTTTACTCGCATCAGACTTGAAGGAATGTGGAGACCGGGTAAAAACCAGAGAACATTGGAGCAAAACACTTTGCTCAGCTCACTGGAAAAGTACTCTGGAGTGGGTGACGTCACTTCCCTGAAGCCCGGAGTAACAAACGTGGAAGTAGCGGAACTGGAGCGGGCTTCAGCTGCGGGAGACCTCTCCACTCTTCCGCCCAACTCGAGCACCTGTTTAGTGAGATGGTTTAGAACGTTGGTTATGGTTGGTTGTTGGCGAGTCATGTACTGCAGAATTGACTTATGGCGACCAAGGAGAGTACCCTGCTGAGTAAACACTGTTTGAAGTTGTGCCGTAGAGTCAGGTTGACCAGTTGATTCTGTCATAATTGGCAAGTGACTCTAAGTCAAGCAACAACTCCTAACAACAGATAACAGTTAGATCAGTATTTATTGTGAGCAGGAGAACTGGAATGGTCAAGCAGGAACTCGATGAACAGGAATTTCTAGGAAGAAACAGGTAAGTGGTTAAGATAATTCTGAGTAGACATGTAAGTAAATTTATAAATTGGAGCTGATCTTACTTGGACTTCTGAAGGATGGATTCTTGGAGGAGGGTAGTAGGAGACTGATTACTGAGTTTGACTGGGGATTAGCGGCTGTGTGGGTGGTGGACTGGTTCTTGTTTCTTGTAGGTTTGTAGGAGGATGGTTTTGTTCCAGTATCTGTTCTGTGCAGGTTGGAGCGTTGGAGGGTGGACAGGCAGGCAGCTGGGGAGAACGGTGAAGGTGAGTCTTGTTAACTAATGTTCCGGGTGAAAGCGGCAGGAGCCAGACTGGGGAGGATTCCAGAGGTACCAATCCAGCGGTGAGTATGGCTTGAATCTTCTTGCAGTTAGGGTGTCCTAACCGACCATGCAGGAATCCAGAAGGAAGTTGTGGACTTGGAGCGAGGATGTGGATGTGAATCAGACAAGAAATGCAGGAGCAGATGGGAGAGGATCTGCGGGAGGACAAAGAAGGTAAGTCTAAACGTGGAGTTTCACTAAGAAGGAGCATGCTACAGAGAGCAAACTGATTTGGCCTTGTACCATGCATAGGAGCGAGAATCAACTGGCGCCAGCTTCCAGGATTCATTCCCCTTTTGAGCTAGAGTAAATGAGGCCCTGATTGGAAGCACCTGGTGCAGCGCCTGCCAACTACACCCTGGGAAGAGAGGTAAACAGAACAGAAGCCACCCAAACCCCAGGACACCGTAACAGACTCCTAACAGAAAATCCAGGATTAAATTAACTCTTGAAGTTAAATCAGCAACATACATGCTTAAAGGCTCACACACACACATGTAAAGACAAACAACATACATTTGCAATATTTATCCAAGAAATATCAAGTGAAATGGTGAATTAACTGCAGGCTAGGTCACTGTGATAGCAGCATATGGGATTATCTGCAAGATAGCCTAGGCTGTGATCTGCACTTTCTCCAGAGCACACTGTAATCAGTTTAATTGTTTGAGCACAGGTATTGACAATCTGAATTAATCATTTAAATGCAAGGAGAACAAATGCAGGTTACCATGAAGTGAATTGCAAGTCAGAACAGAGTGCTGTGTTTACACAAGCACAATAAAGGTCTAAATTTAGAATTACAGGTTCCAGAAAAATTTGGATAGTTAATTTAAATGCAATTTGAATAATTTAAAATAGTTTAAAATGTAGTAATGAAATCAGCTTGTGTTTTGCACAAAGCATCCTGATGTAAGTCGCACCTTCTGAGCATCAGCATGCAGAAAACTTTGATTAAAGTCCAGTGTTTAAGCTGAATTAAACATCCAAAACCACACAATGCAGCATCAAAATCATCTGTGATCTATGTGATCTATGTAGCTTAACTTAGCTTCAAAGGCAAGAGAGGAAATGTATAAGAGTTATCAACACCTGTCTGCTTCAAGGTTTGGAATAATGACTCCAAAAATGTCACAACCTGTGTTAATTGTGTATGTATGCAGAACAATTATGTCCACTCAACGTCCCTCACTGTGACAAAGAGTGAACGAGTTTGTGTCTGGTTTAAATAACCATCAATAATTATGATCAATAATTTAATATTAATATAATTATTGATGAGGTTCAAGTTTAATTTATTAATATTCGGGGCACCACTTCTGTATTAGAAGACCAGACATCCAGTCTCTTCTTGAAGGTGTAAATTCACATGTGGACAATAATTGTACATATACACCATTTAAACACAGACCACTTCTCTTTAAGTTAAGGGGAATTTATTAAGAAAATAGATCAAGCTTACAGCCAAAACATTTGCCAATAGTTTCCATCTATTCTAAAGCATGCAACTAATTACTACAGATCTTAGAAAACAATAATGTATGAAATTAAAAAAACACAATTAACACGAAGTGGATCAGAGACAAACAGAGAGCGGAGGCTTTGTTCAGAAAGGGAGAGGGCCCTCACTCCAGGGGACTCAAGTCACAGATAGCCTGTGGGACAAAGGGTCATAAACTTAGCTCTGGGCCAGATGGAGAACAGCACATGGAGTGTAAGGAGACAAAGGGTCATAAAACTAGCTTTGGCTAAAGGGAGGCCACAGCTTTAACTAACAGACAAAGGAACAATGGAGTTAACCTTTCAGCTAACAGACCACTATAGCAGGTCGGACTGAGCCCGACTCTGCCGACCAGGTGATCAGAGAGCGAGAGAGAGAGAAAAACGAGGAAGAGAAAGAAAGTTTGGGATCCGCTCAGGATAAAAAACAGTTTAAAACACAGCAAATGATACAGCTCAAATGTATGCGTGCAGCAACGCTAAATGAGCCAACAGGTTCAGTGCATAAAAACACTTTAAACCAACAATGAATGAGATCTAACTTGTTAAAAACTTTATTTTCCCTATTTATCTGCCCAGACACAAGATTAGCATAAATAAATTAACCGGTTCAGTCCTACTTTGCTTTGATGGAGGTCCAGTCCACGAATAGGAGAGCAAAATGTGTCTGTAGTTGAGCAAGAAAAGGAGAGTTAGGAAACCTGCGCAGGATTTTTAGGACCGTGGGTCCCAACTGCAGGCTGGAAGGCTTGCAGGTTGACGTAACAAACTTTCTTGGAACAGTCCTGATATAGCCCAAGTTGGATACACAAGCAGGATGGGCACTTTGAAGCATTGAAATGAGAGTTCTCCCCGGTCCAGCGGGTTAGAACAAAAGAGAATTTTCACCAGTGAGATGTCCTCTGTGAAGCAGGAGTTTCTGCTGTGAACAATTTGAAATGGCTGCCACCACCATTCTTATAGCCCTTTGGTGGCCACGGACCAACAGGAGTGTGTTGGGGGTCACCGCTAGGATCACTGGGAAATGTGGTCTGTTCAGTCCATCTGGAAAAATGGCTTCCAGCCGTCCAAGAGTCTGTTCAGTTCATTTGGGGAAAATGGAGCCCCAACAGAAGCTACACCTGGTCTGGTATCCTGCTTAGATACAATGCCCTGTTGGATCGGGGGCATCGACTGGGATGATGCTCCCAGTAACTGAACATTCTCTGTGTCCTGTTATCAACTTTTCTTTTTTGTCTAACATAGAAAGTATTGGTGTATCAGTTCTTCTGTCCTTTCTGTGTTTCCGTTCTGTATGAGCAATGAGCGTTCAGGTCCCACCCATTGACCCTGATTGGCAGATGAACTCATCCAGTTGAAAAATGTCCTTTTGAATTAATTAAGCCACTGGCAAAAACACCATTATAAAATTAAAACTGACTTTGTAAAAAATATGTTTTTTAATAAAAACTAATGGAATTAAATAAAATTTGCTACTAATAAAATGTATTATTATGAAAAAATTGTTTAATAATATTTTGTATTAATAAACATATTTTTAAAGGAATAATGACAAACATTTAATTGTACAGAGCTAAGAATTTTATATGAATTTAGTTTTTTCACAATTTCATTGTTACATATATTAGTCTATTAGTTGTTCATGTACCTATTTATTTCACAAGGTTTTATTTATTTAATTTTGAGCATTTTGGCATTCCATAGTTAAAGGGGAATTTTCAGAAAACTTGTTAACCAGTTTGGAAAAGCAACTGAACTTTACTGTATTGTTAACCAGGATCAGTATGGATTCGTATTTGACTTGGATTCTGTCTGTATGATTGGAATGAATTGACTTTTTTTGTGTGTATGTCTCCAGACATTTGATGTGAAATAGCACATATATATATATAAATAGACAGAATTAAATTGAAATATACTCTAAAACGCTAACAGCTATACATGGATGACTGGAGAAAATAATCTCTATTAGTTCTTTAGAATAATACAAAAAGAACAGAGTGTGAAGAGATCGGCAGGATACCTCTGTGTCTAAGCTGCTAACAGAGGCTAAATAAAGCAGCTCATAAGTGGATGAGATTTTGAACAGTGCTTTACAAGTCAAAGTGGCTTTCCAGCCTGGTCTTAGATTAAGTTACACCTGCATGCACATTCATATTCAGCCAGATGCATAATGTGTGGGATGTTGTCAGACAGTCTGCTATGAGATCAGGGGGATTTTTATGTTTCACTAAGCAAAAATCCAAACTTTCAACATCCTTTTTTAAAGTAGTGCAAACATTACAGACGTCTCCCTGATGTCTTCAACAATACCAGAAGTTTTTCAGCTGTAGTGCATCAGGAGCATCATTCAGGAAGGGAAACTGTAAAACAAACATAGAAAAAGCTTGTTTTACTTTTGACCCAACTGGTGTTCTTTTGTTCGATCAATACCACCTAGCATGTTTGGTTGAGAATGCTGAACATTCCTTGATATAGTTCCTGGATATCTGTAGGCAGTGTTTGATACTGTGACCCCTTCACATAACCTTTAAAATAAAGCAGTTAATTTGTCACAAACATGGAAGTTAGACACTGACAGGACACGACTGATCAACTGTCCTCATATCTTAAATCTTTTTCTGTGTCTCCAAACAGGTAGCAACATAATTACTTGGATTAGCAACACGATGAAGACCACAACAGAAGGTAGTAGCTAAGAATGTTAACATGTATTTTTCTTCTCACTTTTGCATGGTGTTTTTCATATCCATAAGGGTTCATGTGATTCTAGAATGAAAAGGGCTATTAATTATATCTGGTTCTAGAGGTAGAAGATGGATTTACAGATCTACTAAAGCTGTTCAATGACAAATGGTTTAATTTTATAATGATCCAAATAGGGTTTAACAGGTCTTTAAAAGGTACGCTTTAAAAAAGCACTAACATTTTACATCATACTCTTATAAAATGAAATAGTTTCCTCTCCCTGTATGAACAAAGCAGGAGTGGTGTCCACATTACAGAATAACACACGGCAGAATAACTGGAGACTGTCACTGGAGAGAGGTATTTCTGGGTCGGTCGGTCGGTCAGTGGGTCAGTCGGTAGGAAGGAAGGAAGGAAGGAAGGAAGGAAGGAAGGAAGGAAGGAAGGAAGGAAGGAAGATTGGTCCAAAGGGACGGCGAAAATGAATTGAACTGATGGCAAATGGACCCGAACCGGCCCCAATGCCCCCGGGGACGCCCCTTTCCCATAGTATGAATGGGGCCATTTGGAGCGGTTCCGGACCTTTTGGAACATGTTGCGCCGATGTGGCCTTTCTTGTGTCTGGGCAGTTGGTGATCCACCAGGACCCTTTGGGACGGTCTTGGGCCTCTTCTGGTAGTCTCTTAGGGGGCCCTAACTGGGGTGATTTGTTGGGTCTTTTGCCTTAAGTTTCCATTGCCATTTGGCACATGTTGGCCCATTTGGGGACGTCCCTTGCACTGGTCTGGGGCCTTAACTGGGGTGATTTTCTGGGCCTTTCCCCATACGTTTCCATGGCCATTTGACACATGTTGGGACCTTTGGGACGGCAGCCGCTCGTCTTTGGATCCGAGTCTGATCTTTGACCTTTGGCTGCTTTCAGGTGCCCCGGGGCTCTTTGAGCGCCCCCTGCTGGGGGTGATAGTGACGGCAAAGGTCACGGGCTCTGTTTTGGACCAATTGCGTGCCAGGAAGCCGCAAATCTCCACGGCGAGGCCCCTCAACCTTTTGCTTAACCTGTAGAAGTCTTAAACCTGTGGGACCGCTGGAAAAAAACTGTTGCAATTCTGACCTAATGACCCTCAGAAGCTTTTCATTTGCCTCAGGTCTGAAGGAACACAGTGCCCGTTTCTCAAAAGAACATACTCTTTTTGCGAAAACGGTGGCCGAACGACCTTTAGTTTGTCAGAAAATGCACAAAAAAAGAAAAAAGGCAAAAAAGTAAGGGACAATAATCCAAAAGGACCCACTGGCCATTTGCCATAAGATCTACAACGTTTAAACCGGAGGTCAATTTTAGGGGTCAAAGGTAATCCGATCCATGTCAAGTCAAAGTATTAAGCAGGTCTCAGTGCAAGTGTTCAGTGTTGAAAATTTCACGTTTCTACGTTGAGCAGAAGCCAAGATACAAGTATCAGTGAGCTTGACCTCTGTCCCAGTTACCAAGCTGTAGTGGGGGATGGGCAGCATGATTCAATGTTTTGAGTAGTAGGCTTAAGACATTTGAAATAAGGGTTTTCAATCAGACCTTAGCACAAAGGGCCCAAGATTAGGGTGTTTTATGGCCATTTGTAATAAGGGTAACTGATGAAAAATGGCCATTGCCCCATATCCCTTTGTCATCAGTGTCCCAGAATGGGACATTGTTGCAAATGGCCCCAAACTACGGTGTTTATGGCCATTTGCGATAAGGTCCTATTCTGGGTTTAAAATGGCCAACAACACCCTAGTTGCCAATGGCTGGAGGTCACCAATTGCTCTTTTCAAAGAGCAAACGTTTAACAGAGTCGTATCCTCTTCAAATGTGGACATGTTTTGCAGGGCAATTTACTAAATATTATGAAATTGTCCATGGTCTCCTACGTGACCCCTGTGGGAAGTTAGGTTTAGGATGGGTTTGGAGCCATGTTCTTTTTGTCCATAGATAGAATGGAACATTTCGAACGCATTCGTCCAATTTTCATAACCATCGGCCCAAAAACGTAGAACTGGCAACGTGTCAATGGTTGGAGACTTAGAGTGACCTCCTGACCCCGAACGATGTCCGAGCAGCGTTCGCTCAACGTATTTTGTTCCCCCGCGTCCCAGCGCACTGCCCAGAAAATCTCAAGTGTCTACGTGGAACGTAGGCTGAGATATGAGTTTAATTGGCTGCTTTTTCCGTTTCGGGTGTAAGGGTTCACCCCTTTGCCCTAAGCCCTTTCTACTAAGTTTTTTTCGATGGGATCTGATGGCAAAGGGCCGACCCCTGATGAGAAATGTCCTAAGGCCGGGCTCAGCAATTGCTTTTTTTAAAAAAAGCGAACGGTTAATGGAGTCCGATCCTTTTCACCTTTGGATATGTTATACTGGGCAATTTACTGAACATTATAAAATTGGCCCCGATCATGTAGGTGGCCCCTGGGAGGAGTTTGGTTTAGAAGGTGTTTAGAGACTTGCGCTTTGGTCCATAGATAGAGTGGAAGATTTGGAACGCATTTGTCCTGTTTTCATCAAAATAGGCCTGCAAATGATGAAAATAGAAGGTTTTGAAGTTGGGACATTTGCCATAAGTTCCCATTCATTTTTGGGGGAAGAAATTTCCCATTCAAACTGTTGGCAAAGGGACGGGCTATATCTCAGCCTGTGGGCATGCTGAGGGTCTGGGACCAAGTCAGGAATGTTTGTCCCACTCCCCAGAACATCATATTAATAATCCAGAACTCTAGCATAAGTAGAAAAATATTTTCCCACATTCAACACTTTTCACTTCGAGGCCTCTTAGGGTCTGCGGACCCTATACCCTATGTGGTGGAAGAATGGGGACTGAACCAATTAACTCTCTTGGACAATCTGGGGGGGAAATGACACTGGATTTTTAAACTAGGTCCCGCTGGCACTGTGCACTACGAATTTGGTTTACCTATGACCTTTGGTTAAAGAATTAAGGGGGTAAAGGTCAGTACTTTTGAGGCCAAAAATCCCAAGGCCATTTGCCATCAGTTTCACAGAATGGGACCTTGGCACAAATGACTTAAAACTAGGATGTTTTTGGCCATTTGTGCTAAGGTCCCATTCTGTGAAACTGATGGCAAATGGCCATTGCTGGGATTAGCAATTGCTTTTTTTAAAAACGAACGTTTAACGGAGTCGTATCCTCTTCAACTCTAGATATGTTTTACAGGGCAATTTACAAAATATTATGAAATTGTCCCCAGTCTCCTACGTGGCTCCTGTGAGAAGTTTGATTTAGGAGGGGTTTGGTGCCATGCTCTTCGGTCCATTCATAGAATGGAAGATTTTGAACGCATTTGTCCAATTTTCATGCCAATTGTCCCAAAAACGTAGTACGTGCAACGTGTCAATGGTTGGAGACTTAGAGTGACCTCCTGACCCCCAACGATGTCCGAGCAGCGTTTGCTCAACATATTTTAACCGCCTAAACCCCCGGGCACTGCCCTGAAAATCTCAAGCGTCTACGTGGAACGTAGGCCGAGATATGAGCTTAATTGGTGCTTAATTGGCTCCTTTTTTCTGTTCCTCGGGTAAGGGTGGGCCCTTTGCCCTAAGCCCTTTCTACTAAGTTTTCATGACAGCTCCATAAAAAGGTCCCTTGATTTGGGCCATTTGCTGGAAGGTCCCATTCTGGGAGACTGATGAAAAATGGACATTGCCCCATGTCCACTTGTCATCAGTTACCCAGAATGGGACCTTATTGACAGACTGTCAAATGTTGGCAAGAAGCAAAACAAACTGATTCAAAGAGTTAATGATAAAACCGAGAACTAGTGAATCAGAAGGAGACAAAGAGGGGGAAAGAATGGGAACAGTAACTGGGAGAGAACCTGGAGACAAACTCTCTAAAGATTATGGAAAAGCAACAGCTGTCAATGCAGCAAGAAAGGCCAAAGTTAAAAAATTATAACAGACCAGAACATGGACTGTTAGAGTGTGAAATAAACTCAAAATGAGACAGAACTCAAACCAGAATGACAGGTCCTTCAGATGAAAACAAACACAAGCAGAAGGTTTTCTTGAAAACTAAATGAGACATGTGTTGATTTACCGTTTTTATAACAATAACCAATTGCTAGATTTCATTATAGCAACACATAATTATTGAAAGAGTAATATTAAGGTTTGAATTATATTAGCCGCAATGGGAAGACATGTTGCCACTGTGTATTTCCTTAAGGCTATCTATTACTATCTATATCTACTAGTTTTACAGAGCTGCAGAAATTAGTATTAATACTGAATTGTTTTCTCTAGTGTAAAAAGTACCTCTGGTATTAATCTGAATTCAATTACATTATGTACTATAGATGCTAAATAATATTATTTCTAGATTGTTTAACATGTCATCAGTGTGATAGTTTCAGCCCGACCTGGATCTAGTCAGGAAGTAACATGTTCCACTTGGGGTCCTTCTCTTTTTTTCTGTCCAAACTTTAAAGAGAAAATCTTTGTTTGGATCATTTAAAATTTTATTTGTAGTTCACAGCTTTGGGGAATAATATGAACACCCTGCATTGTTTCAAATTAAACATGATGTCACAGAGTTTTTTCTCAGAAAAAAAGCTATAGCTATACATGACAGCTTGATGAACCTCAGAAACCAACTAATATGCCATTCAAGATTCACCATCTCATTAGCTCCTGCCTCTGCTTTCATCTTTGAACTTTCCAGAAGCTCAGACCTTTGGCACCATGTTAGTGGCCTTTGGCTACATCTACCCCCTGCAGAACCACAGGAAGCTGGTGATGTGCAACGAAAGCAGCCTTTACCGCTTCCAGGTACAGCTAAATCACTGTTTCTTCTCTGCTGACTAGGGTAATCAAAATGACTGTTTCAATAGAGAGATTCAATGAACTTTGATAGGATAGTTCACATTTTTAAACTAATGTTTGGTTAAATGGTTCTAAGCACTAGGGTGTAGTTAATTTGTCCTAGAGGATGAAGCTAACGGCTTGTCTAAGAGGGGCCAAGACTGAAGTGGATTTCCACTGATTTAAAACATCACAGCGGGTATTAAGAGAGCTGTTTCAAGAACCTTAAATGGTCTTCAAGCCACATGATTATTTTCTGTGCCTACAAAAAGTATTCACACCTTTATATGTTTCACCCTGCTATTCTTACAAATCAGTAAGATCCAAGCTCCACCTGGAGAGCACCCAGGCAGCCACAGCTGAACCACCGCTCCCGAGGCAGAAGGCTCCCACAGAGGAAACACTGGAAGAAAGATTAAAATAACAGATTAAAGTATAAAACAAAAGAGTAGAAAAAAATTAAATTAAATACTAAAACATTGATACAATTTTAACACTAATACAATTTTGAATTACTTAGTGTAAAACATTGATAAAATTTAATCAAGTAAAACATGCAGAGCAATTAAGCAGATATTAATAAATAGTAATCAGTTAAAAGCTAAGCTAAAAAGGTAAGCCTTGAGCCTGCTCTTAAAAACATGAACGTTCTCTGCGGCCCTAAGGTTCTCCAGCAGCCTGTTCCAGAGGTGAGAGCGATATTAATGGAAAGACGCCTCACCATGAGTGTTTGTCCTGACTTTGATGGATGACAGGGAGACGGCTGCCAGAGGAGTGCAGAGACTGCCAATGTTCATATGGTAAAAGCAGTTCAGAGAGATAAGAAGGCCCAAGACCACTAAGACACTTAAAAACCATTAATAGAACCTTAAAATCGATCTAAAATCAATCCTAAAATTGATCCTAAAATTGATCCTAAAAAAGACATGTGTAATGTGCCAGGCCAGCCAAGAAACAATCCCTCCAGCGTGTCCTGGGTCTTCCCCTGGGCCTCCCCCCGGTGGGATGTGCCCGAAACACCTCACCAGGGAGGCGTCCAGGAGGCATCCTGACCAGATGCCCGAGTCACCTCAACTGACTCCTCTCGATGTGGAAGAGCAGCAGCTCTACTCTGAGCCCCCTCCGAATGACTGAGCTTCTCACCCTATCTCTAAGGGAGAGCCCAGACACTCTTCGGAAGAAACTCTTTTCAGCCGCTTGTATCCGTGATCTTGTTCTTTCGGTCACCACCCAGAATTCGTGACCATAGATGAGGGTAGGAATGTAGATCGACTAGTAAATCGAGAGCTACGCCTTTCGGCTCAGCTCTCTCTTCACCACGACAGACCAGTACAGTTCCCGCATAACTGCAGAGGCCCTACCAATCCGTCTATCGATCTCCCAATCTATTTTTCTCTCATTCGTGAACAAGACCCCCAGATACTTAAACTCCACAACTTGGGGAAGGACCTCATCTCCGAGGGACACGGTCGAACGCCTTGTCCAAGTCCACAAAACACTTGCAGACCGGTTGGGCAAACTCCCACGCACACTCCAGGACCCTGCTGAGGGTGTAGAGCTGGTCCAGTGTTCCACGGCCAGGACGAAAACCGCATTGTTCCTCCTGGATCCGAGGTTTGACTCTCCGTCGGACCCTCCTCTCTAGAACCCCTGAATAGATCTTACCAGGGAGGCTTAGAAGTGTGATCCCCTGTAGTTGGAACACACTCTGTGGTCCCCCTTTTTAAACAGGGGGACCACCACCCTGGTCTGCCAATCCAAGGAAACTGCCCCCGATGTTCACGCAATATTGCAGAGCCACGTTAACCAACACAGCCCCACAACATCCAGAGCCTTGAGGAACTCCGGTTGAATCTCATCCACCCCTGGAGCCTTGCCACCGAGGAGCTTTTTAACGACCTTGGTGACCTCAGCATCAGAGATTGGAGAGCCTGACCCAAAGTTCCCAAACCCTGCTTCCAGATTGGAAGGCGTGCCGGTGGGATTGAGGAGGTCTTCGAAATATTCCATCCACCGACCCAAAACGTCCCACGCTGAGGTCAGCAGCACATACGAAAGCACGAAGCCATACGAAAGTTGTTCTCCATGGCCTCTCCAACCCCCCCACATGAGTTTTTGCCTCAGCGAGCATCCAAGCTGCACTCCGCCTGGCCCACCGGTACATATCAGCTGCTTCAGGGGTCCCACAAGCCAAAAAGACCCGATACGACTCCTTCTTCAGCCTGACAGCATCCCTTACCAGCGGGTTCGGGGGTTGCCGCCGTGACAGGCACCAACCACCTTGCGACCACAGTTCCGGTCAGCCGCCTCAACAATGGAGGCGCGGAACATGGTCCACTCGGACTCAATGTCCCCCGCCTCCCCTGGGACGTGTTCGAAGTTCTGCCGGAGGTGTGAGTTGAAGCTCCTTCTGACAGGAGACTCTGCCAGATGTTCCCCGCAGACCCTCACAACACGTTTAGGCTTTCCAGGTCTGTCCGGCGTCCTCCCCCACCATCGGAGCCGACTCACCACCAGGTAGTGGTCAGTGGCCAGCTCAGCCCTTCTCTTCACCCGAGTGTCCAAAACATGCGGCCATAGATCAGATGAGACAACAACCAAGTCGATCATCGAGCTGCGGCCTAGGGTGTCCTGATGCCAAGTGCACATATGGACACCTTTATGCTTGAACATGGTGTTTGTTATGGACAATCCATGACGAGTACAGAAGTCCAATAACAAGACACTGCTCAGGTTCAGATCGGGGAGGCCATTCTACCCAACCACACCCCTCCAGATCTTACTGTCATTGCCCATGTGAGTGTTGAAGTCCCCCAGCAGAACAAGGGAGTCCCTGGGAGGAGCACTCTCCAGCACCCCCTCCAAAGACTCCAAAAAGGGTGTGTAATCTGATCTGCTGTTTGGCGCGTAAGCACAAACAACAGTCAGGACCCGTCCCCCCACCCGTAGGTAGAGGGAGGCTACCCTCTCGTTCACCGGGGTAAACCCCAACATACAGGCACCGAGATGGGGGGCAACAAGTATGCCCACCCCAGCTTGGCGCCTCTCAGTGGGGGCAACTCCAGAGTGGAAGAGAGTCCAACCCCTCTCCAGGAGACGGGTTCCAGAGCCAGAGCCGTGCGCCGAGGCGAGTCTGACGATGTCCAAAACCTCTCAACCTCGCACACCAGCTCTGGCTCCTTCCCCACTGGAGAGGTGACGTTCCACTTCCCAAGATCCAGCTTCTGCAGCCGAGGGTCGGACCGCCAAGGTCCCCACCTTCGGCCGCTGCCCATCCTGCATAGCACCCAACCCCTATGGCCCCTCCCACAGGTGGTGAGCTCATGGGAAGGGGGACCCATGTTACCTCTTTGGGCTAAGCCCGACTGGGCCCCATGGGTAAAGGCCCGGCCACCAGGCACTTGCCAACGTGCCCCGCCTTCAGAGAGGGGCCCCGGTGACCCGCATCCGGGCGAGTGAACACTGAATCCATTTATAGCATTCATCATAGGAATCTGTCCTAAAAGCCAAATTTTGTTGATCATGATTGATTTGGAAAAGCAATAAAAGAGCAAACCATTCAAGTGGTGAATACTTTTTATAGGCACATACATGGGAAATGTGAGTAAGAGCTTCCTGTGTGAAACATGTAGTAAGAAAGGAACATTTTTGTTTAGAGTAACTGCCAGACAGAAAAGTCACTAACGTCTTTAGGATTTATGTTTACGTCCCACAGTTACTCTGACAAGTTGGAAGTCTGTGTTCCACACAGGAAGAATATTAGTGACGCACTGCCTCCTAACTACATTTCCTCTATACATAATTATAAAACGCAAACATGACAACAACATAAAGGTTAAAAAATAGCTTCTCTATAAACCACTATGATGTTTTGTAGATCAACGACAGAAGCAGGGCTGTTCTGTGTTTATTATTATATTTATTTTTAAATGATTCAATTTCTCCTTTTCTAGCGGTACGATGGAGATAAACCAGACGTGTTCTTCTGCCAACACATTATAAAAATCATAATTTTGAAAACTGTGTTCATTTACTTGGAGAAAAACCCTCTATCACTCCTTAAAAACTGTGAGCCATGCGCATGCAGGATAGAAGGTGGGTGAATGCCAAATAGCATATTGAAAACCATTAATACCCTTATTAACCTTTTCAGACCCCCTACTTCTGGCCAACACAACAGTGGGTTCCAGAGGACTCTGACTATGGTAAGGCAAGGCCAGGCAAGGCAATTTTATTTGTATGGCACACGTTCATTTACTCGAAGGCAATTCTAAACAGATGGGTTTTTAGTCTCGATTTAAAGCAGTTCAGAGTTTCAGCAGCTCTACACTCGTCAGGAAGTCTGTCCCAGATAAGGGGAGCATAGAAACTGAAAGCTGCTTCTCCATACTTAGTTCTGAGTCTAGGGATGTTTAGTTGGCTAGAGTTGGAGGACCTGAGTGGTCTTGGGGGTTGGTACCATGACAACAGGTCTTCAAGGAGTATTTTGAAGTCTATTCTCTGAGCTACAGGGAGCCAGTGTAAGGACTTTAGAACTGGGGTGATGTGCTCTAAGAATCAAAGAAGATCAGACCCAATAACAGGAAGAACTTTCTTTAGAAACGCTGTGGGTAGGATATCAAGACAGCAGGAGGAGGAGCTTAATTGGATAATGATTTTTTCAAGGCTGTTCTGGTTTAATTCGTGGAATTCAGACATTTTCTCTACATTGTTGTTGATTGGGGATGGCACTGGTTGTGGGTTCGATATTGAGGTACAGATTGACCGTCTAATTGTTAGAACCTTTTCAGTGAAAAAGCTGGCAAATTCATTGCAGGCCCTGGTAGAGTTTAGTTCAGGGGCTACTGTCACTAAAGGATAAGTTAGTCTTTCCACTGTTGCAAATAGAGTCCATGCATTATTAATGTTTCTGTTGATGATTTCAGAAAAGAACGATTCCCTAGCATCTTTTATGCTTAGCTGATATCTATTCAGTCTCTCTTTATAGATCACTGGTAGGTACAGTATTTTATGAGAAGCATTGTCACCTACAACAGTGAGGATGAAAGTTGTGCAGACAGTCATGTCTCTGATTAACTTGCATAAGCTAAACATAAAGCAATAATTAGCATTAATTAAAGGGATATTTCAGGATTTCTATGTGAGGTTGTGTTTTGCAGCTAGTTTTATCTTTCCTGCAGTAAATAATAGTTGTTCATGATCCATTGGGGTTTGTTTTGTTAACTTTATTACTTTCTATTTGTGTTCTTCTGGGGCAAATAATTGTCCAATGCAGATGATGGTGGAAATGTTCATCACATAGAGTTCCCATAAACTGCTTCGATGATTTTGAGCCTGGAGTTGTTTTAAGATAGTAGAAATCTGCTTTGGACTTGGACCCTCATGGTCTAATCCCTAGCATCAGCCTCAGAGTACATTTAACCTCTGAAATATCCCCTTAAAGAGTGATTTCATTTCCGTGCAGTCCAAGAAATAAATACCGTTTCTGTGGGACTGACAAAAGCTTCATTTTTTGCCATGTGTGAAAATAGTTACCAGTCTTATGTTTTTCACTGTTTTCAGCTATTTACCTGGCAAAGAGGAACATCCGCAAGAAAGGCCTGCTTGAACCCTATGAGCAGGTAGGTCCAACAAGGTTTGTGATTACCAGCTCAACTAGAAGGAGCCATGCTCGTTTGTGGGGAATAAAAAGTCTGTGTTAGCCATTAGCATCCTGAAGCTCACGTCATTTTTACATTTGAACAGTTCTAAACACCCCTTTATGTTTTGCTGCTTTAATTTGGTCAGGATCACTGTGTTCTGGCAGGAGATACATGTATTTAGATCAGGTTATGGTGAGGTTAGCCTCCCTACTATCCTTCCTACAATGACAGACTCTCAAACTGGTGCATATTTACAGGAGTTCTGTTCGATGTGTTTTCAGGAGGTTAGATTTGTTTGGTTTACAGAAGAATTAGCATTTTTCTAAAACAGATGCACTGTAAGAGATAATCTTACATTCACCTGGTCCATACTGTGTTTTAAACAGGCACATTACAACCACCTGCATGAATGGCTGAACCACAAATGGGACTTCATTGTAATGCAAGCTACTGAGCAGTACAAGTAAGTGGCTAGGGTATCAAGACAGTTTTTTCATTCATACATGCATTTAAAAAGAGACACACAAACAAATACACATCATCCAGTTCTAAATGGCTGAGGTGATCAGCTGAGAGCAGACTGCCTCACATGATTAAAGCTTGATCTGAGAATCAAATGTAAGCTCCTTGTCCACCTTCACCCCAGTTTGGTGATGGTTGTCATATGCCTCATTTCAAATGAGTGGTACGGAATGGGTCGGTACGCAATTTTATGGTCTATTCAGGATTCAGGGGAGTGTTTTCACCGCCATTTGGACTCTCACTGGGCAGGCGGAGTTAAACCATAATGCCCAGTATTTCGTCCATCTAGTGTGACGACAAACATGATGCACCAGTATGTCTTCAATGGAATGTGTTGTGTGACTCCAGTATGGATTTTACAATGCTATTTACAATGGAAAAAGGCAACATAGCGTACTGAACCGCACCGACCCATGGCGTACCGCTCAGAGGAAATGAGGTAGTGGTGTATTCGGCCAAGGAGTTCACATTTACAGGGAGGGTTTCAGCTGTACTACCAGAAACCATGACCTCAGTTTTGCTTTCATTGAGTTGAGAAAGTTAAGAGCCATCCGGGTCTTTGTATCATCAAGACACTGTATCAGTGTTGTAGCACAGAACACAGTTTTCTTTGTCAGTGAGACATAAATCTGATTGTTGTCTGCATGACCGTAGAAGGATAAGCAAATAAAGGGAGAACAGAAGGGGGCCTAAAATTGAGCCCTGTGGGATGCCACACAAGTGAGGAGCAGAGGAAGATACATGGTCCCCAAGGCTAACACAGAAAGTTCAATCTGCCAAGTAAGATCTGAACGAGTCCAGAGCTGTGACCCTGCAGGTTATCCTTTATCCACTCCTGGTTATCATCAGAGCCACAAAGTCCAGAGCAGTTGGACAGGTCCAGTGAAATCAGGTTACACATTAAGTTCAGACCTGTTGTCCTCTGAAAACATTAGTTTGACAAAGGAAAACTCAAACAGTACCTGGAAAAGCAACATCCACTGTTCTTGTTTCTTAAATCCATCTTGGCTTCACAAGCTGATAACACAAAAAACAACACACACATTTTATTTTTTTAATGAATGCAATTTCTTATTTATGACACTTGATTTGTTGGCTTTGCAATCTATACCACAACACAGAGACGAGAACCTCATTCCATCATTTCTTTCTGCATATAATTGTTTAAGCAGGAAGTGGTAATGTGATTTGGTGAAGATATATATGTTCTGATAAAGGACAAGCAAGGTAAACACCTGTTTTCAGAACCTGATCATCCTTGTTCTTTTCAAGTTTTTAAAGACATCCATATACATGTAAACACACGACTGACTTCGAAAATGAATACACATGGATGCACCTTCTTTTTTTTTTTTAGGTGTTTCATTGCTTCTGAACTCTTTCAAGTTTCTCTGCTTCTGTGTATTCCAGGGCTGGTAGAGACAGAAACAAGGCAGACCGGGTGGTCTTTGACTGCCAGGAGAGGGCTTATTGGATTGCCAACAGGCCTCCGGTCAGTTTGTCACACTCTTTCCATGTAAATGTGTAGAAAACACCCATTAGCCGTAAAATTACAGCCACTCAATGACGCTTCGTGTATAACAGTCCCCTTTAAGACCCCCTCCCACTGGAGCCCCACACACAACTAAACATTCCCCCAGACTCCTGATAATAAAAAAGGCCATTCAGCCAAACTAAAAGGTTTTACAATATTATATAACTTCTGGGAAACATTAAGAACCAAATCATTTTAGAATAATTCATCTAGATAGACAGACAGGTGGATACAAAGATGTATTCAAAACAACTCCTTATAAATGTGTTCTTTTAAAGGTGATATTAATTATATAATAATTTAAAATGTTACAACAAAAAGAATGACGACGGACCAGCGAGTAGTGACTGAATGAGAGAAGAATTTGTACTGGGGAGGAAATGAGGAAGTGAGAGGAGACCAATGACCAATTAGTGAGAGCAGATGCAGGTGAGAGGGAGAGAGCAGGTGGAAGTAATCAACTGGGACAGGAGGTAAAATGGCTGGGAGACAGAAGACTCTAAGAAACTAGAGAGTATAATGGGTCAAGGGAGGAATCTAACTGAAACAGTGGAGAACAGAAGGAAGAAATAAATAAGGACACTGTCTAAAAATGACTATAAAAAGGAAAGGAGCAAAGGGTGAAAAACATCTAGGAACAAGGAGAAATATGGAAACAAGAAAGTGCAGAAATAACTGGTAGAAACAAAGAATAACTGAACATGATAATAGAACTAAATAAGGAAAATAACTAACAAAACACAAACACCTGGGAAGCATGACAACCCTACCCACCTTACCCTATCCTACTCTACCATACCCTACCATTCCATAATAATAATAATAATAATAATAATAATAATAATAATAATAATAAATTTTATTTGAAGGGCCCTCCAAAACTCCCAAGGACACTGTACAATAATAGCATCACAATATATTATACCAGCATTAAAACAAGAGAGATTCAATTAAATACAAGTAAACAGCTACTATATGTTTAACAGAGTATGCCAGTTTGAACAGATAAGTTTTAAGACAATATTTAAAAGCAGGAAGAGAATCAATGTTCCTGATATCGGGGGGGTGACTTCCATAATTTCGGGGCGGAGTAACTGAAGACCCTAGCCCCCCATAGTGCTAAGTCATATGATGGGAATAACTAAGTGGAGAGAGGATGAGGATCTGAGGGAGCGCAAAGAAGAAGCAACCTGGAGGAGATTGGATAAATATGGTGGGGCGAGATTGTAAATTGCTTTAAAGGTGTAAAGTAATAGTTTAAACTGAATCCTGAACTTGACTGGAAGCCAGTGGAGTTGCTTCAAAACAGGAGATATATGATGAAGTGGGGGGATTCTAGAGACTATGTGGGCAGCTGCATTCTGAATTGCAGGATGGATTTCTAAGGTAGGCCAAAGAAAACAGTTTTCAGACCCAGTTTTGTGCATAGGCTAGCTTTATAAATGAGATCCCTGCAGAGCACTGGTTGACACACAGTCACATGACCACCCACTGAATGCTGGTTTTCACTTCACCTGTCAGTGGCCAGAATGTTAAGGCTGATAGGTCCATATAATCTTACAAGAAATTAATATATTCCCTGTACATTTACTCTGATCATATCCTGTGCTTGTCTAGCGCCGTACTCACAGTGCTCTGGACTCTGGCCCAGAACGGCTTATCAATCCCAATGTAGAAGAGGTAACAGGTCAGTACAGACACACACACACACACACACACACACACACACACACACACACACACACACACACACACACACACACACACACACACACACACACACACACACACACACACACACAACAAATGACGGAAATCTTCTTGTTCTTGTTTGTTTTTTATGCTTTCAAACAGATCACCCTATTACGATGAGATGAAAGTGTAAATTTGAATGTATCCACACTGTGTGGTCCAAAGGTCTCAAAGTATGTCCAAAAATGTTCCATTTCCATTAACATCTTAACACAATCAAAGAGATCCAGAAACTCATATTTCAGTTAACATCTGGTAAGGTTAGAAATTGGTCAGAGGCATAAAAACTAAAAACAAATGTTCAGAGATGCTAAAATAAAAGACAATTTTAAAATCTGATCTCTACATTGTATTTGAAACCACCATTAATGTTAGACTTTGGGACGTCACAGTGTGCAGATGATGTGCTTCTGTTGTGTACAATGCTCTATTTAGCTCCTGATACATTACATGTTTCTGCAGTGATTCTGTGATGCGAGCATGTTTTAGTCAGAATGAGAAAGTAGTGTAGACTGTGTAGACTGTAGTGTAAATCAGTGTTTCTTAACCCTGGTCCTCAGGGCCCACTGTCCATGTTTTAGCTGCATCTCTGCTCCAGCACACCGGATTCGAATGACAGCATTTGCTCTTGCATGTCACTAAGTGCTACAGAAACCATTGAATCACCTAGTTATTCAGGTCAGGTGTGTGGAAGAAGGGAAACACCTAAAGATAAAAGCAGGACAGTGGGCCTTGAGGACCAGGGTTAAGAAACCCTGGTGTAAATGATGGAATCATCCAGTGCTGTCCAACTGAGCATCATTTGATGTGATTAGTTGTAATGCTGTCTGTTGGTGCTTTACAGTAAATGAAGCTCATAGGCTTCTGTCACATGTTCCTCCCTATTAACCACAAACTTTAGTGTCTTTTATTGGGTTATTATATGGCAGACCAACATAAAGTGGGGAATAATTATAAAAGAGAAGGATAATGATAAGTAGTTCTATTTTTCAAATAAGAATCTGAAAAATGTGGTGTAAATTTATATTTAGCCCTTCTGAATCAATACTTTGTAGAACCACTTTTGGCTGCAGGTCTAAATCCCTTCATCGAAGCTCTGGCTGTATATTTACTTTTCCATTAAGGCCTTATTTGTCCTGTTGACACATTCACTTGCCTTAGCTACTCTCTCCATTTTCATGATGGACTGAACAGAGCACATATTGTTCTAGAAACTAACCCTGCTTTACACTTCTCCAGAACCTCCCCCCTGACCTGTCTGCTTGGTTCCTTGGTCTCCATGATCCACAGCTGCTGTTAGACTCAGACTGAATGACATACAACTGGACTGTTTAATAAACAGGTGACTTATGAAGGCAGTTCGTTCAGTTTTATTTGGGTATCAGACTGAAGGAGGCTAAATACAATCCACACCACAATTTACGATTTCAATTCAATTGGGCCCTGGGCTGCGACCTTATCGTGGTAGAGGGGTTTGAGTGTCCCAATGATCCTAGGAGCTATGTTGTCGGGGGCTTTTGCTCCTGGTAGGGTCACCCATGGCAATTTGGTTCTAGGTGAGGGATCAGACAAAGTGCAGCCCAAAAGACCCCTATGATGAACAAGACAGGTGGACTCAGTGTTCCCTCGCCCGGACGCGGGTCACCGGGGCCCCCCTCTGGAGCCAGGCCTGGAGGTGGGGCACGTTGGCGAGCGCCTGGTGGCCGGGCCTTTACCCATGGGGCCCGGTCGGGCTTAGCCAGAAGAGGTACCATGGGCCCCCCTTCCCATGAGCTCACCACCTGTGGTAGGGGCCATAGGGGTCGAGTGCTGTGCAGGATGGGCGGCGGCCAAAGGCGGGGACCTTGGCGGTCCGATCCTCGGCTGCAGAAGCTGGCTCTCGGGACGTGGAACATCACCTCTCTGGTGGGGAAGGAGCCGGAGCTGGTGTGCGAGGTTGAGAGGTTCCGACTGGACATCGCCGGACTCACCTCGGCGCACGGCTCTGGCTCTGGAACCCGTCTCCTCGAGAGGGGTTGGACTCTCTTCCACTCTGGAGTTGCCCCTGCTGAGAGACGCCGAGCTGGGGTGGGCATACTTGTTGCCCCCCATCTTGGCGCCTGTACGTTGGGGTTTACCCCGGTGAACGAGAGGGTAGCCTCCCTCCGCCTTCGGGTGGGGGAATGGGTCCTGACTGTTGTTTGTGCTTACGCGCCAAACAGCAGATTAGATTACCCACCCTTCTTGGAGTCTTTGGAGGGGGTGCTGGAGAGGGCTCCTCCTGGGGACTCTCTTGTTCTGCTGGGGGACTTCAACGCTCACGTGGGCAATGACAGTGAGACCTGGAGGGGTGTGGTTGGGCGGAATGGCCCCCCAGATCTGAACCCGAGTGGTGTCTTGTTATTGGACTTCTGTGCTCGTCATGGATTGTCCATAACAAACACCATGTTCAAGCATAAAGGTGTCCATATGTGCACTTGGCACCAGGACACCTTAGGCCGCAGCTCAATGATCGACTTGGTTGTCATCTCATCTGATCTGCGGCCGCATGTTTTGGACACTCGGGTGAAGAGAGGGGCTGAGCTGTCCACTGACCACTACCTGGTGGTGAGTCGGCTCCGATGGTGCGGGAGGACGCCGGACAGACCTGGAAGGCCCAAACGTGTTGTGAGGGTCTGCTGGGAACGTCTGGCAGAGTCTCCTGTCAGAAGGAGCTTTAACTCACACCTCCGGCAGAACTTTGAACACGTCCCGGGGGAGGCGGGGGACATTGAGTCCGAGTGGACCATGTTCCGCGCCTCCATTGCCGAGGCGGCTGACCGAAGCTGTGGCCACAAGGTGGTCGGTGCCTGTCGCGGCGGCAACCCCCGAACCCGCTGGTGGACACCGGCGGTAAGGGATGCTGTCAGGCTGAAGAAGGAGTCCTACCGGGTCTTTTTGGCTTGTGGGACCCCTGAAGCAGCTGATAGGTACCGACAGGCCAAGCGGGATGCGGCTTGGATGGTTGCTGAGGCAAAAACTCGGGCGTGGGAGGAGTTTGGAGAGGCCATGGAAAACGACTTCTGTACGGCTTCGAAGCGATTCTGGTCCACCATCCGGCGTCTCAGGGGGGGAAAGCGGTCTGCCACCAACACTGTTTACAGTAGGGATGGTGTGCTGCTGACCTCGACGCGGGACGTTTTGGGTCGGTGGATGGAATACTTCGAAGACCTCCTCAATCCCACCAGCACGCCTTCCAATCTGGAAGCAGGGTTTGGGGACTTGGGGTCGGTCTCTCCAATCTCTGGTGCTGAGGTCACCGAGGTCGTTAAAAAGCTTCTCGGTGGCAGGGCTCCGGGGGTGGATGAGATTCGACCGGAGTTCCTCAAGGCTCTGGATGTTGTGGGGCTGTGTTGGTTAACGCGGCTCTGCAGTATTGCATGGACATCGGGGGCAGTTCCCTTGGATTGGCAGACTGGGGTGGTGGTCCCCCTGTTTAAAAAGGGGGACCACAGGGTGTGTTCCAACTGCAGGGGGATCACACTTCTGAGCCTCCCTGGTAAGGTCTATTCAGGGGTTCTGGAGAGGAGGGTCCGACGGATAGTCGAACCTCAGATCCAGGAGGAACAATGCGGTTTTCGTCCTGGCCGTGGAACACTGGACCAGCTCTACACCCTCAGCAGGGTCCTGGAGGGTGCGTGGGAGTTTGCCCAACCGGTCTACATGTGTTTTGTGGACTTGGAGAAAGCGTTCGACCGTGTCCCTCGGGGGGCCCCCGTGGGGGTGGCTCCGGGAGTATGGGGTACCGGGCCCCTTGATACGGGCTGTTAGGTCCCTGTATGACCGGTGCCAGAGTTTGGTTCGGATTGCCGGCAGTAAGTCGGGCTTGTTTCCAGTGAGAGTTGGACTCCGCCAAGGTTGCCCTTTGTCACCGATCCTGTTCCCAACTTTTATGGACAGGATCTCTAGGCGCAGCCAAGGCGTTGAGGGGATCCGTTTTGGTGGCCTCAGGATCGGGTCTCTGCTTTTTGCAGATGACGTAGTCCTGTTGGCTTAATCGGAACGTGACCTACAGCTTTCGCTGGAGCGTTTTGCAGCTGAGTGTGAAGTGGCTGGGATGAGAATCAGCACCTCCAAATCCGAGGCCATGGTCTTGAGCCGGAAAAGGGTGGGGTGCCTTCTCTGGGTCGGGGATGGGGTTCTTCCCCAAGTGGAGGAGTATCTGGGGGTCTTGTTCACGAATGAGGGAAAAATGGAGCGGGAGATCGATAGACGGATTGGTGGGGCATCTGCAGTTATGTGGGCGCTGTACCGGTCTGTCGTGGTGAAGAGAGAGCTGAGCCGAAAGGCGAAGCTCTCGATTTACCGGTCGATCTACGTTCCTACCCTCATCTATGGTCACGAACTCTGGGTGGTGATCGAAAGAACGAGATCACGGATACAAGCGGCTGAAATGAGTTTCCTCCGCAGAGTATCTGGGCTCTCCCTTAGAGATAGGGGGAGAAGCTCAGTCATTCGGAGGGGGCTCAGAGTAGAGCCACTGCTTCTCCACATCGAGAGGAGTCAGTTGAGGTGGCTCGGGCATCTGGTCAGGATGCCTCCTGGACGCCTCCCTGGTGAGGTGTTTCAGGCACGTCTCACCGGGAGGAGGCCCAGGGGAAGGCCCAGGACACGCTGGAGGGACTATGTTTCTCGGCTGCCCTGGGAGCGCCTTGGGGTTCCTCCCGAGGAGCTGGAACAAGTGGCTGGGGAGAGGGAAGTCTGGGTCTCTTTGCCTAGGCTGCTGCCCCCGCGACCCGACCCCAGATAAGCGGAAGAAAATGGATGGATGGATGGATGGATGGAATTCAATTCAATTCAATTCAGTTTATTTATATAGCGCCAATTCAAAACAGATGTCATCTCAAGGCACTTAACAAGAAGTCATTTCAATACATTTATACAAACATTCCAATTAGTTAAAAAGTTTCCTATTTCAATTCAATTCAATTCAATTCAAAATTACTTTATTAATCCCAAAGGGAAATTAAATGTTGTTGTATCTCATTTTGCAAGTTCCTTCAAAGATTTGTTGTAGATGCTGATGGCTGTGGGTAGGGATGATCTCTTGTAGCCAATCTCTGAAGAAGCCTCTGACTGAAGACGCTCTGTAGTTGTATGACAGTCTGATGTAGAGGATGCTCTGGATCTATGGCATCTTCTTTTCAACTCATCAGGGTTTTGTGGCTGTAGTTGAGGTATTATTTGAGCTTTTGTGATGTTAATCAGCTGCTGCCAGTTGTAAACCACCTTGTTGCCATGGTTATGCATCATAACAAATATCCAAGAATAAAAAGTATCAGCAAAAATCCTTCCAGCTGCACAGCATTCAAAACCAGAGAGAACAGTTGTCCACAAAAACAATGTTTCTACCAGAAATGGAAGAATTACAGTTTTTTTAAAAAGGAAAAAATATGAAACCAAAGTAACAGAGCTACTCCAACATGCTGCCACCTTGAGCGGCGCAATTCCGGAATTTAAGGAATCCCAGCAGATTGCGTCAGTCATTGGCGTGAGGTTGGGCAGACTTTCCAACCACAGCCATCCTTCAGCAATCCCTCATACTGAGCAAGCATGTAGCGACAGTGGAGAGGAAAAACTCCCCTTTAACAGGAAGAAACCTCCAACAGAACCAGGCTCAGTAGGAGCGACCATCTGCCACGACCGTCTGGGGGTTTGAGAAGACAGAGCAGAAACACAGAAGGAACAGAAGATCTGATATAAGAGAACTTTCTATGTTACAGAAAGTAAAAAGTTGATAACAGGACACAGTGGATGTTCAGCCACTGGGAGCACCATCCCAGTCGATGCCCCCCGTCCAACAGGGCATTCCAGCCAAGCAGGATACCAGACCAGGTATATCTTCTATGGAGAGAAAAACACTGAGAGAACACAAAGTTAACAGTCGAAATAGCAGAATGTACTGTAATACAACTGGAGAGTAGTAGTAGAAAAGGAAGTAGCAGAGTGAAGAAAATTGGTAAGTCTGTCCTCCAGCAGTCTAAGCCTATAGCAGCATAACTACAGAGATAGCTCAGGATGACCTAAGCCACTCTAACTATAAGCTTTATCAAAAAGGAAAGTTTTAAGCCTGGCCTTAAAAGTAAACAGAGTGTCTACCTCACGGACTATAGCTGGGAGCTGGTTCCACAGGAGGGGAGCCTGATAACTAAAAGATCTGCCTCCCATTCTACTTTTAGATATCCTAGGAACTACAAGTAAACCTGCCGTCTGAGAGCGAAGTGCTCTGTCGGGAACATATGAAACAATTAGATCTCTGATGTATGATGGAGCTTGATTATTATGTAAGAAGAAGGATCTTAAATTCTTTTCTGGATTTAACAGGGAGCCAATGAAGGGAAGCTAAAACAGGAGAAATGTGATCTCTCTTTTTAATATTCATCAGAACTCTTGCTGCCGCATTTTGGATCACCTGAAGGCTTTTAATGGCATTTTGTGGACTACCTGATAGTAAAGAATTACACTAGTCCAGCCTTGAGGTAACAAATGCATGGACTAGTTTCTCAGCATCACTCCTGGACAGGATGTTTGTAATTTTAGCAATATTCCGGAGGTGAAAGAAGGAAATCCTAGAAACCTGTTTAATATGGGATTTAAATGTCAAGTCTTGGTCAAAAATAATGCAGAGGTTCTTTACGTTATTACTGGGGGCCAATTTAATGCCATCCAGATGAAGTGATTGACTAATCAGTTTCTTTTTCAGAACTTCTGGTCCAAAGACAGCAACTTCTGTCAGAATTTAAAAGCAAAAAGTTTAGATTCATCCATGTTTTTATGTCTTCCAGACATGCCTGTAATCTACCTAACTGACTGGGTTCATCAGGATTTATGGATAAATATAGTTGTGTATCATCGGCATAGCTGTGGAAATGTATCCCATGCTGTCTAATGATTATACCAATTGGAAGCATATATTTGGTGAAAAGAATTGGTCCAAGCACAGAACCCTGTGTAACTCCACAAGTAACCCTTGAGAGTGAAGAAGATTGATCATTTAGATGAACAAACTGGAATCTGTCAGACAAATATGATTTAAACCAGCCTAGTGCTGTTCCTTTGATCCCTGCAACATGTTCAAGCCTTTCTAAGAGAATATTATGATCAACTGTGTCAAAAGCAGGACTGAGATCTAACAAAACCAGAACAGACACAAGTCCATTATCTGAGGCCATGCGAATATCATTAGTAACCTTCACCAGTGCTGTTTCAGTGCTATGATGAGCTCTAAAACCTGACTGAAACTCTTTAAACAGGTTGTTACTGTTTAGATGCTCACAGACTTGATTAGCAACAGTTTTCTGAAGGATTTTGGATAAGAAAGGAAGGTTAGATATAGGTCAGTAATTCCCTAAGTCATCTTGATCAAGGGAAGGTTTCTTGAGTAAAGGTTTAATTACAGCTATTTTAAATTAATTTCACAGATCTTTGTAAAATACTTTCATATTATCCACCATCAGTTTCATGTTTTCTTTATGTTGGAACTCTAAACTATTTTGAGTAAGCCTAGACAAACTGCAGTGACACATTTTTTTGCTCTGCAGGTTGGTCTAGCCATGCTCCATTGTAGCCTCAGCAGGTCTACCACTGGCTCGGCTAAGTGAGCAGAGCTTTTTCTTTAGAAACAGCTTGGCATCAACTTTGGACAATATAGTTTGGGCCTTACTTTGAGAGATGTGCAGATAGAGGCACTTAAGTCTTTTGTTTTTACTGCCTGGTCTACTGATATCAGTTGCTATGAATACGTCAGGTTGCTCTGATCGGTCCTAGCGCTGTCCAATTGCATGCAGAGACAGTTTGACAGACAACCGTAGATTCCACCCCTAGGACTGAACGCTGTCTATGGGTCTTGGCCAGACTATATAGTTATATACATAGGGAACATAAGTATTTGAACACCCTGAGATTTTGCAAGTTCTCCCACTTTATAATTATGGAGGGTCTGAAATGCACATTGTAGGAACTTTTCCACTGTGAGAGGCAGCATTTTTTTTTTTTATTCAGGAAAACAAATTTTGACAAATTTTTAAAGAATTGATTTGTATTTTATTGCTGCACATAAGTATTCTAACACCTGGCAATCAGCAAGAATTCTGGCTCTCAAAGACCTGTTACTCTGCCTTTAAAGTTCACCTCTACTCCATTATTAATCTAAATTAGTAGCAGCAGTAATCTGAGGTCGTTAAAGACACCTGTCCACCCTACAGTCAGTCAGACTCCAACCACTACCATGGGTAAGACCAAAAAAGCTGTCAAAAGACACCAGAGACAAAATTGTGGACCTCCACAAGGCTAGAAAGGGCTACAGGGAAATTGCCAAGCAGCTTGGTGAAAATAGATAAACTGTTGGAGAAATTGTTAGAAAATGTAGTGTAGTGTTCTACTGTCAGCAGAACACCACGCCGTCATGGTTTAAAATCATGCATTGCACCGAAAATTCCCCCTGCTTAAGTCATCACATGTCCTAGTCCATCTGAAGTTTGCCAATGACCATCTGGATGATTCAGAGGCGGCATGGGAGAAAGTCATGTGGTCAGATGAGACCAAAATCTCATCTTGTGGATGAAGTGGAGCACTGAAGGATGGACTGCTGTTTTTCGGATTCATAGCGGCGGACTGGTGGGGCAGCTTGGCAGGTCCTGCTGCACCTGTCCTGAATACATCTAGAAAACCGCCTGATCTTTTAATTAAATTTGAGAGGGAGAGAACATCGCCTTTCACCGTGGGAAATGTTGGTTTTCAGGATCTTTTGCGTGTATTACAATGTGGCACTGTCCGTGTTCGTACTCATGGCAACCCAAATGTTTGGAAGCTGGATGACCGCACAGGACCGTACAGCTTTAGGCTTGCTGGAGGAGCCCTCTGAGGAGCTCAGCACTATGACACTGAGCTCCTGGAGTCAGTTTGTTGTCTACAACCATGTGTTGAATGAAGGAAAAGTGGTTGCTCCTTGTACAAAACAGAGAACAAAGATTGCCTTAGCCCGGGAGCTGTCAACGAAGCGGAGCGCTGAGACACTACTGCGCGTAATGTTGCTCCTGTGTGGAGATGTGCACTTAAATCCGGGACCTGTGGCATCTCCTGGGGACTTACAAGATCACCCACAGGTTACCGCTCACACAAATGCTTCTCTACCTGCTCATCTTTTAGAGATACAAGGAAAAATCTCAACAAACTGTTTACCTACAACAAAGACACATGCCATCACCCCAAAGTGAAAAACACTACAATCTGCTGAGACCCTTAAACAACAAAGTACAAAACTCTTTCAGACTGTAAACCATGCGCGCATACTGTGGCATCCGGACACAAAACCTAAAGGGATTTTTGGGGGACATTTGAATATATGAAGCATTGTGTCAAAAACTGAACAGATTGAAAACTTATTTACAGACTCTAATCTTGATTATTTATGCCTTACGGAGACGTGGTTGTGTGCTACTACTCCCCTATCTGCTTTTGTTGTTCCTGGTTATAAAGTCTATGGACGGGATAGGGAAAAAGGACAGGGAGGCGAGGTTTTGATCTATGTTAAGGAGACTCTTCAAAGCCAAGAAGTTGACCTTAAGAGCAATTTACTGGAATGTGTGGGGTCAAAATGACCCTTTCTGCCTTAATGTCTTTTATGTTGTTTGGCATTTACCGACCACCAAATGCTACAAACATATTTTATTCAGAATTTGTGAGGATACTTAAAATGTTTGAAGGAAAGGAAGTACTGCTAATGGGTGATTTTGATTTAAACTGGTTAGATAAGTTAGATAGAAAGAAATTAAAGAAATTTGCTTATTCATTTCAAATGGATCAAATCATTGAGGAGCCCAAATGGATGACAAAAAATTTGCAAACACCAATACACCTGATCTTCACAAATATACCATAGAGAATAGTGCGCAAGTATAATCTGCTAACAGGACTATCTGATCATAATCTTACTGTAGTCTCTACGAAGCTCAGTCAAGTGCGCTTGAAAAGTCAACATCAACTAATAAAAGTTAACAATATATCATTTATCCCAAAGAAAGATTTAGCCTTGCTAGAAAATTACATAAAGGAAACAAAGTGTAATGAAATAACACAAAACAAAGGATGTGAACAGATGTGAAAACATATAATATCAACTTTGAAAAGTGTTCTATTAAAATTCACAAAAACAAAAAAGAAACAAACAAAAACGCAGACTTTACCATGGCTTAATGAGGAATTAAGGAAATTGATGAAAAGACGGGATGCGGCAATGAAAAAATTTGTTAGATCTGGGTTAACGACAGATAATCAAATATATAAAAACCTGAGAAATAAAGTCACGGTCGAGCTCAGAAGTTTAAAAGCAAGATTTTTTAAAACTTAATCAAAGATACAAAAGGAAATAATAAAGCACTATGGAATCAGGTCTCTGCTTTTTGCAGATGATGTGGTCATTTTGGCTTCATCAAAACATGATCTACAGCTTTCGCTGGAGCGGTTCACTGCCGAGTGTGAAGCGGCTGGGATGAAAATCCGCACCTCCAAATCCGAGGCCATGGTGTTGAGCCAAAAAAGGGTGGGGTGCCTTCTCCGGGTCAGAGATGAGGTCCTTCCCCAAGTGGAGGAGTTTAAGTATCTGGTGGTCTTGGAGCGGGAGATCGATAGACGGATTGGTAGGGGAACTACAGTTATGCGGGCGCTGTACCGGTCTGTCGTAGTGAAGAGAGAGCTGAGCCGAAAGGCGAAGCTCTCGATTAACCGGTCGATCTACGTTCCTACCCTCATCTATGGTCACGAACTCAGGGTGGTGCGGCTGAAATGAGTTTCCTCCGTAGAGTGTCTGGGCTCTCCCTTAGAGATAGGGTGAGAAGCTCGGTCACCAGGAGGGGCTCAGAGTAGAGCCGCTGGTCCTCCACATCGAGAGGAGTCAGTTGAGGTGGCTCGGGCATCTGGTCAGGATGCCTCCTGGACGCCTCCCTGGTGAGGTGTTTCAGGCACGTCCCACCGGGAGGAGGCCCAGGGGAAGGCCCAGGACACGCTGGAGGGACTATGTGGCCTGGGAACGCTTTGGGATTCCTGGCAAGCAGCTGGCCCACGTGGCTGGGGAGAGGGAAGTCTGGGTCTCTTTGCTTAAGCTGCTGCCCCCACTACCCGACCCCAGATAAGCGTAAGAAAATGGATGGATGGATGGATGGAATACTATGGACAAATTACTTGGAAAAGAGAAAAATATCTGTTGTGACCCACAGCTTAAAATTGATGGTGTCATAAAAAATAGTTTTGATGTTGCTATGAAATTTAATGACTACTTCATTGATTCAGTTTGAAAATTAGTACAACCTCTATCAGCATCTGTTCCTCCTGAACCTTCTCATTATGAAAATTCTTTTTTCAGACTGGTTGCTGTAAATAGTGATAAAGTGGAAAACGTAATTACAAAATTGAACAACAGTAAGGCCAAAGATGTGGACAGGATGGACAGTTTATTTTTAAAACAAAGTAAGATTGTCAATTTTAGAAGGTATTTTCCCAGATGTGTTGAAAATTGCCATTGTCACCCCTGTCTTTAAATCAGGGGATAAACAAGAGATCAGTAACTATCGACCAATCAGTATACTTTCTGCTATCTCCAAGGTATATGAGAAGGCAAGGCAAGGCAAGGCAATTTTATTTGTATAGCACACTTTCAACAACAAGGTAATTCAAGGTGCTTTACATGATTAGAGGTTAAATGAAAACAGCATTAAAACACAAAGCATAAAAAGTAAAAACAGCAATAAAGGAAGAAGCACACACAGATACTTCAAGGCATTAAACAGCAAGAAACATTAACAAAACATGATACATCAAAACATTACTCAAATGCAGCTCTAAACAGATAAGTTTTTAGTTCCGTGCCTGATCAGTAGTTTCTAGCTGGATTAACTGAAGCGTGTGCTGACTGTTGATTGTTCCTCTTTAGGTCCAAAAGTAATTACTTCTGTTTTGTTTCTATTCAGCTGGAGAAAGTTATGGCACATCAATTCATTGATTTGCTCGATGCATTTACTTAGGGTTTGAATTGGTTCAAAGTCACCTGGCGACATCGTAATGTAAAGCTGAGTATCATCTGCATAGTTATGGTAGCTAATCGTGTTGGTTGTTATAATCTGGGCTAGTGGGAGCATGTAGAAATTGCTTTTATCAAAACAATATTGTACACATGAGAGGTGAATGAGATCATAATCATGAGGCTAGATTTGTATGTAGATGTGTAATGTGTGTGTTGACTGGGTGTGTGTATGTAGGGGCTGTGATGTGAAGGTTAGTTGATGTCACCGATGTCTTTTCAGAGATGACATAGTCTGAATTCTTTCCTTTTCTCTGGCCTTTATTTAACATTCCTCTTCGGTAACGACACGTTTTTCACACATATAACTTCTTCTTCTGTCTTCTGTTGGAAAGGTGTTTTCACTCTAATTTAAAGCCTCTCTTAAAGGAACAGACACACATTTAATTTATGACCCCTGGGCTCTCTCTGAGCTCTCATTTCACCTTCCCGCGTGCTCGTTCATTTCTGTAAAAAGGAGCAATAAGAACAACAAACAACAATTATATATTTTAACAGCGAGACGTCGTTTGCTGGACTCAGTTCTAGTAACTGAGCCCAGATCTATGTCAGCTCAAAGTCTTTATTGAAAGTTGAGTTTCCATGAAACTCCTCCCACATAGATCTTCGTTCACAGAATGGTCACAGCTTCTTCACATAAGGAACACATGATGTACCACATTCTTCTTGATTGTTCACTGTTTCTAAGTGTTTCCACATGCACTACAAAATTAAACCCTCATACAACATTTACAGAATTTCTATCTCTTCACTACTCAAACTAGAAAACCAGGTATATTACTTCTTAGGTTAACCCACTGCTGCAATCTGGTGGCCAAAAGGAAATAAATAACTAAATTCAAACTAGACAAATGAATAAACTATTCTCATTTTCTTATAGATAAATCTATTATCCAACAGAACCATAATTATGTTGCAATATCTATAACAATATCTGAAAGATATAACATCCTCCCCCCGCCAAGAACAAAGTTCATAAATCAAATCGCTAAAGGATACAGTAGTTGAACTGCTCTTTTTAATATTGTTCCATCTGAGGTGCACACAGCAAAATATCTCACAAGTCCATCTCTTGCTTTGAAGACCTCTTTCACCCTGCCAATTTTCCAGATTTGGCATGGCATCTTGTCATCTTCGATCAGGACAAGAGCATTCAGATCTCAAGTCAAGCAGGTAGTCCTTCTTCCAAGAGGTCCAGAAGTCATTGAGAAGCCTTTGTTGATACTTCCATCTGCGAGTCAACTCTTCTCGGGTGGAACTCAACTTTCCTACTTGGAATGGTTTTGGAGGCAAGGCTGAAAGCCTTTCACCAATTAGAAAGTGGCTTGGAGTCAGAGGTTGAGGTTCTTCAGGTTAATTGTAGACAAATATAAGGGGCCTCGAGTTAATTTGCACTGATGTGATTATACGTGACTCTGTGACGGGGTAAGCCGTATTGCGTCATTTCTCGTTGTTGCGTTCCGTGGAGCTGTTTGGTGTTCAGACTCTCTTGTATTGATCTTGTTTTCTCTGTGCTGAGGCCTCTCTAAGTTATTTTAACATACAAACACACTAAAACACACGTTTTGTGGTGGTATACTTTACGTTTTGTGAACTCCTTGTGTTTCACACAGTTTTTCTTGGGGTGGTAAGGTCTCGCTAGCTCAGTTAGCTTAGCTTCATTGCGGCTATGACTACTCTTCTCTCTCCTGTCTCTAACTCTTCTCTTCTCTCTTGCTCTCTCTGTCAGATGTTTAGTTACTTCCCTGCCTCCTTTAGTGATAATGGTAACTGTAATAAATGTAATATTTTTGTAGCTTTGGAGGCGAGGGTATCAGAATTAGAAGCACGGCTCCGCGCTGTTGAAAAACCAGCAGATAGCCAAATCCCATTAGCCAGCGCGGAGCAAACAAGGATACAACCCCCTAGCCGTCCTCCGGTAGAGCCCACGCAGCCGGGACCTCAGGCCGGCTGGGTGATTGTACGTAGGAAGCATATTTCTAGGACCCAGCCCACGGGCCACCACCAACCGGTCCACGTTTCTAACAGATTTTCCCCGCTCAGCGACACACCCGCTGAGAAGCCGATCCTGGTAATTGGCAGCTTCATAGTCAGAAACGTGGCATTAGAGACACCATTGACCATAGTCAAATGTTTGCCAGGGGCCAGAACGGGCGACATCAAATCCTACCTGAAACTGCTGGCTAAAGATAAGCGTAAATACAGTAAGATGGTTATTCACGCTGGCGGTAATGACACCCGGTTACGCCAATCGGAGGTCACTAAAATTAGGGTTGCTTCGGTGTGTAAGTTTGCCAAAACAATGTCCGACTCGGTAATCTTTTCTGGTCCCCTGCCTGATCGGACCAGTGACGACATGTTTAGCCACATGCTGTCATTCCATCAATGGTTGTCTAGGTGGTGTCCTGCAAATGATGTGGGCTACATTGATAACTGGAGAACATTTTGGGGAAAACCTGGTCTGATCTGGAGAGACGGCATCCATCCCACTTTGGATGGAGCAGCTCTTCTTTCTAGGATTATAGCCAAATTTATTAGTCCTCCAAAACACTGACAACCCAGGGTCCAGACCAGGAAGCAGAGTCATAGTTTAACCCACCTCTCTGCTGCTTCTGTACTGTTACCCACCCATTACCCTATAGAAACAGTGTCTTGCCCACGGCCAAAATTAAATGGATTAAAAGTTAAGCCAACAAAAGCAAATTATGGAAATCTCATATAGATAAATACACTTTGACTGAACAGAAAAATAAATCTATTAAATGTGGTTTATTAAATATAAGATCTCTCTCCTCAAAGACTTTGTCAGTAAATGACTTGATTTGTGATAATCACATTGATTTGCTTTGTCTCACAGAAATCTGGTTGCAGCAGGAGGATTATGTCAGTATAAATGAGTCAACTCCTTCCAGTCATTTAAATTTTCACATTCATAGAAATACTGGGCGAGGAGGAGGAGTTGCAACCATTTTTCGTTCTGATTTACTAATTAATCCCAGACCAATTGATAGCTACAGTTCTTTTGAACATCTAACCCTTAATTTTCCTCAACCAAGTTGCACAAAGTTGTTTGTGGTTTTGTATTGTCCAACTCTCAATTCTTGGATCAGATCTCACAATTTTTATCTGATTTAGTATTAAATACTGATAGGGTCATTATAGTGGGGGACTTCAATATTCATTTGGATACTGAAAGTGATAGCCTAAATGCAGCCTTTAATGCTATTTTAGACTCAATTGGCTAAACACACTTTGGACCTTGTACTGACATACGGTACTGAGTGTGAGGAAATAACAGTCCACAAGAATTTAAAATAGCTGTAACTAAACCTTTACTCAAGAAACCTTCCCTTGATCAAGATGACTTTGTGAATTACAGACCTATATCTAACCTTCCTTTCTTATCCAAAGTCCTTGAGAAAATTGTTGCTAATCAAGTCTGTGAGCATCTAAACAGTAACGAGCTGTTTGAAGAGTTTCAGTCAGGTTTTAGAGCTCATCATAGCACTGAAACAGCACTGGTGAAGGTTACTAATGATATTCTCATGGCCTCAGATAATGGACTTATGTCTGTTCTGGTTTTGTTAGATCTCAGTGCTGCTTTTGACACAGTCGATCATAATATTCTCTTAGAAAGGCTTGAACATGTTGCAGGGATCAAAGGAACATCACTAGGCTGGTTTAAATCATATTTGTCTGATAGATTCCAGTTTGTTCATCTAAATGATAAATCTTCTTCACTCTCAAGGGTTACTTGTGGAGTTCCACAGGGTTCTGTGCTTGGACCAATTCTGTTCACCATATATATGCTCCCAATTGGTAGAATCATTAGACAGCATGGGATGATACACAACTATATTTATCCATAAATCCTGATGAACCCAGTCAGTTAGGTAGATTACAGGCATGTCTGGAAGACATAAAAACATGGATGACTCTAAACTCTTTGCTCTTAAATTCTGACAAGACAGAAGTTGCTGTCTTTGGACCAGAAGTTCTAAAACAGAAACTGATTAGTCAATCACTTCATCTGGATGGCATTAAATTGGCCCCCAGTAATAACATAAAGAACCTCTGCGTTATTTTTGACCAAGACTTGACATTTAAATCCCATATTAAACAGGTTTCTAGGATTTCCTTCTTTCACCTCCGGAATATTGCTAAATTCGAAACATCCTGTCCAGGAGTGATGCTGAGAAACTAGTCCATGCATTTGTTACCTCAAGGCTGGACTAGTGTAATTCTTTACTATCAGGTAGTCCACAAAATGCCATTAAAAGCCTTCAGTTGATCCAAAAAGCGGCAGCAAGAGTTCTGATGAATATTAAAAAGAGATCACATTTCTCCTGTTTTAGCTTCCCTTCATTGGCTCCCTGTTAAATCCAGAATAGAATTTAAGATCCTCCTTCTTACATACAAAGCCCTTAATAATCAGCTCCATCATACATCAGAGATCTGATTGGTCCTTATGTTCCTAACAGAGCCCTTTGCTCTCAGACTGCAGGTTTACTTGTAGTTCCTAGGATTTCTAAAAGTAGAATGGGAGGCAGATCTTTTAGTTATCAGGCTCCTCTCCTGTGGAACCAGCTCCCAGCTTTAGTCCGTGAGGCAGACACTCTGTTTACTTTTAAGGCCAGGCTTAAAACTTTCCTTTTTAAAAAAGCTTATAGTTAGAGTGGCTAAGGTCATCCTGAGCTAGCTCTGTAGTTATGCTGCTATAGGCTTAGACTACTGGAGGACAGACTGACCAATTTTCTTCACTCTGCTACTTCCTTTTTCTCCTACGACTCTCCAGTTGTATTATAGTACATTCTGTTATTTCGACTGGTAACTGTTTTCTCTCAGTGTTTTTCTCTCCATAGAAGATATACCTGGTCTGGTATCCTGCTTGGCTGCAATGCCCTGTTGGACGGGGGGCATCGACTAGGATGATGCTCCCAGTAACTGAACATCCACTGTGTCCTGTTATCAACTTTTTACTTTCTGTAACATAGAAAGTTCTCTTATATCGGATCTTCTGTTCCTTCTGTGTTTCTGCTCTGTCTTCTCAAACCCCCAGACGGTCGTGGCAGATGGCCGCTCCTACTGAGCCTGGTTCTGCTGGAGGTTTCTTCCTGTTAAAGGGGAGTTTTTCCTCTCCACCGTCGCTACATGCTTGCTCAGTATGAGGGATTGCTGAAGGCTTGCTGTGGTTGGAAAGTCTGCATCAACGGGGCCCAACCTCACGCCAATGACTGACGCAATCTGCTGGGATTCCTTAAATAGGAAACTTTTTAACTGATTGGAATGTTTGTATAAATGTATTGAAATGACTTCTTGTTAAGTGCCTTGAGATGACATATGTTGTGAATTGGCGCTATATAAATAAACTGAATTGAAATTGAAAAGCCGCCCCACCAGGCTGCTCTTTCCACTATCTACTTCCACGTGATCATCTTTTTAGAAAAATATTTCTGTAATTCTGACTCCTCGATATTTTCCCATAGAGCTTTAAGATCTTGGTCAGCTCGCTTAAAGGTTCTTGCATTATCTGAGTAGACAACTCTGCACAACCCTCTTCTGGAAATGAATCTCCTGAATGCCAGAAGGAACTTCTCTGTTTACATGCTTGACATCAACTCCAAGTGGATAGCACGTGTAACTGCACAGGTAAACAACGCTATATATGAAAATAGGTCCAGCAAACTCCACTCCTACTGTTTGAAACGGAGGTGCTTCTGTGATCATGTCTCTTGGGAGAGGTGCTTTCACCTGCTTAGCAGCCTTCACTCTAAATCGTTTGCATACAGGACAAGCTGCCATAGTTCTTTTTGCCATTTGCCAGGCTCGTGGAATCCAGTATTTTTCTCTCAGTTGCACTAAGGTGTCACTCAGACCAGAATGCTTAATTTGTTCATGACTTAGCTATATGAGCATTTCTCACAGCCTGTTGTTTGGAGGTAATATAACTGGATGTCGTTCACTGAAACTCATATTTGAACTTTCGAGCCTCCCTCCCACACAGAGCAAACCACCTTTATCCAAAAATGGTTTGAGGTCTTTAATCTTCGATTCCTTGTGAATTTCCTTTCCTGCCCTGATCTCCAGCAACTCTTTGTGATAATGTTCATCTTGCACAGTTGAAACCCAGTATCTTTCTGCGTCTTCTATCCCCTCAGCATTAAGTTCTCCTTGTGTCTTTGGATTACAATGAATATTGTGAACAAACCGTTTAATCCATGCGGTGATTCTGAACACAAATTTTAGCTTGCTGTATTTTTCCAGTTGTAACAGCAGGAATTTTTGAGGAATGTTAACAGTGTTGCTCAGATGAACTGTGACTTGTTGCTGTTTGAGCTCGTTTTCCATTTCTCCTTTGTGAGACTCTTCATTATCCTGTTCTTACTGCTCTAGTTTTTGAGAGCGAAGGTCCTGACCACCAGAGCTCCTCTTCTTTTAGTCTTGAGGCAGTCAGACCTCAAGACTAAGACTCTGATGTTGTCAGCGACTGGATTTCCACCACTCTGTTATCCACAAACGGTTTCCATTATTGTGCTGAGCTTTTAATCCATTGAATTACTGTCATTGAATCTGTAACCATAGCACCATAAGCCTTTTCGCTGGCATCGCTGAATACGTGAAGCAGCTTGTCTTGTCCGCCTTGTCCCATGACAGCTCCATACCACCTAGGGATGACGATTTGAGGAAGATGGAACAATTCCTTGCACCATCGTTGCCATCTTGCCGACAGGTCATCTGGCAGCTTCTCGTCCCAACTAATGCCTCTCTGCCACATGTCCTGAAAAAGACACTTTACTCTTATAGTGAATGGGGTTAGAAACCCAATAGGGTCAAATATCTTAGATGATGACCTCAGGACACTTCTTTTTGTGTCTTCTCTTTTCTGGAAAATGTCCATCAGGTGTTCAAAGCTGAAAACAAAGTCGTCAGTCTCTGGCCTCCACACAAGACCAAGCACCTTTAACACACAGCTGTGCTCTTCAGATTCCGACGTAAAGTTAAATCCTGATTGCATCCAATAGTCTTTCACTTCAGGAGAATTCGTGGTCCATTTACATAGGTTCATGCTAGCTGCAGCCAAGATCTCTTTTGCATCCTTAGTGACTGCACAGGCTTCTTCTACATCCTTGGTGCTGGCAATAAAGTTGTCCACATATAGACAGCCCTTGAGAAGCTCAACAGCAGCTGGGTGATTTGTCTGATACATTTCTAAGTGGGTCCTGACCGTAGGTGCCAGAAAGAATGGGCTTGATGATACACCAAATACCACTCGTGTCATTCTATAGGTGCAATGTTCTGTATCTTGTCCTCTTTTGCTACTGATATTTGTAAGAAGGCCTTGGTAATATCAGCAGTGAATGCAATTGGGTTCAACCTAAACTTCAATAGAATATTTAAAAGGTCAGGGTTTAGGTTTGGGCCAGTAAGCAGACAGTCATTCAGAGAAGGACAGCATTTTTCATGTGAAGAAGCATCAAAAACTACCCTTAGTTTGGTTGTCTTCTTGTCATCTCTTATTACAGCATAGTGAGGTAGGTAGTATGTGACTCTGCTATAGTGTGCTTCGTCTGACTGTTCAACTTCGGGCACCTTCTCACATATTCCTTCTTGAAGGTAGTCGTTGATCACTTCTTTGTATCTCCAAAATAAGCTCACATCAGCTTTCAGTTTCCTTTTCAGCCCTTGAGCGATTCTCTTGTTGTCTGGAAGTGCAGGTGTATCTTGTCGCTATGGCAACCTCACCTTATAGCGACCTTCTCTGAGAGTTAGGGACTTATTCACTTATTCAGACACTCTTGGGCTTCCATATCCTACTTTTTCATATTTGGTTTATTGGTGATGCCCAGCGATTCTATCTCCCAGAAGGCACGGAGCTGTTCATGAACATGTGTGTCCTCTTCAACACCTACTTTCATGCACATTGTCTCATTCATACTGGACATTAAAACTGGGCCTTGTACTGTCCATCCAAATATTGTCTCTATGGCCACTAAAGACCCTGACGGTCTTTCAATTCTCCCAGTCACTACTTCCCAGTAGTAATCTGCACCAATGAGAACAGACAGCTCCCTCCAGCTCATCATCTGTGTTGCCGGACGTGTCAGCTACCATCAGGCCTTTCTTCTTCATCTGCAGTCTCATTTGCTCTCCAGGAACATGCATTATTGCAGAGCTCACCTGTGGGGTCTCGATGGCTTCTATCTCCAAACCCTATTCCTCTCCGGCTGCATTTTGCAGAATTAACCTTACAACATTACGCTGTATTTTTGTTGGTGCATCACTGCCAAAGGTGTGTAGCTTCAAAGTCTCTCTTTTTACAACTGGCAGCCTCAATGTTTCCACATGTCTTTCTAATATGAAACTACGTTGACTTTCTCCATTTATCAGGCATCTGATTTTCATTTTTCTAATATATGCAGTCACTGTTTGCAGGAAAACTGTGCTATTCTGTCTTCCTAATTGTGTTCCAAGTGTGTGTGGAGCCACTGAAGATATTACTGTGTCCGAGGGTTCTGGATTTCCCTTCTCTGGTTCAGTCTTTTCCCCTTCTCCTCACATAGTTGGATGATGTCTTTGGTCGCATAAGCTGCAGGTGATATTCTTAGATCTGCAGAATTTTGCCAGATGACCTTGGCCCAAACATACAAAACACCGTCCCGTTTTTTTAAATTTGTCTTTACGCCAGGTGAGGATGTTTTCAGTTCGGACTTGTGACTTGAACTATTGCAAAACACACATCCTCGTGAAGCCTTTAGAAGGCTGGTGTGGAGAGCTGCTGCTGAGGGAATGTTGTGTTTCCTGAATCTTCTGTTCACCTCATCCGGTTGGTAGTGTTTCTGGTATGATGACTGGTCTATATTAAAGTTGCTTGTTTTTGTCAGATGCATAGCACGTTCTCTGCTCTCAACCTCTTGCTTTAAAAAAGTAGTTCGTTTTAGAACCTTAAATTCTTGTGCTTTATTTGTGCGGGTATAAGCAGGAGCAAGGTATTCTGGGATTAACTGGAGTAATATTGGGCAGACCAGGCTACCATACGAGTCAGTCTCCACTCCGAGGGATTCCAACCCTCTGATCTGGACTTCGCATTCATCATAAAGCTGCCTTAATGCACAAACATCTGAGGACCTTTTCACAGGGGTCATATTTAACAGTTTATTCATGTGTGCAGTGACTATCAAGTCTTCCAAATCTGTCCTTCAGCATTTCTATAGCAATGTTGTAGTTAGCTTCAGTTATCTTCACGCCTGCTATGGCCTTAGCAGCTGGCCACACAAGGTACGATTTGAGGTAGGTGAACTTTTCTGTTTAGTTCATGTCATCGTTTTCGTGAATAGCGGACTCAAACTGTTCCCAGAATTCCTGCCACTTTGATATGTCACCATCATATTTATTTATGTAGAGATTTGGTAACTTCACGGACTGTCTATTTACTCTGCTGGAATGTGCACTTACGTCACTTAACCGTGCTGAGCCCCGCGCTGAGAGAGTTTCGTTTCTTTCAATGATTCTTGTTGTTCTGCTTTTCCAAAGGTTAAGATGATCACGATAATCCACAGTTTTTACAATATCTGCCTCCAGTTCGTCCATCGGTATCTTTCCTTCTACTTCCTTTTCTAATTCCAGAAGATTCTTCTCTTTTGCGGCTAACATGGAGTTCTTGTAAACGGTCACAACTTACTTCATCTTGACCGATCGCCTCTTCTACAGTGCGCAGTAATTTTGTGGTCGAAGCCCGAATCACTCCACGTTTCTGTTTCAATCTCTGCAAAAGCTCCGCCATCCTGTCTGGCTTCTTTAACAACGGTTAGCTGCAGCTATCAGTTGACTCATTAGATCTTTTCTTTTCTTACTTCTTTCCCGGGTTTCGGCACCAAAATGTGATGTGAGTCTGAATTCTTTCCTTTTCTCTGGCCTTTATTTTACATTCCTATTTGGTAACGGCACGTTTTTCTCTAACATACAACTTCTTCTAGTGGCCTAGCCAGTCTCCAGGCCTAAATCCATTAGAAAATATTTGGAAGGAGCTGAAACTCCATGTTGCTCAGCAACAACCCTGAAACCTGACAGATCTAGAGAAGATCTGTGTGGAGGAGTGGGCCAAAATCCCTGTTACAGTATGTGCAAACGTGGTCAAGAACTACAGGAAACCTTTGACCTCTGTAATTGCAAACAAAGGCTTCTGCACCACTTAACACTGATTTTCTCAGGTGTTCAAATACTTATATGCAGCAATAAAAAACGAATCAGTTCTTTAAAAATCACAGTGGAAATGCACCAAGCATGTGAATTTCAGACCCCTCCTTAATTTCTAAGTGGGAGAACTTGCAAAATCGCTGGGTGTTCAAATAATTATGTTTCCCACTGTATATAGGAGGGTTTAACAGGCTAATTTTGAGTTGGTCTGTCACATAAATCCAGATAAAATGAATTGAAGTTTGTGGTTGCAACATGACAACGGTGAAAATGTGAAAGGATATGAATATTTTTTCAGAGCACTGTATTTCAAAATTTTCCCTAATGATTTTTATCTGCTTGCCTCACAGAAAATCACCTTTGACCAATACAGACGGGTCGTAAGTTAAAGCATTCACCACATGTTAACTCTTTGTTGGTTTGGCCAATGATAGCAAATCACTGAAATAGTATTGGCTGAGGATTTCAGACTGACAGCAGTTTGGAGAATTAAAAATACCTCTGATTTTTTCCCCTAATGTACTAAATGACATTTTGTGCTCATATTTTTTAGAACATGTTCTACCAGCAAGCCATCATGAGATCCAAAGTCAAATCTAGTGTTTCCCTTGGAGCGTAAGTTATTCTGGTGCTGGTTTATTGGAGACTAGAGAGCAAATCATAGAGACTATCTCCTATCATATAACTTTATACATTAGTACATTACAGCCTCAATATTGAGCTTTGCTTTATCAAATTGATTAAGAAATCATTCAACTAGTTTTGAGCTTTCTGACTGGCCTGCAGACAGTGGATCCTCACAAAAGAAGACAGGAGAGCGAGCCACCAACTTTGTTGCAGACTGTACAATTATTGCTGTCATTTTCATGGATATTCCTCTCCCTGGGCAGCCACCTTATTGTGGTGGGAGGCTTTGAGTGACTCAGTATTCCGATGAGCTAAGTTGTTGTGGCTTTTTGTCCCTGGTGGAGTCACCCATGGCAAAAAGTCTTGGGTGGAGGATCAGACAAAGCGCAGCCTAAAACCCCTTATGACGAGCAGCATCAGGGGACTCTGTGTTCCCTTTCCCGGATGGGGCCCCACTCTGGAGCCAGACCTGGAGGTGGGGCACGTTGGTGAGTAGCTGGTGGCCGGGCTTTTACCCATGGGGCCTGGCCGGGCTCACCTCGAACAGGCAACATGGACTCCCCTCCATGGGCTCACCACCTGTGGGAATGGCCAAAGGGTTCGGGTCCAATGTTAGATGGGTGGTGGCCAAAGGCGGGTACCTTGGCGGTCTGATCCTTGCCTTTAGAAGCCGGACGTGGAACGTCACCTCTCTAGGTGGGGAAGGAGCCGGAGCTGGTGTGCGAGGTCAAGAGGTGCCGACTGGAGATTGTTGAACTTAACTCGATGCACCCCTCTGGCTCTGAAACCCGTCTCCACGAGAGGGGTTGGACTCTTTTCCACTATGTAGTTGCCCCCACTGAGAGGCGCTGAGCATGGGTTGGGCATACTTGTTGCCTGTATTTTGGGGGATTACTCCAGTGAACAAGAGAGTAGCCTCCCTTTGCCTATGGGTGGGGGGGACATGTCCTGACTGTTGTTTGTGGTTATGCGCCAAATAGCAGATTAGATTACTCACCCTTTTTTGGAGTCCTTGGAGGGGGTGTTGGAGAGTGCTCCTCCCAAGGACTCCCTTGTTCTGCTGAGGGATTTCAGCACTCACATGGGCAATGACATTGAGACCTAAAGAGGTGTGGTTGGGAGGAATGCCCCCCCCCCCCCCCCCCCGATCTGAACCACAGCGGTATTTTGTTAATTGACTTCTGTGCTCCACACGGCTTGTCAATAAAGAACATCATGTTCAAAGAACACACTTCTTAATACACCACCATGATTGAAAAGGAGCAGGAAGAAGAAAATCTTATAAAACCTGTCCCTTTCTTGAACATAAAAAATAACACAGATAGATTGTCTGTCAGTCAAGTACTTGACAATAAACACTCAATATCAAATATAAGAGTCATATTTCACCCATCTGTCTCCATGATAATTTCAAATCAGCAAGTTAAAGCTTTGAACACGTCCCCGGGGAGGCGGGGGACAATGACCCTCAATGACAATGAGCCTCCGTGCCTCCATTGTCGAGGCGGCTGACTGGAGCTGTGGCTTTAAACTGGTCGGTGCGTGTTGCGGCTGCAACCCCCAAACCTGCTGGTGGACACCTGCGGTGAGGGATGCTGTCAAGTTGAAGAAGGTTTCCTATTGGGTCTTTTTCACCTGTGTGACCCCAGAACCAGCTGATAGGTACCGGCGGGCCAAAATGAATGTGGCTTGGTTGGTCCCTGAGGCAAAAGTTTGGTCGTGGGAGGAGTTCCGTGATGCCATGAAGAAAAACTTCTGTATGGCTTCGAGGCAATTCTGGTCCACCATCCGACGTCTCAGGAGGAGGAAGCAGTGCACCACCAACACTGTTAACTGTGGGGATGTTGTGACACTGACCTCGACTCAGGGTGTCATGGGTCGGTGGACAGAGTACTTCGAAGACCTCCTCAATCCCACCAGCACGCCTTCCAATCTGGAAGCAGAGTCTGGGGACTTTGGGTCGTGCTTTCCAATCTCTGGTGCTGAGATCACTGAGGTGGCTAAAAAGGTCCTCGGTGTCAAGGCTCCGAGGTTGAAAAAGATTTGCTCAAAGTTCCTTAATGCTCTGGATATTGTGGGGCTGTCTTGGTTAATGCAGTTTTGCATTATTGCCTGGACATCAGGGGCAGTTCCCTTGTATTGGCAGACCGGGGTGATAGTCGCCCTATTTAAAAAGGGGGACCGCAGAGTGTGTTCCAACTACATGGGGATCACACTTCGGAGCCTCCCTGGTAAGGTCTATTTAGGGTTTCTGAAGAGAAGGGTCCGGTAGATAATCAAGCCTCAAATTTAGGAGGAACAGTGCGTTTTTTGTCTTAGCTGTGAAACACTGGACCAGCTCTACACCTTCAGCAGGGTATTGGAGAGAGCATGGGAGTTCATTCAACCAGTCTACATGCGTTTTGTGGACTTGGAGAAGGCATTCAACCGGTGTTTGACCATGTCCCTCAGGGAGTCCTGTGGGGGGTATTCTGGGAGTATGGGGTACCAGGCCTCTTGATATGGGCTGGTATGTCCCTGTACGACTGTCAGGGCTTGGTTCACATTACTGGCAGTAAGTCGGGCTTGTTTTTGGTGAGAATTGGATTCTGCCAAGGTTGCCCTTTATCACCGATTCTGTTCATAACTTTTATGAACAGGATTTCTAGGTGCAGCCGAGGTGTTGAGGGGATCCATTTTGGTGGTTTAATAGTCGGGTCTCTGCTTTTTGTGGATGATGTGGTCCTGTTGGCTTCATCAGAACGTGATCTACACCTTTTGCTGGAGCAATTTGCAGTCTAGTGTGAAGCAGCTGGGATGAGAATCAGCACCTCCAAATCCGGGACCATGGTCTTGAGCCGGAAAAGGATAGAGTTCCTTCTCTGGGTCAGGGATGAGGTGCTGACCCAAGTGGAGGAGTTTAAGTATCTGGGGGTCTTTTTCATGAATGAGGAAAAAATGGAACTGGAGATTGATTGGCATATTGGTGCTGCAGCTACAGTGATGCGTGCGCTCCACTGGTCTGTCGTGGTGAAGTGAGAGCTGAGGCAAAAGTTTAAGCTCTCAATTTACGGTTCCTACTCTCATCTATGGTCACGAGCTCTGGATAGCGACTGAAAGAACGAGATCAAGGATACAAGCGGCTGAAATGAGTTTCCTCCCCATAATGTCTGGGCTCTCCCTAAGCGGCGTGTAACGTCTGCTAAGCAGAATACGCAGCTGATAGCCGCCTTTATAGTCAATGGGAGCATTTTCACCGGGTGCGAAGCGGCGCGAATCAACCCAAGTGTTGTGTTGCGGCCCTCTCCTAAATTTACGAGGCAGGTCTATTTTTTAAGCTCAGCAGTTTAGATCAGGCCAGACCAGACAGGAAATGAAACAGGGAAGCAATGAAAATAATCCAGAAATTTTCAAAATAAAAGACATGTACGGATTTCCGAATACTTTACTACAAAAATGCAAAAACAAAACATCACTACCTGTGACACCAGGGTTGAAGTCAGTTGGTCTGTGGGTTTAATTTGTTGGTTTTTATCATGGACGATTAGAATTTAATCCTTTGTTTGGAGAATCACCCAGTTTATATGATACCAGTGATCAATTTTACAAGGACAACATGAAAAAAGAGAAGGCATGGACAGAAATATCTGCGGTTTTGGAAGTGGATGACGACATTTTTTCCCCTAGATACTACCCTTTAAGTTATGCAATTGCAAATCTCCTGAGATTCCGTGATCTCCCGGGACCAGCTGGGTGGAACACTTTCGCAAGTCATACGCGTCTAAAATGCACCCACTGGGAAGGGACACGCTGCTGAATTCGCGAGTAAAACGCGTCTATTACGTTACGTGCCTCTTACACGTCCGGTGGAAAGCAGGGCTTAGAGATAGGATGAGAAGCTCGGTCATCCGGGAGGTGGCTCAGACACACCGAGAGGATCCAGTTGAGGCGGCTCGAGGATTTGGTTAGGACGGACGCCTCCTTGGTGAGGTGTTCTGGGCATGTCCCATCGGGAGGAGACCCAGAGGAAGACCCAGGACACGCTGGAGGGACTATGTTTGTCTGGTGGTCTGGGAACACCTTGGGATTTCCTCAGATGAGCTGGAGAGAGGGAAGTCTGGCTCTCTCTGCTTAAGCTGCTGTCCCCGAGACCCGATCCTGGATAAGCGGAAGTCAATGATTCACTCTGGGATGGTTCCTATACAGAAAATGGAAACTGTACTCACTTGTGCATCAAAATCTTACATTTCCACTGATGCAGATATGACTCTGAGCTAACAAATCTCAGCAAGTACCACAGAATGAGCTGCTAAGGCACCAAATGACCATTAAATGCTGCTTCTTTGCATTCAAAACCAGATATTAGCAGGTGTTTATGGATTTTTGCAGCAATGTAAAATATATTGAGTTGCTGTGGTGGAAAAGGCCTAACAGTATTTGTGCTTCTGCAGGTTGGTCAAGTATATCACCTCCTACAAAAACCACGATGCTTTCCTGGCTCCTTGTCTCCCCAGCAATCCTTGGCAAACAGACCATGATGCATACTGGACTCTTAACATGAGAAGGTGAACATCTTAATTTTGTGTATTTTTATAAAAAATGTTGGATGCCCTGTCTTTATAAAGACATCTGTTTAAATTTAGCTACAGTCACACAAAACTGGAACATCTTCCGGTAGAAGATGACAGAGGCCTCGACATACTCCTGGTTCCAAGGAGAGAGGACAGCTGTCCTGATTCTCAGAATCACAAACATCATTATGCTTTTTTTAACTGAAATATGCTAGTGCATCATTAATCATCTTGACTTTTTCATAAGTCTAACTTAAAAGATGAAGGTATAAGATGGTATCATCATCCACATTCAGCACTGGAAAATAGTTTGTAGGATACTTGCTGTACTCCAAACTGTGTAATTGCAAGGCTGGCTCTTTGTTCCCAGGGTCGAAGTTCCCACTAAGATGAGAGTGGAGCGCTGGTCCTTCAGCTTGTTTGAACTCCTGACTGACCTGCGAGGCCGTGACGATTTTAAGATCTTCTTAAAAAAGGAGTTCAGCGGTATGTTGCTGCAGCTTCCCATGCAAGGATTCTATCTTCTTCAGCTCTGCTTTTGAAGATTTGCAAGTGTATTGATATTATTATTTCAATTCAAATTAGTTTATTTATGTAGTCAACCATAACATTTAAATTTCCAGACTGGAGCAATGGGCTGGCATTACAAGATCAGCCCTAAATTGGTTCTGTTCTTACTTTAATGACAGGAGTCTTCAAATCAAATCAAAATCAAACTTTATGTATAAAGCGCTTTTCAAACCACAACAAAGTTTCTCAAAGTGCTTTATAGATTAAAATTACCCACAATCCCCCCCCTTTCCCAAAACCCAAAAGTAAAAAAACATCACCACAACTATAACCCCCCATCTCCCATGCACGCACACACATAAAAGCAACAATAGACAAAACCAAAACGGGCTGAGTACAGATGAGCCAGGAAACGTCATCATTGGGGCCATCTACATCGGCAGCAGCAGGTCAACAGCAGCAGCCAAGGCACTGACCCAGGGAGCCCAGAGGAGGGAGGGCTGGTACCTCCATCTCCACCCAAGCACCACCTGGAGAGCACCAAGGCAGGCACTATATTCCACTATATTTCAATATTAAAATTGAAACAATTATAAGATATGATCAAATAAAAATGGAAAGCAGATAAACAATATTTGATAAATAGGCAGCTAAAAGCTAAAAAGAAATTCAATCAAAACATGCAGAGTAATTAAACAGATTTAATAAATAATAATCAGTTAAAAGCTATATTAAAAAGGTGAGTCTTGAGCCTGCTCTTAAAAACATGAACGTTCTCTGCGGCCCTGAGGTTCTCTGGCAGCTTGTTCCAGAGGTGAGGGCCATAATAACAGAAAGACGCCTCACCATGCGTGTGTGTCCTGACTTTGGGGTGACAATGAGACGGCTGCCAGAGGAGCGCAGAGACCGCGAAGGTTCATATGGTAAAAGCAGGTCCGAAAGATAAGAAGGCCCAAGACCATTAAGACACTTAAAAATTATTAAAAGAATCTTAAAATCGATCCTAAAACATACGGGGAGCCAATGCAGTGATTCTAAGACAGGAGTAATGTGTTCCCGCCTCCTGGTCTTAGTCAGGACACGTGCTGCTGAATTTTGTAAAAGCTGTAAACCTGAGATATACTTTTTGGGAAGACCAGAAAGCAGGGCATTACAGTAATCAATCCTACTGGAGATAAAAGCATGCATCAGCGTCTCCGTATTGGCCAGAGAGAGAATGGGGCGGACTCTGGCGATGTTCTTTAAGTGATAAAAAGCTATTTTAGTAATATTTTTTATGTGAGGAATAAAAGTCAGTTCAGAGTCAAAAATCACGCCCTACTTAGGGCGTGATAGCGTTATGCTATCTCTAATATCACTTTTAAGCAGCCTGCATCAATTGTATCAATTTTAACTGCCCTATTTTATTTTCGATAATTGTTTTTAACCTGTGTTTGCTTTTCCTATTTTTTCATTCTCGTTTTTCTTTTTCCTTTCTATGTCTTTGCCACTGTACAGCACTTTGGTCAGTTGTAATGCTGTGTTAAAAGTGCTATGTAAATAAATTGGTATGGTATGATATATAGCACCAGTTAACAACAGATGTAATCTCAAGGCACATTACAAGGCAAGGCAAGGCAAGGCAATTTTATTTGTATAGCACACTTTCAACAGCAGGGTAATTCAAGGTGCTTTTTATGATTTGGTGATTTAAAAAAACACATGGAATATAACATTGGAAATTAAAAGTAAAAGAAACACACATTACACATGATACACAAATCAAAAAAGCAAGAGAGCATGAACACATTTCATACATATGACATCAAGCATTTACTCGAAGGCAATTCTAAACAGATGGTTTTTAGTCTCGATTTAAAGCAGTTCAGAGTTTCAGCAGCTCTACACTCGTCAGGAAGTCCGTTCCAGATAAGGGGAGCATAGAAACTGAAAGCTGCTTCTCCATGTTTAGTTCTGAGTCTAGGGATGTTTAGTAGGCTAGAGTTGGAGGACCTGAGTGGTCTTGGTGGTTGGTACCATGACAACAGGTCTTCAACATATTTTGGTGCTAAGCCATGTAATGATTTATAAACTAGTAGGAGTATTTTGAAGTCTATTCTCTGAGCTACAGGGAGCAAGGACTTTAGAACTGGGGTGATGTGCTCTACTTTCCTGGTTCTAGTGAGGACGCGAGCGGCAGCGTTCTGGATCAGCTGCAGCTGTCTGATTGACTTTTTAGGCAGACCTGTGAAGATGCTGTTGCAGTAATCAATCTGACTAAAGATAAACGCATGGATGAGTTTTTCTAGGTCCTGTTGCGACATCAGTTGTGTAATCCTAGAAATGTTCTTCAGGTGATAGAACGCTGACCTTGTTATTGCCTTTATGTGACCCTGGAGGTTCAGGTCTGAGTCCATTACTACACCTAGGTTTCGAACCTGATCAGTAGTTTCTAGCTGTATTAATTGAAGCTGTGTGCTGACTCTTGATCGTTCCTCCTTGGGTCCAAAAATAATCACTTCAGTTTTGTTTCTATTCAGCTGGAGAAAGTTATGGCCCATCAATTTATTTGGTCAATGCATTGATTTAGGGTTTGAATGGGTTCAGAGTCACCTGGTGACATTGTAATGTAGAACTGAGTGTCATCCGTGTAGTTATGGTAGCTAATGTTATTGGTTGCTATAATCTTGCCTAGTGGGAGCATGTAGATATTAAATAAGAGGGGCCCCAGGATGGAGCCCTGGGGCACCCCACATGTGATTTCTGTTCGTTCTGATGAAAAGTTTCCTATTGAAACATAGAAGTCCCTGTTCTTTAGGTAAGACTCGAACCAGCCAAGTACTGTACCAGAGAGTCCGAGCCAGCTCTCCAGTCGTTCCAATAAAATATCAAGATCAACAGTGTCAAATGCTGCACTGAGGTCCAACAGAACCAGCACTGTGGTTCTACCACAGTCTGTATTTATGCAGATGTCATTAAATACTTTGACGAGGACAGTCTCGGTGCTGTGGTGAGCACGGAAACCAGACTGATAAACATCAAAACGGTTAGTCATTGTTATGAAGCCATTTAACTGCTGAAACACAGCTTTTTCAATAATCTTACTGATGAATGGGAGATTAGAGATTGGCCTGTAGTTCTGCATTAACGTGTTGTCCAGATTTTTCTTCTTTAGCAGTGGTTTAATAACTGCTGTTTTTAAAGCCTGAGGGAAGACACCTGATAGCAGGGATGAGTTCACTATTTGAACAAGATCAGACCCAATAACAGGAAGAACTTTCTTTAGAAACATTGTGGGTAGGATATCAAGACAGCAGGAGGAGGAGCTTAATTGGATGTTTCTGAAACAGAACTGTTTCAGAAACATCCAATTATATAAGTCTCCTGTTAAACAGGTGTGACTAAATTTGCAGCCTGTTACGGAGAGATGTTATAGTTCAATAAACACCTGTATTGTAGATTAATCTCCATGTATATTTACAGTTAAGCTCAATTCCTAGATCTCAGCTGCTATTCCTTTTAGAACTGCGAGGGAAGAATGAACAAAACCACTGAATCTATAATTTAATGTGTCCAATCATAACATGACCTTACCCACCCCGGTCCATGGGAAAAAAGATAATGGAACCTTATTTCAATCACTCCATAATTTGTTTTCAGGGGGCCTATTGGAGCCCCGATGGGACCATGAGGGGCTGAAATATCATGCCTCCTCCTTCTGCTGTGTCGGATCTCCTCTGCAAATACAAGAAAGAATGCTCTTTAAGTCTCAACAGAAGCACATCCACCGTTCTCATTTTGAGGGTAATTGTGTCAGAGCCAAAATCCGCAGAGAATCAGCAGGTCGTCCATAGAAATGTTCCCATCACATTCACGAAGAATGGAGCACATACTATATATTTTTCCCATGCACCCAGATTGGTATGAAAACATGTTCAGATTTTTATCATTTTCAAAACAAATAAATCTTTGGTCAGGTTTTAAGTGTACTGGTCCAGCTTTAACTATTTAGATCAATCCCATGTCGTTCCAGTCTCCAATTTACCCTTACTTTTGTCATGGAAGTATATACATTTTTACCCATATAACTTCCTGTTCGTTCATTTGCTTCACGCTCAGAATTTGTCCAAATCCTGGAGAGGAGTGTAACATCTGGAAACAGATCATTAAGATTAGTGAAAACTTCTACATATATGGGTAAATGTCCTACAGAATATGGTATTTGAGAACAAACAAAACAGTTAATGTTTTATTTATTTGCTAGATATCTTGCATATTGTCACAATACACTAGTTTCAAATGGGTTTCTGTGTGTCTTTCTCTGAGTAAACCAAGAAAATAAATCAGCATGCTCATGTGCTATATGTCATTCTTCTGTGAGTCTTAAAGTTCCTATGGAATTACACCACCAAAAAGCTGTAAAAATAAAAGTACTAGATAGCAGAAAAACCTTCATAGATACTATCTCTCCCTTCAAACAGTCTCTATAGAAAAGTGGCTCTCCTGGTTCTCTTCACTGAGGTTTAGACAAGTAGAACCTAATGTACCTACTTCCCTTTGTAATCAGTCTTTAACACCACTTTTCTTAGACTGCTTTCCCTATATCTAGTGATGGTCTCTGCTTTTTATAATGGATTAAGTGTATCCAACTCAGTCTCCACAGCCATTGGTGTGGTCAAAAATACCTGGAATGGCCCCTTCCACCTGGGTGATGCCCAATTTTCTATTTACAGCCTTTAATCAGGATCCAGTCACCTACTTTCAGCTCACTTCTTCCTGTAGGAATATAGGATCATCTGGCATATGATTAGTTTGCATTTATAACTCATGTAATTATCAGTATTTTGATCATGAAAACTCCCAGATCTTAATCAAATTGTTCTTTAGAAGAGAGTAAACCAATCTAAGAAATTCTATATCTCACCCATAGATTATTTCAAATAGAATGAGGCCAATATTCAAATTTGGTATATGCATTTATAATTTACCAAATCAAGTCCAATTTTGTCCCGTTTCTTCCATTTCTTTTTCTTTAATTTGCAACATTTTATCATATAGTCATAAATCAGTTTCTAATTGTTCCTCTTATTTTAATATACCAAACTGTAGGAAGGATAAGGTCTCATCAAATCCGTTCAATTACTTGGTGTTATATTCATATAAAACTTTATCATAACCAAACAGTATCTCCAATTCTGTTTAGTCTTATCCATGGCCTTTCTTATTCTGCTTTTAGAATCCAAATGTCTCTTAAAAATGATCTATAATCTTTGTCCTATTTTATCAATTATTTCATTCACAAAATGTGTTCCGTTACCACTATAGATCATTTGTGGATATGAAATCTAGGCATTATTTCTCTAAACATTTCTGCAACAGTTAGTGTATCTAAATGTTTCACTGTTAACATTACAAATCCATTAGGATAAATTATCTTTTCTTACTAAATAGAGCTTCTTCAGTACAGCCTTTGTTTGCTCAAAGCTGTTTCTTAATTGTATATGAGAAGCTTTTCTTTTTTCCATGTCTGACACACTTCTTGTCCACATAGTAATCAGTTTGAGAAATGAATTGTCTGTAAGAAATGCTTTAATTAGTTCGCCACTAGAGGTTGCCATACCCCTGTTCCCCATTGTTGGCCAAATGCCAAAAACATGCAAAATTCAATTTGAATCTTCTGTTAGCAATATTATGATTATTTTATCTTCATCTGATTACAAACTTCAGTTAAAACTTAAATTTTTCTCTTTTTCAAATAGAACAATTCTTTGGTAGCTTTCCTGTTTCAAGAATTTTATGAAAATCTACAATTTGGATTATTAATTTATCCCCTAAAGAGAACATGCCCAACTTCAAGTGAAATAGGAAATCTCTTCCTAACAAATTAGAAAATAATCTGGAGGTAATATAATTACCACAACAGATTTTTCCTGTAGCAATTTTCCTGTATTATTTTTATTCCATTTTTCTAACAACTATATCTCATTTTTTAGTGGAAAACAAAATTCCTAATTTTTTTCTCTCCATCTGGCTTCACTAAAGCTTCCTACCATTTTGTCAATGAGATAATCAGCAACTGTAATTTCCATAATAAAACATCACATCTCTATTCCTTGCTCTCTGCTTATCTGCTCCTTCATAAAGATTCTACAAATTAGCTTATTATTATGATTATATGTGGAAGAGTCTGTTGCTAGATGTCCAAAACGTGGTACCATTATCCAACTCAGATTGGGGCGAGGGCCGGCAACCTCTCCCAATCTCAGGTGTAGGTCCAGACATCTTTCCTTCTTAATCAGACCCATAATTTTGTCCCATTAGCAACAACTCCATTGAGAGTAAATATTGAAGTGCGCTTATACTCAGTGTGCTACGGTAACGAATGTTGAAATTTGGAGTGCGTTACTACATTCTTTACTACGGTAATCCCGTAATTACCATTTCTTCTCTTTTTTTCAGTCTCTAACCCAGCGCATTACAAGATTGTTTCCTTTCAACATGTATCTATCTGTCATTAAAATGTTAGAAGCAAGCATCTGAAGCTGCCGCTTGTTACAAAGAATAAATTCACGTAGCCACCCAGCTGCTACCCCACAGGTCCTGTAGACATCCGCCTGAATTTCAAAATAAAATCACTCTGCTCATAATCCGTCATTTTAAACCATTTCTTTTATACTATATGAGAGATCTCACAGACATCCCATGAATATCATTAAAAATATTAGCTAAGTTTTTTTTAAATTATTATTATTAGAGTAAAAGTTGCCGCTGCACTTAAGAAATCTCAACCTTTTGTATTGAGCTGCACGCAGCTAAAACATCCCCCTCATTATCAGCTAGCGGGGGGAGGTGTGTTCCTTCCCTTCTGCCTTCCTGCAGTTGGATAACCTTTAACAATTTTGAAACGCATGATCAATCTGGTTTCAAACAATTCTTTCTCAGGAAGTCGATTTTACCGATTTCTGTCACAACCCATCAATTCAATTCAATTCAGTTTATTTATATAGCGCCAATTCACAACAGATGTCATCTCAAGGCTCTTAACAAGAAGTCATTTCAATACATTTATACAAACATTCCAATCAGTTAAAGAGTTTCCTATTTAAGGAATCCCAGCAGATTGCGTCAGTCATTGGCGTGAGGTTGGGCCCCGTTGATGCAGACTTTCTAACCACAGCAATCCTTCAGCAATCCCTCATACTGAGCAAGCATGTAGCGACGGTGGAGAGGAAAAACTCCCCTTTAACAGGAAGACACCTCCAACAGAACCAGGCTCAGTAGGAGCGGCCATCTGCCACGACCGTCTGGGGGTTTGAGAAGACAGAGCAGAAACACAGAAGGAACAGAAGATCTGATATAAGAGAACTTTCTATGTTACAGAAAGTAAAAAGTTGATAACAGGACACAGTGGATGTTCAGTTACTGGGAGGATCATCCCAGTCGATGCCCCCGTCCAACAGGGCATTGCAGCCAATCACAGTTGGTTTGTTTATTAAGAGAAAAACTAACGACCCATAGTTGAGGGACAGAGGGGGGGTCGCTTGTTTATTATCAAAACAGCCCTTCCTTGAGGATAAGGGGGGAAGGGGGTCGCTTGTTTAAAATAATTCATTTAGATCACAGTAAAGTTTACCTTACTCTTCATAGGATTTTTTAAAATATGGAAGTAAATTTTCTCTTTTATTTTGTTTTTCTTTCGGCGGAACTTCAGGAGAAAACAAAGTTTAAAAAATTTTTCATCCTCGCGAGTGCTAAAAAACACATCAGCTTCACCCATGAACCCCTCCTTTTTCTCTTCTTTGCTCCTTCCAGAGGAATTCCTTTGTTTGAGACGCCAAATGTCTAATTCTTCAATTTTGATCTTTTAGTTTTATTTTATATCGCAACTAACAAGAAGTGCGCGAAATCACTCACTCGTTCTTCAAATTCATAATCTTTATTCTAAAGAAATGGATTTTCTTTTCTCTTACATAAATTTTGCATCTCCTTTAAATCTTCTTTGCTATTTTTTCCCCATATTTCGATAAGTTACATTTTACCGTTTTTATTTTTCATTTTTAAATATTTATCATTCCCGTGTTAATGAAGTAAATTCAGCTTTTATTTCTCTTTTATCTGATCTATTTATCTTATCGCAGCGTTATTTACTCAATCTTCTAACCATGAGACTCCTCTCGGACTACTTCAGCTGGTTCAAAAGGAAGAAATCTCCATTCATTCACACACACAGTCACACAACCGGTTTATCACACATTAATATCATTATGTATTTATTATCATGCTTTTTCAGTACTAGTATTATTATTTAGATATTATTTATCATTAGGCTTATTTCTAATTGAGATCCCAGACCTCTGCGCGCTTTTGGAGTCCAACTCCTTTAACATGAATATTCATTGTGAGATCCCGGATCTTCACGCAAAGATCCCCGATCTTTATTTGCAAAACACAAACTTGTATTACAAAGGTCCCAGACCTAGTTATTTCTTCTCTCTTATTTTTTATTCTTCCACACATCAAATTTTTTACTCATTGGCTGTTGTCCCTGTGAAGGAAGACCCCATCCAACTGTTGCTCCAGGAGGAACTCCGCGATCTTCCGGCCTCCACGTTGAGCTGGAGGTCTCCAGGATCCAGCTGGTCCTAGACCAGGCCACGCACGGACTCAGCAGCCTGCGGTTCCTCCCGGAGATCCAGTCAGATCTGAGATCCTGCTCAAAGGAACAAGAAATGCCAGGGTTGAAATTGCTCTCTGATCTCTGAGTTTTCTTTTTTTAGACATTCCGTGGTTTCTCAATCCACAAGCTGATCCCACTCAGCCTTCCTACTTGTTCCGAACACGCAAGCTTTCAGTAAGAAGCGTCCTAGCTTACCTTAGGGCCGGCCACACCCTGAGTTTACCGACCCGGTCAGCGTCTATTTACCTCAGCAGAACCGGAAACCAACATTTACTGAAGAACTACAGACAGAACATAATTTTAGATTAGTCAATTTTGTGCCTCGTGTGGCAGCGCTTACCAAATAACTTCAGACCTGGGTCACTTCCGTCCTCCGATCTCCAGTATCTGCTGATCACAACAATTTCAACAAAATCCTATTATTCCAAACTCACGTTTTCCTTTGCTCCTCCAGAAATCACGTCGGGGTCACCATTTTGTTGGGAAGGTGTTTTCACTCTAATTTAAAGCCTCTCTTAAAGGAACAGACACACATTTAATTTATGACCCCTGGGCTCTTTGAGCTCTCATTTCACCTTCCCACGTGCTCGTTCATTTCTGTAAAAAGGAGCAATAAGAACAACAAACAACAATTATATATTTTAACAGCGAGACGTCGTTCGCTGGACTCAGTTCTAGTAACTGAGCACAGCTTTATGTCAGCATAAGGTTTTTATTGAAGCAAGAGTTTGCAGGAAACTCCTCCCACATAGAGCTTCGTTCACAGAATGGTCACAGCTTCTTCACACAAGGCACACAGGATGTACCACATTCCTCTTGATTGTTCACTGTTTCTAAGTGTTGCCACATGCACTACAGAATTAAACCCTCATACAACATTAACAGAATTTTTATCTCTTCAACGGTTAGACCGATGTAACACCGGGCTGACAGGCTATTCACTGTGTGTATTTAACGGTAAAGTTCTGTCGTTTGCATAATCAGCGTGGAGATCAAAATTAATTTCCAGACGACGTAGCTTCGTTTCAATGCCCTCAATTCTGTGGAGCAGTTTTTCAAAATCCTCAGCTGAGCAAAAAGCCATGTTGATAAGTCCATAGAAAAGTAATCCAAGAAGAGATCTGGTCCAATACAGTAACTCCAGGGGCTGGGTAGATAAAGTAACTAAGAAAAGGTTAAGAAAAGAAAACAAAAGAAAAGAAAAGAAAACAAGAAAAGCAAACAGACAATAAAATAAAGTGAACGGATCTGGAGAGAGACAGAGAGCAGCTGCTCCTCCTTCAGCTGTCAGAGTAGTTGGCTGAAAACTCATTTCAGTTTAGTCATACAAACGTTCCAATCAGGTAAAAGTTTCCTATCTAAGGAGTCCCAGCAGATTGCATCGAGTCATTTACTTGAGGTTGCGTCCCGTTGATGGAGACTCCAACCACAGCAATGCCTCAATGCGACAGTGGAGAGGAAAAACACCTTTAACAGGAAGAAACCTCCAACAGAACCAGGCTCAGTAGGAGCAGCCATCTGCCACGACCGTCTGGGGGTTTGAGAAGACAGAGCAGAAACACAGAAGGAACAGAAGATCTGATATAAGAGAACTTTCTATGTTACAGAAAGTAAAAAGTTGATAACAGGACACAGCGGATGTTCAGTTACTGGGAGCATCATCCCAGTCGATGCCCCCCGTCCAACAGGGCATTGCAGCCAAGCAGGATACCAGACCAGGTATATCTTCTATGGAGAGAAAAACACTGAGAGAAAACAAAGTTAACAGTCGAAATAACAGAATGTACTGTAATACAACTGGAGAGTAGTAGTAGAAAATGAAGTAGCAGAGTGAAGAAAATTGGTCAGTCTGTCCTCCAGCAGTCTAAGCCTATAGCAGCATAACTACAGAGATAGCTCAGGATGACCTAAGCCACTCTAACTATAAGCTTTATCAAAAAGGAAAGTTTTAAGCCTGGCCTTAAAAGTAAACAGAGTGTCTGCCTCACGGACTAAAGCTGGGAGCTGGTTCCACAGGAGAGGAGCCTGAGAACTAAAAGATCTGCCTCCCATTCTACTTTTAGAGATCCTAGGAACTACAAGTAAACCTGCAGTCTGAGAGCGAAGGGCTCTGTTAGGAACATATGGAACAATTAGATCTCTGATGTATGATGGAGCTGATTATTATGGGCTTTGTATGTAAGAAGGAGGATCTTAGATTCTATTCTGGATTTAACAGGGAGCCAATGAAGGGAAGCTAAAACAGGAGAAATGTGATCTCTCTTTTTAAGATTCATCAGAACTCTTGCTGCAGCATTTTGGATCAACTGAAGGCTTTTAATGGCATTTTGTGGACTACCTGATAGTAAAGAATTACAGTAGTCCAGCCTTGAGGTAACAAATGCATGGACTAGTTTCTCAGCATCACTCCTGGACAGGATGTTTCTAATTTTAGCAATATTCCGGAGGTGAAAGAAGGAAATCCTAGAAACCTGTTTAATATGAGATTTGTATGTCATGTCTTGATAAAAAATAACACTTAGGTTCTTTAAGGAGACAGGGAATTACTGAGGAGTATACAGAAGCAACTTCAGGTCAAGATCAGAGACAGTAAGGAGGCATACAGGAAGAAGCTGGAGAACAAACTACAGAGGAACAATATCAGAGATGTCTGGTCAGGAATGAGAAAGATCACAGGTTTTAAGGACAGGAAGGATTGGATAGATGGAAGTCTGGACGGAGCCAATGAACTGAACACATTCTTCAACAAGTTCAGTTCTAGAACTAGCTCAGCATCCCCCTCTCCTGTTCCCAGTCAAACAGACATCCCACTCTCCTCTGACCAACAGCTTTCCTGTTACACCTCGGATGTTTTATCCTTCCCCTCAGTCATGGACTCTTCTGTTTCCACAAGTTTGTCTTCAACCAAGTCAGGAGATGCTGCTACCCCCTGTGCCTCCCCCTCCCACTTGTCTGTCTCCAAACGTCAGGTGAAGAGGCAGCTGGAGAAACTGAACCAGAACAAGGCTGCAGGTCCAGATGGTGTCAGCCCCAGAGTCCTGAAGGCCTGTGCTGAGCAGCTCTGTGGGATTCTGCAGCACCTCTTCAACCTTAGCCTAACTCAGGAGAAGGTTCCAGTGCTGTGGAAGACATCATGCCTTGTTCCAGTACCCAAAAGAACTCACCCATCAGTCATCAATGACTATAGACCCGTTGGCCTGACATCCCACATCATGAAGGTCCTGGAGAGACTCCTGTTGGCACCCCTGAATAAGCAAACAAGAACGTATAAGGACCCGCTGCAGTTTGCTTATCGCTGTGGAGTTGGAGTTGAAGATGCCATCATCCACCTGCTTCAACCAACCCACTGTCATCTGGACAAAGCAGGCAGCACTGTGAGGATCATGTTCTTTGATTTCTCCAGTGCATTTAACACAATTCAGCCTGATTTGCTATGTCAGAAACTCCTGAAGACACAGGTGGAGCCCTCAACAATCGCCTGGATCAATGACTACCTGACCAACAGACCACAGTTTGTGAGACTGAAGAATTGTGTGTCAAACCAGGTGGTCAGCAGCACAGGAGCACCACAGGGGACCGTACTCTCACCATTCCTTTTCACTCTGTACACCTCAGACTTCCAGTACAAATCAGATACCTGTCATCTGCAGAAATATTCAGAAGACTCTGCAATTGTCGGGTGTATCAGAGATGGACAAGAAGCTGAATACAGAAAGCTGGTGGACCACTTTGTGACATGGTGTGGAAACAATCGTCTCACCTTGAATGTGAACAAAACAAAGGAGATGATTGTAGATTTCAGAAGAAACAGGGATAAGTCAAACACTGTTTCCATCATGAGAGAAGAAGTGGAGGTGGTTGAGGAGTATAAATACCTCGGAGTTCACCTGGACAACAGACTGGACTGGAGACTAAAGAGTGAAACCATCTACAAGAAGGGACAGAGCAGATTCTACTTTTCAGCTTTCATCTGTCAGGGTAGCAGCATCAGACCCAGAGATTTAAAAAGGCTCAACAACCTGCTAAAGAAGGTTCTGTTCTTGGGACAACTGCGGAAAAACTGGAGATGATGATGTAAAGAAGGATTCTTCATAAAATCCAAAAATTATGAACAACCCTGACCATTCTCTTCATGAGACTATCCAACAAAAACTGTTTTCATTTGGAGGCTTCTTCAGTTTCGCTGCAACACAGACTAATACAGGAAATCCTGGCCACAGACATCCTGATCTACAACAACTCCTTAAATAATTAATTGTATGAGCTACAACAACACTTAATTTCCCTCTGGGATCAATAAAGTATTTTTGAATTGAATTGAATTTATGTAATTACTGGGGGCCAATTTAATACCATCCAGATGAAGTGATTGACTAAGCAGTTTCTTTTTTAGAGCTTCTGGTCCAAAGACAGCAACTTCTGTCTTGTCAGAATTTAAAAGCAAAATGTTTAGAGTCATCCATGTTTCTATGTCTTTAAAACATGCCTATAACCTATCTAACTGATTAGATTAATTATGATTTATGGATAAATATAGTTGTGTATCATAGGCATAACTGTGGAAATGTATCCAATGCGGTCTAATAATTTTATCAATAGTAAGTATATATATGTAGTAAAAAGAATTGGTCCAAGCACAGAACCCTGTGGTACTCCACAGGTAACCCTGGAGTGAAAAGAATTATCATTTACATTAACAAACTGGAATATGAGGCAAATCTCACAACCTGTGTGTGCTTTGCTATTATTTCTAAGTGAGCAGTCATCAAGCAGCTGTAATAATGCTGAGATTAAATTACATAAAGATGGTGTGCATTTATTAATTAGGTCACTTCTAAGGCCAGCTGGTTGCAGAGGGTTTGAAGTTGGGGTAGCATTGATTGCAGATGTTTGTTCTAATTCCTGATGTACTCAGTTTAATGAAGGAATGTTCAACCATGGTGTGGGATGCTTCACAGATTTCTGTTGGTGCTTAGACAATCCTAACAGAGTTGTTAAAATCCAACAAAACCTGACAGATCTTTTCAAATCCCAACTACATTCTCCACTGAAACCCCAAATCTCTGATAAAAGATTGCAGATGGTGGCACAGATGTGGGTCCTGATTGTGGGTTTGTTCTTTACTCCAGGGGAGAACTTGGCCTTCTGGGAAGCAGCTGAGGAACTGAAGTGGGGAACTGCCTCTTCTATGTCAGCAAAGGCGGAAACCATCTTCAAGTAAGGTGTAACTTAATACTGCAGCAAGTGTTCTGATGAATTTTAAAAAGAGAGATCACATTTCTCCTGTTTTAGATTCCCAAACAGACAATTGTACAAACAGAATTAAGGATAATATGTACATTCAGGACAAAATTACAAAACCAAAGCACTGTGCAGTCACCAAAAATAAAGTGGTATACTCAATTCAATTCAATTCAATTCAATTCAATTCAGTTTATTTATATAGCGCCAATTCACAACAGATGTCATCTCAAGCCATTTAACAAGAAGTCATTTCAATACATTTATACAAACATTCCAATCAGTTCAAAAGTTTCCTTTTTAAGGAATCCCAGCAGATTGCGTCAGTCAAATCTGAATGTGCATTAGTTGACTTAGTCATAAAATCTAAAGTGTCTTTAAAATGATCTGAGAATTCCCCTCATGGTGGCAGCATGTTGCAGCAGTTCTGTTTACATTAACTACAATTCAGTGTTTTTAAATCTTCTATTCCTCCTTTTGTTAGTTGAGTCATTGCTTTGATTGACAATCATCCCTGTTAGTTTTGGTGGCTGTGCAGCTGGAAAGATTTTTGCACTTAATTCTTTTATTTGACTTTTTGGCTTTTGTTATAAGCTGGGGGTTACAACAGCTCAACAACATCTCAAAAGCCTAAATAATACCTCAACTACAGCCCAAAATCCCGGATTAGTTTAAGAGGAGGTGTCATGGCTGCAGAACAGGAGCAAAGCAGAGAGAGAGAAGGAAAAAACATTCAAACCATCTCTTTCATCGATCACTAAAGGCAAAATGAGTTCTTTGGAAAACAAACTAGATTAACTTTCAGCGCTGACAATGTCCCAGCCAGAGTATCAACATCACAGTGTTTACTGTATTACTGAGACATGGATATAGGATCATGCTTGTGAACAACTGAAGGTGTAATCCAGGACATGTTACTGTGAAGTGTCCTTACCATACCATACTTTATTTATATAGCTCTTTAAATAAACAACACATGGCTGACCAAAGTGCTGCTCAGCAGGGACACAGCTCAATAGCAAAACAATTCAAAACATAAAACACAAAAGAATACACCAATATAAAAACAAACAAAGATAGCAAGTTAATGTCAACCTCTCACTGATTTAAAAGCCAGCAAATACCAGAGAGTTTTCAGGTGTGATTTAAAACCATCCACAGAAGTAGCCTGTCTAAAATGTAGAGGCTGTTCGTTTCAAAGTTTCGGAGCCATAACAGAAAAGAAACGGTCACCCCTGAGTGTCAGCCTGGATTTTGGCACTGTAAGGAACAGCTGGTCAGCTGAACGGAGGGAACAAATTCAATTCAAATTCAAATTCAAAAATACTTTATTGATCCCAGAGGGAAATTAAGTGTTGGTATAGCTCATATAATAATTAATTCTGTAAGGAGTTGTTGTAGATGATGATGGCTGTGGGCAGGAAGGATTTCCTGTAGCGGTCTGTATTGCAGCGAAACTGAAGAAGCCTCTGACTGAAGACCCTCTGTTGTTGTATGACAGTCTCATGAAGAGGATGCTCAGGGTTGTCCATAATTTATTTTATGAAGAATCCTTCTTTGCATTATCATCTCCAGATGTTCCACAGTTGTCCCAAGAACAGAACCAGCCTTCTTTATCAGGTTGTTGATCCTTTTTAAGTCCCTGGCTCTGATGCTGCTACCCCAACAGATGACAGCTGAAGAGATTACACTCTCCACAACAGACTTGTAGAAGATCTGCAGCATCTTGCTGCAAACCTTGAAGGACCTAAGCTTCCTGAAGAACTCCAGTCTGCTCTGTCCCTTCTTGTAGACGGTTTCACTGTTCAGTCTCCAGTCCAGTCTGTTGTCAAGGTGAACTCTGAGGTATTTATTCTCCTCAACCACCTCCACTTCTTCTCCCATGATGGAAACAGTGTTTGACTTATCCCTGTTTCTTCTGAAATCTACAATCATCTCCTTTGTTTTGTTCACATTCAAGGTGAGACGATTGTTTCCACACCATGTCACAAAGCGGTCCACCAGCTCTCTGGATTCACCTTCTTGTCCATCTCTGATACACCCGACAATAGCAGAGTCATCTGAGTATATCTGCAGATGACAGGTCTCTGATTTGTACTGGAAGTCTGAGGTGTAGAGAGTGAAAAGGAATGGTGAGAGTACGGTCCGCTGTGGTGCTCCTGTGCTGCTGACCACCTGGTTTGACACACAATTCTTCAGTCTCACAAATTGTGGTCTGTTGGTCAGATAGTCATTGATCCAGGCGATTGTTGAGGGCTCCACCTGTGTCTTCAGGAGTTTCTGACATAGCAAATCAGGCTGAATTGTGTTAAATGCACTGGAGAAATCAAAGAATATGATCCTCACAGTGCTGCCTGCTTTGTCCAGATGACAGTGGGTTGGTTGAAGTAGGTGGATGATGGCATCTTCAACTCCAACTCCACAGCGATAAGCAAACTGCAGGAGGTCCTGATACGTTCTTGTTTGCTTATTCAGGTCTGCCAACAGAAGTCTTTCCAGGACCTTCATGATGTGGGATGTCAGGCCAACGGGTCTATAGTCATTGATGACTGATGGGTGAGTTCTTTTTGGTACTGGAACAAGGCATGATGTCTTCCACAGCACTGGAACCTTCTCCTGAGTTAGGCTAAGGTTGAATAGGTGCTGCAGAATCCCACAGAGCTGCTCTGCACAGGCCTTCAGGACTCTGGGGCTGACACCATCTGGACCTGCAGCCTTGTTCTGGTTCAGTTTCTCCAGCTGCCTCTTCACCTGACGTTTGGAGACAGACAAGTGGGAGGGGGAGGCACAGGGGGTAGCAGCATCTCCTGATTTGGTTGAAGACAAACTTGTGGAAACAGAAGAGTCCATGACTGAGGGGAAGGATAAAACATCCGAGGTGTAACAGGAAAGCTGTTGGTCAGAGGAGAGTGGGATGTCTGTTTGGCTGGGAACAGGAGAGGGGGATGCTGAGCTAGTTCCTGAACTGAACTTGTTGAAGAATGTGTTCAGTTCATTGGCTCCGTCCAGACTTCCATCTATCCAATCCTTCCTGTTCTTAAAGCCTGTGATCTTTTTCATTCCTGACCAGACATCTCGGATATTGTTTCTCTGTAGTTTGTTCTCCAGCTTCTTCCTGTATGCCTCCTTGCTGTCTCTGATCTTGACCTTAAGTTGCTTCTGTATACTCCTCAGTAATTCCCTGTCTCCCTCCCTGAACATGTTTTTTTGTTTAGCAGTTCCTTCAGGTCACTGGTGATCCAGGGTTTGTTATTAGGGAAGCATCTCACTGTTCTGGTGGGGATGACGTTGTCCACACAGAAGTTTATATAGTCAGTCACACACTCAGTCATGGCATTAATGTCCTCTCCATGTGCTTGGGAAAGAGTCTGTGGTTGCAAAACAACCCTGCAGGGCTTCTTCAGCTTCCTGTGACCATTTTCTCACAGTTTCTTTGTAACAGGTTGCCTCTGAACAAGTGGTTTATATTCTGAACAGAGAAAAACAAGATTGTGATCTGATTTTCCCAGAGGAGGTCTTGGTTTGGACATGTATGAATCCTTTACATTTGCATAAAACAAATCCAAGGTCTTGTTTTCTCTTGTGGAGCAGCTGACAAACTGTTGAAATGTTGGAAGTGTAGTAGAGAGCGAGGCATGATTAAAATCACCAGATATTGCCACAAATGCATTGGGGTGCTGTGTCTGTAGCTTAGCAACAACGGAACTGATGACATCACATGCATTGTCGGCAAGGGCTGAAGGTGGAATGTAAACAACTGCCAAAATTACACTGGTGAACTCTCTTGGTAAAAAATATGGACGAAAACTTACTGCCAAGAGTTCGACATCTGGGCTGCAGAGACGACATTTTACAGTAACATGTCCTGGATGACACCATCTGTTGTTGACAAGCACTGCTACTCCACCTCCTTTTATTTTCCTGCTCGTTTTCAGATCTCTGTCTGCTCGTACAGTCAGGAAGCCTGGCAGACAGACGTTGGAGTCGGGATATGATCCAGCAGCCACGTCTCAGTAAAACACATAACACTGCATTCCTGATACTCTGGCTGAGTCCTTGTAAGGGCTTGGAGTTCATCCATCTTGTTAGCCCGTGATCTCACATTGCCCATTTTGATCGATGGAAGAGATGGCTTGAACTTCCTCTTTCTCTGTCTCCTTTTCGCTCCTGCTCTGCATCCACGTCTCCTCCTTATCAACTCATCAGGGATTTGTGGCTTCAGTTGAGGTACTATTTCAGCTTTTGCGATGTTAATCAGCTGCTCCCGGCTGTAAACCACATTGTTGCCATGGTTACGCATCATAACAAGTTGTCAAAAAGTGAAGAATCTACAGCAAAAATCCTTCCAGATTCACAGCACCAAAAACTAGAAAGTATGCAGGTCAAAAAAATGCAACCTATCTCAAGAAAAAAGAGGAACCAATATACAAAAAACCAAAACATAATATGGAGCTAACAGAGCCTCTCCAACATGCAGCCACCCAGAGCAGCACAATTCTAGAACGAGAGGGGACATAAGGCTGAAGAAGTTTGGATAAATATACAGGTGCAAGACCATTTATAGATTTAAAAACAAGTAAAATAACTTTAAAATTCACTCTAAACTGGATTGGAAGCCAGTGCAAGGATGCCAGTACTGGAGTGATGTGCCCATGTCATTTTTTACCTGTTAAAAATCACGCTGCTACATTTTTAACCAATTGCTGGCATGATATTGTGCCCTCCCCAACCCCAAACAAAAGTGAGTTACAATAATCTAATCACAAGGTTATGAAAGCATGCATAACTGTTTCCAACTGACATCTAGAGAGGAAACCCTTAGCAACAAGTAGAATACTTGATGTTCATTTTATCAAGTTTACCTCTTCGTACTAAATTAGAATTTTTTTCTTTTTTATAATAAACTACAATGTGAACTACAAGTACATTTTAAGTACTATATTGCTTGTGTGCTGGGTATGTATACTGTAGTTCACATTTTAGTTTATTGAAGTATACTTTAAGTATATACCTAGAGTATACTTCAATCATAGGTAAAAGTTTTCTATCTGAGGAATCCTAGCAGATTGCATGAAGTCTTTGACTTGCAGCAGTCTCTCCTCCTGGACCAACATGTAGCGACAGCAGACAGTTGCCTGCTTTGTGTCATTGACTTTAGAGCAATCCCTCATACTGAGCAAGCATATAGCAACCGTGTAGAGGAAAAATTCCCCTTGAACAGGAAGAAACCTCCAACAGAACCAGAACCAGGCTCAGTAGGAGCGGCCATCTTCCACGACTGTCTGGGGGTTTGAGAAGACAGAGCAGAAACACAGAAGGAACAGAAGATCCGATATAAGAGAACTCTCTATGTTACAGAAAGTAAAAAGTTGATAACAGGACACAGTGGATGTTCAGTTACTGGGAGCATCATCCTAGTCGATGCCCCCCATCCAACAGGGCATTGCAGCCAAGCAGGATACCAGACCAGGTATATCTTCTATGGAGAGAAAAACACTGAGAGAAAACAAAGTTAACAGTCGAAATAACAGAATGTACTGTAATACAACTGGAGAGTCGTAGGAGAGAAAAGTAGCAGAGTGAAGAAAATTGGTAAGTCTGTCCTCCAGCAGTCTAAGCCTATAGCAGCATAACTACAGAGATAGCTCAGGATGACCTAAGCCACTCTAACTATAAGCTTTATCAAAAAGGAAAGTTTTAAGCCTGGCCTTAAAAGTAAACAGAGTGTCTGCCTCACGGACTAAAGCTGGGAGCTGGTTCCACAGGAGAGGAGCCTGATAACTAAAAGATCTGCCTCCCATTCTACTTTTAGAAATCCTAGGAACTACAAGTAAACCTGCAGTCTGAGAGCAAAGTGCTCTGTTAGGAACATATGGAACAATCAGATCTTTGATGTATGATGGAACTGATTATTATGGGCTTTATATGGAAGAAGGAGGATCTTAGATTCTATTCTGGATTTAACAGGGAGCCAATGAAGGGAAGCTAAAACAGGAGAAATGTGATCTCTCTTTTTATTATTCATCAGAACTCTTGCTGCAGCATTTTGGATCAACTGAAGGCTTTTAATGGCATTTTGTGGAGTTCCTGATAGTAAAGAATTACAGTAGTCCAGCCTTGAGGTAACAAATGCATGGACTAGTTTCTCAGCATCACTCCTGGACAGGATGTTTCTAATTTTAGCAATATTCCGGAGGTGAAAGAAGGAAATCCTAGAAACCTGTTTAATATGGGATTTAAATGTCAATTCTTGGTCAAAAATAACGCCGAGGTTCTTTACGTTATTACTGGGGGCCAATTTAATGCCATCCAGATGAAGTGATTGACTAATCAGTTTCTTTTTTAGAGCTTCTGGTCCAAAGACAGAAACTTCTGTCTTGTCAGAATTTAAGAGAAACAAGTTTAGAGTCATTCATGTTTTAACGTCTTACAGACATGCCTATCTTGGATTGTATTAATAAGGATTAATGGATAAATAAAGTTGTGTATCATAGGCATGACATATATATATATGTCTAAAATGGGTCTGGTAACCAAAGGCCCCTTCCTTAAATAATTTGGTTGGGATTGAGTCCAACATACATAAAGTTAATACTTTTGATAATTTCCTCAATTAGGAAGAAGTCATCATGTTTGGTAGGATGCCAATGAGAATTTATTGTTAAAATAATTACATTTACTCTCAGTGGACACACTCTGCTGCTTGATCGCTCCACAGAGTTTGGACAATCAGGGCAAATTTTGAGTAACTGGTTCCCATCTTGTGTTTCAAGAGACCACTGAAATAAAACTTTCTGATCTGGAATGTGCTAAATCTTTCTGCTGCACTACCAACATTCCAGTAGTTTGTCAGCTGCTCTACCAAAGAAAACAATTTGCTGAATTTGTTTTATAAGGATGTCAGAGATGCATACATCTCCAAAGCAAGGCCTCCTCTGGGGATAATGAGATCTTGTATTTCTCTGTTTGGAATATAAACCTATTGGTCAGATGAAGCTGGAGAAGCTCTGTTTGGATGTTTTAAATTTACAAACTGGGATGTACAGTTTGTATAGTTCTGTACACAGAGTATATAGAAGCAACTTAAGGTCAAGATCAGACCCAGGGAGGAGGCATACAGGAGGAAGCTGGAGAACAAACTACAGAGGAACAATATCAGAATCTGGTCAGGGATGAAGGAGATCACAGGCTTCAAGCAGAAGGATCCAATTGATAGAAGTCTGGACAGAGCCAATGAACTGAACACATTCTTCAACAGGTTCAGTTCAGGAACTAGCTCAGCATCCTCCTCTCCTGTTCCCAGCCAAACAGACATCCCACTCTCCTCTGATCAACAGCTTTCCTGTTGGACATCAGATGTTTTATCCTTCTCCCCAGCCATGGACTCTTCTGATTCCACAAGTTTGTCTTCTATCAAATCATGAGATGCTGATTCTCCTGTCATCTCCCCCTCTAGAAGTAATGAGAATGAGTCAATGAATACAGACCTGTTCCCAACATCTTACATCTAGAAAGTCTCAAGGAGACTTCTGTGGGCCCAGTAAGCAAACTAGAACATATCAGGACCCACTGCAGTTTGCTTATCGCTGTGGAGTTGGAGTTGAAGATGCCATCATCCACCTGCTTCAACCAACCCACTGTCATCTGGACAAAGCGTGCAGCACTGTGAGGATCATGTTCTTTGATTTCTCCAGTGCATTTAACACAATTCGACCTGATTTGATTTGTCAGAAACTCCTGAAGACACAGGTGGAGCCCTCAACAATCACCTGGATCAATGACTACCTGACAAACAAACAAATATTTTACTAGGAGGTATGAGTGCAACGGGCCAGTTCAAAACGACTGATGGGCCACCTATTGAATAGGGCTGATCTACAACCACTCCTTGAAGAATTAATTGTCTGAGCTATAGCAACACATAATTTCCTTCTGGGATAAATAAAGTATTTTTGAACTTAACTGAAGGGAGACGTCACGCAGAAGATTAGATGTTTTCCTCTTGTTTCAGCTAAAGACAAACTGTTGTGGCACAAGAGAAAACAGCGCAATGAGCTGTTGTCATCATGTGTTTATGCGTACAGGACCTTTCTGGCCCCTGGTGCCCCCCGTTGGATCAACATTGATGGCAGGACGATGGGCCTGACAGTGAAGGGCCTAGACCATCCTCACCGCTATGTCCTGGAGGCAGCTCAGACACATGTCTTCATGCTCATGAAAAAGGTGACTCTGTTTTTAAGGTCTTTTACTGGTTTTGACTGAAAGTCAACATTTTGGGTGGTACCAGTCAGTCAACCTTGACTAATACAACAACGTTAAGACAATAGTATTAAGATTGAAAATACAGCTTCAAATCAGGGCATTTAGGTTGTGCCTGATATAACATCCATCCATCTATTCCGTCTATGCAGGGTTGTGGGGGGGCTGGTGCCAATCTCCAGCAATCATTGGGAGAGAGGCTGGGCACACCCTGGACAGGGTCCATTGTAGAGCAACACAGGACAAACACTCACACACTCATTCCTAAGGGGAGACCAATTAGAGACCAATTAACCAAACAGTCAAGTTTTTGGACTGTAGGAGGAAGCTGGAGTACCCAGAGGTAACCCACACATGCAAACTCCATGTAAAATCCCCAGGCTGGGATTCGAACCCAGGACCTTCTTGCTGCAAGGCAACAGTGCTACCAACTGCGCCACTGTTTAACAGTTTGCTATTTTTACTGTACAGGACACATTCTTCCGTTACCTCAAGTCACCAACTTACAAGGAGATCCAGAAGAAGGCACTTAAACCTGAAGCCCATAACTTCAGGTTTGTATGATTTCAGTAAGGTACAGTTGTAAAAGCTGAATCTTAAGAGGGTTACAGTAGATATCACAGGTTTAAACACAAATCCTTATCAGGACTAACCCATGTCTTTGTGACAGACTGCTGCTTACAAAGTCCCCAAACATCAGAGTTAAAGTTTGTTCTTGTTCTGTCAGTACAGCCTTAGTTCATCTGTTATTGCAGTAGTCTGCTACACTGAAAAAAATAGATTTTTAATTTGAGAAAATTTTTTCAGTGGGAGGAAAGATCTAACGGTTGTTTTTAATAAAATATCCAATGTCTCAATTATTGGCTCTACATACATTCATACATCTGACCATGGGGGGAGGGGGCTGATGCCTACCTCCAGCATTCTTTGAGGGAGAGGCAGGCTCTACAAACATTTCCTACAGAATAAATGTCTCTGAAGCATTTCTTGGTTTGTATTCTAAATAGATCAGAGAATCTATGAAAGTTAATTTAATAATCCAGGATTTCCAGTTTCTGCGGGTATAAAAATGATATGACACAAGGGCCCATTTGTCTTAGGGGACCACAACTTTGTAATTAATATGTAGTTTCAGTTTGCTAGTTTAAAAAGAATCATAAAATCAACACAAGCTTTGTGAATTTGTTTGACTGCAGGAAATGATCAGGTCTTTTGGGAATAAAAGAGAACTAGGTAGGCAGTCGCTCCACTTCCAACATGGCTGAGGTACCAATGGTCAGAACAAAAGATTTTCTTAACAATTGGAGGATGGACACAGATCCATGTTTGTGTTGGACCACAGAGGGTGAGCAGGATGACGCTATCTACATGCAGCGCCATCTGGGAGGAGAAAGCCTGTTATGTCACACTATCCCACAGTTAGCTCATCTTTCCTGGGACTTTAGCTGGACCCAAGAGTTTTGGTCAGATTGAGCTTTTCAGCAACAACCCCCCTCCCCCCTACAGTAGGTTTGAGATAAAACAAAGCATTAAATACAGTAAAGGTTCAGGGCCCTTGTTATAGTGCATGCTATTATGGACTCTTTGACACACTAGGCAAGGCAAGGCAAGACAATTTTATTTGTATAGCACACTTTCAACAGCAGGGTAATTCAAGGTGCTTTACATGATTTGGTGATTTAAAAGAAACACATAAAAGAAACACACATTACACATGATACACAATAAAGCAAGAGAAAAAAAAAAAAAAAAAAAAGCAAGAGAGCATGAACACATTTCATACATATGACATCAAGCATTTACTCGAAGGCAATTCTAAACAGATGGGTTTTTAGTCTCGATTTAAAGCAGTTCAGAGTTTCAGCAGCTCTACACTCGTCAGGAAGTCTGTTCCAGATAAGGGGAGCATAAAAAGTGAAAGCTGCTTCTCCATGTTTAGTTCTGAGTCTAGGGATGTTTAGTAGGCTAGAGTTGGAGAACCTGAGTGGTCTGGTGGGTTGGTATAGTAACAGTAGATCTTCAACATACTTTGGTGCTAAGCCATTCAATGATTTATAAACTAGTAAAAGTATTTAGAAGTCTATTCTCTGAGCTACAGGGAGCCAGTGTAAGGACTTTAGAACTGGGGTGATGTGCTCTACTTTCCTGGTTCTAGTGAGGACGCGAGCGGCAGCGTTCTGGATCAGCTGCAGTTGTCTGATTGACTTTTTAGGCAGACCTGTGAAGATGGTGTTGCAGTAATCAATCCGACTAAAGATAAACGTATGGATGAGTTTTTCTAGGTCGTGTTGCAAAATCAGTCCTTTAATCCTAGAGATGTTCTTCAGGTGATAGAACGCTGACCTTGTTATTGCCTTTATGTGACCCTGGAGGTTCAGGTCTGAGTCCATTACTACACCTAGGTTACGAACCTGATCAGTAGTTTCTAGCTGTATTAATTGAAGCTGTGTGCTGACTCTTGATCGTTCCTCCTTGGGTCCAAAAATAATCACTTCAGTTTTGTTTCTATTCAGCTGGAGAAAGTTATGGCACATCCATCCATTTATTTGGTCAATGCATTGATTTAGGCTTTGAATGGGTTCAGAGTCACCTGGTGACATTGTAATGTAGAGCTGAGTGTCATCTGCGTAGTTATGGTAGCTAATGTTATTGGTTGCTATAATCTTGCCTAGTGGGAGCATGTAGATATTAAATAAGAGGGGCCCCAGGATGGAGCCCTGGGGCACCCCACATGTGATTTCTGTTCGTTCTGATGAAAAGTTTCCTATTGAAACATAGAAGTCCCTGTTCTTTAGGTAAGACTCGAACCAGCCAAGTACTGTACCAGAGAGTCCGACCCAGCTCTCCAGTCGTTCCAATAAAATATCATGATCAACACTGAGGTCCAACAGAACCAGCACTGTGGTTCTTCCACAGTCTGTATTTATGCGGATGTCATTAAATACTTTGACGAGGACAGTCTCGGTGCTGTGGTGAGCACGGAAACCAGACTGAAAAGCATCAAAACGGTTTGTCATTGTTATGAAGCCATTTAACTGCTGAAACACAGCTTTTTCAATAATCTTACTGATGAATGGAAGATTAGAGATTGGCCTGTAGTTCTGCATTAACGTGTTGTCCAGATTTTTCTTCTTTAGCAGTGGTTTAATAACTGCTGTTTTTAAAGCCTGAGGGAAGACACCTGATAGCAGTGATGAGTTCACTATTTGAACAAGATCAGAACCAATAACAGGAAGAACCTTCTTTAGAAAAGCTGTGGGTAGGATATCAAGACAGCAGGAGGAGGAGCTTAATTGGATAATGATTTTTTCAAGGCTGTTCTGGTTTAATTCGTGGAATTCAGACATTTTCTCTACATTGTTGGCGATTGGGGATGGCACTGGTTGTGGGTTCGATATTGAGGTACAGATTGACCGTCTAATTGTTAGAATCTTTTCAGTGAAAAAGCTGGCAAATTCATTGCAGGCCCTGGTAGAGTTTAGTTCAGGGGCTACTGTCACTAAAGGATTAGTTATTCTTTCCACTGTTGCAAATAGAGTCCGTGCCTTATTAATGTTTCTGTTGATGATTTCAGAAAAGAACGATTCCCTAGCATCTTTTATAGTTAGCTGATATCTATTCAGTCTCTCTTTGTAGATCTCACAGTGAACCTGGAGTCGAGTTTTCCGCCATTTTCTCTCGGCTCGTCGACACTCTCTTTTTTCACTACGTACCAGTGGATTACTTGTCCACGGAGACTTCTTTCTACCTGAGACTACTTTCACTTTAGTTGGAGCAATGGAATCCATGATGTCTGAGATTTTCGCAAGGAAATTATCTACCAACTTATTTACTGAGTTTGAGTTGGGAGATGAGGGGGATGTGGTGGAAGCATAAATACCTGTAAAGGTTTCTACTGAACTGTCCCCTAGAAAACACTTTTTTATAGTGGTCTTACTGTGGCTGGATAATTTAGCAGAGATGGTACTTTCAAAGAAAATACAGAAATGGTCAGATAAAGCAATATTAGTTACAGAGATGTCAGAAATATTTAAACCTTTGCTGATAGTTAAGTCCAGAGTGTGTCCTTTATTGTGTGTTGGTTGTTTGACATGCTGGATCAGTCCGAAGTTGTGGAGAGTATCATCTAACGTTTTTGCTTGTCTATCTTGGGGGTTGTCGGTATGGATGTTAAAGTCCCCCACGATGATTAGTTGGTCATAGTCGATACATATTACAGAAAGAAGGTAATTGAAATCATTAAAGAAGTTAGAGTTAAGTTTTGGTGGTTTATATAAACTTAGAAATAACGCTTTGTTAGGCTCGTTTATCTGGGTGGCTAGGTATTCAAAAGAATCAAACGTGCCCAGAGTTACCTTTTTAAAGTTCATTGAGTTGTGAAAGATGGTGGCTACACCTCTGCCTCGTTTGTGTTTTCTGTTCTCGCTTAAGAAATTATAATTTGGAGGACTGGATTCTATTAATGCAGTTGTTTCGTTATTTTCATTTAGCCAAGTTTCTGATAAAAAAAGGGCGTGTAAATTATGCTCAGTGATGAAGTCATTGATAAGAAAAGACTTCCCGGACAGAGATCTAATGTTTAATAAAGCTAACTTAAGTATTGTGATGATGGGCAGCTGAACCTTCTGACAGGTTATCAATTTGAGATTTTGTTTAATATGAGAGCGTGTGGTTAACGGTTTATGTTTCCTGCTGCTGATAATCACTGATATAGCCTCAGGGGTGCCGGGTGAATTCTGGGAGACGGTAGTGGTGGATTTATTGCCCGGTTCCCTCAAATATCAGATATCTGTAATAATCAGTGGGGGGAAGCTCCCAGGCTTATGGACACTAGTCCCAGGCGTTTGGTGAAGTCTAAGTTTAGGTGTTAATTGTGTCCCAAATTTGATTTGCTCGTTCAGTCTGTCTGTAAAGTTTCTAAATGGAGACTCATTTGATGTGGCTGAGTCACAGGAAGATGAAGACTTGATCTCTGATGGTTGTTTATCTGTTCGGTCCTGTGGTGTCATCATGACTTGCTGTTTTTGTTCTCTGATATCCATGGGCGCCTCAAGGTCAGCTTTTGGGAGCAAGTGTTTTGCTTTCTGATTTTGATAAGAAAAAATGTTTGCTGCCAACAGCCTTACTCCGGCCTTGTTAAGATAACGGCCTGCTTTGAACAGATGATTAGCACTTCCAAATACTTTGAAATTATTAATAAATGTGAACGACTTCTCAGCTGATTGTTTCTTCAACCATTTATGGAGCATGCGGAGTCTGCTAAATCATTCATCATTCCCTTCAGGGACTGGTCCGCTGATGAGGATGTTTACGTTAAGTCCATCAAGTCTCTGTAGGAGATGCTGGGTTTCTCCTGGTGGCTTTGACTGGTCCCGGGGGATGCGTCATCTTTAGGGGAACTCAAGGCTGAGAATCTGTTTTTCAGCGGGATTCCAGGTGGAGAAATATCTCTTGTTTTTGGCTGAAACCTCTTTTGTTTACTTTTAGCAGAAGCGGCAGTTCTGGGTTTCTGAGTTTCTTTTGTTTTTTCTTCCTCGGAGAACGGGCTGGGGTTGATGATTCCATGCGTTTTAAACCTGGCCAGTTTTCATTGTAGTGCGGAGTTCTACCGCTCAGACGCCTGTACGGAGTCTCTGTGACACGGTTAGACCGATGTAACCCAGGGCTGTTTGTATTCAAAGGTAAAGTTGTGTCATTTTGTCCATAATCAGCGTGGAGATCAAAATTAATTTCCAGACGACGTAGCTTCGTTTCAATGCCCTCAATTCTGTGGAGCAGTTTTTCAAAATCCTCAGCTGAGCAAAAAGCCATGTTGATAAGTCCATAGAAAAGTAATCCAAGAAGAGATCCGGTCCAATACAGTAACTCCAGGGGCTGGGTAGATAAAGTAAACAAAGTAAAGTAAAGAAAACAAGAAAAGCAAACAGAAAAGAAAATAAAGTGAACGGATCTGGAGAGAGACAGAGAGCAGCTGCTCCTCCTTCAGCGGACAGACAGGAACACTATTTTAATCACAAACCATGTGGACTCTACCACAGATGACTCTGCTGCTGATGAATGTTTTTCAGCAGAACAAAGATGTCAAATTTATGGCAGAATCAACTCTGACATGGTTCACCAGATATGAAAACCATCCATGGCTGTCTCAGTCCCTAGAGCTGAATGCTACAGAAAAGCTGCAGGGGGAGCTGAAGAGAGCATGGAGAGAACCCGGGAGCCTGCATGATGAGGACAGCTTATGATCCCTCTGTCTGTAGCAGACTAAAATTCAATTCAGTTTATTTATATAGCGCCAATTCACAACAGATGTCATCTCAAGGCACTTAACAAGAAGTCATTTCAATACAATTATACAAACATTCCAATCAGTTAAAAAGTTTCCTATTTAAGGAATCCCAGCAGATTGCGTCAGTCATTGGCGTGAGGTTGGGCAGATTTCCAACCACAGCAATCCTTCAGCAATCCCTCATACTGAGCAAGCATGTAGCGACAGTGGAGAGGAAAAACTCCCCTTTAACAGGAAGAAACCTCCAACAGAACCAGGCTCAGTAGGAGCGGCCATCTGCCACGACCGTCTGGGGGTTTGAGAAGACAGAGCAGAAACACAGAAGGAACAGAAGATCTGATATAAGAGAACTTTCTATGTTACAGAAAGTAAAAAGTTGATAACAGGACACAGTGGATCTTCAGTTACTGAGAGGATCATTCCAGTCGATGACCCCCGTCCAACAGGGCATTGCAGCCAAGCAGGATACCAGACCAGGTATATCTTCTATGGAGAGAAAAACACTGAGAGAAAACAAAGTTAACAGTCGAAATAACAGAATGTACTGTAATACAACTGGGGAGTAGTAGTAGAAAAGTAGCAGAGTGAAGAAAATTGGTAAGTCTGTCCTCCAGCAGTCTAAGCCTATAGCAGCATAACTACAGAGATAGCTCAGGATGACCTTAGCCACTCTAACTATAAGCTTTATCAAAAAGGAAAGTTTTAAGCCTGGCCTTAAAAGTAAACAGAGTGTCTGCCTCACGGACTAAAGCTGGGAGCTGGTTCCACAGGAGAGGAGCCTGAAAACTAAAAGATCTGCCTCCCATTCTACTTTTAGAAATCCTAGGAACTACAAGTAAACCTGCCGTCTGAGAGCGAAGTGCTCTTTTAGGAACATATGGAACAATTAGATCTCTGATGTATGATGGAGCTGATTATTAAGGGCTTTATATGTAAGAAGAAGGATCTTAAATTCTATTCTGGATTTAACAGGGAGCCAATGAAGGGAAGCTAAAACAGGAGAAATGTGTTTTTACAATTACAATTTAAAACAAAAAATAAGAGCATGTGTCCATCTACAAAGCTATGGATAAAAGTGCTGTCTTACTAAAGGATGTTTTCCCCACTGAATCAACTGCTCAAATTAAAGGCTTCGTTTGTCTCATTTTTTGAACCAGTTATGATTTTACAGCAATAAAACATGATTTTATTTGATGTTTATCCTTACCAGAGGGAGCAGTAAGTGTGGACAAGTGTTGACAACTTTATAGTACAAGAACTAGAATACCACTATCTAAAACTACTACTAAACTCCTATCTATAAAGTAGTTTTAAAATGAATTGAACTGCAATTTAAAAACACTGATTAAGAAACAACCAAATTCTAAGGGAAATACATTCCAGGTTTCTGTTATCAAGACTGCTTAAAAAAACTATTAAGATCTTACCTGACTGCACACTCACCTCAAATCAGATTCCTTTAACTTTTTCACTTTGAGTTGATCATGTTTGCATTCCCACCCCAGTCCAGCACAGCTAGAGGAAAATGTTCGGAACCGGAGCCCAGGCATCCATCCCATCATCCTGTGGCAGCAAGAGGAGGAGGAGAAGGCCAAGGCTGCTGCTGCAGCCGCTCCAGTTGATGTCAAGGCTGTGATGAGCAAAATAGACAGAAAGAAGTAGTGATCATAGAAGTTTGTGTGTGGAATTCTCCATCTGATGTTAAACTCAGTGTGAACAGAGGTTTAATGTGTAAATAAAGATGCTGTGTGTTGAGCATAAAGTAGAGTTCAGAGTACAGGGCAGGGGATCTATGAAAGTGTAACACTGTAATAAAGAGCAGAGGTGGAATAGGCTTGTGCCAAGAGGCTGCTTGTCTAATCTATTCAGAACTGGATCATAGCTTCTTCATGCAGCATAAGGTAAACAGTATGTCAAAAATAGCACATTGTGTAACATTGCAGCCCCAAACTTCACTGTATTTTATGTCACTCAACAAGACAGGATTATGAAGTGGGGAGAAAATACATGATTTTCAGCTACTGACTGATAGAATTGATTTGTAAACAGTGTCATGCATTTGTCACGAACCCCTGAGTCAGAACTCTGTAGAAGCACCTTTCTCAGCAGTTCATCTGATGTTTTCCAGGTGTGAACATCTACACGCTGTCAGTCAGATTGGATGGAGAACATCTGTAAACATCAGTTCTCCAACCTTGTCATAGATTCTGAGAATTAAGTCTGGACTTTGACTGGGCCATTCTAACATGAATATGTTTTTAGTTGAAAGTAGTATATTTGCGTATACCGCTCTAATTCATAACAAATGTCTTCTAACTGCATTTACAAGACAACCTGAGACAGTTTCCATAACTATATAATCAAGTCAATCCGAATATATAGACAGATGAAAATTAAAATGTATCCTTTCTAACTAATAAACCCTTCATCCTTTAAAAGCAATGCATTCAAACTCGGTTTTTAGTACCAGTTGATAAAAAGTCATCCATCTAATGAAGCCCATATACAGGTCCTTCTCAAAAAATTAGCATATTGTGATAAAGTTTATTATTTTCCATAATGTAATGATAAAAATTAAACTTTCATATATTTTAGATTCATTGCACACCAACTGAAATATTTCAGGTCTTTTATTGTTTTAAAACTGAGGATTTTGGCATACAGCTCATGAAAACCCAAAATTCCTATCTCAAAAAATTAGCATATTTCATCCGACCAATAAAAGAAAAATGATTTTAATACAAAAAAATTCAACCTTCAAATAATTATGTTCAGTTATTCACCCAATACTTGGTCGGGAATCCTTTTGCAGAAATGACTGCTTCAATGCGGCGTGGCATGGAGGCAATCAGCCTGTGGCACTGCTGAGGTGTTATGGAGGCCCAGGATGCTTCGATAGCGGCCTGAAGCTCATCCAGAGTGTTGGGTCTTGCGTCTCTCAACTTCCTCTTCACAATATCCCACAGATTCTCTATGGGGTTCAGGTCAGGAGAGTTGGCAGGCCAATGGAGCACAGTAATACCATGGTCAGTAAACCATTTACCAGTGGTTTTGGCACTGTGAGCAGGTGCCAGGTCGTCTTCATCTCCATAAAGCTTTTCAGCAGATGGAAGCATGAGGTGCTCCAAAATCTTCTGATAGCTAGCTGCATTGACCCTGCCCTTGATAAAACACAGTGGACCAACACCAGCAGCTGACATGGCACCCCAGACCATCACTGACTGTGGGTACTTGACACTGGACTTCAAGCATTTTGGCATTTCCTTCTCCCCAGTCTTCCTCCAGACTCTGGCACCTTGATTTCCGAATGAAATGCAAAATTTGCTTTCATCTGAAAAAAGTACTTTGGACCACTGAGCAACAGTCCAGTGCTGCTTCTCTGTAGCCCAGGTCAGGCGCTTCTGCCGCTGTTTCTGGTTCAAAAGTGGCTTGACCTGGGGAATGCGGCACCTGTAGCCCATTTCCTGCACACGCCTGTGCACGGTGGCTCTGGATGTTTCTACTCCAGACTCAGTCCACTGCTTCCGCAGGTCCCCCAAGGTCTGGAATCGGTCCTTCTCCACAATCTTCCTCAGGGTCCGGTCACCTCTTCTCGTTGTGCAGCGTTTTCTGCCACACTTTTTCCTTCCCACAGACTTCCCACTGAGGTGCCTTGATACAGCACTGTGGGAACAGCCTATTCGTTCAGAAATGTCTTTCTGTGTCTTACCCTCTTGCTTGAGGGTGTCAATGATGGCCTTCTGGGCAGCAGTCAGGTCGGCAGTCTTACCCATGATTGCGGTTTTGAGTAATGAACCAGGCTGGGAGTTTTTAAAAGCCTCAGGAATCTTTTGCAGGTGTTTAGAGTAAATTAGTTGATTCAGATGATTAGGTTAATAGCTCGTTTAGAGAACCTTTTCATGATATGCTAATTTTTTGAGATAGGAATTTTGGGTTTTCATGAGCTGTATGCCAAAATCATCAGTTTTAAAACAATGAAAGACCTGAAATATTTCAGTTGGTGTGCAATGAATCTAAAATATATGAAAGTTTGATTTTTATCATTACATTATGGAAAATAATGAACTTTATCACAATATGCTAATTTTTTGAGAAGGACCTGTAATAGTATCAAGACCTCAATCCTTGCTCTTGAGCATGCATGTGGTGGCCATTTTAACAGGAACAACATCTAACAGAACCCATGTTGGTATGAATAACCATCTGCCATAGCTTCCAGATGGACATCGGTGTCCTGGTAGGTCAGCAGGTTCTCCATCCTCTCTCCAGGTCCAGATGATGGGTTGAAGAGAGCAGAACCTAACCCTGCTTTAAACTGGACCAGAACCTGCTCCCTGACCTACTGCTGGGTTCTCTGAAGAACCTCTGAGGCCAGAACCAGAACAGGGGCTCTACTCACTGATTGGGTGAGTTCTGAAGGCTATTGGTTTAACTGGATACTTTAGGGGTATCAGAGTAAAGGGGGGAAAAAAACCATTGCTGTCTTTCCAGCTCACCATTATACTTTAGTCATATAAAATCGAAACAAATGGAAATGGAAAAATTGTGGGGAAGTACATGAGTATGAAATATTTTTTCAAGTCACTGTATAGGATGAAAAAGACACTTCAGGTCATAGATGAAAAATATTCTCAAAATTTCATGCAATGGACTAGTTATTATTCACTGTGTCTGATTTTAAATGAGGTGACTGAATCAGTGAAGCTGGTAAATAACAGCGATACAGTGAACTACAGAAATGATCAAACTAATATTTTGATATCAACTCTTGCTGCAATGTGCATAACATTTCATCTGTCAAAATAATGTGTTTTTACAATCTAAACTATTTACATAACGGTACACCTGTACTGCATAGATAATACGTATAACAGATTACTGTCCTGTTAATAACGGTTTAACCCTGTTAATAACGGTTTAACTGGCTTCTAATTTATGGTGTTTTATTTGTGTGATTTTATCAAGTATTTATCCTGTTTTATGTCTTCATTTTCTGTACAGTGTTCTTGAGAGTCCTGAAAGGCGCTTCAAATAAAATGTATTAACTTTGTACAGTGTAATAATCTGGAGAATGTTGTAAGTGTAATAAATTGGAGAGCTTCCACAGGTGTCGGACATATTGTCTAATAGGACCCTCCTAATAAACTTCTTTAAACAGCAGACTGTTTGGGTTTCTCTCCTCAAAATGGCACTAAATGATGAAAATCAGTGACCTAATCACACATTATGACCCTTTAAGGCCATCTTTGTGTCAGTCGTTCTGCTGGAGATCTAGTTTGGGCCAGTGTTCAGCTGTTGCTAGGTACTGTTGCTGGTGAACAAGCCCAAATCATCATCCTTCTACTACTGATTTGCCGTTTTTCCTGATGAACATCTCTACACCGGTCGGCAGAATTCTTGTTGAATCACACCCAGCTTTGCAGACTCAAGTTGTGCTGTTATGTTCATGTTTGAGAAGCTTTTTCCTACCAACCTTTCCAAGCTAATCAATATTCCCTCTTAGGAATAATCTTCCTCTCTGGTGAATGATAGACTTCAGATAGTTTGGAGTGTACCTTTAACTAAGGTCATATCTGAGGTCTTTCACCCATGGCATTGTGCTAACACACACCTGGATGCTCCAGAGCAGCAGACTGCTGAACCTCTGGCCTCTGCTGATGGTTAATATCAATTATCATCCTTTCTCTCCTAAATCCTTTTGAAGCAGCGAGAGTGTACTTAGTTTCACAGCTTTTCCATATTGCCTTCCTCCAACCCACACTTGAGGAAATGTGTAAATAGGTTTAGAATGTGATAAAGGTCAGACCACCTCTGTACCGTTCTGACAGGTGAACAGAAACAGGGTGTACTTTCTGTCTCCATCTTGCTTCCGTAGTACACTCAGCTGTTTGAACAGCAACATTACAGGTTTGATGTGATTGAGTAAAGTGAATAAAATGACACAGGAGGCAGATCTCAGAAGACAACAATTCATTTACTATACAGTGTTATTACAAATCCCCAGGTGTAAGATAAAAACCGACACAGTGCTACTTGGCCATGCCAGACAGCCAGCTGAGCTTGAACAGAGACGGCGATGCTGTGTCATCATCCTGATCAGCCAGCTGTCTGAAGACACTGCCTGGCCCCAAGCTGTCATCACTTCTTGCTGTGGAGGACTGAGGAGCCTGGGACAGGAAGAAGAGAAGGATCATCATGTCTGGAGGAGAGTGTCTTCTGAAGCCTGTTTAGTGTTTAATCCAACCAGGAATAATTAAGGGGGTTATGAATATTATCATATCTGATGAATGAGTCAACTCTGTGACGGGGTAAGCCGTATTGCGTCATTTCCTGTTGTCGCGCTCCGTGGAGCTGTTTGGTGTTCAGACTCTCTTGAATTGATCTTATTTTCTCTGTGCTGAGGCCTTTCTAGGTTATTTTAACACACAAGCACACTAAAACACACGATTTGTGGTGGTGTACTTTACGTTTTGGGAACTCCTTGTGTTTCACACAGCTTTTCTTGGGGTGGTAAGGTCTCGCTAGCTCAGTTAGCTTAGCTTCATTGCGGCTATGGCTACTCTTCTCTCTCTTGTCTCTAACTCTTCTCTACTCTCTTGCTCTGTCAGATGTTTAGTTACATCTCTGCCTCCTTTAGTGATAATGGTAACTGTAATAAATGTAATATTTTTGTAGCTTTGGAGGCGAGGGTATCAGAATTAGAAGCACGGCCCTGCGCTGTTGAAAAACCAGCAGATAGCCGAAGCCCATTAGCCACCGCGGAGCCAACAAGGATAGAACCCCCTAGCTGTCCTCCGGTAGAGCCCGCGCAGCCGGGACCTCAGGCCGGCTGGGTGACTGTACGTAGAAAGCATAGTTCTAGGACCCAGCCCACGGGCCACCACCAACCGGTCCGCGTTTCTAACAGATTTTCCCCGCTCAGCGACACACCCGCTGAGAAGCCGACCCTGGTAATTGGCAGCTCCATAGTCAGAAACGTGGCATTAGAGACACCATTGACCATAGTCAAATGTTTGCCAGGGGCCAGAACGGGCGACATCAAATCCTACCTGAAACTGCTGGCTAAAGATAAGCGTAAATACAGTAATAACAAATAATTGTTATTCACGCTGGCGGTAATGACACCCGGTTACGCCAATCGGAGCTCACAAAAATTAGTGTTGCTTCGGTGTGTCAGTTTGCTAAAACAATGTCAGACTCTTTTCTGGTCCCCTGCCTGATCGGACCAGTGACGACATGTTTAGCCGCATGCTGTCATTCCATCAATGGTTGTCTAGGTGGTGTCCTGCAAACGATGTGGGCTACATTGATAACTGGAGAACATTTTGGGGAAAACCTGGTCTGATCCGGAGAGACGGCATCCATCCCACTTTGGATGGAGCAGCTCTTCTTTCTAGGAATATAGCCAAATTTATTAGTCCTCCAAAACACTGACAACCCAGTGTTGTGATTGCATTTCTCATAAGATGAACTGAAAAGACTTTTGGATGTCTGGGAGCTATTTCAAAGATGGACTGAGCAGACCACATTTCCCAGCAATCCTAGCAGTGACCCCCAACACACTCCTATTGGTCCGTGACCACCCATGGTGACATCAGCGATGACATCACGGCCAAAGGGGGCTATAAGAGTAGTCGCGCCCATTTTGAATTGTTCTCCAGCTGGAAGTTCTTGGATGAACTACTGCTGAACAGAGGACATCTCACCGGTGAAGATTCTCTTTTGTGCTGACCCGCTTGACCGGGGAAGAACTCGCTTCGAAGTGCTCATACGGTTTGTGTATCTCGTGTGAGCTATATCAGAACTGTTCCCAGACAGTTCGTTAGACGTCAACCTACAGGCCATCCAGCCTGCTTTTGGGCCACACGGTCCTTAAAATCCTGTACAGGTTTTTTTATAACTCTTCCTTTTCTTGCTCAACTACGGACACAATTCACTCTCCTCCTAGTGGACTGGACCTCCTTCAAGGCAAAGTAGGACTGAACCGGTTCATTTAAACTAATATTGTGTCTGGGCGGATATAAATGGAGAAAATAGAGTTTTAACGAGTTAGATCTCGTTCATTGTTGGTTAAAGTGTTTTTAAGCGCTGTACCTGTTTGCCCATTTTTGCGTCGTCACACGTATAAGTCTGAGCTGTGAAATTGCTGTCTTTGAAACGGTCTGTTTTATCCTGAGCAGATCACACCTTACTTTTTCCTTCCTCTTGTTTTCCCTCTCTCTCCCTCCCTGATAACTCCGTCGGCAGAGTCGGGCTCGGTCCGGCCTGCGTTAGCTGGTCTTAGCTCAAAGTTTAACTCCGTTGTCTTTAGTCTGTCGCTAAAGCAGAGGCCTATATAAAAAAAAAAAAAAAAAAAAAAAAAAAAAAAAAAGCAGAGGCCTACCACATGGACACTTTCCCCATGTGCTCATTTAGCCAAAGCTAGTTTTATGATTCTTTCTTAGACTCCATGTGCTCCCCTCAATCTTGGCACAGAGCTGAGATTTATGACTTTGTCTCCTAGGCTATCTGTGACTTGGGCTCCCTGGAGTGAGGCCCCCCCTCCTTTTCTGACCCGAACCTCAGCTGTCTCACTGATTTCATTTCATGTTAATTGTGTTTAATGTTCACCTATTATTATTGTCTAAGATCTGTAGTAATTTTTGCATGCTTTAGAATAGATGGGAGTTTCTATTTCCTAAATAAAGTCCCCTTATCTTAAAGAGAAGTTGTCTGGGATTACTTGGAGTGATGCATACAATTAATGTCCACAGCGTTAGAACTTATTCCTTCATCTATTGTTTAATTATCTGAGACTGAACAATTTGGCTATATATATATATATATATATATATATATATATATATATATATATATATATATATATATATATATATATATATATATATATATATATATATATATATATATATATATATATATATATATATATGTTCCTGGAATCCAACAGGATGGTGCCCCTAAACTTGGTAATTTTTACATAAAATTATTAATCTTATTAATAATTGCCCTAAGCAATTATTCATAATTATTCATAGCCAAATCCTACCTATCTGCGGCACAACACCAGGGTCCAGACCAGGAAGCAGAGTCATAGTTTAACCCACCTCTCTGCTGCTTCTGTACTGTTACCCACCCATTACCCTATAGAAACAGTGTCTTGCCCACGGCCAAAATTAAATGGATTAAAAGTTAAGCCAACAAAAGCAAATTATGGAAATCTCATAAAGATAAATAAGACTTTGACTGAACAGAAAAATAAATCTATTAAATGTGGTTTATTAAACATAAGATCTCTCTCCTCAAAGACTTTGTTAGTAAATGACTTGATTTGTGATAATCACATTGATTTGCTTTGTCTCACAGAAACCTGGTTGCAGCAGGAGGATTATGTCAGTATAAATGAATCAACTCCTTCCAGTCATTTAAATTTTCACATTCCTAGAAATACTGGGCGAGGAGGAGGAGTTGCAACCATTTTTCATTCTGATTTAATAATTAATCCCAGACCAATTGATAGCTACAGTTCTTTTGAACATCTAACCCTTAATTTTCCTCATCCAAGTAGCAAAACATTAAGATGTAACAATTTTTAAAGAATCTGTTCCATTCTTACTTTCCTCAGTGTCTCAGAGTAACACTGTAGATGGCAGCAATTCTATCTCTAACCCTTCAGAAATTGATGGTCTGGTTCACAGCGTTACGTCCTCATTGCGTTTGGCATTAGATAGTGTAGCCCCCTTAAAAAAGAAAGTGGCTAGCCATGGGAGGCTGACTCCTTGGTTTAACCCAGAGTTGCGTACTTTAAACCAGAATACTAGGAAGTTGGAGAGAGAATGGCACTCTACACACCTAGAGGATTCCTATTTAACCTGAAATAACAGTCTACTGCTGTATAAAAAGTCCCTTCGACAAGCTAGAACAGCATATTTTTCATCATTAATAGAGGCGAATAAAAACAATCCTAGGTTTCTTTTTAGTACAGTCGCCAAACTTACACAGAGTCATAGCTCTGTTGAGCCAACTATTCCCCCAGCTCTTAGCAGTGATGATTTTATGGGATTCTTCACAAATAAAATTATTTCCATTAAAAATAAAATCATTGGCATCCTCCCAAACATGATTACTTCTTCCTCAGTAAATGAGGCCGCATCGGTAAGAACTGTAGAACCCCTTTTTTGCTTAGGCTGTTTTGATTCAGTCGACCTTTCGGAATTTTCAAAAATATTAACCTCATCTAAACCTTCAACTTGTATGTTGGACCCAATCCCAAACAAATTATTTAAAGAAGTGTTCCATTTGGTTCCTGGCCCCATTTTGGATATGATGAATCTATCCTTAGTAAATGGATATGTACCACAAGAATTTAAAATAGCTGTAATTAAACCTTTACTCAAGCAACCGTCCCTTGATCAAGATGACTTGGTGAATTACAGACCGATATCTAACCTTCCTTTCTTATCCAAAGTCCTTGAGAAAATTGTTGCTAATCAAGTCTGTGAGCATCTAAACAGTAACGAGCTGTTTGAAGAGTTTCAGTCAGGTTTTAGAGCTCATCATGGCACTGAAACATCACTGGTGAAGGTTACTAATGATATTCTCATGGCCTCAGATAATGGACTTGTGTCTGTTCTGGTTTTGTTAGATCTCAGTGCTGCTTTTGACACAGTCGATCATAATATTCTCTTAGAAAGGCTTGAACATGTTGCAGGGATCAAAGGAACAGCACTAGGCTGGTTTAAATCATATTTGTCTGATAGATTCCAGTTTGTTCATCTAAATGATCAATCTTCTTCACTCTCAAGGGTTACTTGTGGAGTTCCACAGGGTTCTGTGCTTGGACCAATTCTTTTCACCATATATATGATTCTAATTGGTAGAATCATTAGACAGCATGGGATAAATTTCCACAGCTATCCCGATGATACACAACTATATTTATCCATAAATCCTGATGAACCCAGTCAGTTAGGTAGATTACAGGCATGTCTGGAAGACATAAAAACATGGATGACCCTAAACTTTTTGCTTTTAAATTCTGACAAGACAGAAGTTGCTGTCTTTGGACCAGAAGTTCTTAAACAGAAACTGATTAGTCAATCACTTCATCTGGATGGCATTAAATTGGCCCCCAGTAATAACGTAAAGAACCTCGGCGTTATTTCTGACCAAGACTTGACATTTAAATCCCATATTAAACAGGTTTCTAGGATTTCCTTCTTTCACCTCCGGAATATTGCTAAATTAGAAACATCCTGTCCAGGAGTGATGCTGAGAAACTAGTCCATGCATTTGTTACCTCAAGGCTGGACTACTGTAATTCTTTACTATCAGGTAGTCCACAAAATGCCATTAAAAGCCTTCAGTTGATCCAAAATGCGGCAGCAAGAGTTCTGATGAATATTAAAAAGAGAGATCACATTTCTCCTGTTTTAGCTTCCCTTCATTGGCTCCCTGTTAAATCCAGAATATAATTTAAGATCCTTCTTCTTACATACAAAGCCCATAATAATCAGCTCCATCATACATCAGAGATCTAATTGTTTCATATGTTCCCAACAGAGCACTTCCCTCTCAGACTGCAGGTTTACTTGTAGTTCCTAGGATTTCTGAAAGTAGAATGGGAGGCAGATCTTTTAGTTATCAGGCTCCTCTCCTGTGGAACCAGCTCCCAGCTTTAGTCCGTGAGGCAGACACTCTGTTTACTTTTAAGGCCAGGCTTAAAACTTTCCTTTTTGATTAAGCTTATAGTTAGAGTGGCTAAGGTCATCCTGAGCTAGCTCTGTAGTTATGCTGCTATAGGCTTAGACTGCTGGAGGACAGACTTACCACTTTTCTTCACTCTGCTACTTCCTTTTCTACTACTACTCTCCAGTTGTATTACAGTACTTTCTGTTATTTCGACTGTTAACTTTGTTTTCTCTTAGTGTTTTTCTCTCCATAGAAGATATACCTGGTCTGGTATCCTGCTTGGCTGCAATGCCCTGTTGGACGGGGGGCATCGACTGGGATGATCCTCCCAGTAACTGAACATCCACTGTGTCCTGTTATCAACTTTTTACTTTCTGTAACATAGAAAGTTCTCTTATATCAGCTCTTCTGTTCCTTCTGTGTTTCTGCTCTGTCTTCTCAAACCCCCAGACGGTCGTGGCAGATGGCCGCTCCTACTGAGCCTGGTTCTGTTGGAGGTTTCCTCCTGTTAAAGGGGAGTTTTTCCTCTCCACCGTCGCTACATGCTTGCTCAGTATGAGGGATTGCTGAAGGATTGCTGTGGTTGGAAAGTCTGCATCAACGGGGCCCAACCTCAAGCCAATGACTGACGCAATCTGCTGGGATTCCTTAAATAGGAAACTTTTTAACTGATTGGAATGTTTGTATAAATGTATTGAAATGACTTCTTGTTAAGTGCCTTGAGATGAAACATCTGTTGTGAATTGGCGCTATATAAATAAACTGAATTGAACTTCTTCCACCCTTCAGGTTGGGAAGAAAACCCTCTCTTCACATGATTCAGAACAAGGTGATGCTTTTCAAACAGCAGAACCAAGTAAAAGAAGCCTGAGACCTGTGATCAGCTAAAATATTATGATCACTCACATATGATCAAGATCTAAGTCCTGGTTGTACAACACTGAGCGGGAAATGGGTCCTCTTCATCTGATAAGTGGAGGCCAGACTTAATGGCTTTGCTTGATAGCATTGTTAGCTAAAAAGAAGGAGGTCAGAACATTTTGGTTGATCCAGAAAAATGAGTAATGAGTCACATGTGGCTGGTCAGCTTTGGATGATTGCTAACTTAAACCGTTATGTTTGTATCTGCTGGTCCAATCAACAGCCATTCTGTCGTTTCCAGCATAAGCCAGGATGACAACGGGACAAATTAATTATTGAATTAATGACATGCACCCACACTGCCGTTGCACCAACGAAACCAAAGCACAACCAAAACACACCCAGACAGAGAGCCACGCTGATGAACTTGCCTGCAGGCTTCACTTTCAGAATCTCTGGGAGGAGAGAGAGTGTGACAGAAAACGCTTTACCCCAGTGGAACAAAAGGAACACAATGATGGCTCTGTGACTGTTAGCTAATGAAAATGTCCTCTCTGAGAACACAGTCAGACCCAGAGCAGCTTCAGCACCCTGTTCCCTGCAGCTACAGAACTTACCAGGTTCTGAGATACGGCAGATCCCCTGGAGGACGACTTGGATTTCCGAGCATTTGACATGCTGAGAGGTAACAACCCGAACCTGCAACAGACACAGTCATGGCAGGATGATCAGATCAGATACCATTCTCCTCACAGGCTGACACAGATCAGAACCACAGGAACGAGATAAACACTGCTCATCATGCAGGGATCAATACATGACTGATTTGAACATCAGTTTTCATACAATGCTGGACATTTATTTGGCTGTGTTGTGATTGCATTTCTCATAAGATGAACTGAACAGACTGTTGGAAGACCAAATTTCCCAGCAATCCTAGCAGTGACCCCCAACACACTCCTATTGGTCCGTGAACACCCATGGTGACAGCGTTAGATCTCGTTCATTGTTGGTTTAATCAATATCTCAGCTGTTCTCACTGATTTCATTTCATGTTAATTGTGTTTAATGTTCACCTATTATTGTTGTCTAAAATCTGTAGTAGTTTTTGCATGCTTTAGAATAGATGGGATTTTCTATTTTCTAAATAAAGTCCCCTTAACTTAAAAAGAAGTTGTCTGGGATTACTTGGAGTGATTCCTACAATTAACGTCCACAGCGTAAGAACTTATTCCTTCATTTGTTTAATTATCTCAGCCTTATCAGGCTGGTAATCATAAACACAAACTGAGACTGAACAATTTGGCTATATTGTATTCCTGGAATCCACCAGGTGGTGCCCCTAAACGTGGTAATTTTTACATAAAATTATTAATCCTATTAATAATTCCCCTTAGCAATTATTCATAGCCAAATCCTACCTATCTGTGGCACAACAGCTGGTTGAGTTGTAAATCACTATAGAAAGCACCAATTTTAGAAAGGTTGATTTTTATTGTTTACATAATAGAATAAGAAATAAAGACTGGAATCCCACATTTTTTTCCTTTTTTCATACTTATCCAGACTTGGACAACAATCAAATCAATTCATCTCTAGACATTGCCGGAACCCTGGGTTAGGGACATATGCTTTAATGTATAAAAGGGGAATCATGTTAGAATCTGTTCAAGTTAAACTAAAGCAAATATTTAATTCTATAGCGTGCAAAGGTTTTTGAAAATCAAACTTTGAAAGTAGTTCCCATTGAGAATCATCAGGTCAAACCTCGAAGAAATCCGCAAATTTGTATCAGCCAGCAAAAAGCATGATCGCTGCATATCTCATTTAGGAGAGAGATTATTCAAAAACGCCTAACCTCCTGTTTCCTCATGTTTTACTCTGACCTGATCTGACTGCTGGCCAATGGCAGAATGTTGTATGGTTCCTGAGAGTTGACGGTGCTGCTCCGTGGGGCAAACTGCTTCTCTGAACCAGTCAGGAGCCCAAGCAGCACCTGAAACACAGCATTACAAAAAGTCAAGCAAACACATTGCAGTTCCTGTTACATCTGAACAAGAGCCACATCTTGTGACTGCTGTAGACACACATCTAAAACTGATGGGGTTCTATCGTCATCTTGTTTCATGATAGTGTTGTGCGGTGTGCATGGGAACAAAATACCGAGGTCCTCTGGGACAGACGGTTGAGATTGGCATTCAGTGGAGGTGTAAACACATCCAGGTCAAAGGGGTCAATGAAGCTCTCCAGCCAATCACATATCTTGTGGAATCTAGAAAATAAGCAGTACAGTGATTAAATATGACTGACTGAAAAGAAAAATAAGACAATTAAATGTGGTTTATTGAACATAAAATAGGACTCTTCAGAGTGGCCTTTTTTTGTGGCCAGTCTAAGGCACACAGTGCTATTCATGCTGTGGCACACCTGTAAGGTGGGATGGATTATCTTGGCAAAGGAGAAGTGCACACTAACACAGATTTAGACAGATTTGTCAACAATATTTGAAAGTCATGGGTCTTTTGTGAATCTAAAAAATGTTTCAGATCTTTGAGTTCAGCTCATGAACAATGGGAGCAAAAAAACCAAAAGTGTTGCGTTTATATTTTTGTGCAGAGTAATAAAAAATGAGCCCATCGTTGTCGAACCCCATGTGATCAGCTGAAAAAAGTGGGATGACTGACTGTCAGTCTGTAATGTCTGCTCATTGATTCTATGACAAGATAGAAGATGAATGGACATGTGATTAGACTTCTTCTCCAGGTCTGTTCATAATAATACTGTACATGTGATTGGATAAAAAGCCCATTACTATATGTTCCAAGTCTTCTCAAGAGGTCAGCTGTCAGGTTTTAGCAGACTGGGAGACAACCGTGAAACTCCAACTGTAGGACTTTAGATTATAGTGAAAGTCAAAGGTTCCATCAGATAGCATAATGTCAAATCATAGATGAATCATAGATGTAGGGATTCCTACCTTGGGTCTTGCTGGGATCTAGAGGTCTTGCCCTCCTCCAGTCTGCTGCTCAGGGTGGTGGTAAGATAACGGAGGTCAAACAACAGCTGCAAGGCTCGGTTCTGAGTTATAGGGAGGACACCCTCCTAGCATAAAGGGAGAAGGGAGAAATTCAGAGACATGACCACATTTCTGTCCTTTACTTCACTCGTTCTGCCTCCTGTCTTCTCAATGCTGCTACAACTACTTCAAGTCACCTTCGTACGGCACCTTACTAAAGTATCCATACCTACATTTATGTCAAAAAAGCTGAACAAAACCCTGAGCACACCAATCGCACTCAAATATGTTGGAGGTAACGTCATGTTTTTCTTCAAAAAGGGACCAGAGAAGCTGGTCAAAGTTGATGTTAAAGCTGAAACGCTAAGTGGAGCTAAATCCAGGACAATCCTGGAAGAAAACCTGCAGAAGACCACCATCCTAAACATAGACAGAGCTACAGGGAGACAGTGTAGATCAAAGCTATGGGGCGGCTGTAGTTCAGTGGTAGAGTTGTCGGGTTCGATTCCTGCTTCTGCCTGCTACATGTTGCTGTGTCCTTGGGCAAGGCACTTCACTTACCCTTCTGCTGGTGTTGGCCAGAGGGGGGAGATATGGCAGCTTGGGTTCTGTCATGTATGCCCCAGGGCAGCTGTGGCTATAATCGTAGCTTGTTTCCACCAGTGTGAGAGTGAATGAATAATGGAGTGTCTGAAACTGGTACACTGAATAATAGCTCTACCCAGCTGGAACTCAGAGGCCCGTATAGAAATGCCCCCACATTAAAGCATGAATCCTTTTTCTTCCACCTCACAACCATGCACTGCTGGTCTAGAAAGTAAAACTCCAATAAAAACAGTGAAGAATGTGGTTGTCGTGTGAGAATAATGTGAACAGGAGGTATAAATATGTCTGGTAATATCAACACTGTAAAGCTTTAGTGTCTGTTGGGAAAAGGACGATGGAGGCAGAGCGTGTACGGCCTGAACATTCAGGATAAATCAACACTGTGTTCGTGGCTCACTCACTGCGTCCCGTGTTTGCTCTGTGAGGACGTCGTAGTGATGCAGAGCTTGAACCAGACAGGACTGGAGCAGCTCCTGCAGGGTGGGCCGGGGAAGAGCGTGACCCCCCACCTTGTTCACCTCCACGCACAGCTGGAACAGCAGAGACTGCACGAACCAAGATGGCTGCACAGTAGACAACGGTCAGACTGCATCCAATGAGACAGGAGTAATCAGAAACCCTACTTCCTGTGACATCTGACCTGAACCGGAAGACGGATTTTAGATGTGACGCTGTTCCCTGATTCAGACTCTTCTTGGATCTCCAGATCCTCCCAACTTGTTGCAGTGGTCAGAACCTCACCAGCAGACTCTGCCATCAAAGCTGCTCCAAACGTCTCCACCAGGCCCTGGAGAAGCACAGCTTCAGTTAAAAACACCTTAGTGGGCTGAACAAGGATCTATTAGACTCTGGACAGGTTCTGACTTTGGCTAGGGCAGAGCTCCAGATGTGGTAAGCTTCCATGCTGCAGCCAAGAAGCTCCTCTTTAAGCCCCGCCCATTTGGCCTGGGCTGGGCTGACCTCTGTGGCAGCCTTGGATTTGCCCAGCTTCTTGCCCTGCCTGGGGGTCCCCTTCGCCGTGGCTTCCCTTACGCCCTGTCTTCCCAGGATGCAGTGCTTCAGGCTAGGGCAAAGTTCACTCACAGACTGGCACAACCGGGCCATGAACAGGACAGAGCTGAGGCGGGATGGAGCAGAGTCCAGCTCGGAGCGGATGGAGGTCAGAATGTAGCGAACACAGGCCAGGCAGCCTTCACGCAGAGCTTCCTCCACTGCAGCGGAGTCCGTGTAGCGGTTAAATGAGGAGGAGTCCGGAGGGCCAGAGGAAGGCGCTGTGGCTGGGATGGAGTCGGATCCTGCCAAGCACAGAGAGACACATGCAGTTCAGCAGTCTTCTCACTTAACCCAAACCATGCTGATAGTTTATTACAGCTTCGTCAAAGTATTCACACCTGTGAAACATTTCACATTGGGTCACGCTGCAACCCCAAACTTCAGTAGATTGTAGTTCACACATCAAAACAAAGAAGTGTGGAAATGATACATGGTTTAAACATTTTGTTCTGTTTTTATTTTTTACAAAAAGCTGTAAAACATTCTAAAGTCCCCCCCTTGACTAAGCCCCTGTAAACCAGGAATAAGCTTTAATCTAAAGTATTTGGTTGCAGCTCTTGCTGGATGTTGTTGCCGCCCCGAACTGTCCAACCAGACACTGTGACTAAGCCGTAGTTATCAATTGTAATCTAAAGATGATTATTGTGGTTTTAGAGACTGTGCAGCTCTAATCCCAGGAGTCTGATACCCCTGGATCTAAGCAATATAATCAGGATTACCTGATTCTTGGGGAGGAAGATAGTGCTGAAGGTCATGGAGCCTGGTTTTCAGCTTTGCATCCAAGGAGCAGCAGAAGTTCTGAACACAAGGCGTCAGTGCCTGAGTCTTCATGGCCAGCCCACTCCTCTGCTGCTGCTGCTGGCCCCGCTGGGCCACACTGACCCAGGCCGCATCACTCAGCAGGTCCCCTGGAGACTCTGACCACAGAAAGGAGGCCACGTCCACCTCATACTGAGCCCCAGGACTGGAGACAGGGTTCCTGGCTGAGGAGGACTGGATGGTTTGGCCCTCCAGGTCCCTCACAGCTGAGGTTAGGAGCTGAACCGAGCTGGTTGCAATGGCTTCTGTTTCTTCTTTGGTGATGGTCTTGGGAAAAGGAAGGAAACGTTTGACATTACATCAACAGGCCTATTCAGTAGGTAAATACAACACACAGGTTCCAAAGAAGAAGAAGAAATAAAGGCTTGAATATTGTTGAAGTTAAAGGAGAACCAACCTGCAGGCGATGAAGAAAGAGCTGTTGGAGAAAGTCCTCCCACACAGCCAGGGGGCGCCCTAGCAGCTGCTGACATACATTACCCCAGTGCTGACTGATGGAGTCGGTGGATAAAAGATCCCACGCAGCATCTCTAATGGCTGCCAGAGCCTTAAGGCTCTTCACGTAGACCAGGAGGGTGCCAACGCCGTGACAGATGTCCTGTTTGCAGCTGACAACAGAGAAGTTCCAGGAAAAGCACAAATTCATCTGACAGTTGACAGGGATGAAGCATTGAGGAGCACACATTTAACTACAACCATCACAGAGACAGTCTTTAATGAGAACACTGTGGTCAACAAGCTATAGTCCCTGATAGCAGCTTTTACAACCCTTGACCTTTCCAAACAAACTTCAGGTTGTTTTATGTGGCAGACCAACACAGAGCAGCATGATAGAGAGAAACAGTTGTTAGCAGCCTGATTCAAACCTGAACAGTTACCCTGGAGCAGCACACACACACCCACCCACCCACAACATCCATCAGTGGGAGATAGCCACTACTACAGCGATTCATGGTAAGCTCCGCTTTAAGCTGCTCATAAGTCAAGTAGGGGGCGCTCCAAACATGGAGGAAGATACTCTGCTGACTGCACGTCACCCTAAACACACCATTTATACAGTAAAAACATGGTGATGGCAGCATCATGCTGAGGGGATGCTTTTATTCACCAGGAAGAGGAAATATGGCTGGAGACCTTCCTGGAGGACAACCAGCCTAAACATGCAGCCAGAGATATTATGGGATGGTTCAGATCAAAGGTTATTTATGGCCTATAAAGTCCAGAACTAAAACCAACTGAGAATGATGTTCTCCATCCAGTCTGACTGAGCTGGAGTTATTTGTTCTGAAAAAAAAGATTTTTTCTTCCCAATTCTGCATCACTTTGTGTTTTCTTATATCACATAAAATAGTTTGTGGTTGTAAAGAGACAGCATGTGAAAGAGGGGTGTGAATACTTTTGCTAGTGACTGTATGAGGCAGAGTGCTTACGTATTGATCCACTGCTGCAGGGTGTCCCGGAGCTGCTCGGTCTGGATGGGCTGAGCCAGGGTGCGAAGGCTGGGCTGAAACTCAGCGATGGATGGAGGCAGATACCTGAACCAGCTGCTGGTACTCCACTCCTCCTGCAGCGCCTTTCTGCCTTTACCTGACAACACAGGAGAACACATCTAATGTTACATTGTTCAATCAGCAGCAGCTCCTATACACCCAGAAGGATCCATATACAGGTAGAAATACAGGGCAGAGGCTAGAATCCACAGTTTTCATCTGCTCCGGCTCAACAGAACCAAGCAGAGACGGAAGAAGAGGGAGGAGGTCTGACTGTGTTTGAGAACGACAGATGGTGCAACTCTGAACATCTAGCTATCAGAGACGTTCTGCAGTCTGGAACATGGGCTGCTAGCTGTTAGCATGAGGCTGAATCATCTACTAGTCACCAGAGACAATAAGACAGTGGACATGTTGTAGACCAACACCAAGGAGGAGGAACACTGCATTCCTCCTGAAGCTTCGCCGTTTCTCCAACAAAAAGTCCAGATCAACCCGGAGATAAAGGCTCTCCATCAGTTAGAAAACAGGGGGAGCTGAGAGCTGTGCAGGAGGAAGGAAGAAGAAAAGTCATGGATGGAAAGAACGTCTGCACAAAGAAAATGGAGGATCAGCAGTCCACTAGTGATGTGTTGGTCGGAAACAAAACAGCTCTTAGAGCCGGCTCTTTAAAGTGACCGGTCGGAGGCAACCCAGCAGCTTTTTTTCTGTTCAAGCTGAACGTGATTGGTCTACTCCACGATGTGCGTTGAGCAGCGTCTGTGTGACTGCATGGAGCAGGAGGGGGACGGGAGAGGTAGGGAGGGGGTACAGACATAGAGAACACCACAAACACACAGAGAGAGAGGAGAGAAAAAGCACTGCACACAAAACTTGCTGAAAAAGGGAGAAAATGAGTGACAGCAGGTAGATGCATTTCAATGAAATTGATTATCCAGAAGGCAGAGTGTAACATATGCAAAGTTAAAATATCATACATCTACATTATCTTAGCTTTTCTATGTTGTTTCACTGTAAATAGTTCAGCTTATAAATATTTTACAAACAATGAACCTGTTTTTTAACAGCAATCTGTTGAATACAGTAAGCCATAAAAATAGTAAACATGTTATACAATTTTGTTGGTAGATAAGTAATTCATTTTGCACATAGATTTACATTATTTTGGAGATAAGTTAATTTAAGAAACAAACAATGTAAGGAGCCGTTTCTTTTCAGTGAGCTGAGCCGTAAGAAGCGGTTCTCATAAAAGAGCCAGAATTACCATCACTACACCACACAGTTTAAAAGATCAAACGTAGACGAATGATCAGCTGAAGGCTGGAGCACTGGCTAATGGTCGTTACGGGCTAGCTCCAGGTTTCAAGTAGTAACATTTAAGACCTTTTTAATCCCTATTCAGTCAAATGTATTGCTGGGTTTGTGACCAGAGATATGCATATCTACACTTACAACAGAATGTACATACTTTTACTTTTTATTGGTTAAATTCTAATTGTATTTCAATTTAAAATCATTTAAATTCCATATTAGCACCTATGCAATAAATAATGCAAGTCTAAGTTTTGGAATGTAGGCAGTCTTGTTTTTAACCACACATGAATGTAGGTGCAATTTGAGAATCTGGAAACATGCTTTTGAATATCTCCCAAATATCTTCATTAGACGTGTAGGATCGGTGATCAGAAACTGTTTTTAAAACCCAAAGAACTTCTGACCAGAGAGTTGGTGTGGATCCACAAAAACACTGTAAGCTTCCTGGCTGTGAGTGTGTGGTTGTATTTAAAAGTGCATTGTCGTGGCCAGTCATAGCAGACGTAGTGGTAGTGGAGGCAGTACACCATGTCAGCGCTTCACAAAGTGCTGCTGGTTGCCTCCCACAGTATTCTGCAGTTGGCGCTTGAAGATGGTGAGAATTTAAGCTAGTAACATGTTTTTTTCTTAGCATGTGGGACTTCAATGTGGTCAGTCCCATGTTTGTCCCCAGCCTAAATGTTTGCGGCAGATCTGACAAAAAGATGGTCATCAGCATAGATCCGATCCAGTCATATTTCAAGTTTTACTGCCACTGTGGATAATATTTACACTTGCCCATGGGGTTCCTGCTGGAGTACCAGGTGTTGTAGTAGTTAGATTTCCCGCCGCGCGCTCCTACACATGCTGTTCTGGATAGCGGCTATCCCAAATCATGGCTGGGAACCATAGCACCAAGTGCAGTGTCGTAATGTGCACTTCACTGTAATGTTTTATTTTAAAATACCAAATCTAAAAGGTTTATATATGACTAATTGTTTATTTGAAAAATAAGATGCCAAATTTAAGACTATAATTTTTAAAAATGCATTTTTTCTAAAACGTAATGCTTTTATGACCTTAAATTTGACTCTACTGAATACAATGCTCTTTTAATACTTTAACACCTCGCTGTTTTCCCGTCTTTGATTTCTCTGTCCTTTTAACACCATCTAACCAAGCTGGAGCTTGCAGGAGTAGACCACCACCTGTCCCAGTGGATACTGACTGGCCACCGGTCTCTGACAGGCTAGTCTGCAGTACGGGGCCCCACAGGGGACTGTACTGGCACCATTCCTCTTCACCCTCTACACCGCAGACTTCTCTATCAACTCCCCACACTGCCACCTTCAGAACTTCTCTGATGACTCTGCCATAGTCGGGCTCATCACAGTTGAGGACTCAGGAGTACACACAGTGGACTCTGGACTTTGTGGATTGGGGCCAGCAGAACCACCAGCCCTAGGATGCCCCTTCACCCAGAGCAGGTAGTGACAGAACTCTGACAGCTCTACCTTTGTTTGGTTCTTCATGCTTCCATTTATTAGTCCCTTTGCTGCTGGTACATCTGAATCTACTCACTGAGACGCAATGGGAGATATTTCTACTCAATCACCTCAAATCATGTATTGTTGCTAATCAAGTCTGTGAGCATCTAAACAGTAACGAGCTGTTTGAAGAGTTTCAGTCAGGTTTTAGAGCTCATCATAGCACTGAAACAGCACTGGTGAAGGTTACTAATGATATTCTCATGGCCTCAGATAATGGACTTGTGTCTGTTCTGGTTTTGTTAGATCTCAGTGCTGCTTTTGACACAGTCCATCATAATATTCTCTTAGAAAGACTTGAACATGTTGCAGGGATCAAAGGAACAGCACTAGGCTGGTTTAAATCATATTTGTCTGATAGATTCCAGTTTGTTCATCTAAATGATCAATCTTCTTCACTCTCAAGGGTTACTTGTGGAGTTCCACAGGGTTCTGTGCTTGGACCAATTCTGTTCACCATATATATGCTCCCAATTGGTAGAATCATTAGACAGCATGGGATAAATTTCCACAGCTATGCAGATGATACACAACTATATTTATCCATAAATCCTGATGAACCCAGTCAGTTAGGTAGATTACAGGCATGTCTGGAAGACATAAAAACATGGATGAATCTAAAGTTTTTGCTCTTAAATTCTGACAAGACAGAAGTTGCTGTCTTTGGACCAGAAGTTCTAAAACAGAAACTGATTAGTCAATCACTTCATCTGGATGGCATTAAATTGGCCCCCAGTAATAACGTAAAGAACCTCGGCGTTATTTTTGACCAAGACTTGACATTTAAATCCCATATTAAACAGGTTTCTAGGATTTCCTTCTTTCACCTCCGGAATATTGCTAAATTCGAAACATCCTGTCCAGGAGTGATGCTGAGAAACTAGTCCATGCATTTGTTACCTCAAGGCTGGACTACTGTAATTCTTTACTATCAGGTAGTCCACAAAATGCCATTAAAAGCCTTCAGTTGATCCAAAAAGCGGCAGCAAGAGTTCTGATGAATATTAAAAAGAGATCACATTTCTCCTGTTTTAGCTTCCCTTCATTGGCTCCCTGTTAAATCCAGAATAGAATTTAAGATCCTTCTTCTTACATACAAAGCCCTTAATAATCAAGCTCCATCATACATCAGAGATCTGATTGTTCCATATGTTCCTAACAGAGCCCTTCGCTCTCAGACGGCAGGTTTACTTGTAGTTCCTAGGATTTCTAAAAGTAGAATGGGAGGCAGATCTTTTAGTTATCAGGCTCCTCTCCTGTAGAACCAGCTCCCAGCTTTAGTCCGTGAGGCAGACACTCTGTTTACTTTTAAGGCCAGGCTTAAAACTTTCCTTTTTGATAAAGCTTATAGTTAGAGTGGCTAAGGTCATCCTGAGCTATCTCTGTAGTTATGCTGCTATAGGCTTAGACTGCTGGAGGACAGACTTACCAATTTTCTTCACTCTGCTACTTTTCTCTCCTACTACTCTCTAGTTGTATTACAGTACATTCTGTTATTTTGACTGTTAACTTTGTTTTCTCTCAGTGTTTTTCTCTCCATTGAAGATATACCTGGTCTGGTATCCTGCTTGGCTGCAATGCCCTGTTGGACGGGGGGCATCGACTGGGATGATCCTCCCAGTAACTGAACATCCACTGTGTCCTGTTATCAACTTTTTACTTTCTGTAACATAGAAAGTTCTCTTATATCAGATCTTCTGTTCCTTCTGTGTTCTGCTCTGTCTTCTCAAACCCCCAGACGGTCGTGGCAGATGGCCGCTCCTATTGAGCCTGGTTCTGTTGGAGGTGTCTTCCTGTTAAAGGGGAGTTTTTCCTCTCCACCGTCGCTACATGCTTGCTCAGAATGAGGGATTGCTGAAGGATTGCTGTGGTTGGAAAGTCTGCATCAACGGGGCCCAACTTCACGCCAATGACTGACGCAATCTGCTGGGATTCCTTAAATAGGAAACTTTTTAACTGATTGGAATGTTTGTATAAATGTATTGAAATTACTTCTTGTTAAATGGCTTGAGATGACATCTGTTGTGAATTGGCGCTATATAAATAAACTGAATTGAATTGAAGTATAATGACAGTCTCCAAAATGATCACAGTTTCCCTGCATCATGCACGGTGAATAAAAGCACAGATTTAGAGGAGCAATTGATGCCTTAAAGGTGAACACAAGTAGTTTCCCCTACTGGGGTTGGTTTGGCGTACCTGTAGGGGTGCAGGAGGTTACATTCTCCAGGGTGGAGAAGAGCATGCCCCAGCTCAGGGCTCCCTCTCCTGGCCTGAGCTCTCCCTCAGGAGGCATGTAGAAGACTGCATATGCCTGGAAGAGTGTGGTGACCAGTAGCTCCACCAGGCTGCACACCTGGGCCTTGATCCCTGCACCTGCATGAAAAAACAGTCCTATGAGTCAGTTCAGGTATGTCTAGGTTAAAGGAAAGATAGATTTAGGTCTAATCACCAGGGTGCACATTTTATTCTTCCCGTTAGGCCACCAGATACAGACAGCCATATTACATGTTTAATTACCAAAGGGGGGTGTTTGTTTTGATGAGCTGGATCAGAAACATGATCTGAACATGATATTGCAAATATTTGCATCATCATCATCACTTCTCCAGATGTTATCTAGATGTTCTGGATGCTTCAAACTTGGGGAACAATAATGAATCAGTAAATAGGCTGTACCATGATATGGAAACATTAAATATGGACTCTACCAACTATGTCAAACATCCATCCAACGTATACACCAGGTGTGCCCAATCCTGGTCCTTGAGATCTACCATCTTTTAAATTATAGATGTATCCCAGCTCCACACCTGAATCAAATTGTTTAATTCCCTCATCAGCAGTCTGTCAGCTCTGCAGAGACCTGGTAACGAGGCCTTCATTCGATTCCGCTGTGATGAGAAGGGATGCGCCTAAAATTTGCTGGATGGTAGATCTCGAGGACCAGGGTTGGGCACCCCTGGTATACACCCACTGGTCGATGCAGGGTCACAGGGGGCTGGTGTCTATCTAAAGTAGTCACGGGGCGAGAGGTGAGGCCCACCCTGGAGAGGTCACTGGTCCATCACAGGGCAACACACACACACCTAAAGGTAATGGTGGGCAAGTGAAGCCTCACGAAGCCCCGAGGCTTTCCATTACAATTGTGCCAAAACAAATTCAAAGCTTCAAGACTTAAGTGACAGTGACATCTGGTGGACAACTGAAGCCATAGCAACCTCTAAAGAGCACGACTGAAGCACTGGCAACTGTTTCAATCCCATGACAGCAATAAAAGTTCTGAAAAGCCTGTGTGGTCATTCAAGTGTTTTGTTTATTCATACTAAATGATTATATCGTCATTACAATAAAATATGCAGATACTCTCCCCCATTCTCAAACACATTCCAGATTAACCCAAGGAATACATGCAAATGAAGCCGTGAAGCCGTCTACAAGAAGAGACAGAGCAGACTGTACTTCTTGAGGAAGCTTAGGTCCTTCAAGGTTTGCAGCAAGATGCTGCAGATCTTCTACAAGTCTGTTGTGGAGAGTGTAATCTCTTCAGCCGTCATCTGTTGGGGTAGCAGCATCAGAACCAGGGACTTAAAAAGGCTCAACAACCTGATAAAGAAGGTTCTGTTCTTGGGACAACTGTGGAACATCTGGAGATGATAATGCAAAGAAGGATTCTTCATAAAATCAAAAAAATGTATGGACAACCCTGAGCATCCTCTTCATGAGACAGTCATACAACAACAGAGCATCTTCAGTCGGAGGCTTCTTCAGTTTCGCTGCAATACAGACTGCTACAGGAAATCCTTCCTGCCCACAGCCATCATCATCTACAACAACTCCTTAAAGAATTAATTATATGAGCTATACCAACACTTAATTTCCCTCTGGGATCAATAAAGTATTTTTGAATTTTAAATTGAATTTGAAATTATATTAAGGGTTAAATGTTGGTTAAGGGTTTATTTAGAGCTTTGAGCTTTATTTCAAAACTGTACAAAAAGTGCCTAACAGGATTAAAGAGCCTTCCTACTTTGCAAATGATCCTGGTGTTTGAATTCAGAAACATTGTTTTTTTATGTGTGAAGTTTTTAAGGAAAACCTTTAAAGATAATGCTTTGTCATTTGGGGACTTGTATGGTTGATTGATTATTCACAGAAGCAGACAAGTTATTTGTTTTCACGGGTTTTTATTGAAATATATAATCGTTTCTACTGTCACAGGCTTCAGTCGGCTCCTCTTATGGCCATGACACTTGCCAAAATACTCTCACTCTCCAAATCTCTGTCTCCTCACAACCCCATTTTGAAGCATAATGATGCATCCTATACAGCTTGTATGGAACCAAACCACTCAAACCTGTCAAGCTGTCATTGGCTCAGAATGCATAGAAACGCCTTAAGGAAATGATACACACTGAAAGACTATGAGCCAATGAAAAGCTTCGAAACATTTTGAAGCAATGAAGTGTGAAGTAAAACAGTGATGTTGAACGTCAGCGGTCACGTGACATTGGTGTTTTGATACAAGCTCTGACACAGCGTTTGGAATCACTCTGCTTCAGGAAGAGCGACACAAGCTCCAAAGCCTCGGTATCATTTGCCCATTACTACCTAAAGGGGCCTTTCCCACTAGCAGCTCTACACGGTTCAACTGGTTTTCTATTATAATTGAGTAACAGCTCTAGTGGGTGGGGTCGTTGTAGCAAGGCGCCCCCAGAGTCGGAAAAGTAGTTTAATGTGATCTTTAGGCGACACCAACACAACAATGAGGAGATGGAGGACATGTTCCGCTCAGTCTGAGGCTTTTAGTCTGACTGAACAGAAAAGGTTGTGGGTGGAGAGGTACAGGAGAGTGGAACCAGGGACCCCACCCTCAGCCAATCAGGTGTTGTGTTTTCAGCTCGACTCGTCATGCTCAGGACTCCAACAAGGTTCTAAAGTCTGTCTGGTACCATGTAACAGTTACTAGGGGAAAGCCCTCCTAACAGAGTAGGTCCTGGTGGAGACGGGTCGACAGAGGCCTTAAAGCCATGTTTGGTTTTGGGGGGAAGCTGGAGTACCTGGAAGGAAGCCACACATGCACAGGTAGAACATGGGAACTCCAAGCAGAACCCAGAGCCCAGGCTGGGATTGAAACCCAGCACTTTCTACTGGGCTCTTTATTAACATAGGAAAACATCTCCAGCTATTAGAGCAAACGACTTCCTCCATCCTTCTACAGTAAGATTAGAGGGAAAGATGATGGCGTTCTAATCTCTCCAGAAGGACAGACTAGTAACGACTCTTATTGGTGATGTAGAGTGCACAGATATAACCCAGCTGGTGCCAGTGTAACCCTGCATGACCTCTGGTTCTGTACTGCGTTAGATAAAATGGCAGGGCTGGACTAACCCCAGTGTTCAGGATCCTAACGGAAGGGAATTATGGTGCACCAAAGGAACAGTACCATGTTGTGGTTGGTTCAGCAGCTGATGGATGGAGGCCTTCCTAGCCAATAGGAAGTCAGCCAAGGCCTGGCGTGGCGAGCTGTCCTCCAGCAGCATGGTGGACACCAGGGCCTCAGCGATAGCCTGGTCTGACACGGCCCGGCCACGCAGCACAGACCTGCTGTCCAGCAGGATGGTTGACCTGTAGGAAGACAGCGTTTAGTCACTGACCTGTCCAGACCAGGGATTGGCTGATAGGAAACTCTAAAACCAGATGTTTTTCTGGTCAGTGAACACACCAGATCTAAGCCCATCATGTTGTTCTACCAGAACATTCTTCAGTGAGGAAGCTGTTACTGAAGGACAGAGTTAGCAGTCTGCAGTATCAGCGAGGTAGCTGGAGGAGAAGGAACAGAGACTGTTGTCTAAGCTAGCAGTGCTAATGCTAATACAGGATGCTAACAACAGTTCTCATTAGCTACCTTCTTGCTTTGATGCCTCCGTTACTGAAATATGAGAACTCCGTTCAAAGGGTTTGTAGAATAGCAACACTGATCGGAGCACTTCTACTCAAGCCTGGTCCGTTCCTAAAAACAAACAAACCCCTCTGAGAAATACAGCTTGACCTTTTGACCCTTCCAGTACCTGAAGTGTCCGGTGGTGGCGACCTGGCGGACCAGGATGGGGAAGCGGGCCAGGACGGGGCTGTAGAGCCCCCCTGTAGCCTCCAGCTGCAGCAGGCTGTGCAGGTGGCAGCAGAGCAGGTAGAGCTGGGTGGCCTGGAGGTACTGGGATGCCTCCATGGCACTCCAGATGCGCTCTGGGATCTCCAGGAGGAGCTTGATCTGGGAGGCCATGGTGTAGAACTTCTCCTGCCACTCGTTCTGGTTCTGGTTCTGCAGCAGGACACAAATAAACAGGTGAGGATAGAAGATCAGAGACCTTTAGCTGAACCCACCAGGACTGAAGACCAGGTCTGGTCAAGTTGATTAAAGCAGATCTCGAGTGGATCTAACCAGAGCAGCAGGGGCCGATACCTCCAGCCTGGGGCCTCCCCCGCCGGTACCGGCTCTGCTCTGCCTCAGCGTGTCACAGTACTGCTGCATGCCCCGGATGGACTCCACCACGCTCCCGGAGCACTGGCGCATCTCCCCGATGGTGTCGGCGGCGTCGATCAGGTCCCGGTACCGCTCCCCGACCATCTGCCTCAACTCCTCCTTCTTCTGCTCGATCTCCCCGCGGACCTTACGCTCGACCCGGCGGATCTCCTCGGTGCTGTAGCGCTCGAAGAGAGCAGCCGGGTCCTTGATCTCCGATACCCGGAGAGACAGGAGCGGGTCTCCGGCCATCATTCCCCCACAGCAGCTGAAGAAGGCAAAGCAACCGAGAAACAGGCGAGGGTCGCTTCCTGCTTCCACGTCGCAAATGTTAGTGACATCATGGATGTGCTGTGTGTTCATTGGTCCGCAGAGCTGTCTACTACAGATGATTTCCGTTCAGGAACGGTGCCGCCCACCGCATCCGCAGGGGCGTTGCTAATAAGACCACAAAACAACGGGGCCTCAGCTCAGGCCAGATGAAAAACATTCAAATGTTCATAAAACTATTAAATGTTGGGATCATTTTCAAACCTTTAAAGATTAAAATTAATCTCAGACGTTTTGCCCACATAGATTCAACCACAGTTCCTTACTGTATAAACACTAATCTGGATGTTTATATTCTATTCTATTCAGTTTCCATCATTAACAGTCTCAATGAAATGTATAGCCTATTTTTTGAGCTACAATAGGGCAAAAAGTTTTTGCCAGCCACCGATTGTTCAAATTGTCCCACTTAAAAAGATGAGAGAGGTCTGTAATTTTCATCATAGTTACACTTCAACTGTGAGAGACAGAATTTAAAGAAACCATCAGTAAAACAGTTTGTATGATTTTTAAAGAATTTATTTGTGTAATTGTGTATTCAGCACTGATAAACGAGCAAGGATTTTTGGCCCTCCCAGACCTCTTACTGCTTTAAGAAGCTCTTCTATCCTCCACTCGTTACCTGTATTAATGGCAACTGTCCACGCCTTCAAGCAGTCACACTCCATCCTCCACCATGGCCAACACCAGAGAGCTGTCTAATAATCATTTCACACTGTGCGTCTTTTGGCCGTCTCAGATGTCAGCTTCATGCCTCACTCACGCTCCACCGAGCTCTAGAGGGGGGTCGCACTGAATGGCCCAAGATTTCAGTGGATCAAACTGCACGACATCTCGCTCTAGCAGGACGGGGCCAAATGCCAACTATAGCAGATAAAATATGCTAAAGGTAGTCAAAAATTAGACAGAATTGCCCTTTAGCAATTTTTCAAAATGTAAGCTTCAATCTGAAGCTCGCGTCCAGCGACTCAACCAGGCCATTTCTGAGTACATACCCCTAGACTGGTACTCAGCTGGTTCCTGTAAGGAGAATGGGTCCGGTGAAGTGGAGACATCCATATACAGACCCTTTCCAAAAATAAAGAAGAAAATCATGGAAAAGTTTATTTATTTCTATAATTCCATTCAAAATGATAAACTTCCATAGGTTAAAGATTCAGGGCCCAAAACGTAAACCATTTCAAGTGTTTAGTTGTTTATTTGTACATAATTTGGACTTCCAGCTCATTAAACCCACGAAAACAGGAATTCCAAAAATTTGAATACTGTGAAGAAATCAACATTTACTTCTCAGTTTTTGCAGAAAAAAGAAAGAAATTAGGATCACATCAAATCAATCAAAATATGATACTTTCAAAATAATATGTCAATCTTCAATACTTGGTAGGGAATCCCTTTGCCTTAATCACTGCCTCGATGCACCGTGGCATTGAATCAATCAGCCTGTGGCATTGCCTGGGAGTTATGGAAGCCCAGATTTCCTTGATGCTTGCTGTCAGCTTTTCTTTGTTTTTGGGTCTGGTGCCACTCATTTTCCTCTTGATAATACCCCATAGATTCTCAATGGGGTTTAGGTCCGGAAAATTGGCTGGCCAGTCAAGCACTGGGATGGCACCATGGGCATCAAACCAGGTTTTGGTGCTGCTGGCGGTATGGGCAGGGGCCAGTTCCTGCGGGAAGATGAAATCTGCATCTCCATACAGATCATCAGCAGAAGGAATCATGAAGTCCTCTAAAACGTTCTGGTAGACTCATGCGGTGAAATTGGATTTAAGAAAGCAGAGTTTACCAACACCTGCACCGGATATTGTACCCCAAATCATGACTGACTGTCGATATTTCAATTCAGTTCAATTCAATTCAATTCAGTTTATTTATATAGCGCCAATTCACAACAGATGTTTCATCTCAAGGCTCTTAACAAGAAGTTATTTCAATACATTTATACAAACATTCCAATCTGTTAAAAAGTTTCCCATTTAAGGAATCCCAGCAGATTGCGTCAGTCATTGGCGTGAGGTTGGGCCCCGTTGATGCAGACTTTCACACTGGACCTCAAGCATCTTGGGTTCTGTTCCTCACCGGTCTTCTTTCAAACACTTGGACCTTGTTTCCAGAAGACACACTTTACTTTCATCAGAAAAGAGGACCTTGGACCACTGGCCAACAGTCCAGTCCTTCAGCAAAATGCTCTGTTGGGAACATATGGAATAATCAGATCTCTGATGTATGATGGAGCTGATTATTAAGGGCTTTGTATGTAAGAAGAAGGATCTTAAATTCTATTCTGGATTTAACAGGGAGCCAATGAAGGGAAGCTAAAACAGGAGAAATGTGATCTCTCTTTTTAATATTCATCAGAACTCTTGCTGCCACATTTTGGATCAACTGAAGGCTTTTAATGGCATTTTGTGGACTACCTGATAGTAAAGAATTACAGTAGTCCAGCCTTGAGGTAACAAATGCATGGACTAGTTTCTCAGCATCACTCCTGGACAGGATGTTTCTAATTTTAGTAATATATTTAATTAAAAATAACGCTGAGGTTCTTTAAGTTATTACTGGAGGCCAATTTAATACCATCCAGATGAAGTGATTGACTAAGCAGATTATTTTTCCGTCTTATCAGAATTTAAGAGCAAAAAGTTTAGAGTCATCCATGTTTTTATGTCTTCCAGACATGCCTGTAATCTACCTAACTGACTGGGTTCATCAGGATTTATGGATAAATATAGTTGTGTATCATCTGCATAGCTGTGGAAATGTATCCCATGCTGTCTAATGATTCTACCAATTGGATAGTAAAAAGAATTGGTCCAAGCACAGAACCCTTTTGTACTCCACAATTAACCTTTGAGTGTGAAGAAGATTAATTATCTGATGCCATGAGAATATCATTAGTAACTTTCACCAGTGCTGACTTTAGAAAGAATCCAACAGAGAGAGATGTTATGTAGCCTCTTTTTGCCCGTCTCAATGAGATATTAAATCTGGACTCGGTGTCGAACTGTGCACGATTCCCTTGTAGCTGCTCCATGTCGTGAACCCCAAGGTCCACCTCTGGTCCTCCTCAGTCTCTGCGTCGCCTCGGAAGGGAAGGATCACCAATCAGGAGGGCCAGATGTGATCTCCAGCTGAGTTATTAAGTGTTAGAGCATGCTAGTCCACACATATATGAGCTAATTCAAAGATTAGTTAATTGATTATAAGTAAGTGATTAGGTTAGAGAGTAGGTTAGATAGAATTAGCAGATGTGGGAGTTTGGTTCAGATTACCTTGATGTGGCTGCTGCATCAACCAATCTTAAACAAACTCCACAACTTAAGTTAATGACCCACGCTTCCTTAAGTCTTTATGCCAGAGAAAATCAATCAAGAATTTGTGTTTAGATATTCCTAATTGAAAAAGGTCTTTAGTTTTTATGCCCAAAACCCCAAAGATCCTCCTAACTGTAGAGCTCTTTAATCTTGCTGACTGAGTTTTAAGTTAAATTTGAACCGTTACTCAAATTAAATGAAAACCCATTTTCTCCTCTCCTTCTAGTATAATGCCATTATACTATAAACTCTTCTTCTTCGTGATTATTGTCAAATTCGACCAAAACCCCACTGGAATCCAAAAATGCAATTCTCAAATTATCTCCCAGTTATCTCCGAATAAGTTATTAGCAATCCAATCCCCTCTTTTTGTAGAAAATATTGATCCCCTGTTTTAGAATTGCTATTAGCCAGTGTGAAAACGTTTCTAAGGTGATCGCTGTTTGAGTAGAGCTGTGGAGATAAAAATTAATACACAACAAAGGAAATCTCAATGGTTAAATGTGCTTCATCTGCTTATCCTGTACCTGGGGCAAAAAAATGATCAAAGTAAAAGGTAATGAATGTAACTTGAAAAGTTCCCATTAGTCATTGTGAGATCCCAGTTCTGCTGCTGGAACCCCTGAGACCTCATTCCCATATTAAAACCTTTGCAGTACCTCTTTCTTTAAAAACACCCTTTTTGAAAACCATGTTTTATTCAGAATATGCTTTTCAAACTTGTTTTCAGAACCGGCTTTTAGTTCAAGAGATAATCCCGAAGCTCTATCTTTATTTGACCTAATTACTTCTAAATAAATTCAGAGTAATCCTTGAAAACGTTCACTTTTTCGTCAGCATAATTTATTTCCAAAAGTCCATCGTTCTCCATTCACTCAGGTTGTTGTTGAATGAAATCTGTTCCAAAAAACTTCAACAGTTTCCCAAACTCGCATACTGTACAGAAATACATTAGTCAATATTAGGATTACTATTATTAGTCACCCAGAGGGTTGAAGAAACAAACCATTAAGATCAGTAATTTGTTAATACATTTATACATGATGGGCCTGATGATGACTACGTTCTCATGGGTACCAACTCATAACCAGCTTTAGCAAAACAGAAATAATAACTCTACTAAAACAGAAGATGAAATAGAGAGGGCAGATGTGATGGGAGAAAGACAGGACAGCTGGAAAAATGAGTACAGGAAGGAGGAGGAGAGAATCAATTCATGTCTCAGCTTTGGGCACACTGGATGAAACTTCTGAATAAACAGGGATGACTGGAATGGAACATGTAAATACTGAGGAGATATTAAAACAATAGAGCAGGTTATGGTCCATTTTCACAAGTATGATGAAGACAGAAGATAGCAACTGATTCTAAACCTAAATAGAATATCAGGGAAACTAGATTTAATTAATTTCCTTAGAAATAACTCCAGATCTAAAAGCTATCAATTTCACGACACTGTAACTATTGATATGGAAGACAGGAGTCATTGTGATGAAAGCCCTCCATATTGGGGCATATCTTTAATTCCATTTAAGCTCTGAAGTCTAATTAATTTCCAGGCACATATGGTTTAACAGCTGAAGTGTACCAATGAGTTTCTAACCGCCTGTCTCAATTTTTACTGCAGGTCAAATATGGAGAATACAGCAGGGCAAAAAAGTATTTGACAATCACAGAGGGTGCAGGTTGTCACCCTGTGATAGACTGGGTGTACCCCGCCTCTCGCCCAATGTATGATAGGCACTAGCCCCCCCCTCCCCCCACCCCACCCCTCCATGGAAATCTTGTCAAGAGCTGTGATGTTTTGGGGCTGTCACTGGGCAACACAGATTCTCTATTGGATTATGGTCTGGAGACTGGCTAGGCCACTCCAGAACCTTGAAATGCTTTTACGTAGCCACTCCTTCGTTGCCCGGGCGATGTGTTTGGGATCATTGTCATGCTTGAAGATCCAGACACGTTTTATCTTTAATGTTCTCACTGAATGAAGGAGGTTTTTGTCCAAAATCTCACCATACATGGCCCCATTCATCCTTTCTTTATTACAGATCAGTCGTCCTGTCCCCAAAGCATAATGTTTCCACCTCCATGCTTCACAGTGTCTATGCTGTTCTTGGGATGTTCTTCAGCATTCTTCTCTCTCCAAACACGGCGAGTGGTGTTTATACCAAAGAGCTCTGTTTTGGTCTCATCATGAAACCGGCCCTGAGTCCCTCAGCGCCTAAAGTCGGACGTCCGCTTTTCCGACCTCGGTTTTGCGCAAACCGCTCCTTTAAACTGGACACTTTCTATGTTCTTCGTCATGGACTGTGGAGAGCTGCCCCCACCAAGTAGGATTAAACTGATTTATATCTCTCGGTCTGGGTAGAGGAGAAGGAGGTCTTAACGGTTAATTTACATTTTCTGTAGGTTAAAATAAGTCTGTCAACTTGTTAACCCCTGTTATTCTTGGTCGTCTGTCGCTGTACACCGAGCCTGAATGTGCATGCTTTTTGTGTTTTATTATTTGACTTTGGTTGCAACCAGAAACAGTATATTATATTGTATTATTTCCTTGTTTGTTTATTGTCCTCTGCGGTCGGCGCGTGTCTGTTTAGACAGGTCGCGTGGACTCAGTTGATCCCCTTTCTCCGTCGCCCCCGTTTCCTTTGTCCAAGCCACCATTGCTAATGAAACTAGCCTTTGTTGAATCGCCACGCGGTCTTCCTTTGTCTTTCTTTGTGAACCGATCGCGCCAATTGATAAGGCTTGAGGTATTTATCGCATTAAGGGGGTGAGCTGAACCCACCCTCATTCGCTCGCTGTCTCCCACACACACACACACACACACACACACACACACACACACACACACACACACACACACACACACGCCCCCTTCCCTCGACGTTAACTTTGTTCTATTTTTTGCATGCGTTAGAATAGATGGAAATTATGAATGAAATGTAATCTGTAAGGTGACGTATTTCATTAATAATTTCCCTTAAGTAACGAGAAGTTTTCTGTGCTATTTCAGTGTGTGGTGTGAAGTTTGTTTTAACCCCGCGATCGAATTACGCCTTTTCAGAGAGACTGACTGGTTTAATTAAAATTATCTCATTTATGAGATTGGTGCCCCTATATCTTTAATAAACAGGTTAAACTCGAACATCATCAATAATTATATTAATATTAAATTATTGATTATAATTATTGATGCTCAGAAAACCAGACAACAATTTTTTATTATTAATAGTTACAACAGTATATTGCTGTGGTCACCGGGGGGGCAATAAATTATCTAAGGGTGCTTTCACACCTGCAGCATTTGCAGCATTTGGGTTGTGTTAGGTAAAAATTACCCTATAACATAGAGAACAGAATGAGGAAAGAGGCAACTTATGTGTTTTACTTGTGAAGATTTCACAAGGGGGAAAATAAGCATTAGCTTACTCAGTGACTTGTCTCTAAGAAAGCTCAGTGCTTACTCTCTCTGAGCTCAGTCTCCCAAAACCTTTTATTAAAAAACAGGAATTTACAACAGGTCATAAACCACACCCACATTAGGCCTGTGGGTGTTAAATGAAAACAAAGTACATTTAAATTAGTCCTTCCAGACAACTCTGTCAATCAACTCTTAGAGAGGATTTTTCATCCATATGAGGAATTAGCACAAACCTTTTTGTTATCCTAGGCTCTGTGTTATCAGTAAAGCATACAAATGGTCTTATTTAAACTTAACACAGCCAAAATACAGTAACATAAACAGTATCACAATTATCAATGATTACACAATTTTTCTTACAGGTTGATTAAAACAAACTCAAGTACGGTTTGTTTGAGCTGGTGTAAATGTGGACCAGTGAGATTCTGTCCAGACTAACGAACCGGACTGAGACCCACATTTTGAGGTGGTGTCGCTCTGCTTCCAAATACACTCTGGTGTGGTTCACTTCAGGTGTGAATACGAACCAGCCTCGGTTCAGTCCAACTTCCTGATAAAAGCCCTTTTTGTTTTATGTAGGCATCCATAGTGTGCTACGCTTTGCACTGTGGGAGGCACCTTTCTGTGTTATAACTTGTTACCATTAGCGCCAACAATGAATCGTGGTCAAACGTGGAGTCGAGAGGAAGTCCAGTGCTTCACTGACATTTAGTCGAAGAACGATGTAAATAATATATTATGATCACAACAACAAGAAGGCAGGCGCAATCCATCTGTGTATACAGAGGTAAGTCTGTTTATTTCCTGGAGTTTCACCGCGTCTGCTGCTGGACCAATACGGAATGACTGACATCATGCATCCGTTTCCTGTTTGTTTTTTTCTTGGACTTTCTTTCGACAATTCTTGCTACAGCGCCACCACATGCAAAGGGGATATACAATATGTAAAGGGTTTAGTTTGTTTGTCAAAAGTGCAATGTGAACAGAACCGCACCAGCTCAAAGTTGCAACAGTGTTGTAAAATTGGTCCCCAATCTTACCGAATCCAGCGGACTAAAAGGTGTGAAAGCACCCTGAAGGAGGGCCTTGTTGTTGCGTGTTCTGAAGGACAATCCTGGATCGTTCATCCTGGATCTGGTGAGATCTAGGGTGTATTCATTCCAGTAAGGTTCATTGGTTCACTGGCTTTGGTCTGGGCCTTCTTTTTTCTTCTTCTTTTTTGTTGCTGTTCCTATTCAAACTGTAAGTAAATGCAACAGGACCAGAGTTTCTCAACAAAAAGATATGTGTGCTAAGGTCTTTCGGCCATTGGAGATTTAAACATGTAAGCGAGGTAAAACCAGGAAGCCATGTGAAAATAAGTCAACATAAACAATAGAGTACTGTTCTCATCTTTCTGCCGTTATGCTTAATACACAGGGTTCGCGTTAACTGAATATTTTCTGAGCTTCGGACATGTTTAGAATCTACAGACTGGGATGCAATGAGGTCTGCTTTTGACAACTTGAATGACTTCACGGACACTGTCACCTCCTATATCCACTTCTTTCACAGCATGTGCCATCACGCACCAGGGTGAGTTATAACAATGACAAACCCTGATTTACTCCTAAACTCAAACAGCTGTGGCTACAAAAGAGAGAAGCGTTCAGAAGCAGAGACAGGGACTGCTACATAGAGGCCAAGTACAGGTTTAGCAAAGAAGTGGATATTGATAGACACCAGTACTCTGAGAATATGCAGTAGCAGATCTCAGAGAACGACTTGGCTTCTGTGTGGAAAGGTTTTAGGAAAATAACCTACAAGCATAAAACACCCCACTCCACTGATGACTTGCTCTTAGCGAACGGCCTAAACAACTTTTACTGTCATTTTGATGAGCCATCAAGCAGTTCTCACACCTCCACCAGTTCCAAAAATAGAGACTATATGGACACTCATCCCCCCACCCCAGAACTCCCCCCACCTCAGAGCTATCGCCACCATCAAGGACTTCACCCTCAGCTCCCCCCTCCTCACCCCACACTTATGAGGGCTTAACATCCCCTTCTTCCAGAACAACTTTTCATATTCATAAAGCAGATGTGAGGAAGCAGTTTAAGAGCCTGAATGCCCGGAAAGCCCTTGGCCCAGACATTGTGTCTCCTCCAGTGTCCTGTCTCCTCTGCTATTCTCTCTGTACACCAACTGCTGTACCTCCAACCACCAGTCTGTCAAGCTAATTAAGTTTGCAGATGACACAACCGTTACTGGACTTATCTCGCACAGGGATTATTCTGCCTACAGGATGGAGGCTGAACAGACTCCCATCTCGACAGGACCTGTACACCTCCAAGACACTTGGGCGTGCAGGTCGGATCACAGTCAACCCTTCTCACCCTGGACGCACACCTTTTGTCCTGCTCCCCTCAGGCAGGAGTGGACCAGAACCTCTCAACATAAGAACACTTTCTTCCCCTCTGCCATTGGACTCATGAACAATATTCCTAAAACTGTTCTCACCACCAGCTCTGTTTCAGTTACATGACCCTGTGTTGTGTTTTTACACCTGTCTGATTTTGCACTGATCATAACATGTACTCATGTATATATCAATCTCTTTACACCATTTTATTTGTATTTATTGCATGCTTAGAAGTATTTATTTTATATCTGTACAAAGTACGGCAGCAATTTCCTAATGTTGTGAACCTGTTCACACATATGGCGATAAAAACTTTTCTGATTTAGTTATTCATAATTGGTCAGCCTGTGGCCAATGTGGGTTGATCAGGTGTTTTTCACAAAAGATTACGCGATAAAGGGGGGTGTGAGGGTGGTGTTGCTGTCAACATGCAAGGTTACGTATGATCACTTCAGTTAATTTCCCACTGGGATCAATAACCATTATCCTGCAGGAGGCCTCTGTAACAACTGTCAGGAAGGGTCATCTAACCCCTGAAGTGGCTACAGGTTTTCAGGGAGTTTTTGAAAAGAATCCTCCTATAGCTTTACCTGCCCCCTGTGATTTTATTGTCAATAATTTTAACAGTAGGCTTCAATCTGCTCTTGACCTGCTTGCTCCACTTAAAGTTCAAAGTTTACACTCTAAAGCTACACTGCCGTGGAGAAATGAAAATCTCAGAAAAATAAAGAGAAATTGTAGGGCGGCAGAGAGAAAATGGAGGAAAAGTAAAACCACAATAAACCATCAAATATACACAGATCTTCTCAAATTATACAATAACGCAGTAAGAACTTCAAGAAACGCATAATTTTTCTAAAATCATCTCAGAACATAAAATAATCCCAAGATTCTATTTTCCACCATTGACAAACTGTGCTACTAATGCATTTCAGAAAACCCCCTCAAACACTTTATGTGAGGAGTGAACAGCCCACTTCAGAACATAGGTAGACAGCATCAGATGTAAGATTTTTTCTTCTCAATCTAACATGGTTTTAGACTAATCTGATCATGTGTCTCTACCAGAGGAAATGCTGGACAGTTTTGTCCTGTTGGAAGCTGGGACTCTTGATTAAGTTTTCTCCTCAGTGAGGCCCACCACATGTGTTTTGGACCTGATTCCCACTTCCCTTTTTAAGCAATTTTATGGATCTTTTAGAGATGAGATTTTAACCCTGATGAATTGCTCCCTTCAGACGGGGGTCTTTCCTGCCGCCTTTAAACAGGCGGTGGTGAGACCCCTGTTGAAGAAGAGCAATTTAGATTTGAATGATTTTAATAATTTCAGACCAGTATCTAATTTATCTAAAGTGTCTGTATGTTGCTATGGCGCTATATGAGCAACTGCTGGTTACGGTAGCTCTTCCTTTTTATTCTTCTTAAGTATTTTTGGCGTTGCTTGTGTGATTTATCTGATGGGTGCACTTTGTATACAAAACATGCACATCATGGGGTACTTTTTTTACTTTTGTTTTGACTATTTTTTGGAAATCACAAGGGATGGTAAACCTGTTGGAAGATAGTTACTGTAACTGTAACTAACTGTCAAGATTGTGACTCTAACTGTCATATCGGAGTTTTTGGTCTCCCTTGTTTACACCAAAGATCAGCTGCTAGCTCTACGAGAACCGACACTTCTCTACACAGAGAAGCCTTATCTTCCCTCTGAGATACGGAGGAACAGAAGAGCCAGCAGAGCTTCATGAAGGCTCCAGGAGAGGAAACGGAGGTATAAACCCTATTTATCGTCCGTCATCATAGCAAATGTCCGCTCCCTCCCCAATAAGATCCTCACAGTGCTGATCAGAATACAGCGGAAATACAGACAGTGCAGCCTGATCTTTTTCACTAAGAAGTGCTTAATGCGATGCTGAGGCGTCCCTGGAAGCATTCAAGCTTACGCGTGCCAGCGGGAGGGTGGAGCGGAACGACGCCGCCTGTGGGCAGCTCCGGACTCTGCACCTGGACACACTCCTGCTCATGGGTGGGGACTTTAACCATGCCTCGCCCTCCTCCGCTCTTCCTCCGTTCGCCCAGAGCGTTGGGTGCCACATCAGAGCAAAAAATGACCTACTACTGGATCTAATTTTCCACACTTTCCACAAACTGCTATTGGCTAATCACTATCACCTTCTCAGTGCAATATCTCATTGTGTATTGTATATCTATATTTATTTTGTGCTGTTCCTTTTTTAAAGTCATTTTTTTTTATTTTATCATATCTTATACTACATATTTCACTTTTCACCATAGTTATGCTGCTTACTGTCTATTACCTCATCACCTTATTCCTTTTCTTGTTTGTATATGCTACTGTAGCATGTGAATTTCCCCCCGTGGGATCAATAAAGTAAATTATTATTATTATTAATTATTATTATTATAACTTACTGTCTTTAAACAAAATCTTAGAAGAATCCTCACCCTAAAACCAAATTAATTTCAGTCTGGTTTTAGGGTGAACCACAGCACAGAGACGGCCCTTCTGAAGATTTTAAAGGATTTTAGAATAAACTATGATGCTCAGAAGGTGACAGTGTTGGTTCTACTGGATCTAAGCGCCACCTTTGATACAGTAGACCACACTATTCTTTTAACCCGTTTAAAACAGATTGGCCTCTCTGGTGCTGCTCACAAATGGTTCACATCCTATCTCACAGAATGGACTTTTATGGAAAGTTTAGATACCTGCTCCTCTAGGGTCCACAGGATCGAATGTGGTTTGCCCCAGGGTTAGATTTTAGGCCCAGTGCTTTTTAACCTGTATATGCTCCCTCTTGGCAGCGTCATCAGAAGACATGGAGTTAACTTTTACAGTTATGCTGATGATACACAGCTGTACATCTCCATGTCTCCTGATGACACACGACCAACCACTTTTTAACTGAATTTTAGGCATCAAATCCTGGATGGCAGAAAACTTTCTCCAGGACAAAACTGAAGTTTTAGTCATCGGCCCTGTATCATGTTTGTTTAAGGGGGACCCAAATGCAGAAGGATTAAGGAGGTAGATTTTAATAAAAACAAAGAAAAACCAAACTTACAAAAATCGCGGGGTAACCAGGGAACATGGAGACCAGGAAACGCAGGAAGACAGACCAGGGATGAATGACAGGCGACAGGGAAGGCAGGAACCAGGCAGGGAAGAAATGAAGACGAACCAACGAGTAGTGACTGAATGAGAGCTGAATATATACTGAGGAGGGAATGACGAAGTGACAGAGAAGATTGATGACCAATTAGTGGAAGCAGATCCAGGTGAGGGCAATGAGTGAAACTGGGTCAAGAGCAGAGTGGAAAGGAGACAACAGCAAAGGGAAGAAATGACAAGGGAGACAGAAGACTCTTAAGGAACTACAAACTAAAGATAATATGTTTATGGAGGAATCCAACGGGAAATTAAAGGAAACACTGGAGAACAGAAGGAAGAAATAAATAAGGAAACTATCTAAAGAGAAATATAAATGAGAAGGGGGACAAAGAAGCAAAAGGGTGAAAAACATCTAAGAGCAAGAAGAAAGAGTCCAAAAACAAAACAAAAAAAATCAACCCAACCAGGGTGGGCGGAGGGGGTTTTGGAAGGAGGGCAAAAATCCAAAAGAACAAACGAAGGCTAAAGTCCTGAGGCCTGCGACGAAGGAGCAGGAACCTGGGAGGCCTGCGACGAATGAGCAGGAACCTGGGAAGCCGGCGACGAAGGAGCAGGAGACGAGGAGGCCGACGGCGGAGAACCTTTTGGCGTGGAGGCCTACAGCAGAGAACCTTGTGGTGTGGAGGCCTGCGGCGCAGAACCTTGTGACGTGGAGGCCTGCGGCGCAGAACCTTGTGTCTTGGCGGATGGCTGCGGAGCAGAACCTTGTGTTTTGGGAACCGGCTGCAGATAACCTTGTGTTTTGGGAACCGGCTGCAGATAACCCTGTGTCTTGGGAACCGGCTGCAGAGAACCTTGTGTCTTGGGAACCGGCTGCAGAGAACCTTGTGTGTTGGGAGCCGGTGTCGACTGAGGGGACCTTGGTAGGGCGCTGGGGACCCTCGAGAGGAAGGAGTAGATGACCCTCGGGAAGGAGTAGATGACCCTCGGGAAGGAGTAGAAGACCCACGACGACGACGTGGCGTAGAAGACCCTCGGCATGGCGTAGAAGACCCACGGCGACGGCGTGGCATAGAGGACCTACGACGACGGCGTGACGTGGAGGACCCATGGCGTGGCGTAGAAGACCCATGGCGACGACGTGGCCTAGAAGACCCATGGCATGGCGTAGAGGACCCACGGTGATGGCATGACGTAGAGGACCCACGGCGTGGTTAGTCCAGGGGAACAAGAGGTGGCAACATTAACGAAACTGAAACTGGTATAGTGTAAAAACCAAAAGGTTTATTCAAAATCCACAACAAAAGTTCAAAATGGTTAACAAAACAGACAGAACCTCAATCATTGAAAATGATTGAGTGGCAAGCTGAGAACACAACACCAGGCCAACACAGCTGCCCTGAATGAGGGAATGATGAGAGTTTTTATAGTTGAGTTCAGAAGACGGCAGCAGAGGTTCAGCCAACCACAGATAGGGAGTAGTGTAGTGGACCAATCACGGAGTGGGGACGCCACAACCAGAACCGCATCAGAAGGAGGGAGGAGGCAGCCAATCCCCAGGATACACTCACACAGTCCAATCTGCATACATTCCACAGGCTGCCAGGCCAAGGGCCGTAACACGTAGAGGACCCATGGCGTGGCGCTGAAGACCCACGGCGTGGAGTAGAAGACCCACGGCGTGGCGTAGAACCTGAGGCTGTGTCCCTCTGGACACCCTGGGCGAAGTCAGGAACCCGAGGCGTGTCCCTCCGGGCACCCTCGGCGGGGTCAGGAGCCAGAGGCGTGTCCTCCGGAACATCCCCTGCGGAGTCAGGAGCCAGAGGCGTGTCCTCCGGCACACCCCCTGCTGAGTCAGGAGCCAGAGGCGTGTTCCCACGGGATACCCCCTGTGGAGTCAGGCGCCATAGGCGTGTCCTCAGGGACACCCCCTGCGGAGTCAGGAGCCCGAGGCGTGTCTTCCGAGACATCCTCGGCGGAGTCAGGAGACAGGGGCGTGTCCTTCTGGACACCCCCTGAGGAACGAGGAGTCAGGAGAGTGTTCTTCTGGACACCCCCTGTGGAAACAGGAGACTGCTGGGAGGCCGCCAAGGCCGGCTGCCGTCGCCTTTTACACCGTGACTCTAGGAAAGCGGAAGCGGCTGGCTGGAGGTCCTCTTGGGCTGGTCCTGAGCTGCCAGGTTGAGACTGGGGTCGAGGCGGAGGTGGTCTTCCCAACGTCTGAGCAAAAGCTGCTTGGTGGTTCCACTCCGCCTCGGCCCAGAACCCGGTCAAGCCCAGCTCGGAAAACAAAAGCTTCCAAGGACGGAGCAAGTCTATAGTCTGTTCGGCAGCGGCAACTCTAGTCCAGGGTAGACTGAGAGTGGCCACAATGTCCAGGTGCTTCCAAAGGGTTTGGAAGAGGGTAGGCAGACAGAGTCTGCACGGTCCACTGGGCTGCTTCGTTCTGTCATGTTTGTTTAGGGAGAACCCAAATGCAGAAGGATTAAGGAGGTAGATTTTAATGAAAACAAGGAACAACCGCATTTACAAAAATCGCGGGGTAACCAGGGAACATGGAGACCAGGAAACGCAGGAAGACAGACCAGGGATGAATGACAGGCGACAGGGAAGGCAGGAACCAGGCAGGGAAGAAATGATGACGAACCAGCGACTAGTGACTGAATGAGAGCTGAATATATACTGAGGAGGGAATGAGAAAGTGACAGACAAGACCAATGACCAATTAGTGGAAGCAGATGTAGGTGAGGGCAATGAGTAAAACTGGGTAAAGAGCAGAGTGGCAAGGAAACTACAGGAAAGGGAAGAAATGGCAAGGGAGACAGAAAACTCTTAAGGAACTACAAACAAAGGATAATATGTCTAGGGAGGAATCTTAGGGGAAGTTAAGGAAACACTGGAGAACAGGAGGAAGAAATAGATGAGGAAACTATCTAAAGAGAAATACAAATAAGAAGGTGGACACAGAAGCAAAAGGGTGAAAAACATCTAAGAGCAAGAAGAAATACGGAAACAAGGAAGTGCCAGAAATAACTAATAAAGACAAGGAATAACCTAACATGATAATAAAACTAAAGGAAACAACAAAAACACAAACATCTAAGAACTATGACATCCTGAGGCTCAGAGAGAGAAACTTTTACCAAATCTACAATCATTGTCTTTTAAAGAAACGTGGGGCAGGATTTGTAAATAAAGTAAACATCCATGTCCAGTTTTTTAATGCTGTTGGGTGATGAAGCGTTATAAACCAAAAAGAATGAGCCCACCCACGTATCGCTCCATTTTCTTAAACTGGCTGTGTGCTGCAAAATGTGCTGCAGTTCGGGGCCCGAATTTCCTGCGCTGTCTTAGTGTGACGTCAGTTGACACTGCGTGTTCTCGACATCTTTAAAAGAGGAAGAAGAATGGTCGCAGACCTCCATTGATTTAATTGTGAGAATGGATTCTTCTCTTATGCAACTAGGAAACGACCAAGAACGACTCACAACCCACTAAAAAGTGGCACTAGGAAAAAGAAGTATGTCACTGTGAAGAGACATGTTTTTTTGTGAAGCGTTTGTGAGCGCTCCCGTACGGCTGGCTGCAGTTACTTGCAGCGCCGGCCGCGTCGCTCGTGAGCTTAGTTTCTTCATTCTGCTCCATGCTCCTTTAATCCTTATTTACAAGTGAAGAACCTGGGCTTGATTTTTGACTCTGAGCTGACTTTTATCTCTCACATTAAAAATATTACTAAAGTAGGTTTTTATCAACTAAAGAACATCACCAGAGTCCGCCCCATTCTCTCTCGGGCGAACACGGAGACACTGATGCTTTTATCTCCAGTAGAATTGATTACTGTAATGTCCTGCTTTCTGGTCTTCCCAAAAAGAGTATATCAGGTTTACAACTTCTACAAAATTCAGCAGCACGTGTCCTGATGAAGAACAGGAGGCGGGAGCACATTACACCTGTTTGAAATTCATTGCATTGGCTCCCCGTATGTTTTAGGATCAATTTTAAGGTTCTGCTAATGGTATTTAAGTTTCTTAATGGTCTTGGGCCTTATCATCTTTCAGAACTGCTTTTACCGTATGAAGCTTTGTGGTCTCTGCGCTCCTCTGGCAGCCGTCTCCTTGTCATCTTTTATTCTTTTATTCGTGCGACTGCTGAAGGAGGAGCAGCTGCTCTCTGTCTCTCCCCAGATCCATTCACATTATTTATTTTTCTGTTTGCTTTTCCTATTTTCTTTTCTTAACTTTTTCTTAGTTACTTTATCTACCCAGCCCCTGGAGTTTCTGTATTAGACGAGATCTCTTCTTGGATTACTTTTTTATGGACTTGTCAACATGGCTTTTTATTCAGCTGAGGATTTTGAAACACTGCTCCACAGAATTGAGGGCATTGAAACGAAGCTACGCCGCCTGGAAATTAATTTTGATCTTCACGCTGATTATGGACAAAATGACACAACTTTACCGTTGAACAGGGAACAGCCTATCAGCCCGGTGTTACATCGGTCTAACCGTGTCACAGAGACTCCCTACAGGCGTCTGAGCGGCAGAACTCCGCACTATAATGAAAACTGGCCAGCATTAAAGAGAACGGAATCATCAACCCCAGCCTGTTCTCCGAGGAAGAAAAAACAAAAGAAACTCCGGCACAGAGAAACCTCTGAACCCAGAACTGCCGCTTCTGCTAAAAGTAAACAAAAGAGGTTTCAGCCACAAACAAGAGATATTTCTCCACCTGGAATCCTGCTGAAAAACAGATTTGCACCCTTGAGTTCCCCTAAAGATGAAGCAGCCCTCAGGACCAGTCAAAGCCACCAGGAGAAACCCAGCCGCATCAAACGGACACATAACAAAGTAAGAGCCCCCCCAGCAAAGATTGTTATCATACAAGATGGATCAATTAATGGAACTGAGGCTTTTTGTAGCAAGAATACCAAAGTTTATAGCTGCTACAAAAATACAGTGACAGAAATATCAGAAAAAATCCCTAAAATCTTGGACCAACATCCTGCTTTGGAAAAGCTTGTCATTCACGCTGGATCAGCAGATATCGCGATGAGACAATCAGAGATTCTGAAGAGAGACTTTTCTGATCTCCTACAGAGACTTGATGGACTTAACGTAAACATCCTCATCAGCGGACCAGTCCCTGAAGGGAATGATGAAAGATTTAGCAGACTCCGCATGCTCCATAAATGGTTGAAGAAACAATCAGCTGAGAAGTCGTTCACATTTATTAATAATTTCAAAGTATTTGGAAGTGCTAATCATCTGTTCAAAGAAGGGATGCGTTATCTGAACAAGGCCGGAGTACGGCTCTTAGCAGCAAACATTTTTTCTTATCAAAATCAGAAAGCAAAACAATTGCTCCCAAAAGCTGACCTTGAGGCGCCCATGGATATCAGAGAACAAAAACAGCAAGTCCTGATGACACCACAGGACCAAACAGATAAACAACCATCAGAGATTAAGTCTTCATCTTCCTGTGACTCAGCCACATCAAATGAGTCTCCATTTAGAAACTTTACAGACAGACTGAACGAGCAAATCAAATTTGGGACACAATTAACACCTAAACTTAGACTACACCAAACGCCTGGGACTAGTGTCAATAAGCCTGGGAGCTTCCCCCCACTGATTATTACAGATATTTGATATTTGATGGAACCAGGCAACAAATCCACCACTACCGTCTCCCAGAATTCACCCGGCACCCCTGAGGCTATATCAGTGATTATCAGCAGCAGGAAACATAACCCGTTAACCACACGCTCTCATATTAAACAAAATCTCAAATTGATAACCTGTCAGAAGGTTCAGCTGCCCATCATCACAATACTTAAGTTAGCTTTATTAAACATTAGATCTCTATCCGGGAAGTCTTTTCTTATCAATGACTTCATCACTGAGCATAATTTACACTCCCTTTTTTTTATCAGAAACTTGGCTAGATGAAAATAACGAAACAACTTCATTAATAGAATCTAGTCCTCCAAATTACAATTTCTTAAGCGAGAACAGAAAACACATACGAGGTGGAGGTGTAGCCACCATCTTTCACAACTCAATGAACTTTAAAAAGGTAACTCTGGGCACGTTTGATTCTTTTGAATACCTAGCCACCCAGATAAACCAGCCTAACAAAGCTTTATTTCTAAGTTTATATAAACCACCAAAACTTAACTCTAACTTCTTTAATGATTTCAATGACCTTCTTTCTGTAATATGTATCGACTATGACCAACTAATCATCGTGGGGGACTTTAACATCGATACCGAGTACCCCCAAGATAGACAAGCAAAAACGTTAGATGATACTCTCCACAACTTCGGACTGATCCAGCATGTCAAACAACCAACACACAATAAAAGAACACACTCTAGACTTAATTATCAGCAAAGGTTTAAATATTTCCGACATCTCTGTAATTAATATTGCTTTATCTGACCATTTCTGTATTTTCTTTGAAAGTACCATCTCTGCTAAATTATCCAGCCACAGTAAGACCACTATAAAAAAGCGTTTTCTAGGGGACAGTTCAGTAGAAACCTTTAAACGTATTTATCCTTCCACCACATCCCCCTCATCTCCCAACCCAAACTCAGTAAATAAGTTGGTAGATAATTTCCTTGCGAAAATCTCAGACATCATGGATTCCATTGCTCCAACTAAAGTGAAAGTAGTCTCAGGTAGAAAAAAGTCTCCGTGGACAAGAAATCCACTGGTACAGGTATTGAGTGTGAGGAAATAACAGTCCACCCACATAACCCGGTCCTGTCTGACCACTTCTTAATAACTTTTGAATTTACTTTAACTGACCATTTTAAATCTGAAAGAAAATGTCATTATAGTAGAGCTTTATCAGACAATGCTGTAACAATTTTTAAAGAATCTGTTCCATTCTTACTTTCCTTAGTGTCTCAGAGTAACACAGTAGATGGCAGCAATTCTATCTCTAACCTTTCAGAAATTGATGGTCTGGTTCACAGCGTTACGTCCTCATTGCGTTTGGCATTAGATAGTGTAGCCCCCTTAAAAAAGAAAGTGGCTAGCCATGGGAGGCTGACTCCTTGGTTTAACCCAGAGTTGCGTACTTTAAACCAGAATACTAGGAAGTTGGAGAGAGAATGGCACTCTACACACCTAGAGGATTCCTATTTAACCTGGAATAACAGTCTACTGCTGTATAAAAAGACCCTTCGACAAGCTAGAACAGCATATTTTTCATCATTAATAGAGGTGAATAAAAACAATCCTAGGTTTCTTTTTAGTACAGTTGCCAAACTTACACAGAGTCATAGCTCTGTTGAGCCAACTATTCCCCCAGCTCTTAGCAGTGATGATTTTATGGGATTCTTCGTAAATAAAATTAATTCTATTAAAAATAAAATCATTGGCATCCTCCCAAACATGATTACTTCTTCCTCAGTAAATGAGGCAGTATCGGAAAGAACTGTAGATCCTCAGTTGTGCTTAGGCTGTTTTGATTCAGTCGAGCTTTCGGAATTATCAAAAATATTAGCCTCATCTAAACCTTCAACTTGTATGTTGGACCCAATTCCAACCAAATTATTTAAAGAAGTGTTCCATTTGGTTCCTGGCCCCATTATGGATATGATGAATCTATCCTTAGTAAACAGATACGTACCACAGGAATTTAAAATAGCTGTAATTAAACCTTTACTCAAGAAACCTTCCCTTGATCAAGATGACTTAGTGAATTACAGACCTATATCTAACCTTCCTTTCTTATCCAAAGTCCTTGAGAAAATTGTTGCTAATCAAGTCTGTGAGCATCTAAACAGTAACGAGCTGTTTGAAGAGTTTCAGTCAGGTTTTAGAGCTCATCATAGCACTGAAACAGCACTGGTGAAGGTTACTAATGATATTCTCATGGCCTCAGATAATGGACTTGTGTCTGTTCTGGTTTTGTTAGATCTCAGTGCTGCTTTTGACACAGTCGATCATAATATTCTCTTAGAAAGGCTTGAACATGTTGCAGGGATCAAAGGAACAGCACTAGGCTGGTTTAAATCATATTTGTCTGATAGATTCCAGTTTGTTCATCTAAATGATAAATCTTCTTCACTCTCAAGGGTTACTTGTGGAGTTCCACAGGGTTCTGTGCTTGGACCAATTCTGTTCACCATATATATGCTCCCAATTGGTAGAATCATTAGACAGCATGGGATAAATTTCCACAGCTATGCAGATGATACACAACTATATTTATCCATAAATCCTGATGAACCCAGTCAGTTAGGTAGATTACAGGCATGTCTGGAAGACATAAAAACATGGATGACCCTAAACGTTTTGCTTTTAAATTCTGACAAAACAGAAGTTGCTGTCTTTCGACCAGAAGTTCTTAAACAGAAACTGATTAGTCAATCACTTCATCTGGATGGCATTAAATTGGCCCCCAGTAATAACATGAAGAACCTCGGCGTTATTTTTGACCAAGACTTGACATTTAAATCCCATATTAAACAGGTTTCTAGGATTTCTTTCTTTCACCTCCGGAATATTGCTAAAATTAGAAACATCCTGTCCAGGAGTGATGCTGAGAAACTAGTCCATGCATTTGTTACCTCAAGGCTGGACTACTGTAATTCTTTACTATCAGGTAGTCCACAAAATGCCATTAAAAGCCTTCAGTTGATCCAAAATGCGGCAGCAAGAGTTCTGATGAATATTAAAAAGAGAGATCACATTTCTCCTGTTTTAGCTTCCCTTCATTGGCTCCCTGTTAAATCCAGAATAGAATTTAAGATCCTTCTTCTTACATACAAAGCCCTTAATAATCAAGCTCCATCATCCATCAGAGATCTAATTGTTCCATATGTTCGTAACAGAGCCCTTGTCTCTCAGACTGCAGGTTTACTTGTAGTTCCTAGGATTTCTAAAAGTAGAATGGGAGGCAGATCTTTTAGTTTTACATTTTGTTATTTCGACTGTTAACTTTGTTTTCTCTCAGTGTTTTTCTCTCCATAGAAGATATACCTGGTCTGGTATCCTGTTTGGCTACAATGCCCTGTTGGACGGGGGCATCGACTGGGATGATCCCCCCAGTAACTGAACATCCACTGTGTCCTGTTATCAACTTTTTACTTTCTGTAACATAGAAAGTTCTCTTATATCAGATCTTCTGTTCCTTCTGTGTTCTGCTCTGTCTTCTCAAACCCCCAGACGGTCGTGGCAGATGGCCGCTCCTACTGAGCCTGGTTCTGTTGGAGGTTTCTTCCTGTTAAAGGGGAGTTTTTCCTCTCCACCGTCGCTACATGCTTGCTCAGTATGAGGGATTGCTAAAGGATTGCTGTGGTTGGAAAGTCTGCATCAACGGGGCCCAACCTCACGCCAATGACTGACGCAATCTGCTGGGATTCCTTAAATAGGAAACTTTTTAACTGATTGGAATGTTTGTATAAATGTATTGAAATGACTTCTTGTTAAGTGCCTTGAGATGACATCTGTTGTGAATTGGCGCTATATAAATAAACTGAATTGAATTGAATTGAATTGGTACGTAGTGAAAAAAGAGAGTGTCGACGAGCCGAGAGAAAATGGCGGAAAACTCGACTCCAGGTTCACTGTGAGATCTACAAAGAGAGACTGAATAGATATCAGCTAACTATAAAATATGCTAGGGAATCGTTCTTTTCTGAAATCATCAACAGAAACATTAATAATGCACGGACTCTATTTGCAACAGTGGAAAGACTAACAAATCCTTTAGTGACAGTAGCCCATGAACTAAATTCTACCAGGGCCTGCAATGAATTTGCCAGCTTTTTCACTGAAAAGATTCTAACAATTAGACGGTCAATCTGTACCTCAATATCGAACCCACAACCAGTGCCATCCCCAATCAACAACAATGTAGAGAAAATGTCTGAATTCCACGAATTAAACCAGAACAGCCTTGAAAAAATCATTATCCAATTAAGCTCCTCCTCCTGCTGTCTTGATATCCTACCCACAGCTTTTCTAAAGAAAGTTCTTCCTGTTATTGGTTCTGATCTTGTTCAAATAGTGAACTCGTCACTGCTATCAGGTTTCTTCCCTCAGGCTTTAAAAACAGCAGTTATTAAACCACTGCTAAAGAAGAAAAATCTGGACAACACGTTAATGCAGAACTACAGGCCAATCTCTAATCTCCCATTCATCAGTAAGATTATTGAAAAAGCTGTGTTTCAGCAGTTAAATGGCTTCATAACAATGACAAACCGTTATGATGTTTTTCAGTCTGGTTTCCGCGCTCACCACAGCACCGAGACTGTCCTCGTCAAAGTACTTAATGACATCCGCATAAATACAGACTGTGGAAGAACCACAGTGCTGGTTCTGTTGGACCTCAGTGCAGCATTTGACACTGTTGATCATGATATTTTATTGGAACGACTGGAGAGCTGGGTCGGACTCTCTGGTACAGTACTTGGCTGGTTCGAGTCTTACCTAAAGAACAGGGACTTCTATGTTTCAATAGGAAACTTTTCATCAGAACGAACAGAAATCACATGTGGGGGGTCCCAGGGCTCCATCCTGGGGCCCCTCTTATTTAATATCTACATGCTCCCACTAGGCAAGATTATAGCAACCAATAACATTAGCTACCATAACTATGCGGATGACACTCAGCTCTACATTACAATGTCACCAGGTGACTCTGAACCCATTCAAACCCTAAATCAATGCATTGACCAAATAAATGGATGGATGTGCCATAACTTTCTCCAGCTGAATAGAAACAAAACTGAAGTGATTATTTTTGGACCCAAGGAGGAACGATCAAGAGTCAGCACACAGCTTCAATTAATACAGCTAGAAACTACTGATCAGGTTCGTAACCTAGGTGTAGTAATGGACTCAGACCTGAACCTCCAGGGTCACATAAAGGCAATAACAAGGTCAGCCTTCTATCACCTGAAGAACATCTCTAGGATTAAAAGACTGATTTTGCAACACGACCTAGAAAAACTCATCCATGCGTTTATCTTTAGTCGGATTGATTACTGCAACAGCATCTTCACAGGTCTGCCTAAAAAGTCAATCAGACAGCTGCAGCTGATCCAGAACGCTGCCGCTCGCGTCCTCACTAGAACCAGGAAAGTAGAGCACATCACCCTAGTTCTAAAGTCCTTACACTGGCTCCCTGTAGCTCAGAGAATAGACTTTAAAATTCTTTTACTAGTTTATAAATCATTACATGGCTTAGCACCAAAATATGTTGAAGACCTGTTGTCATGGTACCAACCACCAAGACCACTCAGGTCTTCCAACTCTAGCCTACTAAACATCCCTAGACTCAGAACTAAACATGGAGAAGCAGCTTTCAGTTTCTATGCTCCCCTTATCTGGAACAGACTTCCTGACGAGTGTAGAACTGGTGAAACTCTGAACTGCTTTAAATCGAGACTAAAAACCATCTGTTTAGAATTGCCTTCGAGTAAATGCTTGATGTCATATGTATGAAATGTGTTCATGCTCTCTTGCTTTTTTTTTTTTTCTCTTGCTTTATTGTGTATCACGTGTAATGTGTGTTTCTTTTATGTGTTTTTTTTAAATCACCAAATCATGTAAAGCACCTTGAATTACCCTGCTGTTGAAAGTGTGCTATACAAATAAAATTGCCTTGCCTTGTCAATCCAAAAGTCAGGACACACACTCAAGGCGAGGCGTCTTTTCATTATTATGGCCCTCACCTCTGGAACAGGCTGCTGGAGAACCTCAGAGAACGTTCATGTTTTTAAGAGCAGGCTCAAGACTCACCTTTTTAGCCTAGCTTTTAACTGATTATTATTCATCATAGTCTGTTTAATTGTTCTACATGTTTTATATGATTATATTTTTATCAGTTTTACTATTTAATCTTAGCACATTAATTTACAGTTTCTTTTTATACTTTAATTTATCTTAATCCTGGTTCCAGTGTTTCCTCTGTGGGAGCCCTCTGCCCTGGGAGCGGTGGTCGGCTGTAGCTGACTGGGTGCTCTCCAGGTGGAGGTTGGGTGGAGGTGGGGGTCTTGGCCTTGCCCCCACTGGGTGCCCTGTGTCGATGCCTCGGCTGCTGCTGTTAGTCTACAGCTGCCGGTGCAGATGGCTCCTCTGATGGTGTTTCCTTGCATGGTTCATCTGCACTCGGCCCAATGTCCTTTTTTACTTTTTCTCTTAACTGTGTGTGTGCATGGGAGATGGGTTGGGGGGAGGGGGGTATAACTGTGACCATGCTTTTAAAGCTGTGGGGGAGGGAAGGGAAGGTGGTTTTACGTGGGGTCATTTTAATCTTCAAAGCACTTTGTGATGCAACTTCTTGTATGAAAAGAGCTTTATAAATAAAGTTTGATTTGATTTGAATAAAGTATTTTTGAATTGAGTTGAATAAACTGTGAGATGGAAGAGTCTGTGGTAAAAAGACAAAATAGTTGGACATAACTTGTTTTTTATCCTGATTGAAGTCCCACTCCGTAATTTCTTTTCAAGCCGATCCAAAAGATGGCCGTCCTTCACAGTCCTCATGAACTGTCTGGTGTCTGGTGATCATGTCTTCAGCTCTAAAGGCCAGAAGCTCCCTGACCTCTGCATCACTCCAGTTTGCCATCTTAGCTGATATAGTTTAATAATGCTAAATGAACTCCCCATGTTTACTTGCATTTTAATTACTGTTGCCGGCCGGGGCTCAGTGCATATTCCACACATCATCATGACATCACTGTCTGTTGCAGCAAGGCGTGCTCTTCATTCAGAAGTCCAGCATTACGACAATATTACAGTAATATTACTATCAAGCATGCCGGCACGAATGCTGCAATATTCTTACCTAGCCATGGCGCCTCAGCGCATTCATAAGAACCATGCCGGGAATATTACCCCAATATGCCAACATGGTGGGATTTATGAAACAGGTTCATGAGAGCATCTGAGCATAATCTCAGACCTGGACACTGTAGCCTACTCAACACATCTCGCTACGCGCAAGCTGACAGCATGTTGAAGAGTTACCGAGGCTTTGGAGCGGATCTGTGGCTGCACCAGACACAGACTGGTACAGCCACACTACTGATGTAAAAAGAGCACATCCAGGGGGATTTCTTCCATTTAAATCAAACAAAAGCTCCTAGTTCAGACAGTCTTGCTGCATTCTGATCATTTCAATTGGAGAAACGTTCCCTGATTTCCAAGCTGTGGCTGAAGTGGCACTTAAGCCTCCATAATGCACAGGCCGAGCAGTTCAGCTCCTTACACAGCGTTCAGGCCACAGCAAGTGAAATCTTCATAATACATGTAGTTTATTAATCTGCTGGATGTGTGATGGCACAATGCGGATTCTCTGATCCGTTGAAAAGCACCCAGCTGCAGACAAGATGGCGGACAAACGTCCAGTCTGTGCCGGAAGGTCCCAAGCAGAAGTTGTTCTTCTTCGTGGGGATGGAAAGAAGGGTCAGGTGTATATTTTGATTTGTGAGAAACGTCGCCACTTTGTATTTTTCTTTTTCTTAATGCTTCATTCGACATTTGGTGAATTAACTCTGTTTAATACCAGAATAGGACATTGAAACATGCTTTATTGTCCATGCTTTAAGTGACAGGTAATTGAAGCATTTAGATTCACACAAGAAACATAGAATGGTATAAAAACTGAATTAAGAATAATATTCAATTCAATTCAATTAAGTTTATTTATATAGCGCCAATTCACAACAGATGTCATCTCAAGGCTCTTAACAAGAAGTCATTTCAATACATTTATACAAACATTCCAATCAGTTAAAAAGTTTCCTATTTAAGGAATCCCAGCAGATTGCGTCAGTCATTGGCGTGAGGTTGGGCCCCGTTGATGCAGACTTTCCAACCACAGCAATCCTTCAGCAATCCCTCATACTGAGCAAGCATGTATAATATATGTACAATAAGTACAAAATTACAAAACCACAGTACGGTGCAGTTATTAAAAATTTGCATACTCAGATTTGAGGAATGTGTAACTGATTAGGATCATTGACATTTTTTACAGAATGTGCATGTGATTTTATTTTATTTTTTTATTTTTTTGTGCATGTGCATGTGATTTTAGACAAGAATGAAAAATGTACATCGCAAAAAAATTTATTTAACCAATTAATCACATCATTTTTCTCAATATCTGAGGACCATTGAGGAGGCTACAGGAGTCAGAGCCAGGATAAGGAAAGGGGAGATACGACTTTTGGATTTCGTTTTTGATATTATGATCCCAAAGGTAAGATGGTCTCTCTATCTGGTTTGTGAAACTGGAATAATTGATTTGGTGATTGTGGTCAACATTTCATTCCTTTGGGATGTAGAAAACAAAGCGGTGCATTCTTTAGAGCACCACAACGTATGATTGGATAATTTCTGTTTTTCAGATCCTAATAAGGATCCTGGAGAACGAAGGAGTGACAAAGCTACAGGCTGAGATCCTGATGGCCATTTTATAATTCTAGTATTCCATTTTGTTTATTTATTGTTCCTTTTTTTACTGTTCATTTTTAATCTTTAGTTTTAGTTGTTCATCATTGTTGTACAAGCTTTCCTCTTGTTTTTATTCTGTTTTTAGGGAATAAAAAAACAGTTTACTGTAAAAATTAGAACTCTTGTCAAGCTCTTAATGTTACATGAATGATGGTGTCATCAAGAAAACTTGGTTAGTCTAAGAAGCTAATTTCAATGTTGTGGTTCTTGAATTTTAATATAATAATACTTTATTAGCAGTTGATGATGTGTTCCAGAGGATGATGGCAAATCACTGGAATGATCTCCTGAAACGTTCTGTTTTACAGCAGATCCAAAGAAGACTATGACTGAACACAGTCTGTTGTGAACCTCACTGTGTTCTGTCCAGGATGTGAAGAACCGTCCTCTACACTCAGCTGCTTTCACAGCATTGTTTGGACAATCAGCTCCAGTATCCATGGAACTATCTCTTTTTGTTCAGTTTCTTTTAGTCTCTGGTTCTGATGACGCTGTTCCAGCAGATGGTTACAAAGTGGATTGCAGTTTTTACAACAAACTTACAGAAGATCTGTAACATCTTGCTGCAAACATTGAAGGATCTCAGCTTCTACCAGAAGAGTCTGCTCTGTTCTTTCTTCTAGATGCTTCTGTTGCATTTCCAGTCTAGCCTGTTGTCCAGCTGAAGCTCCAGGTAGATGTAGACCTCCACCCTCTCCATTCCCAGGATGTAAGCAGTGCTTTGTTTACTCTTGTTTCTCCTAAGGTTACCCAGGAGGACTCAGAGTTATATCGTTTCAACTCTAGATGATTGTAGAGGTATCCACCTGGAGATTATGGAGCTTCACACAGAACAGAACAGAACAGAACAGCTGAATCTTGTTAAGAGTGATTGACAAATCTAAGTACATGATGGTTGTCTTATTAGAGAGCAGGATGTTCTCACTATTAAAGGTTACAGTGCACTGTAGTTGAATCATACAAAAGCCAGATGTCCATTACTTCTTGTATGTTTGTCATATTTTACCTAGGTAAATATTAAAGGCATGTAAATGTTGGAATGCTTTGAGCACTTTAATTTGAACATTGGAAATCAATAAAGGTGTACACGTGTTTAATGTCAGTTTTGAACTCTTTCAGAGCTATAACAGTAATGACTGCCTATTCTTCACTGTTTGATTCACATAAAGTAAATCCACTTATGTGTACATACAGGTGTATTACATGTTAGGTTTTACTACTTTACCACTACTGAATGCCAGCTAGGGATATTATGTTACAGTTTCAAAGTTTTTACTTTCATACATTGGAATATGATTAAATTACTATTCTTATTATATTCTTTCCGCCATCTCTCTGTCTTCGTCATCTCCTACTAAACAAAATATACATGAAGAAGAACAACTTCCGTTTGGGACCTTCTGGTACAGACTGGACATTTGTCCACCATCTTGTCTGCAGCTGGACTACTCTTGGATCAGATTGTTCGGATTTAAAATCAACTTTAATGAATGAAAATGAATTACTGAACATTTTATTATCATTTAAGAAATTGACGGGTAAAAATTCTAATTGGATTTTTGTGGACGCCGTCAGTCACAATGACCAACAACAAAAGATTGTTGCGTGACCTCTGATACACCTACAGATCTTAACAGAAATGTTTGAGCGTCAACACCGTTTGATGCAACATGAGGTGTACAATAGGATGCAGATAATGGATTGTGTAGAATTATCATAACATCATAAATATGAATAGAATATGAATAGACTGTATTGATGTCACAGTGGGGACAGTCACATGTTAAGGGTGGGGCTGTAGCTCAGTGGTAGACTTGTCAGCCTGCAACCCAGAAATTGTGGGTTCAATTCCAGCTTCCACCTGCTACATGTCGTTGTGTCCTTGGGCAAGACACTTCACCTACCTTGCCTACTGGTGTTGGCCAGAAGGGCCGATGGCGCGATATGGCCATCGCTTCTGTCAGTCTGCCCCAGGGCAGCTGTGGCTATAATCATAGCTTGCTTCCACCAGTGTGTGAATGTGAGAGTGAATGAATAATGAAGTTGTAAAGCGCTTTGAGAGTCTTGAAAAGCGCTATATAAATGCAAGCCATTATTTTAAGCCAGCACACACATAAAAAACAGAAAAAAAACAACTGCTTCTCATAATGCGCCACAAAGACAGGTGCCCACCAAGCCTAAAAAGGTAGGGTTTTTGTTTTGTTTACTGGGTGTGACAAAGTTTGGTTGCTTTCACATCTGATTTACTGATTAGGAACTGGCTACCACTGTAGATTAGCCAGGCTTCTTCACTGTGCATTTTCAAATCTCTTCTTAAAACCCACTTCAAGATGAGAGATTTTACAATTGTTACAGTTTTATTTTACATGAATTTTTATCTGCTCATAGAACATTTTATTGCTTTGTTTTTAATTTATGAGTTATGTACAGCACTTTGCACCACAGCATCAATGTTTTTTAACTATCCCCCAAAGATTCACAGAAAGTGCACGTCTGTGATTGGTTAGCCCCAGATCATTTCACCAGAACGGTGCTCTATAGTCGATGTAATTAGTAGTCAATGCAGCCTTTGGCCACTAGATGCTTTATATAGAAAGGCCAGTTTATCTAATCTGGTCATTTGGTGATGTTGAACACCAGGAGGTGTAGAGAACAACAAAAAAGACGCTGGGTTTGTTTGAATGCGTTTGTAGATTATTCAATGAGCTGCACTTTCCACCTCAATCAAAACTCGCTCTCTGTCGGCCCTTGCTGCTTGTGTGGAAATGCGTTTATAAGCTGAAGTAAAAAAAACGTGGATCAGAGACGTCACTGCAATAAAAGGCAGACCCACCAGAAAAAGTCTGCACCCCCTGCTGTCCTGGCGGGGAATTGCTTCACAACACTGACACACTAACGGAGAAGTTTAAAGGGAAAACGTGACTTTCAATACGTGTGGGTGCGAACTTGCTGATAGAGAAGTTTAAACCAGACTTGAGGGGTCAGCTTGGAGACTTCCTTTGCAAGTGTGCTATTCCCCGTACAGACAAGCAGAGGGTACTTAGAGGGACTTTAATGATAAATCATTTTCTTATATACCAGCTTAAATAGATGCTTCATTAACATGAACATCCTGCCTTGTTTGTCTTTAACACATGTTATTGTTTACACTGTTGTGAGAACTATTTTGCTGTCATAACAACCTCTTTTGTGTTTATTAGTAACACAGCCCTTTCAAAAGAAGGTGGAGGTGCTGATTATTACTGCTCCACAATCTGGACACAATCATCAAAATGACACATTCTAGATTTATGAAAAACAGACAAATCTCTGATAACATTTGATTGGTTAAGATCTACTTGATTACTGAGACCCAATACAAGCTTCATTCTCCTCCTGGATTTTTATAAGACCTTCCACAATACTGAGCTGACCATGGCTCAGGTGGTAGGAGTTCATCTCATAATCGGTAGGTTGCTGGTTCGATCCCCTGCTCCGTTCTTCTCGGTCATTGTGTCCTTGGGCAAAACACTTCACCCACCTTACCTGCTGGTGGTGGTACCAGTGTTCGGCTGTCAAGAAATCATCAGGACCAACCAGGAGCCTCACCTCTACGATGCTCAGTCATCAGCCTTGCTCTGAAGCTTAGCTCCCGATCCGCACTAGCGCATCACCCAGAACTGTTCCAGACTCCAGCTGCTTCCTACAGCTAGGAATTTGATCCAGGCAGCCTGTTGGAGGAGTTCCAGCAGTTCTGCTCTAAGCTCGTCCTCCACCCCTGCTCCTAATAGACCATCAGCTCCAGTCTCGCTCTGCGTTTGGAACATCCACCTTCCCAACAGTGATCTCTGTCCGATCACCGTTGCATGACAGGACGACTGAGCCCTTGACTAATGTTCCAGAGGAGATAGAGACCTTCTGCACCGAGGTGGTCCATCTGAGAAGCATGGTCGAACGTCTCAACTCCAAGATGGAGACAATCTCCGAAGCCCACGGCTCTGACGGAAAACCAGACGGTCTGATAGCAACCCTGGACGTGATATTCGAATGCCAACCAGTCATGTACAACGCGTCGGCTTCCAGGGTGGCCCTGCTCACCTCGCTGCTGTCCGGGAGAGCGCAGGAGCGGGCCGCAGTGCTCTATAACCAGAAGTCGCCCTTGTGCAATGACTACATGCTGTTTGTGGTGGAACTCCAGAATACCTTCGCCCCGCCCTGCAGTGAGGTCGACACTGAGGGTCAGCTTCTTCACCTACGTCAGTGCAACCAGCCGGTTCACATCTTTGCCGCCGAATTCCGCACCCTGGCCGCCAAACTGTCCTGGGGCGACGGTGCGCTGAAGTCCATCTTCCTGGAGGGGTTGGCCGGCTACATTAAAGATGAGATGGTCGGCCGGCAGGCTCCCAAGACGCTCGACGCAGCAGTGACCCTGGCACTCGAGATCGACCGGCGTGTAATGTGCCGCCCCAAGCAACCGGCCCGCACTCCCACGCACCGCCCCTTTCAGTTCCGCTCAGCTGAAGAAAGCTCTGCCTCGCCACGCCCCCGTTCGGAAGATCAAGAGGCCATCTGCCCCCTGAGGAGAAGGAGAGACGGCGCAGAGAGAAATTATCCGCATACTGTGGGTCTCCAGGGCATTCCTTGCGTCACTGCTCACTCCAGCCAGCAAAAGATTAGGCCAGGTGAAGGTAGGAGGAATTTCATCTGGCAGCACAACACCTAAATATTTCCTCCTCTCCGTCCAGCTCCTCCACCCTGATCCAGACCACACATGCTCTGCGGAGAACTTCATCTCCACTCAGCTGGTGGAAAGACTAAAACTGCCTCTGCAGCTGTTGCAGCAACCCATACCGGTGACCTCCATCGATGGACGTCCGCTGCAGCCCAGTCCCATCAAACACCGCACCACCGAGGTTTGGATGTCGGTTGGTGATCATACTGAACTCATCAGCTTCCTGGTCATCGTTTCCTGCTCCACACCACTCATCCTGGGGTACCCCTGGTTCAGAACACATGACCCCCAGATCTCCTGGTCCGCACAGCAAATCCTCGGCTGGGGTCCGTCCTGCTCACCCCGATGTCTCCGCCCACCGTCCGCCAGGGGAACAGAAGTCGATCCAGTCCCGGCCCTGGAGGAGATCCCCCCACCATACCGGGATCTGGCTGAAGTCTTCAGCAAGAAGAAAGCTTCCCAACTACCACCCCATCGCTCCTATGACATGGCCATCAATCTCCTGCCAGGGGCGGCGCCCCCGCGCGGCCGCCAGTTTCCACTTTCCCAGGAGGAGACAGCGCAGATGGAGGTCTACATTTCAGAGGCTCTCGAACAGAGATTCATCCGCCCTTCTACTTCTCCGGCATCGGCGGGGTTCTTCTTTGTTAAAAAGTAGGAGGGGACCCTCCGTCCCTGTATTGATTACCGGGGTTTAAATAAAGTGACCATTATGGATCGCCATCCACTTCCTCTGGTTAATACTGTGTTAGACTCTCTGTCCAAAGCCTGTATCTTTACTCGCCTCTGCCTGCGGAACGCATACAATCTAGTCCGTATTTGAGAGGGTGATGAGTGGAAGACGGCGTTCAGCACTCCCACCGGCCACTGGGAGTACCAAGTCATGCCCTTTGGCCTATGTAACAGCCCAGCAGTCTTTCAATGCTTCCTGAACAACGTTCTTAGAGACATGCTGGGACGGTGGGTGTATGTGCATTTAACACAATTCAGCCTGATTTACTATGTCAGAAACTCCTGAAGACACAGGTGGAGCCCTCAATAATCGCCTGGATCAATGACTACCTGACCAACAGACCACAATTTGTGAGACTGAAGAATTGTGTGTCAAACCAGGTGGTCAGCAGCACAGGAGCACCACAGGGGACCGTACTCTCACCATTCCTTTTCACTCTGTACACCTCCAGTGCAGACTTCCAGTACAAATCAGAGACCTGTCATCTGCAGAAATACTCAGATGACTCTACAATTGTCGGGTGTGTTAGGTAAAATAATAATGTTGTATTATTATTTTCTTAGGGTGTTTTTCTAATGTACTTTTTAAATGTAATTTTGGTTTCAGTCACATGCTCCTTTGCATGACATCCTGTTCTTTTAATATGTTAAAGAAGTGTGACTAAATAAAGAGAGACTGCAGAGGTGATGCTCTTGGAGACCAGAGACTATGACACTGGGAGGCTGAGAACAGACAGACACGGTTGGCTCATTCCTTATAGTAGTTTCCTGGTCTCCCTCTGCAGAACTGATTATCCACATCTACCTCTGCAGAGCTTATTGACTCCATATTCTCTCCGACCCTTGTGTGTGATTGATTGTAGGTCAACCACTTTTTTAACCTAACATCTTGGTGCCGTGACTCGACGTACGGAGCACTCCCGCTGGTGGTCTCCGTCGAAGGGCTGTTCTTGACGTCCAGATCGCTGAATTGCTGCACTGGCCGGCTGCATAACTTCCACGAGGACCCCCTGCGCGTGCTCCCGTGCGATCGATTCGGTTTGAATCACTCGCTTAGGGGGGAGATTGTGAGTACGTCTTTTTTGTGCACCTTCACATTTAAAAAAACAAACAATTCTAAGATAGTCAGGGTATATTCTGCTGTTTGGGCCTAAAGGACGCTTTAGCCTCTCTGATAAAATATCAGGTGTTGATCCTTAAGTGATTAATGCGTTAATTACTACAGCAAAAGGGTGTAACGGTACAGGTTTGCGAGCCTGTCCACCTCGGAAAAAGGGTGTAACGGACCAGGTTTGCGAGCCAATCCACCTCGCTGGGAAATAAAGCACACCAGTGTATGGGAGTAAAAACACAAACAGCAGAATCAAAACGAAATACCGCACCCCAGGTGGGTAGAGTAAGATAGGCACAGGACATAATCTTTATGTATGCCAGTCCAACCTGAAACCTAACGGTGTTAACGTACGGTTTGACGTGCACTACAAGAGACGTTCTGTGCGGAATTATAGGTTACACAACACATCCTTAGATTAAGAAAGCCATAAAATGGCTCAATCTAGTTGCACAAAAGAGACACTTAGAGTAAAAACTATACGATCCAGTTTTTGCAGAATTTGATTACAATTAAAAATCTCAAATAAATGACCAAAAAATTATTTTAATTAATTAAAGAAGAAATGACTAACTTTAACTCGACAGACTAATTTAATAGTTCTTGCTTTTTCATTCACCTTAATCTTAATATTAATAATTGCCGTTATCCTCCTAGAACTATTTGGTATTCTAACACTAGACTTTACCAGACCAATTAATAGAACCCATTAAGGGTTATATAAAAACAACGCAAAGATGGGAAACGATGTTTCCACCGACAAATTAGAGGGAGATTCAAAGTATATGCATAAAAAGGACCCCGGAAATCTTCAGTTTCTGACAAAATGGCGCAAAAAGTATAAAGTAGACGGGAAACTTAAAGGAAATCAATGGAAAGAACTGGTATATGTTCTCGAAGCAAAAACACTTATCGCTAAAGGTAAAAAGAAAAAACTTAAACAGACACAGTTAAAAATAGCACGTGTGTGGGCTGATGAAACAGAGAAAAGGAAGCAAAATATAAAAAACAGGAGAAAAAAAACAAAGGCTCTAAAGATGAGGCTTTTCTTATGAAAAAGCTCGGTGACGAACTCACACTGTGTCCTCCTCCTTATACACCTCTACCTACAGCCCAGACAGACCCCCCTGGGGCTGTTGGAGGAGTACCTTATGCACCTCCACCAACACCCCCATCAGACCAGCCGGCGGCTGTAGGGGAAGGTCTATATCCTCCTGTTCCAAGAGATCAATTTGCAATTGAAGAAAAAACAGATGGTACCACAATAAAACAAAGACTTAGAATTACAAAGAAGTCAAGTCCAAAAAAATCTGAGGATAAGTCTTATGAGAGTGAACCAGAGGACTCAATAGATGTTAACCCTATGATTCAAGTACCATCTGCCGATGGCACTCCGAGATATGTTTTTAGACCATGGTCACTTAAAGACGTTAAAGAGGGTGGTGATGATACCCCATATATGCGGCATTTGTGTAATGGTCTGCTACATAGTTTCCACCCCACTATCACTAATTGGATTAAAAATCACCTTCTGACATGGGAAACTTGCGACCTTACTACCCTTATGGCCAATGCACGTTTTGCAGAAAGTGTCATGGAAAGAAAGGGGAAGAAACCAAAACCTCCAGACTCCGACACACAGGTATTTCACACCCAGCTTGAAGACGATGAGGGGGAAGTTTATTATCAAAGTGACAACCACAACAAAGGAAGGGGGTTTAGACCACGAAGGAATACACATCATCACACACCCCAGGGTTCATGGAGACATCAAGGTGGCCACACTGCCCCCACGTGTTGGATCTGCGGGAAAGTAGGCCACATTTCAAATGAATGTAGCAGAGGCAGAGGCCGTGAAGGGGGCAGAGGGCGAGGTCAGATCCATACACAGGGTCCAACTGCCCCAGACCACTCGCGGTTCACACAGCAATGACTAGATACTTTTACCGCCTCTAATGAGGTGGTGGATTGCTGTGGCACCTGGGAATTACTTAATGTTCTGAAAGAGAAGCCTTACATAACACTTAAAATTAATGAACAAATGGTAGAGCTCCTTTGTGACACTGGAGCTTGCAGAACAGTGATCTCCTCTGGCGTTAATCTGCCAGAATCTAAAGAAAGCATTTTGGTCAATGGTGACTATGGCTCTGAGGCCTGAACCTGATCCCAAGTTCCGAGACTATTTTATGCAACTCTCACCTGCTGTAATGTTCACCTCACACATCATTACTGATGGAAAATCTGTTTCAGCTGCCTCAGTAACACTGTCTACCAGCCTTAAACCATTCTTCGATTTGCCTACAGATCCGCATATATCCCTGACAAAAAGCAGTACATCACGTTGGAAAGATTTGGGATATATGGTGCGAAAAGCAAATAACGCCACAGATTTTAAAACTTTGCAAGAAAATAAAGAAGATCATTGGCAATACAGTGAATCCACAGGTTTATATAGATTGCCCCTTATCACACCACTCCACTGCACCACTCAAGTTGCACCACTAGAATGACCAGAAGCAGAAACCATTTTATTGACTGAAGAGGAAGAAAAGCAACTCAAAGAAGTCCCTGACACATTATGGTCTAAAAGCCCCACTGATGTGGGCCTACTCTCATCCATTGCTCCCGTTCAAATAACTGCTAAATCACATTTTACACCCAGAGTGAGACAATATCCGCTCTCTGCGGAAGCAGAGTTATGAATTACACAGACCACAGAACAGGGACTTATAGATCAGACTGTTTTGAAAGACATGCAAACAAACGCTCCCTCTTCTGAAAAACAATTATGGAAAACAAAAGGTGCCATTCTAAATGAAAATGGACTTTATGAAGTTCGTAATACTCTGTTTACTTTTAAGGCCAGGCTTAAAACTTTCTTTTTTGATAAAGCTTATAGTTAGAGTGGCTAAGGTCATCCTGAGCTAGCTCTGTAGTTATGCTGCTATAGGCTTAGACTGCTGGAGGACAGACTTACCAATTTTCTTCACTCTGCTACTTCCTTTTCTCCTACTACTCTCCAGTTGTATTACAGTACATTCTGTTATTTCGACTGTTAACTTTGTTTTCTCTCAGTGTTTTTCTCTCAATAGAAGATATACCTGGTCTGGTATCCTGTTTGGCTACAATGCCCTGTTGGACGGGGGCATCGACTGGGATGATCCCCCCAGTAACTGAACATCCACTGTGTCCTGTTATTAACTTTTTACTTTCTGTAACATAGAAAGTTCTCTTATATCAGATCTTCTGTTCCTTCTGTGTCTCTGCTCTGTCTTCTCAAACCCCCAGACGGTCGTGGCAGATGGCCGCTCCTACTGAGCCTGGTTCTGTTGGAGGTTTCTTCCTGTTAAAGGGGAGTTTTTCCTCTCCACCGTCGCTACATGCTTGCTCAGTATGAGGGATTGCTAAAGGATTGCTGTGGTTGGAAAGTCTGCATCAACGGGGCCCAACCTCACGCCAATGACTGACGCAATCTGCTGGGATTCCTTAAATAGGAAACTTTTTAACTGATTGGAATGTTTGTATAAATGTATTGAAATGACTTCTTGTTAAGTGACTTGAGATGACATCTGTTGTGAATTGGCGCTATATAAATAAACTGAATTGAATTGAATTAAATTAATAAACCCATCCTACCCAAATCACTGTTTAAAGCTGCTGCGCTTGTGAGCCATGGGCCTTGCCATGTCTCCACAGGGGGGATGGTATCAATAATACAGCAACACTTTACAACATACAACCTTGAAACATACTTAAAACATTTTTGCAAAACATGCCTAACATGTATCAAACACAACCCACAAGGGACCCAAGCGAGGCCAATTTCCTCAACCAGCCTACCCATTCCACACAATCCACATGGATTTCATTGAACTAACACAGAGCGGCTCATACAAATATTGCTTAGTAATAATTGACGCTTTCTCCAAATGGCCGGAAATAATTCCCACCGCAAAGAATGATGCTCTAACAGTGGAAAAAGCACTATGTAAAACTATAATTGCAAAACATGGTATTCCACAAGTAATATATTCAGATAATGGACCACATTTTGTGAATGAGGTTATTCAAAATATGGCAAAACATTTAGACATCCAACTAAAAAATCATTGTGCCTATCACCCCCAAAGTGCAGGTTTAGTAGAAAGACATAATGGGACCATCAAAAGCAGACTCAGGAAATGCATGGCAGAGACTAGAAGACCATGGCCTGAGTGTTTGGACCTAGTAAAACTTTACATGAGAATCACGCCAACAAACCAAGGTTTAACACCTTTTGAAATCATTTATGGCAGACCTTACAGGTTACCTCTAGTTGCGCCTGATTTACAAAAAGCAGACGAAGAACTCACATTAGCTGATTACATGAGGAAAATTATCCTAGCCAAAGAAGTGCAAAACGCACACAATCTGCCTATCTCTCCTTCTGTTTTGCAGGATCCTGAAAAGCCAATCAAACCTGGAGACTGGTTATTCATCAAGGTGATTAAAAGGAAGAACTGGACGAGTCCCCGCTGGGAAGGACCTTTTGAAGTCCTGCTGACCACGCCCTCGGCTGTGAAAATCGCTGAGAGACCCTCGTGGATACACATTTCACACTGCAAATTGCAAAGGCAATTAGGGGACTAGACATGGGACAGTGGGGAAGTCTGGGCTACAAAGGACAGAGTGACCAATAGGGCCTCTGGTCTCAAACCTAGCAGAACAGCATCCCTGTCCCCTTAGTGGTCAAACCTCTGTTTTGGAGGGCTAGTCCTCTTATTTGCCTCTAGCCAACATGAAACTAGTTTGGCTCCCCTCCTGTCTGGCAGTTTGCCTGCCTCTATTCCACTGCTTTTTCCTCACACCTGATGACGCCCAGACATCAAAGGAAAGAAGAGCTAAAATTCTATCCCACCATGCGTTCAAGAACACCTGGTACCAAATAGTTAATTTGACTGCAAAACCTTTAGGTTTCAATACCAGCTGTTATGTCTGTTCATGGATCCCACACCATTCTGAAGAAGTCTCATCGATGACTGCTGTCCCAACCACCTTAAATAATACCATATGTCTGCTATACAAATTAACTATAACAACTGTTGGAACAGACTGTTCCACCTTACCTCACTGCTGCACTGCTGAGAACAACAGGACATGGTCCCAGCCTGGTGACTTTTCCAAAAAAACGAATGCTTCAATTGCCAAAGGAATCAACTAACAACGCCTTACTGGAAAAGACACTTTCTGTTTTTCAGTCCCTTGTAACAACAAACATGCATTTTTAGGAAATTCCATCTGTGAGGACATGCTACCCTTGTCAGCGACCCAGACGAAAATGATGCGTATAAACCACTGGATGACGATTGGAAACACATCTGTGCCAAGATACATAACCCTCAACACCACTCGACTTCAAGACAAGATAAGTGGTTTCAAAACCACTGTCAAAAGAGGAACCCATCTCCTAGAGGTTCCCTCCCAATTTGGCATGGGAACGCCTGACAGATACATCTGGAAGTGTGGTCACACTTTCTACCTCTACCTACCTAAGGATTGGTGTGGCACATGCAGTTTGGCTCGACTGCAATCCTCCTCATACATCATAACAGAAAACGGAGCACCTTCTAAACCTACAGAGCTGAATAAACGGGAATTCAACCCTCCACAAGTGTTCAACCCGTTCTCTGACAATGGTGGACGAAAACCTCTCTACAGTGATGCAAAAGGAATCTTCCACACCATGTTCCCACCTGTTGGAGTTGCAAGCCTGACAAAACGGATGAACGAGGTTTGGTGGACTTTGGAAAACATCACAGACATCCTTGCTGAAATGTCGAACCTGCTGGCCAACGATCCTGAAAAACTGGCGATGAAGACCATGCTGATGCAACATCGGGTAGCTCTGGACACTCTTTTTGCTTCTGAAGGTGGACTTTGTACTGTAATTGGTGAACACTGTTGTACTTACATTCCTAGTACACATGATAATTGGACTCTCATTCATGACCGGGTGCAGGGATTAACTGACTTTTTAAAATCACAAGAGAGCAGTAATGGACAATGGGATCTCATGGGCTGGCTGACAACTGGCAGGTGGTATCAGGTTCTTTTAAAAATAGCTATGCCATTCATTGTAATTTTGATACTTTTCTGCATTTTTGTTAGTTGTGTTCTCCCATGTATAAAACAAATGATGAATAAGATGATAACTAACACAATGGTCCAATACTCTCTTCTTAATCAGAGGCTTGAAGATGAAGACAGAAATGAAGAAGAAGATGGGGTGTAATTAACATGTGTAAAAACCTTTTTATGATTCCATTAATCTAAACTACTGTTCAGGTAGCGATTAATTGGATGATGTCTAGGTGAAGCTCGCATTAATATCTTTTTGAAATTGCTACTTACTTTTGCAATTTCTTTGTTGTATGTCTTATTATTATTATTATTATTATTTTTTTTTTTTTTTAAATTTGGGATGCTACTTATTTTGCAACCTTTTGTTGTCTGGTTTTTATGATTCTTATATTTTTACATTATTGGAGTTGTTACCTATTTTACAACTTTTTGTTGTTCGTGATCACATTTAAAAACCACATTTCAGGGGGGAAATGTTAGGTAAAATAATAATGTATTATTATTTTCTTAGGGTGTCTTTCTAATGTACTTTTAAAATGTAATTTTGGTTTCAGTCACATGCTCATTTGCATGACATCCTGTTCTTTTAATATGTTAAAGAAGTGTGACTAAATAAAGAGAGACTGCAGAGGGGATGCTCTTGGAGACCAGAGACTATGACACTGGGAGGCTGAGAACAGACAGACAGGTTGGCTCATTCCTTATAGTAGTTTCCTGGTCTCCCTCTGCAGAACTGATTATCCACATCTACCTCTGCAGAGCTTATTGACTCCATATTCTCTCCGACCCTTGTGTGTGATTCTTTGTAGGTCAACCACTTTTTTAACCTAACAGGGTGTATCAGAGATGGACAAGAAGCTGAATACAGAGAGCTGGTGGACCGCTTTGTGACATGGTGTGGAAACAATCGTCTTGAATATTAACAAAACAAAGGAGTTGATTGTAGATTTCAGAAGAAACAGGGATAAGTCAAACACTGTTTCCATCATTGGAGAAGAAGTGGAGGTGGTTGAGGAGTATAAATACTTCAGAGTTCACCTTGACAACAGACTGGACTGGAGACTGAACAGTGAAGCCGTCTACAAGAAGGGACAGAGCAGACTGGACTTATTGAGAAAGCTTAGGTCCTTCAAGGTTGTGTTGTGGAGAGTGTAATCTCTTCAGCCGTCATCTGTTGGGGTAGCAGCATCAGAGCCAAGGACTATAAAAGGCTAAACAACCTGATAAAGAAGGCTGGTTCTGTTCTTGGGACAACTGTGGAACATCTGGAGATGATGATGCAAAGAAGGATTCTTCTTAAAATCAAAAAAATTATGGACAACCCTGAGCATCCTCTTCATGAGACTGTCACACAACAACAGAGCGTCTTCAGTCGGAGCCTTCTTCAGTTTCGCTGCAATACAGACCGCTACAGGACATCCTTCCTGCCCACAGCCATCATCATCTACAACAACTCCTTAAATAATTAATTATATGAGCTATACCAACACTTAATTTCCCTCTGGGATCAATAAAGTATTTTTGAATTTTGAATTTAATTGAATGTCTACCTAGACGACATTTTGGTCTATTCCATGTCAGAGGTGGATCACGCCAGGCATGTCCGTGCCATTCTCAAACGACTCCTCCAGAAATCACCTCTACTGTAAACTAGAGAAGTGTGCCTTTCACGAGCGCTCCACCACCTTTCTGGGATATGTCATCTCACCTGAAGGCGTGGCCATGGATCCTCAGAAGGTGTCTGCAGTAACCACCTGGCCGTTTCCTACCACACTCAAGCGGTTGCAGTCCTTCCTCGGCTTTGCTAATTTTATCAGCGTATCATCCGCAACTATAACTCCATTGTGGCTCCACTTACGGATCTGACCAGACTAACTGCACGGTCGCACCCATTTCACCTACCCTCGGAGGACAAGAGGACCTTTTACAAACTGCTCCGGCTCTTCACAGCGGCGCCAATCCTACTCCATCCTGACCCCACCAAGTCATTTACTGTTGAGGTGGATGCCTCAGAGGTCGGTGCTGGCGCCGTCTTGTCCCAGCAGGGCCCGGACCAGAAGCTCCATCCATGCTGCTTCTTTTTCTCTGAAGTTCACGCCTGCACAACAACACTATGGGGTCGGCGACCGTGAACTTCTGGCCAAGTGGGCTCTGGAGGAGTGGCGCCACTGGCTCATGGGCACGCCGGAACCGTTCCCAATCTGGACCGACCATCAAAACCTCATCCACATCCGGAACGCAAAACAACTGAACCCCCGTCAGGCCCGGTGGGCGCACCTGTTTGAACACTACAACCTCCACATCTCCTGTCGACCTGGCTCAAAAAACGGGAAGGCCGACGCTCTCTCTCGGTGCTTCTCCCAGGACCCTACGCCATCCCAACCAGCTCCCGTCATCCCCCCACATCAGGTCATGGCTGCCCTCCGATGGCCCTTGGAGGATTCCATCCGATCGGCTCTGGCTCAGGAACCAGCACCACCCGAAACGCCGGCCAACCGCCTCAATGTCCCGACCCGCTGCCGCCAGGAGCCCCTCCTATTGGGCCACTGTTCAGCGGTGGCTGGTCATGCGGGGGTTAAAAGGACTCTTCGGTTCATCCGCCGCGCCCTGTGGTGGCCCACCATTGTGAGGGGCGTCGACAGCTTCGTCAGCACTTGCTCTGTCTGCTCCAGAGCAAAATCCCCTACTCAGCCCGGGACTGGTGCACTTCGTCCTCTACCAGTCCCGTCTCGACCATGGTCGCATATCGGGGTGGATTTTGTCACTGGCCTTCCCCCTGCTGACGGCATGACCACCATTGCCACCGTCCAAGGGGACAGGAGAGCTGGTCCTCGAGAATGTAGTGCGGCTCCATGGTTTCCCCCAGTATATTGTCTCCCACAGAGCCCCCCAGTTCACAGCACGGTTCTGGAAGGCCTTCTGTCGCCTCATTGGTGCCACCATCAACCTTTCTTCTGGCTACCACCCGGAGACCAATGGACAGACGGAGAGGGCCAATCAGATGGTGGGAAAGTACCTCTGCTGCTTTGTCTTCTCGCAACCCACTTCCTGGCCACGGGTACTGACTTGGGCTGAACTGTCCCTGAACATGCAGGTCTCATCCGCCACTGGGTTGTCACCATTTGAGGTCTGCAACAGCTATCAGCCCCCCCTATTCTCCCACCAGGAACCGGAAGTGGAGGTCCCAGCAGCCCAATCGTTCATCCGCCGAGCCAAGGCTGCGTGGATCCGGGCTCGGGCATCCATCAAGCATGCTAACGCCGGGTACGTGGCTCAACACCACCGGCGTCACCGACCCAGTCCCACGTTTCAGCCCAGAGATTTTGTCTGGCTCTCCACATGGCACCTCCGATCGCCCTCGGGGCCCCAAAAATTGACACCCTGCTTCTTGGGTCCCTACCCGATCATCCGACGCATCAATCCGGTCACCTATCGCCTCCGACTTCCAGCGTCCCTGAAGGTTCACCCTGTCTTCCACTGCTCCCTCCTCAAGCGTCACCTCACCTCACCTCTCTCTCCCCCAGAGGCTCGCCCACCACCTCCTCGTCTCATCGATGGGGGTCCAGCCTACACGGTTCGGCGTGTAGGCTGTAGCGTGAATGACTGAATGTAGTGTAAAGGGCTTTGTGGTCCTCTGAAAGAGTGCTATACAAATGCAGGCCATTGTTAAGTTGTTACAAGTATTTGGCTTAAAATAAAAAACAGATCTACCCCTGACTGGAAACATGGCATCCATTAGGATTTCCCATCTCACCAACTTTATTCTTAAACCTAAACAAATTCTTGCAACTCAGATTTCTAACTCTGTAGTGCAATGATTTCTATAGCTGATGAGGAGATGATCAGTTTTCCGAAGGAATGATCAAATTCCTGTTGCTCTTGATGTAAGTTTCTCTAAAGTTTAAATCTGAGAACATGTGAATTAAACACTGCACTATAAATCTCATAATCAACATCCCTGTTCAGCAGGAGTTCACACATGCCTGGTAAGGACTGTTGTGATGCACAAAGACCAGAAGTTTGGATGTTCTGCAAATTTATTTGTCATACGTATACATACATATGCTCTTTGCCATTATTTGGAAAAAACAAATGCATTACAATAGAAAAGTTGTTGTTATTGATCATTATCAACCAGGTGGACTTAACTTTCTGGATTTCTGCACTAAAAACACTTTAACTGCATTACTGCATTATTGAAAACCTATTGAAAAAAGGTTTTCATTATTTGAAAACCTCATCTGCATCTGGACTTTATTCAGAATAATGCCTTTTGTGATTTTGGTGGCCTTAAAGTGTAACTGAACCCCATGAAAAATTATAACCCTGCACCAGACATTTGAAAATTCTACAAAGTGGGCGGTGCCAGGAGGCACGGAGGGGCGTGGCCAAGTGTGGAGGATGAGCGGAGGGGGGAACGTGGGGGTGTGTTCAGGATTATTATAGTGTGTGTAGTGATTATTATAGTGTTCAGGTTATTATACAGTCTATGGTTCAGGAGGACAGTGACAGCTCGCTTAATCTGACACTGAAACATGGACAGTGACCAAAGCGATGTTGGCAGTTTTGCGACTGATCGACGTTCATCTGTTTTGAATGTTAGCCTATGTTAGCATCACCACTCAGAGACTGGACTCCTCCTCTCTCTCTCTGCCTCAGCAGCGCCGGCCTCGAACAGCGCTGACTCAGCGCCCTGAGCCAGCGGATCTTCTCTGTCGTCACCGGAGATAGAGGAGTAGAGGGAGGCTTTATGGCTTTATTTAAATCGTATTCATAATATTGAGAACCTTCCTGTGAAACTTTCATCTTTAATGAACCCATCTTTCCACCCAGCCAATCACTACAGTGGGGCAAAAAAAAAAGTATTTGGCAGCCATCAATTGTGCAAGTTGTCCCACTTAAAAAGATAAGAGAGGTCTGTCATTTTACAATAGGTACACGTCAATCATAAGATACAGAATACAACAAAAAAAAATCCAAGATATTTTTGAACAATTTTATTTGTGTAATGGTATAGAAAATAAGTATTTAGGACCTACAAACAAGCAATAATTCTGGCCCTCACAGACCTGTTACTACTTCTTTAAGAAGCTCTTCTATCCTCCACTCATCACCTGTAATAATGGCTCCTGTTTGAACTCATCATCTGTAAAAATCTGAAGGATGGCTGTGGTTGGAAAGTCTGCATCAACGGGGCCCAACCTCACGCCAATGACTGACGCAATCTGCTGGGATTCCTTAAATAGGAAACTTTTTAACTGATTGGAATGTTTGTATAAATGTATTGAAATGACTTGAGATGACATCTGTTGTGAATCTGCGCTATATAAATAAACTGAATTGAATTAAAAGCCACCTGTCCACACCTTCAAACAGTCAGAATCTACCTCCACCACGGCAAAGACCAGAGAGCTGCCCAAGGACACCAGGGACAAGATTGTAGACCTGCACTAGACTCTGATGCACCAATCTACAATAGACAAGTCTGCATCAATGAGACACAACCTCCAGTCAACGACTCGATACAATCTGCTGGGATTCCTTAGATAGGAAACTGACTAAAACTTTAAACTGATTGGAATGTTTGTATCATTGTATTGAAATGACTCTTCTTGTAAAGTGCCTTGACATGACATAATTAATAATAATAATAATAATAATAATACATTTTTTTGAAGTGCCTATCAGAACTCTCAAGGACGCTGTACAGAATAAGATAAAAAAAACACATAACAAATAAAGTCAAACATTAAAAAATTACAAAGAAAATGGCAGTCTGAAAAGATGGGTTTTGAGACGCGACTTAAAAGTTGAGAGTGTGTTGATGTTCCTGATATCCGGTGGTAGAGAATTCCACAACTTAGTGGCAGAGTAGCTGAATGCTCTCCCACCTAAAGTACTGAGTCAGACGATGGGAATGTTAAAGTGTGGAGAAGCTATAGAACGAAGAAATCCAGAGGATGAAGCAACTTGGAGCAGATTCAATAAGTAAGGCGGAGCAAGATTATGAAGTTTGGGTGACTACATGGGTAGCAGAGTTCTAGCCCAGTTGTAAACGATGGACAGATTTTAGGGAAAGGCCAAAAAAGAGCGAACTGCAATAATCCAAACAATTTGTGACCAAGCTGTGGACCAGGGTGGCAGCAGTATGAGGAGAGAAGGAGGGAAGGAGACGGTTTATATTTCTCAAGTGAAAATACGCATTCTTGATAGTATTATTTATATGATGTTGAAATGAAAGGGTGCTGTCCAGGATGACTCCCAGACTCTTCACTCTAGGGGACGGAGAAACTAAGGAGCTATCAATATGGAAAGAGGAGTTATTAATTTTGGAGAGAGTGGATTTTGAACCAACTAAAAGTAATTCGGTCTAATCACAGTTTGACTGTAAGAAATTTGAAGAAAACCAGGAACCTATTTCAGGAAGACAATTAATAAGGGAAGGTGGAGAAAGTGCACATGAAGGCTTCATGGCAAGGTAGAGCTGGGTGTCATCTGCATAGCAGTGAAATTGTATGTTAGGTTTTGTATGACATCTGTTGTGAATTGGCGCTATATAGATAAACTGAATTGAATAGGCAAAGCAGCTTGGTGAGAAGAAATCAACTGTTGGAGCAATTACTAGAAAATGGAATAAGTACAAGATCAGTGATAATCTCCCACGACTTGGGGCTCCATGTAAGACCTCACCTGCTGGCTAACACATGCTCTAGAGAACGGTGAGGAAACAGCCCAGAACTACAGGGGGGGAACTGGTCAATGACCTGAAGGGAGCTGGGACCACAGTAACAAAGGTTACTATTAGTAACACACTACTTCGTCATGGATTTAAATCCTGCAGGGGTCGAAAGGTCCCACTTCCTTAGCCAGCACATTGTCAGGCCAGAGACCATCTGGATGATGCAGAGGAGGATTGGGAGAATGTAATGTGATCAGATGAGACCAGAATATAACTCTTTGGTATAAACACCACTCGCAATGTTTGCAGGTGGAAGAATGCTGAGTTGCATCACGAGAACAGCCTAGCCACTGTGAAGCATGGGGGTGGAAGCATTATGCTTTGGGGACAGGAGGACTGATCTGTATTAAGGAAAGGATGAATGGGGCCATGTATGGTGAGCAGTGGTGTCTCTGGCATGATAAGTTAGCTGGGGGACAGCAACTCAACACTTAATTTCTGTGATGCATACAATCTGACATTGAGCAATAATATGGATGGCTATTTTATGTGATTAATTTAATATTGATTCAACATTATTTTTTTCAATCAACATTTTTCAATAACCGAAGTACTTTTAGCAATAAATTGCCATATTTTACATATTTCCTTAAATATGTGCTACAATAAATACAATCTATATGTGTCTCAACCAACCAAAGGGCTCTTAAAACCATTTGTGTATGAAAATCTTTTCCCTAATGTACATTTATGTAAACAAAGTATCAGGCACAATGAGCACAGAGCCCTGATCATGCCACTCCCACTCCCTTACCTGCTCCTCCTTCGGTCAGAGGGGTGGAGCACCAACAGGTGCCACTGGTTACACGATATAAAAATAGATATTTGGACCCGGAAGAAGAAAAAAACCCACAATAACAAGCGACTCTTTCTACAGGTAGGTCTGAATCTGAACATTTGAATAATACTGTAGTTTGTAAAGAATAAAGTTGTAGCCTATTTACTGAGGAGATTAATATTTAAAATGGCTCCGGTCTGTTTCACTGTCAGCATTCAGATAAAAGAGAATACGCTTTCCCAAAGGTCGGTGCAGGACCCCGGTGAAGCTAGTTTAGGTCGGACACTCGACACATACTCCCCCCGTGGTTCACTACGGTCTCTGACGGCTGGTTCTACCGAGCGCCGCGCGGTCACAGCGGCGGCATAGCGGGGAGCGCGGCTCCGCTTTACTCGCTGCTCAACAATCGAACACAGAGGCTCACTAGGGACCATCAACAAATGTCCAGTCGGAAGAGACACGCAGAAACAAATCAACAGACAAACAAGCCAGTAGCTTCCAGGTCATGTGACTCTAAATGCATGCTGAACTGTGTTAATATACCAGAATAATAAAACACACCAACTTTTCATCCCAAACATGTGGAGAAGACAATTAAACTCATGTGATCTCCTCAGCAATTCCCTGAGGATTATGATCTGATCCACTGTTATATGGCCAGGTTGAAAACTTAGGGCCTGGTCTATCAAAGGTTTGTGCTTGTTATAACGTTTGCAAACCTCACAGCAGTGCAAAAACATGCAGCAGATGATTAACCAATCAGGCGCCTCCTGTAGGCTATTTAGCACGTTTGCCCTTGATGAATAGGCAGAGTGAGCGTTTCTGTCAGAAGGCCATAATATTGGTAGGCGAACATGAACATCTTACCACAGTGTGATTGATCAAACATGAAACTGGCTGTTTTAGCACCTATTTTTGCCGCCTCTGAAAGGCATGTCTTAACTTTGTGCCACCATGATTCAACATGACTTTATTACTGACAAAAGAAAAATATAATTCTCACACTTTCTACCCTAATAGTAATTAACACCCTAAGGGTCATAAACCTGACAGTTTGTCAATTAATTTCCGTTTTTTCCAACGACACATCATAACTCCCTGTGTGATCAACACGTCTGCACCTGCTGTTTATTAGTTTAGTTTTTTTGGTTCCTCATTAGTTGTGAGTTTAGAGTTGTGAGTTTAGTAACCACTCAGAGTGGATACTGATGTTCCTGGGGTCCAATTAATAAAATATGATAATCATGTACAGTACTACAATGACAATAACATATATGACATTTTAGAAATAAAAATCATACATTTCAAATGACATACAAAAGCCAGATGTAATTAACTTGTAAATTTCCAAACTTCAATAAAATAATTAAAAGATTCAGGTAGATCCAAAGCCAAAATTAGATTTTTATACTTTTTTTAAAGAATAAATGCCCTTTAGTTCTCTATTATTTTCAGATGATTTATTCCATTCCTGAGATGCTCTGTAGACAGCAGATTTTTGCAGGAAGTTTGTGTTAGCTTATTTACCATTAATTTAGTATCACAAGCATATCTAGTACAATGGGTGTGTATCTGATCAGAGTAAAGGAACTGTTTGTAAAATGATTCTGGTTTACCTGTGGTGCATTTCAACAGCATTACTAGAACATGGACATCTTAGGACTAAGCGAGCAGCCTTGTTCTGGACAAGCTGCAGCTTTAATAAGTCTGACTCTGGAATATGGCGCCTGCATGGAGCAGAGAGCGGCGCACGTACACCGCACACATTAAATGTATTAATGACAAACGAAAAATATCATTCACAGACAATCTAGCCTAATAGTAATTAACTCTCTAACAGCTACAGACTGGACAGGTATGTCGTCATCCCCCCCCTTTTTTTTGCCAAAGCTGCATCATGAATCACTGCGCCTATTCCTTTTCTCTCTGGCTGTGGCGCAGTGAATGGGCCAGAAAGGCTGGCACATACAGCAGCTGACGCTAAGTCCACACAATTGCACACACAATCTTAGAAGAACACCTGAAAATCAGGAACACGTACTTCGCACAAATGTTTTGTGGCGGATGTAATTTTGCGCTCTTTATTTGGAATATTGATAAATCAGGCCCTTAAACTGTCATAAGAAGGCTGGAAGGTTTCACCCCTTCAGTCCCCTTTCTTACCAACCCTGACTGTAGGAGCCACAATTAAATATATTGGGTGTATTGATCGCTGGGTTTACATTTTATTTGGTAGTTATGTTGATGTGCAACAGGAGTCATATGGGTGCAAGCAGTGAGAATTAAAAGGAGCTGTCAGTCTGTCACTCAGTGGTTCTTGACAGAGAGAGAGGAGGGCTGGGTAGCCATAGTTTCTATTGACCGCTACTGAATCATTTTATGTTTAAAGAGTCTGACCCAAATCAAGATCCAATCGTCGTAGCTACTCTGTAAACAGTAAATAACTTTAATAAACGGAGAAATGAATTCCACCTTTGTGCATCATTTAAGCTGACAGCGCGTCATACAGAGAGAATCCATCCCTGGCCTCTATAGCGACTGTGGAAGTCACTACACTGACTGTGACTTGATAGGCCACTGTACATGATGTATTCCTGCTCCTCCATCTGACCTAGGTGTGTCAACCAGAACTGTCAGCTTTTACTCATTAACCTGATGAACGGATCTGATCGGAGCTCCCCTGCATCCTCAGACTGCCTCTTCACTAGAAGATATGGTGGCTAGAGACAGTGGGTTTATCAGAAATGGTAGAGCGACTGGATCTTTCTCAGGCTGTTTTCTGTAGTCCTGTCCCTCTGCTCCCCCACCTGCTGCAGCACATTGCTGCTCAGGTGGCTGAGAGGCGGCTACTCTACGCTTCCCTCACCTACAAGAAGGAAAAACATTTCTGTCTGAAATATTTACAGTTCCAAAATACACTCATGGTGTGAAAACAAAACAAAAAGTATAGTAGTGGCAGTATTGTGCTTTGGGGATGCCAACCATCATCGTTAAAGCACTATTAGACTTGTGATAATTAATATGTGGATATTTCAGCATAGTGATTTTCTCTAATAAATACCGTAACAGCATTTAGATATTGGGATACATTTTATTAGGCATTTATTTAGTGCATTTGGTGTCTTTACCCAGGATTATCAGTCAGAATCTCATACTAGTCAATGCCGAGTTCTAAATAGTTAGTTTAGCTACAGTAATTCATATCTCTGGCAGATTTAGGTTCAAAGTGAGTCATCTGTGCTGTGTTTCGTGTTTCTTTGAGAGCAGACTGGGGAATGGAACAGAAAAACATCCAGCAGGACTTTGAGGACCAGTTCAATGATGTGGTCTCCAGGCTGCAGTCAAAGCAGTTGTTCCAGTCTGACTGGGACATTGCTTCTTTTGCGGTCTTCTTTATCTTCATTGGTAAGAATTGTGTCGCTCAAGGTTGCAGCATGTTGGAGTAGTTCTGTTACTTTCAGTGTTACTTTTGGACATTTATGTGTAACCATAGCAACAAAGTGGTTTACAACCATGAACAGTTGATCAACATCTCAAAGATTAAAAAATTCCTCAACTACTATGGCCCAGAGGAGTTGAAAAGGTGTCGAGGATGCAGAGCAGGAGCCAAAAGAAGAGAGAGGAGGAAGTTCAAACCATCTCTTCCATCAATCATAATGGGCAATGTGAGATCACTGGCTAACAAGATGGATGAACTCCAAGCCCTAACAAGGACTCAGTGTATCGAGAATGCAGCATCATGTGTTTCACTGATACATGGCTGCAGTATTATATTTTGTATATTACTCCAATGTTTCCCTGCCGGACTTTCTGAACATTGCCAGCAGACAGATTTTAAGAGAAGTGACCAAACAAAAGGTGGATTAGCAGTGGTTATGGATAACAGATGATGTAATCAGGGCCAGTGTTAGCCATTTCGGTTCCCTAAGCAGAAGCGCCTTGTGGTGTGCCCTCAGACCCCCCAATCTCTTCTTACTGAAGAGAAAATCTAAATGTTTGCTTCATCTTCATCCACCCATTCTTAAATTAATTCCTTACTTACTGATGTACAGTGTCAGCTATGGCGTAATACTTTCTCTAACTATCTTAGCATGCTAAACACACTAGAATTCATTGTGGTGTCGGCCTTCAGATGGAGAATTCCCAACCATTGATAAACAGGTTTTTGCACCAGTATTAATAGCTAAACTCTTCTTATCACTGTTGTGCACAGGTGTGGTTCTCACTCTGGTCATCCTGGTTCTCATCCGCTGCTGCTGTTGCTGCTGCTGTGATGATGAAAAGGTAAAAACAGAGAACTGGTGGCTCTGAGGCCAACATCAAAGGACATCCAGAACTCCAAGGCATTGTTTTAAAGCAGGGCTGTTCAAAATATTGCATACCTTCACGTTTTTAATCACATAGCTTAGATATTGTATGACATCGAACAGTATTACAGTATTACATAATACTTACATGCTCTGTGTAAAAAGACAGAACATTTTCTTTTCTCAATGTCTGACATTAGATCAGAATAACTTTTTCATGCTTTAGGCCAGTTAGGATTGCAAACAGTATTTCTATTTGCGAAATAAAAGAATAATTAAATATCTTTATTTTTATTTTCTTCAGATTCAGAAGTTTACATACTTTAGGATTTTTATTCTTTTAGACAATTTTGGAAAACCCAGCTGATGATGTCATGGCTTCTGGTAGGTTAATTCACAAAGTTTCATGCACACCTGTGGATGTATTTGAAGGGCAGACCTCTGCTTCCTTGTGTGACATCATGGGAAAGTCTAAAGAAATCAGATAGGATCTCAAAAAGAGAACTTTGGACCTCCACAGGTCTGGTTCATCCTTGGGTCCAATTTCCAGATGCCTGAAGGCTCCACATTATTCTGCAAGTATATATTTGATGGGAATAGAGACATGGTCTTTGGTCTGATGAGACTAAAGTGGAACTGTTTGGCCTTAATGACCGTCATCAAATTTGAAGGAAAAACAGGAACGCTTGTGAACCTGTCAATACCATCCCAACTATTATGGACGGGGAGGCACCATCAGGGTGTGCAGATATTTTACTGCAGGAGGAACTGGTGCACTATACAAAATACATTAAGAAACATAAGTATTTGAACACCCTGCAATTTTTCAAGTTCTCCTACATAGAAATGATGGAGGGTCTGAAATTCATTTAATAGCTGCATTTCCACTGTAAAAGACATCTTTATAATTTTATTCAGGATATCACAATGTCTGATTTTTAAAGAATTATTTGTATTTTATTGCTGCACATAAGTATTTGAACACCTGGCAGTCAGTAAGAATTCTGTCTTTTAAAGACCTGATACTCTGCCTTTAAAGTTCCCCTCTACTCCACTTATTAATCTAAATTAGTAGCATTAGTAGTCTGAGCTGGTTAAAGACACCTGTCCACCACACAGTCAGTCAGACTCCAACCACTACCATGGGTAAGACCAAAGAGCTGTCAAAAGACACCAGAGACAAAAACGTAGACCTCCACAAGGCTGGAAAGGGCTACGGGGAAATTGCCAAGCAGCTTGGTGAAAATAGATAAACTGTTGGAGCGATTGTTAGAAGCTAAACATTTCTCCCTCGGACTGGGGCTCCATGCAAGATCTCACCTGGTAGGGTATCAGTGATGATAAGAAAGGTGAGGAATCAGGCCAGAACTACACAGGAGGAGCTGGTCAATGACATGAAGAGAGCTGGGACCACAGTTTCTAAGGTTACTGTCGGTACAACACTACGCAGTCATGGTTTAAAATCATGCATTGCACCGAAAGGTTCCCCTGCTCAAGTCATCACATTATCAGGCCCGTCTGAAGTTTGCCAGTGACCATCTAGATGATCCAGAGGAGGCATGGCAGAAAGTCATGTGGTCAGATGAGACCAAAATAGAACTTTTTGGTCTAAACTTTATTCACCGCGTTTGGAGAAAAAAGTTGCATCCCAAGAACAGCCTCCCTACTGTGAACCATGGGGGTAGAAACATGCTTTGGGTCTGCTTTTCTGCGAAGGGGACAGGACGACTGCACTGTATTAAGGAGAGGATTAATTGGGCCATGTATTGTGAGATTTAGAGCAACAACCTCCTTCCCTCACTCAGAGCATTAAAGATGGGTCGTGGCTGGGTCTTCCAACATGACAATGACCTGAAGCAGACCGCCAGGATAACCAAGGAGTGGCTCCGTAAGAAGCATATCAAGGTTCTGGAGTGGCCTAGCCAGTCTCTGGACCTAAATCCATTAGAGAATCCTTGGAGGGAGCTGAAACTCCATGTTGCTCAGTTACAGCCCCAAAACCTGACAGATCTAGAGAAGATTTGAGTAGAGGAGTGGGCCAAAATTCCTGTCGCAGTGTGTGCAGACCTGGTCAAGAACTACAGGAAACCTTTGACCTCTGTAATGGCAAACAAAGGCTTCTGTACCAAATATTAACACTGATTTTCTCAGGTGTTCAAACACTTATGTGCAGCAATAAAACACAAATAAATTCAGTTCTTTAAAAATCACACAATGTGATTTCCTGAAGAAAAAAGATTTTTGTCTCTCTCAGTGGATATGCACCTACAATGTGAATTTCTGACCCTCCATAATTTCTAAGTGGGAAACCTTGCAAAATCGTAGTTCAAATACTTTCTCACTGTATGTGGTGTCAGGAGGAAAAGAATATTATGTGGAAACAAATGAAGACAATCAGCCAGGAAGCTAAAGCTGGGACATTATTAATGGGTCTTCCCATACCAATGTCCCTCAGCATACCATCAATATAGTTCCAAAGTGTCTTAAGGACAACAGAGCCTGTTTTGGCATGACCATCACAAAGCCCTGATCTCAATCCTAGAGAAAATGTGTTTTTTGTACAGGAAATATGTGCTTTCAGCAGTATTTACAGTAAAACCATCTCCATTATTCATCTTGGCAACCAAAGTTTCAGATATTTAGCTACCCCTAAATAATACTGGAAAGTATTCCTGAAAAAGAAAATATGATTGAGGATGAATTGTAAGAGAATACATTTTTCTACATTCTTCTAGTTACTTTTGCATCATAAGGTTCATGTGAGTAATTCAGTTAAAAGTAGAAGTTGTAGAATCCTTCCAGATATACTGATTTATTCAGGTATTTACTTTTGTTCATTCTGATTATTATGGCTTACAGATAATGAAAACCCAAAACTCACTTTCAAGAAAATTAGAATATCATACAGGATATGCGGGTCAGGATTCCTAATTTAGTAAGCGAGTATAAATGTTTGTTCTTGTACTGGTCAGTATCTGCACCCTGTTCTGGTCAGGGCTCCTTTTGCTTGAATTCCTGCATCAGTGCAGCGTAGCATGGAGGAGACCAGCCTGAGGTTCTGGAAGCCCAGGATGCTTTGATAGAACCTTCAGGTCATCTTCATCCTTGGTTCTGGTGTCGTCTTCCTCTCGACAATCCTTCATAGATTTTCTAAGAGCTTCTGGTCAGGTCTGTTTGCTAGTGTTTCCATGACAATTAAAGCAGGTTTTGGGACTTTAGTTCTGGCAGACAGCTGCACTGACTTTGGACTTGCTTAAACCCAGTGGACCAGAACCAACAATGACTTGGTGTGACCCAGATCATCACTGACGGTGGAAACTTCCCTCTGGAGCTCCAGCATCATGGGTTCTGGTCCTCTCCACTCCTCCTCCAGACTCTGGGACGTAGATTTCGAAATGAAATGACTTTTACACATTTTTCTAACCACACTTCTTCCTTCTACTCAATTTTCTATTATTTTTGGACACAGCCATCCTTTTTAGCAATGACCTTTTCTGGCTGGTGGAGGCTGTGTATGGCTGTCTGCTGTGCAACTTCTATTCCATTCTATTCAAAAATTCAATTCAAAAATACTTTATTGATCCCAGAGGGAAATTAAGTGTTGGTATAGCTCATATAATAATTAATTCTTTAAGGAGTTGTTATAGATGATGATGGCTGTGGGCAGGAAGGATTCCCTCTAGCGGTCTGTATTGCAGCGAAAGTGAAGAAGCCTCCGACTGAAGACGCTCTGTTGTATGACTGTCTCATGAAGAGGATGCTCAGGGTTGTCCATTTTTTTGATTTTATGAAGAATCCTTCTTTGCATCATCAGCTCCAGATGTTCCACAGTTGTCCCCAGAACAGAACCTTCTTTATCAGGTTGTTTAGCCTTTTTAAATCCCTGGCTCTGATGCTGCTACCCCAACAGATGACAGCTGAAGAGATTACACTCTCCACAACAGACTTGTAGAAGATCTGCAGCATCTTGCTGCAAACCTTGAAGGACCTAAGCTTCCTCAAGAAGTCCAGTCTGCTCTGTCCCTTCTTGTAGACGGTTTCACTGTTGCGCCTCCAGTCCAGTCTGTTGTCCAGGTGAACTCCGAGGTATTTATACCCCTCAACCACCTCCACTTCTTCTCCCATGATGGAAACAGTGTTTGACTTATCCCTGTTTCTTCTGAAATCTACAATCATCTCCTTTGTTTTGTTCACATTCAAGGTGAGACGATTGTTTCCACACCATGTCACAAAGCGGACCACCAGCTCTCTGTATTCAGCTTCTTGTCCATCTCTGATACACCTGACAATTGCAGAGTCATCTGAGTATTTCTGCAGATGACAGGTCTCTGATTTGTACTGGAAGTCTGAGGTGTACAGAGTGAAAAGGAATGGTGAGAGTACGGTCCCCTGTGGTGCTTCTGTGCTGCTGACCACCTGGTTTGACACACAATTCTTCAGTCTCACAAATTGTGGTCTGTTGGTCAGGTAGTCATTGATCCAGGCTATTCTTGAGGGCTCCACCTGTGTCTTCAGGAGTTTCTGACAAAGCAAATCAGGTTGAATTGTGTTAAATGCACTGGAGAAATCAAAGTACATGATCCTCACAGCGCTGCCTGCTTTGTCCAGATAACAGTGGGTTGGTTGAAGTAGGTGGATGATGGCATCTTCAACTCCAACTCCACAGCGATAGGCAAACTGCAGTGGGTCCTGATATGTTCTAGTTTGCTTACTCAGGGGTGCCAACAGGAGTCTCTCCAGGACCTTCATGATGTGGGATGTCAGGCCAACCGGTCTATAGTCATTGATGACTGATGGGTGAGTTCTTTTGGGTACTGGAACAAGGCAGGATGTCTTTCACAACACTGGAACCTTCTCCTGAGTTAGGCTAAGGTTGAAGAGGTGCTGCAGAATCCCACAGAGCTGCTCTGCACAGGCCTTCAGGACTCTGGGGCTGACACAATCTGGACCTGTAGCCTTGTTCCGGTTCAGTTTCTCCAGGTGCCTCTTCACCTGACTTTTGGAGACAGACAAGTGGGAGGGGGAGGCAAAGGGGGTAGCAGCATTTCCTGACTTGGTTGAAGTCAAACTTGTAGAATTAGAAGAGTCCATGGCTGAGGTGAAGGATAAAACATCCAAGGTGTAACAGGAAAGCTTTTGATCAGAGGAGAAAGGCAACTCATGCATCTGGTAAGGCAACTCGTGCATCTGGTAAGGCAGCTCGTGCATCTGGTAAGGCAACTCGTGCATCTGGTAAGGCAACTCGTGCATCTGGTAAGGCAACTCGTGTATCTGGTAAGGCAGTCCCCTAACTAAAGTGCACTGTTCTGGCATAACTCGGGGACAATTGGCCTACATTTTATCCCTAATTTTGTCCCCCGAATGTCCCGTTGACAACACTTTGTATTTTTTGTGGAGATTTGAGGGACGCATCTTATATTTACCCCTGCTGCAAGCTTCACCCTAGGTAAAAGCACTGGCTGTCCCCTGGGAATGGAGGGTACATTTTGGCTTCACCTACCCAGGTTTGAGGCCTCTATCCTGGGCGAAAAATCCCTGCATGGCCCCTGGATATGGAGGGTACTTTTTGGCTTCACCTACCCAGGTTGGAGGCCTCTATCCTGTGCTAAAAATCACTGCATGGTCCCTGGGTTTGGAGGGCCATTAGTGGCTCTATTTACCCAGCCTGGAGGCCTCTATCCTGGGCTAAAACTTATTGCATGGTCCCTGGGTATGGAGGGTACTTAGTGGCTTTACCTACCCAGATTTGAGGAGACTTTTCTGGGCGAAGGGAAAGTAACCCTGATGCAGTCGACTTAAATTGGGAACGTCTGATGGCATGCCAAAATGTAGGAAATGTACGCCGATTGTCCCTGGCAAATTAGGGATTTCAGGGACTTTTGGAATACGCTCCCATTCTAGGAAATGTATTCCAATTGTCCCTGGCGATCGATGCCCATCCCCCGCTTTCTGAGAAAAATATCAACTAATTAAGCTCATAACTCGGCCTGCGTTTGACCTAGAGAGCCGAGATTTCACGTGCACGACCCCGGGGTCCACACTGACAAAATAAGTCGAGTTAATGCGGACCGGACTGCGTTCGGGGTCGAAACGTGACCTCGAGGTGAAGGTTATTCCGAGTGTCGTTCCGGGACATTTGGGAAACCTCCTCCTCTTTTTACCCCTCTTTTAATTTATGATGCATTTTGAACAATTTCAACACTTCTCAGTCCATGTCGGATGTGTCACGAGTCACCCCTGTCGATTCGGTTTGGATCGGTGCACGTTTAGTATTTTTAATTCATTAAAAGACACGCCAAAGTCCCTAGTTTTTGAATAAAATCACACCAAAACGTTTTGGTTCATATCTTCCCAGCCAAAGGTCGTAGGTCAACGAGATTTGGAGGACACACAGCCAGCGGGTTACGGTTTTGAAATCCAGCATCATTTTCCCAGCAAAACGTCCAGGAGAGATAATTGGTTCCCTTCAAATCTTGGACCGCGTAGGGTCTGAGAACCCATGAGCCTGAGAGGCTTCTGAGGGAAAAGTGGTCAAAATGAGGGAAAAAAATTTCTGCTGGTGCTAGAGGTCTGGATTTTTAATATGACATTCTAGGGGGCGGGAGGAACCTTTCTGAGGTGGTCCCGGCCTCCCAGGGTGCACGGGGGCCGAGAAACGGCCCTTCCCTTTGGAATAAATTTGAATGGGAAATTTCCCCTCCAAAAACGAATGGGAGTATATACCCAAAAGTCCCAGGTTCAAAACGTCGTATTTCGAACATTTCGAATCCTGCGATGTCGAAAACCGGACAGACGCCTTCGGAGCGACCTCTTCTCCTTCCGTTTGGAAACACGCGTCTCTAAACGTCTCGGAATCCAAACTTCTCACAGGGGCCGCGTAGATGCTCGGGGGCGACGGAATAACGTTCAGCGGTCGTCCAAAATGTCCCAGGAAGCGTATACCCAAACGGCCAGCGTCGGCTACCTGGGGCCCCTGTAGGCCTGGCCCTGGGACCGGTCGGCGTGTCCCCAAACGTCCCGGGACGACCCCGTTTCACCAGGTCGACGCGTGCCGAAAACGCTCGCGAAACGACCCAGTAGATCCCGAAGGGTTGGGCGAAACAACCCAAATGCCAAGGGACGGAGCGGCAGGTAGACGGTTTCCCAAACGTCCCAGGTGTTTCCCAAAGGGTTTAACATGAAACCAATACCCCCCCCACAGGCCGGTCGACTGTTTCCCAAACGTCCCAGGTGTTCCCCAAAGGGTTCACATGAAGCCGGCCGGTCGACTGTTTCCCAAATGTCCCAGGTGTTCCAAAAGGGTTTACCATGAAACCACTCCCCCCACCAGGAAAAAAAAACACCCTTACACCATGTTCCCCAAATGTCCGAAGTGTTTCCCAAAAGTCCCCTTTCATGTATGCCAAAGGGACGGCCTCGTGGACATTGAGGTGCATTTCAGGACATTGGCTATTACACTGAAGGGGATTTTACCCGCCCTTTGGGGTACACATCCTTTAGGTCACTGGTGATCCAGGGTTTGTTATTAGGGAAGCATCTCACTGTTCTGGTGGGGATGATGTTGTCCACACAGAAGTTTATATAGTCAGTCACACACTCAGTCATGGTATTGATGTCTTCTCCATGTGCTTGGGAAAGAGTCTGTGGTTGCAAAACAACCCTGCAGGGCTTCTTCAGCTTCCTGTGACCATTTTCTCACAGTTCGTTTTGACACAGGTTGCCTCTGAACAAGTGGTTTATATTCTGAACAGAGAAAAACAAGATTGTCATCTGATTGTCCCAGAGGAGGTCTTGGTTTGGACATGTATGCATCCTTTACATTTGCATAAAACAAATCCAATGTCCTGTTTTCTCTTGTAGAGCAGCTGACAAACTGTTGAAATGTTGATAGTCTAGTAGAGAGCGAGGCATGATTAAAATCACCAGATATTGCCACAAATGCATTGGGGTGCTGTGTCTGTAGCTTAGCAACAACGGAACTGATGACATCACATGCAATGTCGGCAACGGCTGAAGGTGGAATGTAAACAACTGCCAAAATTACACTGGTGAACTCTCTTGGTAAATAATATGGACGAAGACTTACTGCCAAGAGTTCGACATCTGGGCTGCAGAGACGACATTTTACAGTAACATGTCCAGGATGACATTATCTGTTGTTGCCAAGCACTGCTACGCCACCTCCTTTTCTTTTTCTGGTCGTCTTCAGATCTCTGTCTGCTTGTACAGTCAGGAAACCTGGCAGACAGACGGAGTCGGGGATATGATCCTGCAGCCACGTCTCAGTAAAACACATACAACTGCATTCCCGGTACTCTGGCTGAATCCTTGTAAGGGCTTGGAGTTCATTCATCTTGTTAGCCAGTGATCTTACGTTGCCCATTATGATCGATGGAAGAGATGGCTTGAACTTCCTCTTTCTCTGTCTCCTTTTCGCTCCTGCTCTGCATCCACGTCTCCTCCTTATCAACTCATCAGGGATTTGTGGCTTCAGTTGAGGTATTATTTCAGCTTTTGCGATGTTAATCAGCTGCTCCCGACTGTAAACCACATTGTTGCTCATGGTTACTCATTACAAATTGTCAAAAAGGGAAATATTTACAGCAAAAATTCTTCCAGCTTCACAGCACCAAAAACTAGAAAGTATACAGGTAAAAAAAATGCTATCTTCTTTAAGAAAAAAGAGGAACCAATGTACAAAAAAACATAACTTAATATGTAGCCAACAGAGCCAATCCAACATGCAGCCACCCAGAGCAGCGCAATTCTAGAAATCAATTAAGAAATTAATTAATTAAAATTAGCAGTCCCTATGACTGCATAGGCCATAAGTTAACATTTCTCTTAAAAGTATTTTTTCATCTTCTGTAATATTCAAATACACCAACCTGAATCTTGTGCTTTTCATTAGCTGTAAGCTAATATTAAAATGATCAGAATTAAATGCTTTAAATAGCTTATTTCAACATTATTTCAACAAATATTTTGAGCACCAGTGCATATTACTGTGTGTAATGGGATGATATAATAAACTTCTTAATAAAATTATTTTGAATGATATTGTAACACATTGAGATATACCTGTACATGTATTGTGACACTGATGTGCTGACAGGAATGTTTCTTAATGATGATTCATTCTTTTTGCTTCCTGAACAGCCACACAGAAGAAAGGTTGGCATAGAGAACCTTGGTCTGGAGCCCTGAGTCCTGACCCAGTCCGGCCCATGGAGATGGAGCAGAACCTTCTAATCCTCACCAACTGAAATCAGAACGTTGCTTCTTTCACATTAGACACCATGTTATTCCTCCACTAGCTGAAGCCTATGGAAACGTAGCACACCTGACCTTTTCTCCAGTCACAGCTCTCTGGCTTTTATTGCCAGGTTACCAGCTGGCAGCTCTCTGCTGTGTTCCACCTGAATACATCTGTATTCTTTCTTTCTTTGCCAGTTTGCTAAAATGATTGTAATGTAGAGTTTTTACTGAGTAATAAAGCAGGTAATGTTTCCGTCTGTGTCCTCCTGTGCTGTTCAGTTAGTGATGGTTGTGTCCAATAAGGATTCCAAATGGTACTAAACTTCACGACAGGCTGCCTGACGGAAAATAAAGCAGAAGGGTCCAGAAAGCACTGATCCAGCGCCACACAGCCCCCCCCCCCCCCCCCCACTTCAGACGGATCACACCCATATTCATATCACTTGTTCCTGGTCCCATTGCAGAAATTTCCTAAAGATTTCATCAAAATCCATTAAGAACTTTTTGAGTTAGACAGACAGACCCTGGTGAAAACATGAGGTAACTATGCATTGTTGTTTTTCCACTTCCCAGTGTCACACTGCCGTATTTTGGTCCGTCACACAGAATCCTGATAACATTTATCCATCCAAAGGGCTTCATTTGGAACTTTATTGCACAGAAGAATCATTTCCACATTTCATTTTACAGACAGCTTCTAATAACAGATTAACACTTAGAGTGATGAAGTCAATCATTCATGATTAATGTTCCACATATTAACCACATGAAAAATATAATAAATACGAACACAGAGGACACAACTAGCTTAGAACTGGGTTAAATACGGGGAATGTGTGCAAAGCTGTCATTCTCCACTAAAGGAGATGAAACACGATGGAATAAAAGTGTTCCATCGTTTTCAGTCTGCTCCTGATGCTGCCGAGTCAGCTCCATAGAACAAGGAGGAGGTGGAAGAAGAGCCTGGTTAGCTGATGGGACCAGAACACCAGCCCACTGGGAGCCTTGGTGGTGTGTGGGCCGATCCTCCTGAAGGAGCTGGACCTCTGGTGGTTCTGCTCACCACAAGGACAGGAAGCATCTTTCTAAACCTACCCACTTCATCTCCTCACAGCTGGGTTTTCCTACTGTTGTGAACCAACCAGCAGCACTCTCCTGGTCCCGGTCCAGACACTTAAAGGCTGATGTAGAGGAACTGGACCGGACTGTCTCAGTGGTTCTCGGTTCTCACTGTTCCTCATCCCTAATCAGCAGGTCAGTGCTGCAGGCTCTCATCTGTTAGTTGTCAACAGAACAAACTCCTCCTCATTCATGACTACATTATTTACAGCAGACATATTGATCACTTTAGCTCATGTTCTGGGATATAATATATATATAGCAGCACGATATGAAAACTTACTTCCAGAGCATCAACCAGGCTTGAAATAGAGACACACCATTCAGAGATTTTTAGCAGATTTCCATTTTCCAACTTTTCTAAAGTTCTGATGTCACTTTCAGCCAATCGCTGAAGACCTATAATCAGCAGCCTTCCTGTAACTGGTCCTTTCTTACTAGTGTTGGGGAAGATGTGATGTCATTGGTTTATTGACATACAAACCACCATCGGGCCTAGAGACTTCTAGTTTCTACTGGCAACCTTCTCCACATTATCTAAGCACGGCAGCCATATTGGATCGAGACCCCAGGGCGCCTCAGGCACTTCAGATTTTCCCTGCAAAGATTCTGCCTGTAGGGGGCGTTCTGGTTCATTTTCCGACTATGAGCTGCATCTTTCTGGTACAAAGAGGATGCACTGACACATGATCCATTAGCATGATTATAAAACCTCCAAACAAGTTCGAGTACAAAGTAGGAACAAAGGCCAATGACCACAAGTGACCAGAGTCCAGTTGACAGTGGTGGCAGCCTGAATGACAACATGCCTTCTGTAGGAAATACAGCTTCTTTAGAAAGAGCTTCAACATTTTAGCTTCCTCTGATCTCATGTTGAAACCCAGAACTTCCACACTGAAGAGTGTTGCTGTCATTTTGACAGGCTAGCTCTTAGATCAGAGTTTGGAGTGAGCTTCTGTGTAGTTACATGGATGGTTTCTCTACCTGTAGTGGATGGAGGCCACATCACTACCAGCTTGGTGAAAAATCCATCTATCCCATCAGGTGATGGAAGGTGAACAGGTTTGTCAGATGTGAGGTTAGGGTCGCTGCATCATTTCACTGATATGGCTGCAGAGGCTGGTTATGAGTCTATTAGGATCATTTTCAAACAACTCCAACACATTGAGAGTACAGGAACATCTGATCTAATGTTGCTCCACCTCACAATCCAACCGTTCCCTCGATTCCTGGCAGAGCTGGAGCGGACTGATAAAGCCTCGACCAACCAACCTTCCTGTAGAGACACTGACATGCTGGAAACACAGCAACGCTCTAGGGTTGGTCTCGGGTTGGTCACCAGATTAACATGAATCAAGCTGAACAGGTCTGACCATGGAGCAATAGTGAGTTAAACATGGAAACCTAAGAATTCCTGGAAGGAGGAGCTGCAGAAACCAGCAGGATGGGAATCAGAGGAAATTCAACCAAATCCCCCCATCCTGAGAGCAAACAGTGTTCCACAATATAATGATGATGATACAGACACACCTAAACACTCTCAGTCTTTCATTCATTTAGAGCTTCAAGTTGGTATCAGTACACACACACACACACACAGATCAAAGATCTGTAATCAGCTGGCCTAACTTAAATACACATGGTAAATATTGATATTTGGTGGAATCTGACAGGTTATCGTGCACGACTTCAGGATAAATACATACAAAAATAAAAGCTTTCCGGCATTTCCCTTCCACATAATTGGTTAGTCTGGTTAGGGTCCGCTCTGGAGGATGGACCGGACTAGAACGGCCTGTAGTTCCAGAAACTGGAGAAGACGGAGATCTGCAGGGAGGGGAGAACAGGAGACCCGGTGAGCCACTAGATCAGAACCGGCTCTGACAGAACCAGAACCGACAGAAGTCTATTATCTGATCCCAAGAGAACATCATTAGTAACTTTCAGCAGAGCCTCCCACACTGGATCAGCTCCTATTGTGGGTTTTTATAACATGTCTGGAGATGACTTGTGTTATGATGTCTTGAACTAAATAGTTCTGAAACAGTTCAATATTGTTGAATAAAGAACCAGAGACGTAGTGTACTGGTTTCCTCAGGTGAAAGCCGACAACTTGTTTCATTTTTATTCTAGCTACCAAACTCTACCGAACAATCGAGGGAATGAAGAAAAGCTTGGATTCAACAGCAAACAGCAGATTCAGACTCATTAGACCTGATCGGCTGTTTGCTGTTCCTCCCTGCTAGAAATCTGCAAGAATACAACCAGAAGCAGTGTCCAGAGGCTTTAGATCCAAAATGGATATATACCATTAAAGACGGTGTAAGCAGGTCATAGGTCATTCCTCCACAGCCTATTCTATGCTATAGTGAAACATGATTCCTGGAACCAGAGATACTGGTAACCATCGTCCTTGTGTGGCCCAGAGCTCCAGCAGAAACTAACTGCTTTATTACTGGCTTCACTTTGATTCCAAACCAATTCCTCCCACTGTTCACCTGTGACTGCTTCTGGTCTAGGAGATGTTCCAGCTTTAAGATGAAGCTCACCTTGTCCTTGAGCTGCTGACAGAGCTGCAGGGAGATGGTGAAGAACACCAGCGTGTCGCTGAGCCACGGCACCACACACTCCACCTTGTGAACATGGCTCACCTCAAAGCGGTTGTTGTTCAGCTCACTGTGGAAGATGACAAGGCCAGGAGGGTTAATGAAACACACCAGGTCTCCCTCCTGATGAATGAATGTGTGTGAAGAACTCTGCTTGGTGTTTAATGTGAGTGAGTCAGTGACTAGAAGGCCTAGACTCTTTCTGCAGTGACCTCTACTATGGGACTGTTCTCTTCTGTCAGGAGCCACCTCACTGTTACCACATGGTGCTATGTCCTGTCATACAGATAGAACACATGGAAACAAAAGTACAGTGACTACTGCTATGTCTTCATCTGCCTCTAACCTGTTGCTGAGGCACTGTGGGTGTGGAACCAGGAGGACTGCTGACAGCACACACTCCAACCAGTAGGAACCACTACGCTACATCTACTTCTGAACTGAGCACCAAAACCATGAACATGTTCCCAAACAGAAGCTCTGGGTAGACAGCACTAAAGGACTCTCCTGTGGACTAGAGAGAAGGAAGGGCATGAAGGAAGAAACCAGCAGGTATAAAAGATGCATGGAGGACAACCAGCCTCTGAATGGGATGTTTGCACCTGGAGTAACCAAACCGTATTTCAGCTCTGACTTCAAAAACACCATCCACTGGTACACAAATCAGCAACAGTGGGTTTAGCACCTCCCTCTGCTCAGGATGGGGAATCTGACTTTGTCCTTAGAATCCTGAACAATGGGAGTACCACAGGGGTGTGTGCTAGAACCACAACCAGAACCCATTCTCTCAGTCTCCACCTACCCATGAAAGATCATCATTCTTTGGCTCAGGCGGTAGGAGCTCATCATGTAACCGGTGGGTTGCTGCTGGTGGTGGTCAAAGGGGGGGGGCACCAATGTTTGGCAGCCTGGCTTCTGTCAGTATGCCCCAGAGCAGCTGTGGCTATAATGTAGCTTACCATCACCAGTGTGTGAATGACTGAATGTAGTGGAAAGTGCCTTGGGGTCCCCAGGACTAGAAAAGAGCGTCATACAAGTACAGGGGTCTCATTTATAAAGCTTGCTTACGCAAAAAATAAAAAACAGAGTCTGAAAACTGTATAAGCCACTTTCAGTGTCAAGTTTGTGATTTATAGGAAAAAAATGTTTTTCATCCAGTTAAAGGGGAGTTTTTCCTCTCCACTGTCGCTACATGTTGGTCCAGGAGGAGTGAATGCTGCAAGTCAATGATTCCATGCAATCTGCTGGGATTCCTCAGATAGAAAACTTTTTTAATGATTGATATGTATCTATGATTGAATTTAAATGACTTTTCTTGTAAAGTGCCTTGAGATGAGCTCAAATAAATTTAATTAAGATGAAAATATGAATGAAAATATGTTGCATTTAAGAATATCGTCACAGTAATTCTATATGCATGTCTTCAGATTATAAAGCAATTGCATTTATTGGTGGATTAATTGTGTGAAGTACTGTAATCCTCAAACTAACAAAATTTACAATTTAGAATACAGTAAAGTATTTATCTCCCTTCAGATTCCTTCTGGTTGTGGTCTATCAGTCATCAAATCATCAAACCAAATCAAAGATAATCTGAGTAGAAGCATAAAGACAGCTTTTATCTCAAACTGAAACTAACCTGGTCTGAGGTGAAACATTGTCAGACCTGTAGAATAAAAACTAAATCCCATAAATAGAACCTGGCTGGCAGCAGGAGAAGGCTGTACAATCACAGCACATCAGGCTCTAGCCTACAGATAGTCAACATGGTTCCAGATCCATTTCTAAGGCGCTGGAACACCAGAGAACCATGATCCACATATGGAGAACATGTTACCATGGAGTGGTTGGCCTACCAGAATGACTCCATGAGTCATCCAGGCAGGCCAGAAGAACTTAGAAGATCTGAAGCTTTGCAGGCCTCACTGCTTCAGTTAAGGTCAGAGGTCATGTTTCAGCAATAACAAAGAGAGAGACTGGGCAGAGATGGCCTCCATGGGAGAGTTCCAGGACCAGTACCACTACTGATCATTCTGCTGTCAAACATGGTGGAGGTAGGGTGGTGGTCTGGGACTGCTTTAAGACCTGCTGTAAGTAAAGGGGCCATGAATCTTCTCTCTAGACCTGAAGGATGATATCGGGCCATCAATCTGTGGCGTTCAGCTCAAACTCTGTGGGTAAACTAGCAGCACAACAATGATGGCGTAGTCAAAGTCTAATCAATAATCTGACTGTATTTGAAACGGCCTTCATGCTGGAAACCCCTCCCATCCGGCTGAATCTAAACATCTGTAGAGAGGCATGGGCCAAAATCTTCCAGTGATGTAAAAACTGACTCTAAACATGTGATGTCAGCTGGAGCTGCCAGTTATTTAAAATCTGTCATTTAAAATCTGGATTTAATATTTACTCAGCTCCTCTTTGTCTAATATTAACATTTATTTGATGATCTGAAACATTTCAGAGTGACAGAGGAGGAACAAACAGAAGAAACCTGCAGGGTGGAAGGTCCCTTTAACAGCACTGATATAGATCTGCTTGATATGCACCACAGAATAACTGTTTCTAGATTGTAAGCTGGTATGTGATCAGGTTAGAAGCCTCCAAGTTGTTCCTTTCCTGGTTTCAGGTGTGTGTTTGTAGATCAGAACATTATTTAAAGCTGAACAGGTTTTATTTTGAATTTGGGGCCAATAGGTAATGAGCCTGCCTTGCCTATTGAACTGATTCTTTCCAAAGAAGCAATGCTCAATAAGTGAAAGAGAGAGCATCTTAGCTTGGCTGGAGAGTCAAACTTACAACATGGCTCCAGGATTGTGCAGCACTGAGCTTCCAGTTGGCTTAAAGTTCTGAGAAGACAGGAGAGAAAGCAGTAAGGCAGCAGTCAGGTGAGCAGCAGCTAGATCCACTGGAGTGTAGCAGCTTCTAACCTTGGTGGTGTTGGGAGGCAGCACATGGAGCTGGTAGACAGTCAGACACAGTTTGCTTAGATTGATGTAAAAGTTCACCATCACATCACCAGGCATGGGGGGGGTGAACATTTTCTGGAGTTACAAGGAGAGAGAAAAGCATGAAACCAGCTGACCTCTACACCTTCACACCCTGGAACCAAGCACATTTCATCACAACCTTCATGGTATTGTATTGGGATTTTATGTGACAGGCCAAGATGAGTAATGCAGGAGCGTAAAGAGGGAAATGATTGGTGAGAATAAAAATCTGAACAGTGTGGCATGCCTTTCTAATCAGCTCCTCTGAGTTAACATTTTAATGAAGCACCTCAGGCTGCAGCTCTGATCTGCTAACAACTCAACACAACTGGGATCATCCTTATCCAGCTCCATCCATCCTCCCATCAACTCTAAACAGCTGCCCTCAGCATGATGCTGCCACTACCATGTTTGAGGCTGAGGATGTGCAGTGTTTTCTACAGTGTGGTGTTCAGCATGCAGACAACAAAGTTCAGCTTTGGTCTCATCTTAGCAGAGCACATCCTTAAACATGTTTACTGTGTCTTCAACATGGCTGGAGGCAAACTGTAACCAGGACTTCTTCTGGCTTCCTTTAAGCAACAACTTTCCTCTTCCACTCCTCCATAACTGCTGGACAGGCTGGACTTCTCCACAGCTCCTCCAGAGCTACAATGGCTGCTTCTCTGATTAAAGCTCTCCTGTCAGTCCAGGTGGACATCCATGTCCTGCTAGGTCTGGAGCTGGTCCATCCTCTCTCAATGGTCAGATTAACAGAGCTGTGGGAGATGATGTTGTAGAACCTAACCCTGCTTTAAACCGGACCAGAACCTCCTCCCTGACCCGTCTCCTGGGTACCTTGATCTCCATCATGCTGGATATTCTCTAAAGAACCTCTGAGGCCAGAACCAGAACAGTTAGACTCTGATGTAAATCACCCTGCTTGATGCGGTCTACTGATTGAACCATCATCATCATCATTTTTGTTTTCTCTCAGTGTTTTTCTCTCCATAGAAGATATACCTGGTCTGGTATCCTGCTTGGCTGCAATGCCCTGTTGGACGGGGGGCATCGACTGGGATGATCCTCCCAGTAACTGAACATCCACTGTGTCCTGTTATCAACTTTTTACTTTCTGTAACATAGAAAGTTCTCTTATATCAGCTCTTCTGTTCCTTCTGTGTTTCTGCTCTGTCTTCTCAAACCCCCAGACGGTCGTGGCAGATGGCCGCTCCTACTGAGCCAGAGGGTATATCACCTAAAATCCCAGAAAAACAAACACACTAAGGTGTATGTTTGAAATGTGGCACAAGGTGAAAAGTTCCAAGGGGTGTGAATACTTCTGCAGTGTTAGGAACAGAGGCTGAGGGAAAGGCATGCTCATGCTGGCCCCTACCATCAAACCACTGGTTGCAAGTTCTGGAAGAGTCAAGGATGCAGGGGTGGTGAGGCGGTTTCGTGCTCGCGTCAGATGTAGCATCACAGCGTCCATGAGCTAGTGTGAACAGAAACATCTAGTCGTTACCACAGATAGTGAGAGAGAGACTGCAGCTGTCAGCCACATTCAGCCAGGCACCGAGGGGTCACGGAGCTCAGACAGACCCACCTTGTTGACCTCGGCGCCCGTCTTGAACTGGTACGTCTCATCGCGGCTGCTCAGCAGCAGCAGAGCCTGGTTCACATGGTTCCTGGCGTCCTGGATCTGAGGAGAGAATGGAGAACAAAGGCCTGATGACAGACGCTCACCAGGAGGTCAGCCTTCAGATGTTAATGCCTGAGCGAGCACAGAGGGGCATCTCTGGATAAACAGGTCACCATAGCAACCAGTGCATACTGTTGACAGCCAGCTAAACTGGGGCAGAACTTTAACTAGGACCTTTCTGCAACAAACACTCCAGGTGGGATTGTGATATACCCACTGTCAGGTATGGTGGGAGATCCATGATGCTGTGGGCGTGTTTGTTTTCCAAGTAGCCTGGGAACCTTGTTAGAGAGCACTACATGATGAACTCTCTGCATGATAGACAGTAAAGTATTAGCACCAGGGGCGCCAATGATTGTACCAGTAATTTTGTTAATAAGAGGTTTTATGACGATGGAATTTCCCCCTAATTAATCACAAACTAAATGAAAGTCTGGATTATTCTATGTTTCAGTGTGATATTAATGCTGCTGCAGTAATTCCTCCAGCCTCTTATTCCATACATGTCTTTATTCTACTTCCTCCTGTTCAGCTTCAAGGTGAACAAAAGAATGCCAAGGCTGCATGTTAACCTTCACCTGACTGATCAAACTTTCAGACAGATGCCTACAGTTTACAAGTGTGTTTATGGAATTGAAATGGTAAAAACAACAACAACAACTGTGCATGTATTTAAAAAAAAGATCCATTTGTGAGGTTCTCCTTTAGACATTTCCTGGTGAGCGTACCCGGACGCATCAGCGTAAACATGTGCAGGAGTGTGTATATGAGCTGGAAGGTGGAAGCAGTGAAGGAGGTTAAAAAAGAAGCTAACTATTTATGTACAGCACTTTGGTTGGTTGTAATGCTGTGTTAAAAGCGCTTTAGAAATCAATTGGTATGGAGGTTGGGAGGCCCCTGATTGAACCTAACATATTGGTGTTTACCTGTGTACACGCTGCATGGTGTCTCCACTCTGCTTCCACAGGCAGAGCAGCTACATCTGCATCATTTATGGCTCTCATTATTACTAACAGACTCCATGAAGGATTAAATGCTTGACACTATGAAGTTATTCTAACATTACGTTGAATGGAATAATCCTTTTTTTTATGTACCTGCTGCAGCTTCCACTGCTTGTCTTCTCTGAACTGAAAGTGCAGGACTTGGCTGCTCTTGGCAACCTTCAGGTTTATGTCCTGTTGAGCAAAGTTACACATTAAAAGATGTCATTCAGCTGAACTCAGTGTTTCAGGGAGCTACAAGGTAAACAAAGCATACTCACTGCCTGGGTCAGAGCCTCTCCCTGCAGAGTCAGCACCCCTTTCACCTGATCCATGCTGCAACACACAGACACACATCAGCCACCATGAAGCCAGGCAGAGCAGAGCAGAGCAGACTGAAACAGTCCAGAAGCAGCATGGCCAGTGTCTTAGAAAGGCATTCCCACCCGTTGACCATTTTGTAAATGCATCAAGTAAATCAATAGATGTGCCATAACTTTCTCCAGCTGAACAGAAACAAAACTGAAGTAATTACTTTAGGACCTAAAGAGGAACGATCAACAGTCAGCACACAGCTCCAGTTAATCCAGCTAGAAACTACTGATCAGGCCTGAAATCTAGGTGTAGTAATGGACTCAGATCTGAACCTCCAGGGTCACATAAAGGTCAATAACAAGGTCAGCCTTCTATCACCTGAAGAACATCTCTAGGATTAAAGGACTGATGTCCCAACAGGACCTAGAAAAACCCATCCATGCGTTTATCTTTAGTCGGATTGATTACTGCAACAGCGTCTTCACAGGTCTGCCTAAAAAGTCAATCAGACAGCTGCAGCTGTTTCAGAACGCTGCTGCTCGTGTTCCTCACTAGAACCAGGAAAGTAGAGCACATCACCCCAGTTCTAAAGTCCTTACACTGGCTCCCTGTAGCTCAGAGAATACACTTCTAAATACGTCTACTAGTTTATAAATCATTGAATGGCTTAGCACCAGAGTATGTTGAAGACCTACTGTTACTATAGCAACCCCCAGACCACTCATGTCTTCTAATTCCAGTCTACTCAACATCCCTAGAACCAGAACCAAACATGGAGAAGTTTCTATGCTCCTCTAATCTAGAACAAACTTCTTCAAAGATCTTTTAAATCGACTAAAAATGTATCTGTTCATATGTATTGTTTTATGCTTTATTATCTACTTAACATGTCATATGTTCTGTTTATGCTATGTGCTGTTTTTATTTGATCCCCTAATCATGTAAAGCACCATGAATTACCTTGTTGTTGAAAGTGAGTTATACAAATAAAATGGCCTTGTCTTGTGACATCATAACCACACAATCCAACACAAAGCAGCACAGATCTGTACAGTAGAAGAAAAATAACTGTTTTAAAACGTTTTTAGAAATACACATGTGAACAGAGTGGCGTAGATTCACATGTATTCCTCTTTACTCTGATGCCCTGAAGTAAATTTTACAGCACCCAAGTGTCTTCAGGAGTCATCCAATCAGTAAACAGAGCCCATCTGTGTGGAATTTAACCTGAGCAGTCCTTCTGTTAGAGAACAACAAAAAGGTCAAGGGGTATGAATACTTCTGCACTCTAAGGCACAAACAGCTTAAGGACAAATTTGACATTAAAGACAGGAACACACACATTTATAGGCCTGACAGGCTAGATGTCATACGCTGACCAAAGCAGCTTAGTTCAAGTCAAGGAGTCATTATTTGAGGTGACAACATAATGGACACACACACACACACACACACACACACACACACACACACACACACACACGGTGTGTCTAGTGGAAGCCACTCTAACTGTTGCCCATGTTTGGAAACAAACGGGTAAGACTTTGGAAGTATTACGTTGAGCTGCCAAGGATGAAGTTCTCCTGCTTCAGCTGACTCTCCAGGCCTGGTGTGGGCGTGGAGAAACGTCTGGACGCCTCCTGTTAACAACAACCAACAGACTTCATCACAACATTTATTCAGCAGACCAGCTCTATGATTCGCTTCTGGAACCGCACACTTTGATTCTCATTTATTCTTTTTTAAAACTTTAATCCTCCCCGTTTCCCTCTTAGGGGAATCATTATAGAGGCTGATAGGATCTTATGTAGCAGTCTGTATTACAGTGAATCTAAAGAAGCATCGGCACCGAGGCATTGCCTTGGTAGGTGAGGCGCCTTGACATTGAGAAACACCCCAATTCACCTAACAGTCTTGTTTGGACTGTGGGAGGAAGCCGGAGTACCCGGAGAGGACCCACGCATGCACAGGGAGAACATGCAAACTCCATGCAGAAAGACCCCAGGCTGGGATTTGAACCAAGGATTTTCTTGATGCAAGGCAACAGTGCTACCAACTGTGTAGCATGGCATAACTACATGTTATACATGATGTGAACTGTCTATATGTGACAACATTACAGAAATATATAGAGACCAATGAATGGTGTGCAAACAGTAATATATTAAGTCATTAGGTAGTGAACACACACACACACACACCTTGTGTGTGTGTGTACTAGGTATGTACTATAGTATGTACTATGTACTTTCACATAGCAAGTACTAGGACTACTAGTCATAACATCTTCAGCATATCCTTTATTCTTTTTTACCACTCTGTTGCGCACTGTCCACATATGTGGACAGTACAATAACTACTATTTAAATCCTATTTTGAAAAAATTCAAAATGCTTTTCAATTTTAGGCTCATGTAGAGTAATAAAATCAATATTTAAAAAGAATCTAGACCATTTTTTTATAATGCGTGCATGAAAGGGTTAAGGTTGTCCATCATTTTCTTGATTTTAAGAAGTATCCTTCTTTCCAGCTTCATCTTTAGATGAAACAGAACCTTCTTCATCAGGTTGTTTAGCCTTTTTAAATCCCTGGCTCTGATGCTGCTACCCCAACAGATGACGGCTGAAGAGATTCCACTCTCCACAACAGACTTGTAGGAGATCCAACACGTAATGACCTAAGCTTCCTCTAGGTGTCCAGTCTACGTCCAGACAGGTTGGTGGCTCAGAAATCTTCTAGTTGGATCCTCAGAGCTCAGGAGGATGGCTGCACTGGTGTTTGGTTTGGTTGCTCATGCACCTCTGTTTTTATCAGCCGTCTTTATTTTTTATGCAGTCACTTCAGTTTTGCTACATCATGATCAGGTCTTTGCTGTTTGAACCTATGATCCATGACTTTGTTGAATATCAGAATGTCTACAGAAAAAACTTTAGACAGCTGGAGAGCAACCGACAGTTGTTCCCCATCTCCTTTAGTCTGTTCACCGTTCTCTCCTTAAACCTTCTCCTATTCATGGTCCTGAGTAAGGAGAAAACGAGGGGCTGCCAGGCTGGCATTAAGACTAACAGAAAGTGGACTTCAAGGGAAGGACACTACTTTTATGGTGGATTACACACCAAGTTTTTGCTTCTAGCTCCCCTTGCAAACCTGATCATGTCAGACTCTAAAAGCCTGCCATATGGGGTACCGCAGGGCTCAGTCTGTGGACCTATTCTCTTTCTTTTACACATTTCCCCCCCAGGTCAAATATCCAGGCAGTCCTTTAATGGTTTCATGAACATATTTTAAGAAAAGAGGGAGACAATTTGTTAGTGGTAGCCTCCAGAATGCTTTGCCTTCATCTTTGAATCTTTGTCTTAATCCTCTTGATATTTTTAATAAAAAGGAGCTGAAGACTTCAATTCAGTTTATTTATGTAGCACCAATTAACAACACAAGTAATCCCAGGGCACTTTACAAGACAAATAATTTCAATTCAATCATCCATTCATTCCAATTAATCCATCAGTTCATACATTCCAATCAGATTAAAAGTTTGCTATCTGAGGTATCCCAGCAGATTGCATGGAGTCATTGACTTGCAGCGTTCTCTCCTCCTGGACCAACATGTAGCAACAGCAGACAGTCGCCTGCGTTCTGTTGTTGACTTCACAGCAATCCCTCATACTGAGCAAGCATGTAGCGACAGTGGAGAGGAAAAACTCCCCTTAAACAGGAAGAAACCTCCAGCAGAACCAGAACCTGAACCAGGCTCAGTACGAGCGGCCATCTGCTAGGACCAACAACTCCAGTCTTCTGTTCAGACCAGTTCCTTCAGGTCACTGGTGATCCAGGGTTTGTTATTAGGGTAGCATCTCACTGTTCTGGTGAGGATGATGTTGTCCACACATAAGTTTAAATAGTCCGTCCCAGACATGGCATTGACGTCCTCTCTATGTGACTGGCACAGAGCATTCCAGTCTGTAGCCCCAAATCATTGGAGCTGGGCTTCTTCTGCTTCCTGTGATCATCTTCTCTAAGTTCTTTTTGAACCAGAAGTTACCTCTGAAGATTAGATCTGGTTTGCCAGGAGGAAGTCTTGCTTTAGAGATGTATGCATCACCGCTTTGCATAAATCAAAGGTCTTGTTTGCTCTGGTAGAACAGCTGACAAAATATTGAAATGTTGGAAGAGTAACAGAGAGAGGGGGATGATTAAAATCACAATTTGCCACAATTGCATTGGGGTGTTGGGTCTGTAGCTTAGCAACAACTGAACTGATGACATCACAAGGATTGTCAGCAACATGCCTGCTGTCAGGGAAATTAGACCACATGCATCACCTGTCTATTTTATTTACATTTGAAAGCCTACCTCCGTTACTCTTACTGCTATTTTCTGTTTCTTGATACGTTTTTGAACTTGTTTTATTGTCCAGAAGCACTAAGCTCTAGCCTTACCTTGAGGATCTCCTGGAGCTGCTTCAGGACAGCATGCACCTCTTCTTTCAGCAGCCAGTTAAACTCCTCCTCCTGACAGACAAAAGACCAGCAGTCAGTACCTAAAAGATGAAAACAAACACCTCCATGCTACTTACAGAGCCTTTCAATAGTATTGATACCTTGAAGTGTTTTTTTGTTTTATTTTACATTTTGTCACATTTCAGCTGCAAGACTCCCTGGATTTTAATCAGATGTTTTATTTCAATCAGGTTCTACAGCAACATGCCAAGCTGTGAAGATCTCCCAGAGTTCTGTTTGATCCATCATCTGGACAAGGAGAGGATGGAGCAGCTGCAGACCTACCTACCGACCGACCCGACCTACCAGCACATCATCCTGCCACCTCCACTTTAATGAATAATTAAACAATCTCACAATTTGTGAGACTGAAGAATTGTGTGTCAAACCAGGTGGTCAGCAGCACAGGAGCACCACAGGGGACCGTACTCTCACCATTCCTTTTCACTCTGTACACCTCAGACTTCCAGTACAAATCAGAGACCTGTCATCTGCAGAAATACTCAGATGTATCAGAGATGGACAAGAAGCTGAATACAGAGAGCTGGTGGACCGCTTTGTGACATGGTGTGGAAACAATCGTCTCACCTTGAATGTGAACAAAACAAAGGAGATGATTGTAGATTTCAGAAGAAACAGGGATAAGTCAAACACTGTTTCCATCATGGGAGAAGAAGTGGAGGTGGTTGAGGAGTATAAATACTTCAGAGTTCACCTGGACAACAGACTGGACTGGAGACTGAACAGTGAAGCCGTCTACAAGAAGGGACAGAGCAGACTGTACTTCCTGAGGAAGCTTAGGTCCTTCAAGGTTTGCAGCAAGATGCTGCAGATCTTCTACAAGTCTGTTGTGGAGAGTGTAATCTCTTCAGCTGTCATCTGTTGGGGTAGCAGCATCAGAGCCAGGGACTTAAAAAGGATCAACAACCTGATAAAGAAGGTTCTGTTCTTGGGACGACTGTGGAACATCTGGAGATGATAATGCAAAGAAGGATTCTTCATAAAATCAAAAAAATTATGGACAACCCTGAGCATCCTCTTCATGAGACAGTCATACAACAACAGAGCGTCTTCAGTCGGAGGCTTCTTCAGTTTTGCTGCAATACAGACCGCTACAGGAAATCCTTCCTGCCCACAGCCATCATCATCTACAACAACTCCTTAAAGAATTAATTATTATATGAGCTATACCAACACTTAATTTCCCTCTGGGATCAATAAAGTATTTTTGAATTTGAATACAATCCTTACTGACCCTAAACACAATGGCCCCATTAAAACAAGCAGACCAGCAAAGATGGAAGAAAGACAGATTGCAGGTGTTGGAAATGTTACCAGAACAATGAAAGAAAATAAGATATTTCCTCGGATCATTGGGTTATATGGTTCTAATCTCTGGGTTGTTTTTAAGATAATCGGTTCTGTTCTAAATGTGTTCCAGTGGGCCACCTTAAAAGCATGGGCTGGTAATCAGGAACAAGGTTGATTCTACCAGGTCACCACTAGTGCCTTCACCTCCTGACCCGTCCATGTTTGTTCCCTGCTCAGCTGCTTTACAACACTTTGATCTGGTTTCATTTACAGTTCTTAAAAAAGTGCTTAGACAAATGAAACCCACTGGTTCTCCTGCTCGGGTCTTTAAAGAGCCGTTTCCTGATTGTTTCAAACATGTAATATTTAAATCCAGTACTAAAAGAACCTGGCCTTGACCCCTGTTGGTTCTAATTTTAGACTGATATTGAAACTCTGATTCCTTTCTAAGATATTGGAGAAAATTGTTTTACTCAACTGAATGCATTTCATTGTTGGACCCAATTCCAACCAAATTATTTAAAGAAGTGTTCCATTTGGTTCCTGGCCCCATTCTGGATATGATGAATCTATCCTTAGTAAACAGATACGTACCACAGATTGTAATTAAACCTTTACTCAAGAAACCTTCCCTTGATCAAGATGACTTGGTGAATTACAGACCTATATCTAACCTTCCTTTCTTATCCAAAGTCCTTGAGAAAATTGTTGCTAATCAAGTCTGTGAGCATCTGAACAGTAACGAGCTTTTTGAAGAGTTTCAGTCAGGTTTTAGAGCTCATCATAGCACTGAAACAGCACTGGTGAAGGTTACTAATGATATTCTCATGGCCTCAGATAATGGACTGGTGTCTGTTCTGGTTTTGTTAGATCTCAGTGCTGCTTTTGACACAGTCGATCACAATATTCTCTTAGAAAGGCTTGAACATGTTGCAGGGATCAAAGGAACAGCACTAGGCTGGTTTAAATCATATTTGTCTGATAGATTCCAGTTTGTTCATCTAAATGATAAATCTTCTTCACTCTCAAGGGTTACTTGTGGAGTTCCACAGGGTTCTGTGCTTGGACCAATTCTGTTCACCATATATATGCTCCCAATTGGTAGAATCATTAGACAGCATGGGATAAATTTCCACAGCTATGCAGATGATACACAACTATATTTATCCATAAATCCTGATGAACCCAGTCAGTTAGGTAGATTACAGGCATGTCTGGAAGACATTAAAACATGGATGAATCTAAACGTTTTGCTCTTAAATTCTGACAAGACAGAAGTTGCTGTCTTTGGACCAGAAGTTCTAAAACAGAAACTGATTAGTCAATCACTTCATCTGGATGGTATTAAATTGGCCCCCAGTAATAACATAAAGAACCTCTGCGTTATTTTTGACCAAGACTTGACATTTAAATCCCATATTAAACAGGTTTCTAGGATTTCTTTCTTTCACCTCAGGAATATTGCTAAAATTAGAAACATCCTGTCCAGGAGTGATGCTGAGAAACTAGTCCATGCATTTGTTACCTCAAGGCTGGACTACTGTAATTCTTTACTATCAGGTAGTCCACAAAATGCCATTAAAAGCCTTCAGTTGATCCAAAAAGCGGCAGCAAGAGTTCTGATGAATATTAAAAAGAGAGATCACATTTCTCCTGTTTTAGCTTCCCTTCATTGGCTCCCTGTTAAATCCAGAATAGAATTTAAGATCCTTCTTCTTACATATAAAGCCCTTAATAATCAAGCTCCATCATACATCAGAGATCTAATTGTTCCATATGTTCCTAACAGAGCCCTTTGCTCTCAGACTGCAGGTTTACTTGTAGTTCCTAGGATTTCTAAAAGTAGAATGGGAGGCAGATCTTTTAGTTATCAGGCTCCTCTCCTGTGGAACCAGCTCCCAGCTTTAGTCCGTGAGGCAGACACTCTGTTTACTTTTAAGGCCAGGCTTAAAACTTTCCTTTTTGATAAAGCTTATAGTTAGAGTGGCTTAGGTCATCCTGAGCTATCTCTGTAGTTATGCTGCTATAGGCTTAGACTGCTGGAGGACAGACTTACCAATTTTCTTCACTCTGCTACTTTTCTCTCCTACTACTCTCTAGTTGTATTACAGTACATTCTGTTATTTTGACTGTTAACTTTGTTTTCTCTCAGTGTTTTTCTCTCCATAGAAGATATACCTGGTCTGGTATCCTGCTTGGCTGCAATGCCCTGTTGGACGGGGGGCATCGACTGGGATGATCCTCCCAGTAACTGAACATCCACTGTGTCCTGTTATTAACTTTTTACTTTCTGTAACATAGAAAGTTCTCTTATATCGGATCTTCTGTTCCTTCTGTGTCTCTGCTCTGTCTTCTCAAACCCCCAGACGGTCGTGGCAGATGGCCGCTCCTACTGAGCCTGGTTCTGTTGGAGGTTTCTTCCTGTTAAAGGGGAGTTTTTCCTCTCCACCGTCGCTACATGCTCGCTCAGTATGAGGGATTGCTGAAGGATTGCTGTGGTTGGAAAGTCTGCATCAACGGGGCCCAACCTCACGCCAATGACTGACGCAATCTGCTGGGATTCCTTAAATAGGAAACTTTTTAACTGATTGGAATGTTTGTATAAATGTATTGAAATGACTTCTTGTTAAGTGCCTTGAGATGAAACATCGGTTGTGAATTGGCGCTATATAAAACTGAATTGAATTTAAATTCTGGGTCCCATTTATAAAGCTTGCTTACAAACCAAACGGGGTCTGAAAACTGCATTAGTCCCTTTCTACATGTTCAGACTGTAGAGCTTCACACACAACCAACAGTCAGTATGTTGCACAGATGATACTTTTTCTAAGTAGACTTAAAATAAACCTTTTCTGTCAGGCTTTAAATATCTAGGAGTGCTGAAAAGTATAACGTTCTGCTGTAATTTAGTTTATTTGTTTTATTCCAATCTTACTGTTGCTACAAGTAATCATATAATTCAAACTTTATATTTATTGTTCTTATTTGTTTCATCGCTTGTGCTGCTGCTTTTATTTTTATTTTAATCTTTTTACTCTTGTTACACATCTTCTTATTGCTAACTATATTTTTGTCTTTACATGTGAAACATTTTTGGTTGCCTTCTGGCTTGATTGTCCGAGCCTCTACCCATAAACACCTCGATTTTAGTCTCAGTAGAATTGCAATCTGGCCGCCACTCGGTTGCCATGGTTACCTGTAAACCGCCAGCAAGCTTAAGTCTATGCAGAATATTCAATGTACCCATCCATCCATCCATCCTCTATACCCATCCATCCATCCACCCACCCATCCATCCATTTTCTATACCCATCCATCCATCGTCTATACCCATCCATCCATCCATTTTCTGTATCCATCCATCCATCCATTATCTATACCCACCCACCCATTTTCTATACCCACCCATCCATCCATCCTCTATACCCATCCATCCATCCATCCATCCACCCATTTATCCATTTTCTATACCCATCCATTGTCTATACCCATCCATCCATCCATCCACCCATCTATCCATTACCTATACCCATCCATCCATCCATTTTCTGTATCCATCCATCCATCCATTTTCTGTATCCATCCATCCATCCATTATCAATACCCATCCATCCATTATCTATACCCATCCATCCATCCATCCATCCATTATCTATACCCATCCATCCATCCATCCATTATCTATACCCATCCATCCATCCATCCATCCATTATCTATACCCATCCATCCATCCATCCATCCATTATCTATACCCACCCACCCATTTTCTATACCCACCCATCCATCCATCCTCTATACCCATCCATCCATCCATCCATCCACCCATTTATCCATTTTCTATACCCATCCATTGTCTATACCCATCCATCCATCCATCCACCCATCTATCCATTACCTATACCCATCCATCCATCCATTTTCTGTATCCATCCATCCATCCATTTTCTGTATCCATCCATCCATCCATTATCAATACCCATCCATCCATTATCTATACCCATCCATCCATCCATCCATCCATTATCTATACCCATCCATCCATCCATCCATTATCTATACCCATCCATCCATTTTCTGTACCCATCCATCCATTATCTATACCCATCCATCCATTATCTATACCCATCCATCCATTATCTATACCCATCCATCTATTTTTTGTACCCATCCATCCATTTTCTGTATCCATCCATCCATCCATCCATCCATCCACCCATCCATCCATTTTCTATACCCATCCATCCATCCATCCATTTTCTATACCCATCCATCCATCCATCCATTTTCTATACCCATCCATCCATCCATCCATTTTCTGGATCCATCCATCCATTTTCTATACCCATCCATCCATCCATTTTCTGGATCCATCCATCCATCCATCCATCCATTATCTATACCCATCCATCCATTCTCTATACACATCCATCCATCCTTTTTCTGTACCCACCCATCCATCCATCCATCCATCCATTATTTATACCCATCCATCCATTTTCTATAGCCATCCATTATCTATACCCATCGATCCATTTTCTGTATCCATCCATCCATCCACCCATCCATCCATTTTCTGGATCCATCCACCCACCCATCCATCCATTTTCTATACCCATCCATCCATCCATTTTCTGGATCCATCCATCCATCCATTTTCTGGATCCATCCATCCATCCATTTTCTGGATCCATCCATCCATCCATTTTCTGGATCCATCCATCCATCCATCCATCCATCATCTATACCCATCCATCCATTTTCTGGATCCATCCATCCATCCATCCATCCATCCATCCATTTCAATCCATCCATTTTCTGGATCCATCCATCCATCCATCCATTATCTATACCCATTGATCCATTTTCTGTACCCACCCATCCATTTTATGTACCCACCCACCCATCCATCCATCCATCCATCCATTTTCTGGATCCATCCATCCATCCATTATCTATACCCATCCATCCATTCTCTATACACATCCATCCATCCATCCAACCATTTTCTGTACCCACCCATCCATCCATCCATCCATTATCTATACCCATCCATCCATTTTCTGTACCCACCCATCCATCCATCCATCCATCCATTATCTATACCCATCCATCCATTTTCTGTACCCACCCATCCATCCATCCATTTTCTGTACCCACCCATCCATCCATCCATTTTCTGTACCCACCCATCCATCCATCCATCCATTTTCTGGATCCAACCATCCATCCATTATCTATACCCATCCATCCATTCTCTATACACATCCATCCATCCATTTTCTGTACCCACCCATCCATTATCTATACCCATCCATCCATTTTCTGTACCCACCCATCCATCCATCCATTTTCTGTACCCACCCATCCATCCATCCATCCATTTTCTGGATCCAACCATCCATCCATTATCTATACCCATCCATCCATTCTCTATACACATCCATCCATCCATTTTCTGTACCCACCCATCCATTATCTATACCCATCCATCCATCCATTTTCTGTACCCATCCACCCTATGCAGGGTTGCGGGGGGATGGTGCCTATCTCCAGCAGTCTCTGGGTGAGAGGCGGGGTTCACCCTGGACAGGTCGCCAGTCAATCGCAAGGCAACACAGACACACAACCATGCACGCACACATCCATACCTAAGCGCAAGTTAGAGACACCAATTCACCTAACAGTCTTGTTTTTGGACAAATGAGTCTGGAGGCTCTGTGATTCTTGTGCTTTTATATCTCACTATTGTTTTTTTCTCATTTGGAACACTGGGTTGACATTAAAGGTACAGCACTGCAGTGGCTCAGTTCCTATTTGAGTGACAGAACTCTTAGTGTGCTATTGATCCTTCTTTGTCCACCTCAGCCTATTTTTCTTGTGGGGTTCCTCAAGGCTCAATCCTAGGTTCTCTTCTTTTTTTCCCTGTACCTGCTCCCTTTGGGTTCTATTTTTAGAAGACATGGCATCTCCTTCCACTGCTACGTAGATGATTACCAAATCTACCTGCCTCTAACACCTAACAGTCCATGCTCCATTCAACCCCTTCTAAACTACCTTGAACAACTCAAGGCTTGGATGGCTCTGAACTTGTGGAGGTTCAATGAAGGAAAAACAGAGGCAATCATATTCAGGCCTAATAGTACCTCATGTAAACCACTTATTAATTTTAGTTGGCTCGAGTCTTCCAATTAAACAGCATATCACAAATTTGGGACTCAGAATGGACTCAGACTTCAAATTTAATAAACAGATCAGCTCGGTGTTGCAAAAAATCTCCTTCCAGTTAAAGCAGAAGCATGTTCTGTCCACGCAGGATTCAGAAAAGATAACACATACCTTTATCTCAGCCAGCTTGACTACTGCTAATGCCCTTTTTCGTGTCTGCCAAGCATCCCTCTCACATCTTCAGCTCATTCCAAATGCTGCTGCCCGTCTTTTAACTGGTAGGCTATATCTAACCAATCCTGTCCACCCTTCAATGGCTTCATGTACAACAAAGGACTAACTTTATTCATTTTTTCTTTATTTACTTTGTTCATTAATCCTTATGTTGTCCTATAATGGGGCGTTCACACCGCCCCAAACGTCAGCGTCAGTTGCGGCAAGATTACATGTAAAGTCTATGGTTGAGTCCGTCAGAGTCTCTACGGTGCGTTGGCTCCGTCCACTTTTCAAGCGTTACCTGCGTTTCAAGCGGCAACGCAGCAAACGCAAGAAACGCAGAAGTTCAGCTAGCTGAACTTTTGACGGACTTGACGCAGTGCGCCAACCAATCAGAGCGTCTCACTGTAGCGACGTCACCACACGTATCTTCTTCGCGCTCTTTTTTGCTCAACGTACATGCGGCAAACTAGATGCGTTGAGAGCGTTGCCTGACGCAGACAAAGTGTGCGGTGTGAACGCACCATGAGTCTCTAAATGGTCTTGCTCCTCCATACGTTTCGGGGTTACTCCTGCCTATCTCCCTTTGTGGGCCCTTAGATCAGCCCACCAGCTGCTTTCAGTCTTCCCTAAACTTAGGCAGAAACATAGAGATCCAGCGGTTTCTACTGTGGCTCCCAAACTAGGAAATCTGTTGCCTTTTAATATCAGACAAACATCTTCGCTCTCTCTTTTTAAGTCATTATTAAAAACATCATTTTTTAATAGTGTTTGAACCATTGTGAGTTGATATGCCCTTTGTGTTTGTGCAGCCCTTTGGGTAGAATTTGTTTAAAAATCAGCTTCATAAAATGTATTGAATTGGAATTCGGGTGGGGGATCAAATACAAATGTATGTTACAGTCTTCTGATTTCTGGTTTTAAAACATGTGTCCAGTTTCTGCCCAGTTTTGTGTTAATCAACCCCATAAACTCCTCTGGTTATAATGAGACAATGTGGAACAGTTCCTGGGGTGGGAATACTTTTACAACCTTCTATTGATCTTATTTTTGGACCATGGCAAACAACAGATATTCTGCTCTATCCGCATATATATATATATATATATATATATATATATATATATATATATATATATATAAATAAAGACCATGTCTGGTAGAGTTTTAATCCGTTGTGATTAACTTCTGTTTATTTGAAATGTCTGCCTCTTCACAGTCCTAGTTTAGCATGGAGCTGATGTTGGACGTTTGGATCAGTGTTGGACCGTTCCGAACCGAACCGAACCGGACCGGACCGGGCTCCATGTCCACAGATGCTCTGCTGCCACGCGGGCCTTCTGTCCAGCAGCGCGAGCTCCTTTTCACCTAGGTTACATTTAGGATGGCCTCGTGCTGTTCTGAGCAGGAACAGAACCGTAAAGCGTCCCGAAGCAACATATTATGGGCTGGCTAGGGACGAGGCAGCTAGCTGGGAGCTTCAGCGGGTAGTCCCGAAGTGTCCCCCGGTGTGAGGCGCTTACCAGCACGGCTCTCTCCACTTGGCTGGCGGCGGACATCTTGGGCAGCTCGGACAGGGATCTCTGCGGGTGCAGCATTGTTCCAGAAGCGGACCCTGCTGGAGGAGCTTAACGACGCCGTCCTTTCTCTTGGACCAAGGTGTTTCTTGAGCCCACTAGCTTAGCGGAGGATGTGTTGCCTTCAAAACTATCGGAAATTATATTGTTACGAGAGAGAGAAAAAAATCGCCTCATAGTAAAAGTGAGAAATAAACTCTGAGGTTGACAGTAATGAGTCTGACCTAATTGGCTTTAAAAAAAACTAAGAATATATGTCATTTTATTTCCAGCTGGGAACAGGGTGCTGAAGGAATCTGCTGTTGTCGTGAGCAGCTCATCTTTAGTCTCCGTCTTAGAAATGATCCGATTTTTAGTATTCAGGTTGTCTGTGAACAATCTGCTTCTGCTGCTGAGCTCAAACATATCACCCACATCATAACAGAAGACATCAGCTCCAGTCTTTACGAGACGCATTGAACGCATCATTGTATTGGTCACACGCTTGCTATTAAGATGTCACCACCCACTAAGCCTTATATGGGAAGCCCCGCCCACTCGTACACAAACAAACCCCAGCATGTAAAGTTCAGCTGTTATCAGTGGTCAGCAGAGGATCGATGGAGTAGATGAGAGTAGTCACTGTCTGCAGCTGCAGAGGTGATCTGCTTCAGTTTCTAGTGGTAAATATAGCAGCAGTAGAGACAGAAACGAGCCAGTGGTGAGGTTGTTCACTAGAAAGTGAACTCTGACACAGTACAGCAGGGCAGTGAAGTACTGATTCCCACTGTAGGATTTCACAGAACAGACGTGCCGGTTCTGCTCTGTGTTTCTGGGTCAGTGACCTCAGCAGAGGAAGAAGGTTGGAGGAGGTCCGCTGGTGTTGGCAAACACTGATAGATAAGCAACTTTAGACTGATTTCAACATGGATTCTGAAGAGAAGGGTTCAACTCTCCATGTTGGAGCCAAAGTTTGTCCCTGCTGGCCCAGAGACAAGATGGAGAACCCGTGAACGGTCTCCATGGTGATGTTAACTGGTGCAAATCTGTTTATATTCCTCTTCAAACTTTTCCACCCGGGATCCACACTAAACTCATTCCACTCTGCTCTTCCCCAAACTACCTCTGTCTGACTTCTGAGCCACAGGAAGATGTTTTCTCTTCCCTCTTTCCTTAATATCACTAAATGACATGTTTAAAAAACTAAAATGAGGTCCAAATGTTGCAGGGAAATAAATGATCAGTGGAGTACTGCTACTCATGTCCTTTTAACTTGGCTGTTTGCTGCTGTGCAGGATTCAGGAGTGGGTGACAATATAGAGGAGGAGGAACAATCAATTGTTGCTTTCCAAAAACACAGAAAAGGTTTTAAAAACATTTATGACCCATCTGCAGTTACTGGTTTTAGAATGAGAAAGTCTAATCATAGGTGAAAAACTTTTGTAGACATCTCTGTTTAGTCTGAGGCGTGTCCGGCCGGAGAGCTTAGGGCCTCAGATCAAGTAGAGTTCATGTAGCAGACATGATGGGGCTCTCTGGGAAATAAGACATGGCAGCATGACTCAGGTTTTTTACTTTCATCTGAACAAACTCCAAGACTGCTGGAACTAAAGTTCTTTTGACAAGACAAAATCAAAGATGTCCGGCCACAGAGACCTCTCTCTACAGGAACAGATGTGGCCTCGTTGTTCAGCCACTGACCAGAGATCCCTGAGAGAACTGTTCCAGGCCTTTTGATGATTCTGGTTTAAAGAGAATGAAAACCCAAAATTCATTCCATCAGATATATAAAAAGGATGTTTGCAACAGAAATGTCAGGATTCTGAAAACCATGTTCATTTCCATGCTCCCTACACCTGGTCTGGGCTCCTTTTGCTTGTTCTGAACCTAAAAGTATAAACGCGTGTCCTTGTGCGGGTCAGTATCTGCCCTCACTTTCCTTGAATTCCTGCATCAGTGCAGCGTAGCATGGAGGAGACCAGCCTGAGGTTCTGGAAGCCCAGGATGCTTTGATAGAACCTTCAGGTCATCTTCATCCTTGGTTCTGGTGTCGTCTTCCTCTCGACAATCCTTCATAGATTTTCTAAGAGCTTCTGGTCAGGTCTGTTTCCTAGTGTTTCCATGACAATTAAAGCAGGTTTTGGGACTTTAGCTTTGGCAGACAGCTGCACTGACTTTGGACTTGCTTAAACCCAGTGGACCAGAACCAACAAGGACTTGGTGTGACCCAGATCATCACTGATGGTGGAAACTTCCCTCTGGAGCTCCAGCATCATGGGTTCTGGTCCTCTCCACTCCTCCTCCAGACTCTGGATTTCTAAATGAAACGTTACTTCTATCTGAGGAGAGGACTTTGGACCACTGAGCTAGTCTGGTTCTGGTTGTCCTCAGCCCAGGTTTAGATGGTTCCAACATCATCTTTTCCTTCTATTGATGTTTGAATACAGCAGTCTGAAAAGCCAGATCCTTTAATGATGACCCTTTGTGGCTTCCCCGTCTTGTGGGGGTCAACGAGGGTCTCTGTCCAATCAGCAGTCTTCCTCATGAGAATATTAGCAATATTGTGGAATTTATGGGTAAAGAAAAAAATACTTCTTTAATGCTCTTCTGTAATATTTTCTGAGACACTGCCTTTCAGGTTTTCATCATCTGTGAGCTGTTATCAAAATGACAAGAAATATTTCAATGTGATGAATTTGAGTTTCACTTCCTGACATGAACGATTTAAAACCTATTATTTGAGATGTAGCTGTATACACTAGAATAGACAGAACCATGTCTCGGCTGGCTGGTAAATGGTGCACACCCACAGATGATCAACTCTGCAGCATACCAGAATATTAACATGGGAGTCTTTCTCTTCAACAGCTTTTAGAATGATTACACAGAGAGCAGCTAACAACCAGCATGCTGTGGGTTGGGTGATTGACCAAGTCAAAGTCCAGGTACCAACAGGGTTTTGCTCAGACTGTATAGAGATGATGTTAACAGACCAACAGCAGAACCAGACCTGATGAAGAACGGACCGAGATGTCAGAGACTGGTCCAGCCAGACAAAAGATGGCTGCCTCATTGACTTTCTACTTTTCCCATTTTGGTCCAGGAAATATGAACAGAAGTATTCGGTCACTTCTGGTCACCTTTAACCACCACAAAAGGTGTACTTACATTTGCACCATAATCCTGAAGAATTATCACACATGCAAACATCATATTCATGATGAAAACAAAGAAGCAGCAAATCTGTCAGTAATCAGGAGAGGATTTATTTAACAGCACAAAATTCCTGGTATTTCTACATGTACACAAAATCATAAATAACCCCAAAACCAAAGCTGCATCCTCTCTCTACTGATGGATCCAAATCCTTCTGATTTCAATGCAACGAGCCAGACTGTAGGAGCCACATATTTAGAAATCATTTACAGTAGAACAAAGTCATCTCCAGTATCACAAATAGATGTTAGTCGTTCTGCAGTCATCGTTAATTCTGGTTATTGGAAATACAAAAAGGAACCCTACGTAGTTTCAGGTATTTATTTACAACTGTAGTCTAAAAACAGCTTTTCACCCCCAAATATCGTTACCATGGCAAACTGAGGTTCTCCAAAACATAATATTATTTCCTAAAATAACTAAGAAGTTGTAGTTGAAAAGAAAGCAGTGGGTTGTTCCTCGCAGTGATGAGTGTAAAACTCTGGGCTGTGTCCAGTCAGGGTCATTTCATCCCGTCTAACAGAAACTCGCCCCACATCAACATTTGGTTGTGTTGATGTTTTATTAGGGATCAACATCCAGCTACAGCATCCTCCACATCTTTAGGCTGCCCTGCTCCACCAGCAGCTTTATGTCACAGGAAGAGGTTACTAAACCATTTCCTCTCTCCGACTGGAAACAATTAGTCCAGTAAATAGTTGCATGCATTACTTCAATGCTATGTTCTCATCTTCTCCATTTCAAAGAGAGGCTAAAAGAACTGGGCCTCTGTCAAACAACATTTAGAACCCAGGGAACCTGAAAGGCTCCTTAGTTACTACAAACTGGAATCATTTTAAATGATTTGATTAGAACTGCTGAGGGTGGGAAACATTAGTAAAAACAACTAAAAATGTGGGATTTGGGTTTTACCCTACATAATAAATGTGATGAAATCAAAAGCTGATTTTTTTTACCTCCTGCTGCACTAACAGGACTAAATGTGGAGAGTGCTGCTGAAGGACTGGGACCAGATCAACAAGGAGAAGGAGGGAAGGTCTACTGATGTGGAAAATGGACTTGACAGAGCTGAACAGACTGGATCATTTAGGAGCTGTGCAGTAATATCACATAGAAGTATTGTTTTGTTTTCACCGTTATTCGTCACATTTCATGCTTCAAATGTTGTGCACAAGGCGCTGAAGCATTTAGCGTCTGACACGTGAAATTACTGTAAGTAAAGGTGGGAACTTGTTAAGTGGTGCAGAGGAGGAAATCCTAATGAACGGACATCAAGCCTTCATTTCTCTAGTAACATGCCACCTAACAGGTGAGCTGTGGAACAGTTTAGGCTCCACCAAAAATCCACTCCAGACTGAAATAAAAATCCAATTATCAGTTAGTTTACTTCATATTCTTCCACATCTTTCAGAAACTTTCAAAACAAATGGCCAACACTGGGACTTCTTAATGAGCTTTGTTTAAAAATACAAATCAAAACAGGATTTACCTTCTTTACAAGCAAAAACTAAACTTTAAAAAGCTAAAGATGCTGTCCCAAAGCCCAAAGATTTGATCCGTGGAAGTGAAGTTCTGGTGAAAATAGATTTTACTGCAGTTTAAGGCCTTAACACATCTGTTGCTCTGTCCTCAGAGATGGCCACCATTAATGTATGAAACAATGAGTCGGTCACACACAGGAGGAGGTCCTGACCATGCTGCACCAAGAAGACCTACACAGGAACAGAAATAAATACGTCTAGGGTTGAAACACTTGAAGGGGTTCCATATTAAGGCAATGCAGTGGCATGTTCTTGGTGTTTTCTCTTACCAATTTCTTGACAGTAAACGAAAAAAAAAGCAAAGATTACACTTAAAATACACACATTGGTAAAAATGTCTAGCTTCATGTGTGACAAAACAAGATGGCAATGCCTCTGTCCACACAGTGGGGCTGGAGCCCTACACTCTCCAGACGCTGGATCCTGGGAGCATTTTTCTACAAGGGGTCTGAAACCAGGAGGAGGAGCACGGCCTCTCATCCCACTATAGTCAGTGCAACGCCCGAGGCTGCCTTTAACAAGAACAAGAAAAAGAAAACAAATCCAGACTGGGCTGGTATGGGGTAAGCAGTGTGGCTGGCACTGGGGCAAAATGAAATAAAACCAGTAGAATTTCAAATAAAAACTCATTAGATGACAAAGAAGAGATAAATGAATAAAGACTGTGTGGTCCAGAGGACAGGTCCCTCCGCTCTAGTGAATGTAGGCTCTGTAGACGGCAGAGATGTCGTTGTCTGACTGGTCCAGTGCTTTAGCTCTCTTGTAGACCTGCAGGTGGAACATAACCAGTTCATCTCAGCACAATAAACTAATAGGAAATGTTTTCCTTCATGGTCACCTAAAGTGCCACCTATTTAGAGCAAATATAAAGAAAAAATTAAGTATACATATACAAGTTAGAACTTTAACCCTGTGAGTAATTCAGTTCACTGAAACAGGAGTAGAGTCCTTCCAGACTGTGAAATATTTCAGTGTTTACGTCTGTTCATATGGATGATCCCTGCCAATAGTGCCATCACTTATTTTAGGTTTCATATTTTTATTGTCATTATTTTCAGTTCCTGCTTTGAATTTTTGGAAAAAACAAATAATTTTGTCGATCATGACTGATTTGTAAATGCAATAAAGAGTAAAATATACCAGGGTGTGAAGACTTTTTACTGGCACTGTACAGCTAATGAAAACCCAATAATAGGGTATTATATCGGAGTCAGACCAATAAAAATGATTCTGAACCTAAAAGTATAAACGCGTGTCCTTGTGCGGGTCAGTATCTGCCCTCACTTTCCTTGAATTCCTGCATCAGTGCAGCGTAGCATGGAGGAGACCAGCCTGAGGTTCTGGAAGCCCAGGATGCTTTGATAGAACCTTCAGGTCATCTTCATCCTTGGTTCTGTTCTGGTGTCTATCATCTTCCTCTGGACAACAGTCTAAAAAGTTTGCTATGGGACTTGGGTCAGATCACTTTGGTGGTGTTTCCATGGTGATTAAACCAGGTACTGGTACCTTTAGCAGTGTGGATTGGTACCAAGTACTGCTGGAGAATGAAACCAGCAACTCCATAGAGCTGGTCAACAGGAGAAAGCATGAAGAGCTCTAAAATGTCCTGGTAGACTGAGGACTACAGAAAACCCAGTGGACCAGAACCAACAATGACTTGGTGTGACCCAGATCGTCACTGATGGTGGAAACTTCCCTCTGGAGCTCCAGCATCATGGGTTCTGGTCCTCTCCACTCCTCCTCCAGACTCTGGATTTCTAAATGAAACGTTACTTCTATCTGAGGAGAGGACTTTGGACCACTGAGCTAGTCTGGTTCTGGTTGTCCTCAGCCCAGGTCAGACGCCTCTGATGTATCAAAAGGAACGATCAACAGTCAGCACACAGCTCCAGTTAATCCAGCTAGAAACTACTGATCAGGCCTGAAATCTAGGTGTAGTAATGGACTCAGATCTGAACCTCCAGGGTCACATAAAGGTCAATAACAAGGTCAGCCTTCTATCACCTGAAGAACATTTCTAGGATTAAAGGACTGATGTCACAACAGGACCTAGAAAAACCCATCCATGCGTTTATCTTTAGTCGGATTGATTACTGCAACAGCGTCTTCACAGGTCTGCCTAAAAAGTCAATCAGACAGCTGCAGCTGATCCAGAACGCTGCTGCTCGTGTTCCTCACTAGAACCAGGAAAGTAGAGCACATCAACCCAGTTCTAAAGTCCTTACACTGGCTCCCTGTAGCTCAGAGAATAGACTTCTAAATACTTTTACTAGTTTATAAATCATTGAATGGCTTAGCACCAAAATATGTTGAAGATCTACTGTTACTATAGCAACCCCCCCAGACCAATCAGGTCCTCTAATTCCAGTTTACTCAACATCCCTAGAATCAGAACCGAACATGGAGAAGCAGCTTTCAGCTTCTATGCTCCTCTAATCTGGAACAAACTTCCAGAAAACTGCAAAGCTGCTGAAACACTGAGTTCTTTTAAATCACAACTAAAAATTGTTTAGAGCTGCCTTTGAGTTATGCTTTGATGTATCATGTTTTATGTTAGCTTCTTGCTTTATTGTTGTTGCTACTTTACATGCTTCGTCTGTGTTTTAATGCTATTTTCACTTTATCCCCTAATCATGTAAAGCACCATGAATTACCCTGTTGTTGAAAGTGTGCTATACAAATAAAATGGCCTTGCCTTACTTTGTAATATTCTGATTTTGGGATTTCATATCAATCCTAACAGGGTATATGCAGGTAACTCAAAATCAATTTAATTACCCTTTCAAGACTTGCTAAGACCTTCAAAAATAAACTTTATAGACTTTATTGCAATGCACTAATACATTATTAATAAATGAGTTATTAATGTTGAACTATTGAATTATTTTGAAATAGCCAAATCAGGAAATATAGCCAGGAGGTTCTATAAATTCCTTCATTAGAGTTAACCACAGTGTATAAATACCTCTAAAATAACCTCAGCCCACTGCGTTGGTGCGCCCACTTGTTATGTTTACATTTGAAACGCACAAAATATTATTTTTGCACGTGTGCTTTTGTTGTGAAAGGGTGTTCACTTCCTGTGGGCGTTGTTTGGGTACAGGGGACTATGGCAAAAACAGAGTAGTTTATTGAGAGCTGACGCCCCTCAGATGTCGGATGCGGTAGATACAGGGCCGAAGTCATTGAGGTGGCGGCGTTGGAGAATGGTCTACTCACAGCTTTTGCAGGTTCTAAAGTTGCTCTTGTTGTCACAGTAGCAGCTCCAGAACAAAAACCGGTGATTGATCATGGTGGCAGTTCTGTGGCTAGCTCCATCATTGCTGAGGCTCATTGAGGAAACACTGATCTTTTTACCAAACACACAGTAAGCCTCCCTGTTGTTTTGGCCCACAGGCTCCAGTCCCTCTTTAAAATCCTCAACTTCTAGCCAAGAATCAGCAGATTTACACTTCTTTATTTTCCATACTTTGGGCTGCACAGTGGCACAGTTGGTAGCACTGTTGCCTTGCAGCAAGAAGGTCCTGGGTTTGAATCCCAGCCTGAGGTCTTTCTGCATGGAGTTTGCATGTTCTCCCTGTGCATGCGTGGATTCTCTCCGGGTATTCCTCCCACAGTCCAGAAACATGACTGTTACGTTAAATGGTCTCTCAAAATAAGGGTCTTTACTTTAAATCAATTGATCAACTGAATACTTTAAGACCCCACGGATACCCCGCCTAATGATCAACATGAACAGAAGTAACCAACTGAAATATTTCATTGAATGAAATAAATCTGAATACATCATGGATTTCTCTTTTTGATGTGAAGTGGAGAAATACATTCCCTTTTCCATGCTGTCCTAGCTCAGAGAGCAGCTGTTAAACAGCGGAGTACCTCATTGGCTGCTGCAGCCATTGGAGTTGGATGGTTGGCCGTGTCGCCCATACAGATGGCTAGCCTCAGGTCCTTCTGAATGTGCTTCAGATAGTAGTCAGGTTTAAAGTTGCCCTGCAGAATATCTGGAAGAAACAGAACAGGCTGGTGTTCTGCGTCTAGCTCAGCATTAAAGGCAGCGACCTGCTGCAAGATCTTGAGCCGATTGTCCAGAACCAGTCTCCATTTCAGTCACCTTAGATTCCCCCTGCACAGACTTACTCTGACATTTCTGGTCCACAAAGGTGCTTGCCATCTGGCCCTGGGATAGGATGTCAAGGAAGGTCTGCTGTGATTGGCCGGTGGCCTGAGCCAGAGTGAGCCCCTCTGCAATGGTGGCCATGAAGCTGCCCTGGACCATGTTGAGGATGAGCATCATCCTGGCTGCATTGCCTGCTTCACCTGGAGACACACAGCCACATGGTCCTAGCTCACACACAGACACTGAATACAGGAGAGCTGATCTGAAGGTGCACTGGAATATTATTAACCCCCCCGACCCTTTACATTCTACCACAGCACAACCACACATCTTAGTGTTTAGACTGATTATCAACATCTTTACACACAACAAGTGAAAAGTTTGGAGAGTCTTTACCTCTGTCCATTCTAACCCTGGAAAAGGTTTGGATCTCAAACATTTAGTGGTAGTTTGGCCACCATTGAAACATTTTCTGTTTGCTTTTCCTCTTGTGTTGCTACTGTCTCTCTTGCCATACATAAAGGCTGGATTTGTGCTGTGCTGACCCCTGGTTGTTAGGTCAACAGGTTCTCCTAATGTGTACACAGAGTAGCCTACATACCCAGGAAGAATGAGGTCTTGCCCATGGCTTGGAAGCAGCTGCTGCAGTCCTCATAGACTGTTCTGTCCCCAGCTGCCAGGATAACCAGCATCCCATCGTTGGAGAGCTGCTGGCTCCCTGCCACCGGAGCCTCCAGGAAGCGGCCACCCCGTGATGTGATCACCTAACGTTCCCACATACACAACAGTAAATGATAATGATCACTGCTTCCAACGAGCCAAATGGAAAGTAGAATCCTGTTAAGGCTTACCTGTGAGAGCTCTGTGATGGTCTCTGGATCTAATGTAGACATCTCTATATAGCATTTGCCTGGCCTGATTCCCTGGAGCACTCCACTGGGTCCCATCACCAGCTACACAGAACCAGATGAGAGCAGAGGAGCCGTGGTCAGACATCAACTCACGCTGTATCGACGACCTGATGCAACCACACCGCTCACGCTGGACTGAGCAGACCACATTTCCCAGCTTTCCTAGCAGTGACCCCCAACACACTCCTATTGGTCCGTGACCACCCATGGTGACATCGACGGTGACATCACGGCCAAAGGGGCTATAAGAAGTGGGAGTCGCGCCCATTTCAAACTGTTCTCAAGTCAGAAGTTTCGGAGAGAAACTAAGGCTAAACAGAGAACATCTAACCGGTGAAGATTCTCTTTTGTTTTGACCCGCTGGACGGGGCAGAACTTATTTCAAGGCTTCAAAGTGCTCATCCTGTTCGCGTAACCAGCGTGAGCCATACCCGGACTGTTCCCAGACAGTTCGTTAGATGTCGATCTGCAGGCCCAGCCTGCATTTGGGCCACATGGTCCTTGAAAATCCTGCACAGGGTTTTCTTTTTTATAACTCTTCCTTTTCTTGCTCAACTACGGACACAATTCGCTCTCCTCCTAGTGGACTGGACCTCCTTCAAGGCAAAGTAGGACTGAACCGGTTCATTTATACTAATATTGTGTCTGGGCGGAGATAAATAGAGAAAATAGAGTTTTAACGAGTTAGATCTCGTTCATTGTTGGCTTAAAGTGTCTCTATCAAAAATGCTTAGTTGTTAATATAGATAATATAGTTAATATAGTTTACCAACACATCTACTTTCAAGCAAGCAACATTTAATCATTAGCAAAGGTGTCAAGTAACGAAGTAGAAATACTTTGTTACCTTACTTAAGTAGAAATTTTGGGTATTTATACTTTACTGAAGTAATTATCTATGGGCCTACTTTTTAACTCTACTCCTTACATTTTCACGCAATTATCTGTACTTTCTACTCCTTACATTTTAAAAATAGCCTCGTTACTTCTGCTTCATTAAGTCTTTTATTAAGAAGACGCACAAAAAACGATCTAAAAATGCGCCAACTGGATAGAATTTGACAGCGGTTTGATCATAATTTTAAACACAGCTGCTTGTGGATGTGTTTGGAGTGAACATTCTCGGGACTGCACCAGAACTGGATCGTGCTCGCCGTATATTAGCCGCAAAGCCAGCCCTGGGAGGGAAGCCTGGAGCAGCGATTGTCTGCTTTCATTACTATCAAAAAATGCCAGTTGGTGTTGCGTCTGGCTAGGGAGCTTAGAGGCAAGTTAGGGTATAAAGAATCTCCATTTTATATCTTTGAGGACTCCTGCCCTAAAGTGCTGGAACAACAGGCCGCTTATCACAGCGTTATGAAGGAACTGTACAGCTTGGGGTTAAGGTTCGTACTTGGCTATCCTGCCAGGCTCTTCCTCATGACTGAAAAGGAAGGATGGAAGTAGCTTGTTTCTCCACAGGAGGCGAAGCTGTATGTCGAGTCAGACCATCGCCCAATTCTCAACACCCCTGCAGACTAATTGATTGTGCAGCATTATGTGAGCCAACGTTGACTTTAATGCTGTATAGTTTGCTAACTGCACTGTAAATTGCTACAGTCTCTCTTTTTTCTTCCTCTCTTTTTGACTGATTGATTATGACATGACTGCCATAACAGTACCTGGGTAAATGCTTTTGTTTCTGTCTTATGTTTTATTTGTTTAGTTTTTTTGTAATTCGTCAATGTTTGCATAGTGTCACACCACAAAGTGGACCTGTTTATGATAATGGGAAGTTGGAAATCAGATGTGGGATGTATCTGTATTTGCAGGGAGGAACTCCAACCCTGCGGTGCAATGGACATGTGAGCATAAGTTTTCTATTGTTAGGGGGGCTCCAGGTCCAGGGTGAAGAAGTGACTCTGTTTGGGGGAAATGCTTGTGAATATGAGTGGTTGTTCATCTCTCCCACTCCCTTTTTGTTTTGTTTGTTCTGATTGCTCTTTAACAGTTAGTTCAATTGGACTACTCGTCTTCTTTTACTCCATCCTTACGGATGAAAAGTGGCTTTTTCCACATCCGTTTTTGGACAACAGGTGTGACTAGTGCACAGAATACACTTAAATTCATTTTATGGAATGTGAGAGGTGCAAGGCATGCCACTAAGGTCAACAAAATAATGGCTGATCTGCAACAGATTGAGGGGGATTCATTTTTCATTCAGGAGACACATCTACGCAATGCAGAAGTTAGGCGACTTAAAAAGCGCTGGCTTGGCCACGTGGATCTTTCGAAGTTTAATGCCAAGGCCAGAGAAGCTGCCATTTTAAAACAGGAAATGCATCATATGTGAGCAATATCAAACAGTGGAGGGCGGTTTGTGATCACTGCAGGCAACCTATATGGCACCCCTTTTATATTAGCTAGTGTTTATGGTACAAATTGGGACGATAGCAAGTTCATAAATAAATTCCTCACTGCTTTTCCAAATGTTGATTATTACCCTATCATTCTAGGGGAAGACTTACATTTGGTGCAGGATACATTATTAGGTTGGTCATCTTACAAAACTGTTGGGTAATCTATTTTGGCTATATCTTTAGAGTTCTACGGCTACAGCGTTTGGATCCGTGGAGGTATGGAAACCACACAGATAAGCAGTTTTCGGTTTATTTCTCATGCCCATCGTACATACACTCCAAAGTTAAAGCTTCAGAGTATCCAGTGTTTCCCACAAATAAACTAATCTGTGGCGGTTACGCCACAGATTAAACTCCGACCAAAAAAATAAAATAAATCAACACCGACCGTCACATATTGCGTTTCGTTTTTCTTTTTTAGGCTATTTAAAACACGCAGCGTATTGGTTCAGATGCATTTCCTTCCCCTGCTCTCTCTTCAGCTCTCTGTCACTCACGTCTCTCTCTCTCTGCCCCTCCCCTCCGTGCACACCACGTCTGTCTGGATCACCTGTGGAGGCGTGGCCTATTTGGTGCAGAGAAGACGCCTGGCGAACGGTTGGTATCTCTTGAACACTTTTAACACAATCACAGATTAAAAAGTGCTCTAAAATATTTGATATTCCAAATATTCTGAATACAATCAGTGTGTTGATGTTACTGTAGGTCCCGACCCTTAGCAAACAAGCGATTGCGCCTTCTTTAGAAAGTTAACTATAGTCGCAAGTTTGAGGTAAAAATGTAGGTTAACCTAGTTGGGTTGTCGAGGTCAAAACACTATATGTAGCAGCTGTGAATCAAATAAACGTATTATAAATAATGTTATGTCGTTTCTTTACTCTTACACTGAATGTTTGCTGCATCAATCCAGATGAGTATTGAGTATTTTCCGCGACTGAAAAAGGCACGTGTTAAAGATGAGGTATCAGTCTGAAACAGAGCTCAACAGTCCGACCCGTGTAATTCGTTATGTTATTAATTTGTTTACAATATTTTCAGGCTTTAACCAGTGCTACTCAAGCAGAAAGACAATATCAGGGAGAGAGAGAGAAATAGATTTGTTAGGCATTGAAGAAAGAGTAGGAGAGGAGGACAACATCCAACATGCTGCTGTGAGAGAGCCAGCTGAAGCGACAGGTGAGGTGGACATAAAAATGTAGTAGCAGGCAGGTAAGAAAGCAGGTCTCAGGACAAGGGAACTCATTAAAATTATTTAAATACATTGTTGTATAGGGTGTTAAAATTAATGTAATAAAGTGTCTGTGTAACCAATTATTACTTTTTTAAAATTATTTATTAACTTTTAGGAATTTAGGAAAACACTGGTATCATACTATTGTTATATCCGATCATTCCCCAGTTTTGCTTGATCTTGATTGGGGGGCTCGGCTGAACCCCCTTCGACGGTGTAGGTTCAATTCTACATTTTTAACGGAAGAAGACTATAAACGGTTTTTAAGGGCTCATATCTTTGTATTTCAAACTCAATGACTCCCCAGAGATATCAAGAGGCAAAGTCTGAGAGGCCTCTAGGCCTACGTAAGAGGTTTTTATTTCCAACCAAAAACTAAATAGGCTGTCCTATATCCTAGATGTGCAGCAGAGGATTAAAGATATTGATAACATGCATTCATCTAATCCAGACCCCAAGCTTTATGATGATCGAGTTAAGTTTCAGACAGATTATGATCTTACAACTACTACTTTAGCCATGGCACAACTACTCAAAGCAAGGCAGTGCTTCTTCAAATCTGGAGACAAAGCTGGCAGGTTGCTGACCTATCAACCCAGAGCAGAGGCAACCTCTAGAATGATTCCTAGCATAAAATCAGCCTCGAATGAAGTGGTCTCCAATCCTTTTCAGATAAAAGCAAACATTTGCACGGTTCTAAACCGATTTTTACTCCTCGGACTTCCCACCCCCTGCAACAAGTATGCTTAAACCAATTACTTTTCCAATGGTTGATTTAGACACGGCTAAGGGCTTGGGTGGGTCCATATTGGTTGCTGAGATTTAAGAGGCAATTAAATCTCTGAACTGTAATAAGTCACCTAGACCTGACGGGTTTTCAGCAGAATACTACAAGGCCAACTCGGACCTTATAGCACCTGCTCTAACAGATGTGTATAAGGAGGCTTTTTAACCGTCAACCTGCCTAAAACTTTATCAGAGGCCACAATTTCCCTCATTCTGAAAAAAGACAAAGATCCCCAATTATGCAATGGTTATAGGCCAATCTCACTTTTAAACATCGACTTAAAAATTATTTCTAAGATTCTTGCTTTTAAGCTTCAACATGTACTGCTCTTAATCATGTCAATGTACCAGACAGGCTTTATGATTGGAAGACAATCCTACTATAACACTTCAGAACATTATTCATATGGTAGGTGCTCATTCTCCTGAGATAATGATTTCCCTTGATGCCGATAAAGCCTTTGATTGAATTGAGTGGCAGTTTTTGTATGAGGTAATTGAAAAATTTGGCTTGGGAACAATTTTATCCTTTGGGCCAAATTGTTGTATTCGTGCCCTACGGCTGTGATTCAGACAAATAACACCTTGTCCTCTCCTTTCCATCTGCAATTGGCCACCAGGTAGGGCAGCCCCCTTTCACCACCGTTATTTGCGATTGTAATAGAACCATTGGCTATCCTGTTGTATTCAAAAGAGGGCATCAAATGTATTGTCAGGTTGGGTGTCACTCAAAGTGTCGCTCTATGCAGACGACCTTCTTCTATACCTATCTGATCCCCACAGTTCCCTCACCGTGCTCTTCAACATTCTGGAGCAGAATAGTGGCTATAAGCTTAACTATCAGGAGAGTGAATAGTTTCCGGTTAATTAAGGACTGGGCTACACTTCTGCTTTCTTTCATAGGGTGGATAAGTTTGATAAAGGTATTGCTTACATTTCTGTACATCTTTCAGCCTGTCCCAGTTCTCATTGCCAAATCGTTCTTTGACAAGTTGGAAAGGATCCTTTCTCAGTTTCTATGGGGCGACAAATCCACCAAAATACGCAAGTCCATTCTACAGCGACCAAAGCCAGATGGAGGGCTTGCTCTCCCTAACTTTCGACAGTACTACTGGGAGGTCAATATACAGACTCCTGTTTTGGCTATATGAAAATAATGACTCTTTACCAGCCTGGTTACAGTCGGAGAAGGCATCCTGTGCCTATGGGCTTCGTTCCATGGTGTGTTCTCAACTTCCCCTACCGCTTAGAGTTGTCTGAAATAATCAGATAGTTAAGCCTCGGTGAGGATTTGGAGCCAATTCAGGAAGTGCTCTGGCTTACATAGACCTTCAGCTTTGATGCCTGTGTTAAAGGACTATAATTTTAAACCTTCGGTCTCTGATTCGGCCTTTATGATGCATCATGATAGGGGCTTTAGAAATCACAGATCTTTATGTGGATTCTTTTTTTTTCTTTCCCTGATGTGTCAAGGGCGTTATCAACTTCCTGCTTCTCATCTGTTCTGGTTCTTTCAGATCAGGGATTTGTAAAGAAATACCCCCCACTTTCCAAACTGTCCCCCAAAAACATTAACAGACTCATTGCTAGAAGTAGACCCATCTAGGAGAAGGCTTTTCAAACTGTTCAATGAAGAGAGTTGAAATAGAAATGGGTGAAAAATCACAGAGTAAATGCCCAGCTTCAGCTGATGAACTGCACCAAAATACAGTATTTGAGAAGATACTCACATCCCGGGCAGCCTTGGGGTCAGAGACACAGGAGAAAGTGATGTCACACATGGAGGCGACCTCTGCAGGAGTCCGGCCTAACCTGGCTCCCTCCTGGATGAACAGGTCACACTGAAACACAGCGGAGCACATATCAGACCGTCTCCACCAGCTGAGCCTACAGGCCCACTTTCATGGAAGCTGTCGGAGTATATTTATGCAAAGCACCACAAGCTGCTGCTGTGCTTATTTAATAGACAACCTTATTGGGCTCCCTCTCCTCTCACAAATGTAATCAGATATGAAGGTGAATGATTGTTTTTTGATTCACTGGGAAACCTTGTTACACACTTAGCTCTGACTGATCTCTGTTTCTGTGGACTACGGTAAAGTGAGCCAACACTTGGAAATAATAATAGACGTTTCCAAGGCGTATCGCTGCCAGTCACCTTGCTTTCTGATTGGCTACACGTCACATTCAACAGGCTACATGCTGGTTTGTCCTGGTAACACACCACACACACTATGATATCGGTCCCAGGCAATCCAACATGTTTAACATCCCCGATTTGTGATCGGAGGCGTTCCAACGTCCTTCCTAGCAGACCAGAGCGCTCTGAACACACCACACATAACAGGAATATCTTAAGAGCCATCCTGATAATCAAGGCATGTCAGAGGGAGAGAATCCCTTCTTTCAGCTCTCGACGAGGACAGACGCTTTTCTCTTCTCCTCCCTCGTGTTACCATTCCACCCCTTGCTCTCTCTGTCTCGTTTCCTATCTGGAGCACCTGTGTGGACTCTTCTTGGAAAGCAACTATGGATCTGGTCAGCTGGTCTCTGAATGCAATTGATAAAATTTTTCAACCCAAAAACTGGGGAAGGGGGAACCCGCCTGCCCTGCCGGTACATATCCGTCAGGATATACGATGAATTCCTGGAGTAAGTAGAAGATCGTATGTCTGTCGATGATGTCAGTGGAGGACGTGGAAGATATCTACATCATTGGATTCATGATAATCGTGTTTCTGCTGTTTGGCTTGGGTGGATTCCTGATGTATCGCAAAGGGAAGAAGCGGTCGGAAGTAATTGGCAAGCTTTTGCAGCTTCAAGAAGGATTATGCCGTGCTGTAAACACTCAGACTAATGCACTGAACGAGCAAAACCGCAAACTGGATGCGGTGCTTGGACTCGTACGCGAGATGGGAAACAACTCGGAGAAGTTTCTCAGCCGGGCTGATGGAAATTGAGCCATTATTCGGATGTTTGGAGCACCACGGTGGCTATGAGACCATTGAAAAAACTGTAAGGCTGAAAAGTCCCAGCCTGAACCAAAAATGCTATCTGAATTGGAACCCGGTGCAGCCTTGAAAGGCTAGACATTACAAACTCCCCCTGCAAAGAGAAGAATGTAAACGGAGGCTCCGACTCCCACACCATCCCCTGTGTTTACATGAGTCTGTGAGCTATGGGACTGATAGGGGAGTTCACGGTCTCACCTACTTACAACGCACACACATACACACGCACAAACTTTCACGCCACAACTACAGAAACACACGCTCCCTGAGTTCAATGTCCTCGCTGTTAACCTTACAGTCTCCTGCCCACTCTTCGGAGAGTAAAATACTGGGCGCGCTTGGATGGGTGAGACCTCTTTTCTCTGTGTGGAGGGTTCCCGAACCTCCCCCCCGTCCTATTTATGTGATGACTGATATATGTGCTTATATGTTTAGCAGTGGGTTTTTTCAGCACCCCGGCTCGGTTCCCTGTAGGGGGCTGGGCAGAGTTGCAAATTTTTTTTCCCCCCCGTTCACCCCCGCCCCCCTCCCTACCTTCTGTGAATCCTTTCTATCTGCTATAAGGGGCGCTGGGTAAGCCGGCTGCCACCGCGGTCTTCCATATTCTGTACTGTGTTAATGTTTGTATAATCTTGGATTGGTTGTACTGAAACTTAATTACTCCCACGGGGATTATTAAAGTATTTCTTATCTTATCTTTATCCTGCTGTGTGAACCAGGCCTAAGCTTCCTGGCTGAAGTCTTGAGATGCTGCTTCATTATATCCACATTCTAGGCTCTCCTATAGCAAAACATCCACACCATGATGCTGCCACTCCCATACTTCAGTTGGGGGTCTCCCAGACACTCTTTATGTGTCTTTTGGAGTTATGGCTTCTTCCTTGCAGAGTGGTCTTTCAGGATGGGTTTCACTGAGGATAATGACTTACACGATCAGCAGCAGATATTACTGCTCCAACATTCAGGTGGTTGAATGCTGATGCGGACCAGATGGAGAGCTCCCTCTACAGACTCTCACTACATTTTAGAATTGATCTGACTTACTTGTAATAGTCTCATCAACCGTTTCATTACAGTACCTTTTCTGCAGTGCGATTCCACACAGTGACAACATGACCCAATTTCAACAAGTTGGAGACGATGCCACTACCCATGAGTCCCAGGCCCAGGAAGCCTATCCTGCAGGATCAAACACACACACATTGTTAATACTAACTATATGGATTCAGTATTAAAGTCGGGCAGGGAAAGAGTGTCAGTACCTTTTATCTGTTGGTGTGATGCTGCCATTAACAGCTGTGCTGTCTGCTGCTTGGATAGAAGTTGAACCTGTGACCTGCAGAGAAAAGCACCTGTTAACACCACAGTAAAGAAGACTGTCCCTTCAATTGACTACTTTGTTTACCTCTTCAATGATCTTCAGCCTTTTACTAATGGGTTCCATGGATGAAGCTGGCTATGGGGGAACACACAGAGGATGAGGAGATCAGTGTAGAAAGACCAAGGCTTGCCTGGAAAGTCCAACTCAGAACTGAGCTATCAGGTAAAACTGCTCACGATTCTACATAAAGCAGCTCAATATGGACTCATGGAATAGACTGTCAGTCCACTCCTTGTATTTATATGGTTGAATGTATAAAAACATTGGAAAATCCTGTGTAGCGTCACCTAGCAGATAAAAGTCCATTTCAACACTTTACATGAACAATGTCACAGAACCAGCAGCTGTATGTGGAATCAGTCATCACCCCATCCACAGCCAGTCAACTATGAGGTCATGACCCTGGATGGCCTCATCAGGCCCCACAACGCCCAGAGAGCTTCTGGTTGACTGATATTTAGAAAATTAGTTCACTTCACTCAGGGTCACTTAGTTGGACTTTATTTCACAGAGTGGCACATAAACCTAAAAGCTGTCTCTGTATTCAGCCCCGTTTACTCTGATGCCTCTAGATAAAGCACAATACCTTCAGAAGAGCCCTAACTAGTAAACAGAGTCATCTAAGGAGGTGTTATTAACTGCAGCTGTTAGGTCAGGGAGAGCTTAAAAGAACTTTGTTCTCAGGAATGTGGCCAGTACCACACCCAGGTTCTATTGGTGCTGGGCAGGGAGTTAAATAAATGTGTACATGTTGTCGTGTCTGTCCCAGTGACAATGAGAACAGGAGAGTGGAGTTATTGAGGTAGCAGTGCATCTATTGGTGTGGTGTGTAACTGGACATTAAAGGGACTATATGCAACTTTTGCCCCAAAATAAACGTATCAATAGCCTTTTTATTTGACCATTTATGACTCAAACATCTCCTGATGAGCATACTGACACCTTGTCAGCTCACAGTGGGTGCACCTATAAGCCTGTATCCCCCAATTTTTTCTATTTTCTGTCGGGTCGGATTTTCCCGCGCTGTCTGTGGATGTGACGTCAAGCGCGTTCATGTTAAATGTTTCAGATCCCTCTGCCACTACCAGTAGTCAGCATTCGCAAGCAGTTTAATGGATTGTGCGAATACACAGAAGAGACCAAGGACAACTTTGACACCAACAGTAACTCCACATAAGACTAAGAAAGTTAAACCCCTGACAAGCGCCCGAAAAAGATAGAAGACTGAGAGCGGCTGGCGTACGAGCGCGCGCTGCGAGAGCCAGCAGAAAGGAAGAGCAGTTCCGATTTTTGGCCACATGGGGTCAGTCGCGAGTTTAAATTTCAGAAAATTGCATATAGCCTCTTTAATCTAGGAGTGCTGGACCAGGGACATGTCTAAATGGTGCCTAACTGGAGACCTCTGGCTCTGCATGGATAAATGTGTTTGTTTTGGGATTCTTCTTGTGAAAAATGTTGAATAACATGCATCATCATACTACAACCTTCCATGTGTCGTTTTATTAAATCCTATCTCAACAACAGAAATCAAGCTGAATGAACTGGGTATGAAGGACAGAAAACGGAAGACAAGATGAGTCATTTTGTTTCTTCTTACCTTTTCTGACTGGCTGAGCAGGAAGTGATGGAAATGTGGGTCGTCCTTGACAGGCTGGAAGGCAGGAAGTGTTAGTGTGAACACAAGAAATGGAGGGCAGAGAGGAAACACATGGGCTGAAAATGAGAAATCAGTCCAGACCATCTAGGAAGTTCTATTCAATATTCATCTGTTGAAAATATATCTCATCCTGTTCTCTTAATCACTGAGAGGAAAGGCAGACATGAGCTAAAAGAGTCCAGAACCACAGGTCCATGCTGACACTCTTTTTCACTTAACTGGTACCAGTTCTCAGCTGGTTCTGGAAAACATCGTCTTCCTTTTCCAGAGCCCTGTGGGGGGTACTCTGGGAGTATGGGGTACCGGGCCCCTTGATACGAGCTGTTAGGTCTCTGTATGACCGGTGTCAAGAGTTTGGTTCACATTGCCAGCAGTAAGTCGGGCTTGTTTACGGTGAGGTTGTCCTTTGTCACCGATTCTGTTCATAAGTATTATGGACAGGATTTCTAGGCACAATCAAGGTGTTGAGGGGATCCATTCTGGGGGCTTATGGATTGGCTCTCTGCTTTTTGCAGATGATGTGGTCCTGTTGGCTTCATGTGATCTACAGCTTTTTCTGGAGCGGTTTGAAGCCGAGTGTGAAGCGGCTGGGATGAGAATCAGCACCTCCATCTCTGTGACCATGGTCCGAGCCGGAAAATGGTAGAGGTCCTTCTCTGGGTCGGGGATGGGGTCCTTCCCCAAGTGGAGGAGTTTAAGTATCTGGGAGTCTTGTTCATGAATGAGGGAAAAATGGAGCGGGAGATCGATAGGTGGATTGGTAAGGCGTCTGCAGTGATGCGGGCGCTGTACCGGTCTGTCGTGGTGAAGAGAGAGCTAAGTCGAAAGGCGAAGCTCTAGATTTACCGGTCGATCTACGTTCCTACTCTCATCTATGCTCACAAACTCTGGGTGGTGACCGAAAGAACGAGATCATGGATACAAGCGGCTGAAATGAGTTTTCTTTGCAGGGTATCTGGGCTCTCATTCGGAGGGGCTCCGAGTAGAGCCGCTGCTCCTCCACATCGAGAGGAGTCAGTTGAGATGGCTCGGGTATCTGGTCAGGATGGACGCCTCCCTGGTGAGGTGTTCCAGACACGTCCCATTGGGAGGAGACCCAGAGGAAGACCCTGGACACGCTGGAGGGACGATGTTTGTCTGCTGGTCTGGGAACGCCTTGGGATTCCCCCAGAGGAGCTGGACCAGGTGGCTGGGGAGAGGGAAGTCTGAATAAGAGGAATAAGATGGATGGATAGATGGACTGTCAAGAGGAAGATGAGAGACACCAGAACCAACGATGAAGATGACCTGAAGGTTCTATCAAAGCAAGCTGAACTTCCAGAGCCTTAGCAGAACCACAGGCTGATCTCCTCCATGCCTCGCTGCATTGATGCAGGAATTCATGCAAAAGGAGGCCAGACCAAGAACTGAGAGCACAGAAATGAACAGTTATTAGAATCCTGACATTTCTGTTTAAAACGTCCTCTTATATTGATCTGATGTAATGTTACTGAGACACTGAACTTTGGGTTTTCATTCTCTATAGGCCAGAATCATTTAAATGACAACAAATAGGTCAGAAATATTTTACACTTTCTGAAATGACAAATGATAAAAATATTGAAGTTATGATATTTTATGAACTGTCCTTGTATTTTCACTTTGCAACAGTAAACTAGAAGGTTTTTAGGTTTAGTAAATGTCAAAAGTTCAAACATTCAGATTTCTGATACACTAAAGACGAGTACATTAAGTCTTCCAGTTAAAGAAGAAATGGTCGTTTCTGTTTAGACTGAGCAGAAAGGAGGAAACGGGAGGACTCTGCTCTAAACTCAGTCCACCACAGCAGCAGAGCTGTGTGTATCACTGCTGAGATGAGCACACACACTCCACTACTAGTTCACTGTGTGGCCATCATTAGTAGAGGGAAACTCAGGTCAGAAATGCTGTAGAAATGAAAGAACAACTAAATCTTAGCTTGATTAGAACTTCAGGGGTCACCATTTCATTACACACACACACGAAACTGGTCTAATATTCCTTCATTCAGGGTGGTCATCAGCCCTTTTCTAAGGTACCATTCTACTCAACCAATCAGAAATTTTGTGATTGGTGGGGGAAGTGGCCCCAACCTTTGGTGGTTCCTGAAGCTCTGCTCTCAGTCGCTGAGCATCTGGTGAGTACACAGACACCCAACACACAGCATCAGCAGTCAAAGGTGAGCACCACACAGGTCAGAAGGGAAAGGTCTGCAGTGGTTGGTGACTTGAAGCCAAAGTTAGGGTTAAGGTCAGGTAGAAAACAGCAGGGCAGGCAGGCAGTCAGGGAGGGAGGGGTTCACCTACACTGCTTTCCCATTTGAATCCTGAACCAGGTCCAGCCCCCAGCCTCTCCATAGCGGACGGCTCAGGGTCAGAATCAGTTAAGTCCTTAAGGAGGAAAGAGACACATGTTCACCTTAAAATCAAATGAAAGGCCGAGTTCATTAGATCCAGATCTGCTGTGGAGAAAGGAGCATTCTTATTAATAGATGAGTGTTTATGAAAGCTGTAGCTCTGAGTGTGAGGAGTGAAGACAGAGAGGTCCCAAACCCCTGACCCACACTGACTCTACTACCATCATCATCGTCGTCGTCGTGTTCATCTCTAAGCTGGAAACTTTCTGCTGTTAGAAATTCTTTAAAGGGCCCAGAACCCAAAGTGTTAGTTTTCAACAAGAAGATATAAACTGAGTCTACACGCTTTCAAGAATTCCAACCAGAAACACTGTACTATCCATGCCTAGGTGGATATAACGTAGACATTAACAATGTCACGATTGGAAAGAAAAACCTGAGAATGACAAAAGCAGGGCCAGGATAAATTCAGGCAGGGCGATAAATCAATCATATCAACTTATCTGATTTTCTGTTTATGAAGAATTCATTCTTGGAAAATCGAGAAAACTGGAAGAAAAAAATCCACCAATGCACATCTTGGGTTTCCAAAGTTCAAAGTGATGTCAGCCTGCCCAAGGCCTTCTATTTTGCTTTACTAACATGTTTTACAGATTGTATTTATTTGGACTTTGAATTCAGTTCAACTCTGAGAAAAGATGATTAATAGATTAATAACTAGCACTGAAAGCAACATATGTAATTCAGTTCCTCTGTATGACTGGATTAAAAATATATTTCTGTATGTAAATACATTGTTTAGTAAACTGGCACTATATAAACAAAAACAATTCAACTGAATAGCTCCAGAGGAACAAATAAACACATTCCATTCTGGAAAATACAGGTTCATTGTTTTCCCATCTATTCTAAAGGTGATAGATGTATTTTCTTTACTAGACATTACACCACTGACCTTCTCAGAAGGGTCCTTCAGAGCACTCAGGTCTTCGTCGTCTTCCTCTAGAATTTTCAAGGGTTTGTTGGACGTCTTCTTTCCTTTTGAATCTCCTTTACCATCAGAGTTCTGTCAACAACACACACAGTGGTCATGTTAGGCTTCCATCCACACGTCTGAAGGTCTCATGTGTTAAACAGACCAACACTAGTGCACCGACCGCACGCCTCCAGGTTCTCATGTGTTCAACAGACCAACACAAGTGCACCGAACGCACACCTCCAGGTTCTCATGTGTTCAACAGACCAACACTAGTGCACCGACCGCACGCCTCCAGGTTCTCACGTGTTTAACAGTGCAACACTAGTGCACCGACCGCACACCTCCAGGTTCTCATGTGTTCAAAAGACCAACACTAGTGCACCGACCGCACACCTCCAGGTTCTCATGTGTTCAACAGACCAACACTAGTGCACCGAACGCACGCCTCCAGGTTCTCATGTGTTCAATAGACCAACACTAGTGCACCGACCGCACGCCTCCAGGTTCTCATGTGTTCAATAGACCAACACTAGTGCACCGACCGCACGCCTCCAGGTTCTCATGTGTTCAATAGACCAACACTAGTGCACCGAACGCACGCCTCCAGGTTCTCACGTGTTCAATAGACCAACACTAGTGCACCGAACGCACGCCTCCAGGTTCTCATGTGTTCAATAGACCAACACTAGTGCACCGAACGCACGCCTCCAGGTTCTCACGTGTTCAACAGTGCAACACTAGCACACCGAACGCACGCCTCCAGGTTCTCATGTGTTCAAAAGATAAAACACCAGTGCTTCAGAGCAAATGCTTTACCTGGGCTAACTCCTAATCTGAAAACCCACCTTAGCTTTGGATTTGAGTTGCTATGGTGACATAGTCCAGTAAATACTCCCACTACAGCTACTGTCCTTTGGAAAGTCTTCCTACTGTGAACCTTTTCACCCATTGTCCCTTTGCAGTCGCTGTGACAGACCAACACAAGGTAATCCAGTGTTTCCCACATATAGACTAATCTGTGGCGGTGCGCCAGTGCGGTGCGCCACAGATTAAACTCCGACTGCCACAGATTCAACAATGACCAAAAAAAATAAGTAAAATAAAAATTTAACACCGACCATCACATATTGCGTTTCTTTTTTACGCTATTTAAAACACGCAGCATATTGGTTCAGCTGCATTTCCTTTCTGTGGGAAACCCTATAATAAACCACTGTGGAGCAGGACATTTCATGCTCAAACAGTCATGTGAAAAGTGTGGAGCACATATGGAGCACATCCAGGTGAAGCTCCACCCCAGTCTCAGGTCTTCTGCAGCCTCCGACATGTTTACCTCCACAACTCTCCTGGATTTAACTCCACCTACCTTCTCTTCAACTCTGACCAGCTTCCCCATAGCATGATGCTACCACTACAGTGTTTCACTGAGGCAGTGGTGTGTTTTAGGTGACATGCTGTGTCACTTTTACACTTTGCTCATTAGGCAGAAAGTTTGACTTTAGTCTCATATGACCAAAGAACACTTTGCAGATGTTCGCTGTGTCCGTTCCATATGACAAACTGGAAATAGGACTGCTTTTAACTTTTTTCTGGTCACATTTCCAGTTCTTAACACATTCCCCCACCTAAGCCATGGATCTCTGCAGCTCCTCCAGAGCTACTATGATTAAAGCTCTCCTGTCAGTCCAAATGGACGTCCATGTCCTAGTAGGAAGATCTGCAGCTGCTCCACCCTCTCTCCATGTCCAGATGATGGATTCAACAGAGCTCTGGGAGATGTTGTTGTAGTAGAACCTAACCCTGCTTTAGACTGAACCAGAACCTGCTCCCTGACCTGCTGCTGGGTTCCTGGGTCTGTATGATGCTGGATGTTCTCTGGAGAACCTCTGAGGCCAGAACCAGTCACCTGATCAGGTGACTGGTGAAGGCAGCTGGTTGTGCTGGATGGCTCTCAGATAGTGGTGTTGAGGCTAAAAGGGGTTGAATACATACTTTATGCACACCACACTTTTTGGTTGTTCTGGAAAGAATTTCTAATGCCACTCACCTTTCTCCTCTGGTGGTTCTACCACTTCAATTCCAATAAAATACACTAAAGTTTGGGTTGTTGTGAGAAAACGCGGAGAAGTCCAAGTGGTGTGAATACTTTTGAAACACTCTTCTCTTGCTTTGTAGGATGCAGCCTTTTTGGATGCCAAATATAAAAGCATTTTAAAGGCTAAAATACAAGAGACATTATTTCCTCCTTATATAGGAGCAGCAGCTCCTAGTTACAGTGTCCTAGTCCAAGTCTTCCCCCTCCGTTACCTGTTCTTTTCCTTTGGCTTTCTTTAGGTAGTCTTCCACTGCATCAACAGCCTGCTGGAAACGCTTCCCTTTATTTATCTTGATCATCTCCTCTTTGTGGGCGTGGTAGGGCTTCAGCTGCTCTACTTTGATCCAGGCGCTGCTCAGAGACAGACAGAAGCACAGCTTGGCAGACGGACTAAAGCATGCTGGGAATCAGAACAGCTCCTCCTACTTACTGGTCTTCAGTTCCAAAGAATTTCACAAAGTGGCATTTTTTGCCTCTGGGCTTTTTCAGGTCCTTGGGGGGGCTTACTATCTAAAACATACAGAAACATATGACAGTAAATAATTAATCATATTGCACAGCTTGTTTTGGGAGGTTCATGTAGTTCCTGACCTTTCCCGGCCATGGTGGGTAACGGCCCAGCTTGCCCCTGAAAAAGGAACAAATATTAGTAGAAATATTCTATCTGGTGCTGAAAGGTTTAATTAAACAACAATAACACAAATAACTATACGAGTTCTGCAGGCCTTGGACTCAGACAGTAAAAAACTAAACTCTATATGTACTCCTAAAGCTCAGCATCTGAAGCCTAATCTCTCCCTAGCAGAGGGATTTACTATCTGTTCAACTAGACTCTTATTTAGAGAACTAAGAACGTTGTTTAGCACAGCATTAGCATTGTTACAGTAATAGAGTTTTAAAGCTGTTTTTCTTCCAGCAGAGTTCAGTTCAGCTCCATCCGATCCATCATGTCAACACTCACAGCCTGGCCTTTTTGTCACAGTTAAATGTTTCAGGACATCAAACTCACACAAACATTAAAACCATTTTGAAATGATGATTTCATTTATTAAGAAGAAATCCTCCCAAAACAAGCCTAATAAAATTCCAGACATAAAAGCCTCTATTCTATATTTTGAGCATAAATCCATGCATGATTAGCAAAAAAGAAATAAATGATACAGATATGATTATTTCAACAGTAATGCTTCCATTTTAGAAACTATGAATGTGAAATGATACAATGTTTGTTTTCATATTCTTGTGTAATACTGTGATCTATGTATTGTAAAAGTGATTAAATTGTTGGGAACTTTATGGTTCTGGAAGCAGAGGTTGATGGAGGTTGAGTTTTCCCAGTCCCACTGGTTTAAACTAATCATGGAGAAAAAGGGATTTCGTCGGCCTTTACTGCTCTGGATGGTTTAAAGACGACTGCAGCTGGTATTAAAAGGCCATGGCCGCCTAGGAATAGTTCTCTGTTTTCCCAGGCCAACAATACAAACTGTTTACCCAGCTGAGATGAAGGAGCTGGGAGGGTTGAAGGGTCACAGGGCCGTCAATGTTGTCATGTATTCGGTAGCATGTGATCCACTCTGGCTGCTTTCTCACTGGAAACTATCAGTGGCGCTTTAAGTCCGGGTCTGCTTAGTTAGAAACTAACATGTCATGAGAAAGTAAACGGTAGGAACCAGCCAAAGAGGCGCATGTAGAGGAAACAGAGCTAGCGCTAAGTGAATAGACGGCTCAGGGTAAACGGATATCCGCTGGGAGCTATGATGCTAACACAGCTAGCACAACATGTCAACATGTCAACAAGAAACAGCTAGAACGCTAACAGTGAACGCTTCACTGACTCAATCACCACCTCTCGGTTCTGGAAGACACAAGGCAACTTTGTGAGCCAACAAAGTAACTGTGTGAGCTTTCATGCCGGCTCCAGTAGGTGTTTGGCTGACAGGGAGCTAACGGCCGCTAACTCCGCCGCCTACCCAGCCACTTAGTCCTCTGAACACAAACCAAACCAAACCGGGCTTCCTTTAGACGAGCAGCTCCAGCAGCAGGTTCTACAGTCTGAGCAGAAACAGGAGCCTAGAAATGTGTTTAAAGGTCAACTCACCACACTAGATCCCCGATCCTGAGATGCACCGCCGCCATCTTTCAACTTTAATAAAACGTCGCTGGCAGTGAGTGCTGTGATGAGAGGAGAAGGAGGAGGAGAAGACGACACGGACACACACCCACTAAAAGCTTCCCCTGCCCGGCCCGGCCTTTACTGTCCGGTCCGGCCCTGCGTGGCTCTGGAACGTCCCCACTCTCACTTTGCGTTCAACAAACAGCAGGAACAATAATATTCAACAAGAACATCAAGAAACACCGTTAGAAATAGTAATCCAACTTTGCTATGGACTCAAATAGAAGTGAAAGAGGCCTAAAATCCCAGCTGCGCTCCAGTTTCTCCTGATCCCATCATAGTTCAGGCTTCCATTGCTCTTCCTAGTTTGGTAGATTCATTTTTATTCATGACTTAAAGTCATATCTGATGCTTTGTTAATAGATTGCCTCATTATTTCTTACAACTACTTATAAAGATTAATATAGAGTCTTCAGATAAATTGTTTGTAATACTAGATAGATAGATAGATAGATAGATAGATAGATAGATAGATAGATAGATAGATAGATAGATAGATAGATAGATAGATAGATAGATAGATAGATAGATAGATAGATAGATAGATAGATAATAGAGTTTACTCTCTTCTGACAGAGCTTCATATAAAAAAACAAACGTGTTCATTTGGGTTATTGCAGAAGGGACAGGAAGAAGAAGCTGAAAACAATGATGAAGGGAGTGGGACTCTGTGACCTATGACCTATGACCTGGGTATAGCTGTCCTGACCACAGAGACCTTCTCCTGCTCACTCTGAGCTTTAAATTGATCGGTGTTTTTTCTGGCCTGGTTAACCATGTGGATCGTTTGGTTCACATTTATACCCCCTCCCCCAACCCCAACCTAACCCCCATGGCAGCACACACACACTCAGGAGCAACAATAAAAGGACACTGGCTGAGTACAGATGAGCCAGCTAAGGTAAGGAAATATGGAGGGATTTCTGGTGCACTGTGTCTTCTAACTGGGAAGCTGACGTTACAGAGGAACATTTTGGAGCAGTTTTGTAATTCTAGATGTTTTTCAGTCTTTCAAAAATACAAAACAACAGTTACACCTTTTCATTTTTTAAGTACAATGCACAAATTGCATTCATTGAGTCACACTTTATAAAAATCTTACATTTACAGTTTTGCTCCAATTGATCCAAACAAAATGGTGCATAACACATCCACATAGCCTACCTGTGTATAAACACAACAACTTGTGTAGCTACACTAATCCACACACCTGTAATAAAATCTTCCCACACACACATTTTTGAATCCTATCTTTTCCTTGAACACAGACACAAACCGCCGATGCGAGTCACAAAAACGACTTTACAAGCCACGCCTTCTTTTTCCTCCCGCTGTCAACATTTTGTGACTTGGGGTTAATTCCTATGCCCGTACAGCAGGGGGCGCTGCCGGGCTCAGTGTTAACAAACCAGAAACCCCCCATGATGCTATGTTGTGGGGAGTGATGATGGGATTCTGGGATCCTGCGGATCCTGTACGTCGGACATTCAGAGCAGAACATTAAATCCGTCTGTGATAAATGCTTATTTATGATCTATGAATAAAATGAGGATCAGAACCAGCAATACAGAGAGATGAAGCTGAAGTTGGCTTCTGATTGGAGTCTGACTCGGGGAAATCGCTAAAGGGCGATTCCACCTAATTTTCCACTAACCTGAGCAGCTTTAATCTGTTCAGGTTAAAAGCTAAAATATTTTAACTCTTCAAACCTGGACTAGATTATTCTACGCTAACAGCAGAATCAGTCAAACCCACTTTGGGATTAGTGAAACCTTTATTTGATTTCTGATTGGAGCAAAACTGTAAATGTGAGATTTTTATAAAGTGTGACTCAAAAATGCAATTTGTGCATTGTACTTAAAAAAAATGAAAAGGTGTAACTGTTGTTTTGTATTTGTGAATGACTGAAAAACATCTAGAATTACAAAACTGCTCCAAAATGTTTCTCTGTAACTTCAACTTCCCAGTTAGAAGACACATTGCACCAGAAATCCCTGTGTAAGGGGGGGTGTTGGTATGGCTAAACCACGATCATCACGGTACTTTTATGTTGAGACTTGGAGGAAGTGTGTTGGTGATTGGACTTCGTGGTGATTGTTTGGTGGTTTAAAAATCAAAGAAAAGTTTGAGTAAAACAATGAATGGTGAAAGGACATTCGGTGGGAAAATATAAAGAAATATTGAATGGAAGGAGGAAAGGATTGGAAAACATTTCGATGCTCAGAAGAAAAGGACTTCAAGTGGAAGATATGCCAAGACAAAGAAAAGAAGATCAAGGTATGGCGGGTAGGCTGTGCAGGAAATGAGAAGGAGTGGGGAGAGATAGAGGAGTATGAGAGTGAAGATAGCATGGAAATGAGTTTTGGTCAAGAAAAGTTGAAAGGAAAGAGAGGATACGTGTCAGATGAAGATAAGATAAAGAAACAAAAGAAGGTGAATCTAAGTGATAGTAATGAAGATGATGAAAGAGAATACAAAATTATTCTGAGGTTCAGTGAGGGGAATGGTATAAACAAAATAAGTCCGGTTAAGTTAACAACTATTTTGAAAAATCAAGTGAGAGATATTAAAATGGCAAAAGTATTGAGGGATGGAAATTTGTTAATAGTGTGTAAATCAGAGGAACAGAGAGAGAAGGCTCGAAAAATGAAAGATGTAGGGAAGCATAAAGTGATCAGTGTGAGGAAGGTGGGGTCAAGAGAACAAGGTCTAAAAGGAATAATATGGGGTATTCCAATCGAGATGTCAGTGGATGAAATCAAAGTTAATATAAGAGGAGCTAAAGTAAAAGAGGTTAAAAGACTAAGTGAATTGAGTTAAAAAAGAAAAGGAAGCAGTTCTAGTGATGTTTGAGGGAGAGATTCTGCCATATCGAGTCTTCTTGGGTTGTTTGTCGTATTCAGTGAGGGAGTTCATACCAAAGCCAATCAGATGCTACAACTGCCAAAGATTTGGGCAGACAGCAAATGTTTGTAAAGGAAGAAAGAGATGTCCAAGATGTGGAGAAAATCACGGATTTCAGGAATGTGGTAATAAATTAAAACCCAAATGTTGTAATTGTGGAGGTGAGCATAGTGCTGCTTATGCTGGTTGTCTAAGGATGAAAACAGAGATTAATATTCAACAGACAAAAGTTCAAAATAAGATTTCATATGCAGAGGCAGTGAAAATGGTTGGAAGAAATGGAGGGAAAAAACAGGAGATCATAACGGAAGAAAAAAAGAAAGAAATGAGTAAAGAAGCAGAGGGAAAAGTTTGGATAGATTTGAAAAAACTTGTAACTTTCATTGCAGGAGTTATTAACGCTACGATGGAGACAAGATCTAAAACTGAAAGAATCCAAATTATTGTAAAAGCAGCAGCAAATCATTTAGACTTGAGCGAGTTATCATGGGAGGAAATCAGACAAAACTTAAGTACTCAGTCAAATCAAGAAGGTGGGGGATCAGGATAAATGGTTTTAATACTGCAATGGAATGCAAGAAGTTTAATAGCTAACGGACAGGAACTAAAAAGATGGGTAGAAGATCAAATAGAAAAACCAGAAATAATATGTATTCAGGAGACATGGTTAAATAAAAAATTAGATTTTAAATTATTATCATACAATATAATTAGAAAAGATAGAGAAAATGGTAAAGGAGGAGGATGTGCAACTTTTATTAAGAATAATTTTAATTATAGAGTTGTCAAAACAGGGAAGGAAGAAGAATTTATAGGAATAGAAATATATACAGATAGTGGAAATTTATATATAGTAAATTATTATAATCCATGTAAGAAATTAGAAATAAATAAAATAAAAATGATGCTAGAAAAAGATTGTAAAAATGTATTGATATGTGGTGATTTTAATGCACATAATACAGTATGGGGAGGAATAAAAACAGATTTAAATGGTGAGGTAATTAAAGAAATAATGGATGAAATAAATTTGGTATGTTTGAATGATGGAAAAGGAACAAGAATAGATGTTAATACAGGATATATTTCAGCAATAGACATTACGTTGACTTCAAGTGAACTGGCTGGGAAAAGTGAATGGGAGGTTCAGGAAAATTTGATGGGCAGTGATCATTATCCAATTTTGATTAGGATTGTAGGATTTAGGGATTCAAAAACTGAAGTTAGAGAAGAAAGGTGGGTTTTTAGAAAGGCAAACTGGGATAAATTTAGAAGTATATGTGAAAAGAATCAAGATAAAAATAAATATGGAAAATAGTGTAGAAATGGTAGAAAAAACTTTTAGAAAAATAATTATTGAAGCAGCAGATAAAACAATTCCAAAAAGTAAAGGGAATATGAAAAAGAAAAATGTGCCTTGGTGGAATGATGAATGTGAAAAAGTAATTAAAGAAAGAAATAAGAGTATGAAAGAATTAAAAAAGAATCATAATTATGAAAATTTAATAAAATATAAAAGATTGCAAGCAGAGGTAAGAAAAACAATAAAAAATGCTAAAAGGAAAAGTTGGAGAACTTTTTGTGATAAAATCGGAAGAACAACTCAAGTAAGTGAAGTTTGGGGAATGATTAAGAAAATGAAAGGAATATACAGAGAGAGGAGTTATTCAGCTTTAAAAATAAAAGATGATATAATTGTTAAAAATGAAGTAAAAGCAGAAATTTTAGCTAAGACATTTGTTAAAATAAATAGTAATAATAATTTATCAGAAGATAGAAGGAATAAAAGGGAGGAAACTAGGAAAAAATATGAGGTAGTGAATGAAGAAAGTAGTAAAATGTCAGTATTAGATATTCCTTTTAATATGATTGAGTTAGAACAAGCTTTAGGGAAAAGTAAAAATATGGTACCAGGTAATGATAAAATTACTTATGGGATGATTAAACATTTAGGGAATAAAATGAGAATGAGGTTGTTGAATTTATATAATAAAGTTTGGATAGAGGGAATAATACCAAAAAATTGGAAAGAGGCAATAATTATACCTATATTGAAACCAGGAAAAGAATCAACTAATCCGGAAAATTAGAGACCAATAGCTCTTACATCGCATATAGGAAAAATTATGGAAAGAATGAATACAGAGAGAATAAATTATTATCTTGAAAGTAAAAAATTAATTACAAAATATCAAAGTGGTTTTAGAAAAGGTAGAAGTACAATGGATCCAATTGTTTATTTAGAAAATGAAATTAGAAATGCGCAGAAAAATAAAGAAAGTTTAGTTGTAGTATTTTTTGATATTGAAAAGGCTTATGATATCGTTTGGAAGGAAGGGTTACTAATAAAATTAAAGAGATTGGGAATAAAAGGAAGAGTTCCTAATTGGGTTAATAGTTTTTTATTCAGTAGATATATTAAAGTAAAGATAGGAGATAAAGTATCAAAAAGTTATTTAGTAGAAAAGGGAACACCTCAAGGCAGTATAATCAGTCCAATATTGTTCACTATTATGATAAATGATGTATATGAAAATATAGGGTATGATTTTGGAAGGGCATTATTTGCGGATGATGGAGCATTGTGGAAAAGGGGAAGAAATATAAAACATGTGCAAAAGAAATTACAAGAAGAAATATCAAAAGTAGAAAAATGGTCGTATGATTGGGGTTTTAAATTCTCAGTTGATAAAACAAAAAGCTTGGTGTTTACAAAGAAAAGAAATGTGGAAATGAATCTTAAATTATATGGAGAGAATATAGAACAGGTAAAAAGTTTTAAATATTTGGGGGTTATTTTTGACAATAAGTTAACTTGGAAGGAAAATATAATAAAAATTGAGGAAAGATGTAAAAAAGTAATAAATATAATGAGGTGTCTAAAGGGTAATGATTGGGGGGCTAGTGCAAAAGCATTAAAGCAAATATATATAACAATGATAAGATCAGTAATAGATTATGGAAGTATTGTATATAGCTCTGCATGTAAAACATTATTAATGAGGATTGAAAGAATACAAAATCAGGCACTGAGAATATGTTGTGGAGCAATAAAAACATCTCCTGTAGTATCTTTACAGGTTGAAATGGGAGAAATGCCAATAGGACTAAGATTTAAATACAATTTATTAAATTATTGGGTTAGTATTAAAGGATGTTCAAAGGATGAACATATGATCAAAAACCATATGTATTTATATAGGGAAAATGAAAAATGTGATAGTATGTTAGAAAAAGCAAACAAATTAGCAGAAATTTATAAAATAAATGATATTAGATTTATAAAAAAATATTTATATTCATGACTCTTAAATGGATTTTTCCTAGGTGTTATATTGACTTTTATATTAAAAATATGATAGATATAAATAAGGGAAAAGGAAATTGGGATAATATTATAAATAATAGATTAAATAGTATACATAAAAACTATATACCAATATATACAGATGGATCAAAAGAGTCTGAAAGTGGGAGAACAGCTTTTTCTTTTTATATTCCTGAGGTTGGAAAAGGGAAAAAAATAAGAACACCAGATGGAATATCAGTTTTTACAGTTGAAATGTTGGCAATTTATTTTAGTTTAGATTGGATTGAGCAAAATAGAGTTAAAAAAAGTATAATATGTACAGATTCATTATCAGTTTTGTTAACAATTAACTCAAGAACAAATGAAAACAGAGTTGATATTATTATAGAAATATTTGAATGCCTATTTAGATTAAATAAATTAGGAATTGAAATAAGATTCATGTGGGTTCCAGCGCACAGACGGGTAGAAGGAAATGAAATGGCAGATTATTACGCAAAACAAGCGATAAAGTTGGAAACAGGAATAGAGATTCCTTTTAGTAGAAAAGAAGTGAAGTCTATAATTAAGGTGAAAATTAGGAATGAATGGCAGGAAAAGTGGATAAAAGAAAAAAAGGGAAGACATTTATTTAATATACGGAAAGAAGTAGGTAAGATGAAGATAGAGGAGTTTAATAATAGAGAGCAAACAATAATATCAAGACTAAGGATAGGACATTCGGGATTAAATAGCACTTTGTATATTATGGGAAAACATCAAACAGGTTTGTGTGAGTGTGGGAAAGAAAGGGAAACTGTAGAGCATGTACTGTGTTTTTGTAGTAAGTATAAAGTAATTACAGAAATATTAAAAGATAAGTTAAAAATTAAGGATATGGAGATTGGAATTTAAAAACTGTATTGAATGGAAATAATAAAATTTATAAATTAGTGTTAGAGTTTCTTAGGAAAAGTAAGTTAGTTAATAGAATTTAGTTTTTTTTACTCCTCACTTCGACTCACACTCCTGCACAGTAGGTGGCGGTAATGCACCTTAAGTTGGATGCCACCCGCCATTTAAACAAAAAGAAGAAGAAGATCCATGTGTAAGGAAACATCACCAAAGGAGCCATCTGAACAGGCATTGTGCCAAAAAGTGATTGTCTGCCAGGAACTGATGGTGCACATGTTAGGTAACTGTGTTTCTCCATGTAACTCACAACATTCCTGCAATTTCCGCCCTACATTTTTTAAAACGCATACCCAAAATTAACTTAAAGCTGTTCTTGAACCATTTTGAGTAAAGACATGGCTGGGGTCTCTTTGGAAAGCAAACACTCTAAAATTTATCCCAGAACTGTGTTAATATCTCTGAGTGCATTTGCTACCAAGCAATATTAATTTTAATACCCCAAAAAATTATTTTATTTGTGTCCAAATATTTATTTTATATAAATACATGCTGTAAAAATGGCTTTAAAAAGAGGTGGTGACCTGTCATGGTTCCTGGGTGTTTGTGTTTTGTTTTTCCTTATTTAGTTCTATTATGTTTTAGTTGTTCTTTGTCTCCCTCTGGTGGTCTTGTGTTTGGTTGCCCTGGTTTGTGTTAACCTCTATTTCCCCCAAGTTCCTATTAATACTTATCCTTCATTAGTCCCAGTTAGTTGTTATATTTAATTCCTCCTTCTGTTTTCCAGTGTTTCCTTAGATTCCCTTCCAGACTTATTATCTTTAGTTTCTTAAGAGTCTTCTGTCTCCCAGCCATTTTACCTCCTGTCCCAGTTGATTACTTCCACCTGCTCTCTCCCTCCCACCTGCATCTGCTCCCACTAATTGATCATTGGTCTTCTCAGTCACTTCCTCATTTCCTCCCCAGTATATGTTCACCTCTCCTTCAGTCACTACTCGCTGGTTCGTTGTCATTCTTCCCCGCCTGGTTTCTGCCTTTCCTGTTCATCCCTGGTCTGTCTATCCGCGTTCCCTGGTTACCTCGTTATTATTTGTAAGTTTGCATTTTATTATTTAATTAAATCTGAGTTCATTTAAGTTCTGCATTTGGGTCCTCTTTAAACCGCAACATGACAGTGACCTAAAACACACTGTGGGTCTAAAGTCTGAAGTATTACCTTCATCCGCACCAAATTTGACAGCAATAAACCAAAAAAATGAGTATTCTGCACACATTTTTCTAACTACAGGTCAAAGGTGGCCAAAAGTGTGCCATATGCGCCATCTCCTGGGTAAATGCCGCAGTCCTCACTGAATTAAAAATGTCATCAGAATCATATCTTCATCTTACCATATAAAGCTCCATGGCTTCCTTCAATGTTGTATTTTGATCATAAAGGGTGTTTGGACACGGTGCTGAAACAGTATGTTACTGGTACGCACTGTGCGTAATCTCTTCATGAATAAGACATTTTACGCGTGTCATATACAATGGCTGCGAACAAGTCCGCCCGGTCATGTTATATATCTGCGTTTACAGCATTACATTGGCTATTCGATGCGTCAATCATCAGAGTTCTGGACCGCAATTGGTTCGAGTTACTTACCATAACGTGACTTTCCATCCATGCGCCATTGGTTGGAGATGTACCCTACGTAAGGAAAACTCCGGATGAAATTTTTCTTTTCTTTCCTTCTGGGCATGCTCAGTGACCTTTTGTAGGCGGAAGTGGAAGCGAAGGAATCGTAAACAAAGCCGTAAAGACTACAAAGATGGCCACAGACATTTCGGGAGCGCATTTTCACTGTTTGTTTTACATTTTTTTATTGGTTTTGCTGTTGTCCTGGTCTAATAACTTTATCGGAGGACTTTAATCAGACCCTTATTGATGTAAAAAGACAATTTTTGTTCGAAATGGATCGGTTTTGTCACTTTTATTGGACGAGTTCCATATTTTCATACCTCCATCAGGAGAACGTTTGTGTTGGCAAACGCGTTCACTGTGTCTACAGTTATGATTGTATCCTTAAACGCCAGGCGTAATTGGAATCACAAGACTCTTAGCTTTCCAATGATATAAAACATGTATAGGTTCATAAAAGTGAGAAGTCAGAAAATTGGTGGATTTAAACTAGGAAATGGGCTGAGCGCGCCCGCGGGCCCTCGGAACGCTAACGGGTTGGCTATATGCAATTTTTCCACCCAAATAAACGTAACAATAGCCTTTTTATTTGACCATTTCTGACTCAAACATCTCCTGATGAGCATACTGACACCTTGTCAGCTCACAGTGGGTGCACCTATAAGCCTGTATCCAATTTTTTTCTATTTTCTGTGGAGTCTGATTTTCCCGCGCTGTCTGCGGATGTGACGTCAAGCGCGTTCATGTTAAATGTTTCAGATCACTCTGCCATTACCGCTAGTCAGCATTCGCAAGCAGTTTAATGGATTGTGTGAATACACAGAAGAGACCAAGGACAACTTTGACACCAACAGTAACTCAACATAAGACTAAGAAAGTTAAACCCCTGACAAGCGCCCGAAAAAGATCGAAGATTGAGTTCCGTTTTTGGCCACAGGTGTCAGCCGCGAGTTTAAATTTCAGAAAATTGCATATAGCCCCTTTAAAATTCAGCATATCAAACATCAGGGGTGGATTTATGATTGAAGAAAATCAGGGACTTAGCCCAGATGACAGATTTTTATTTTATTTTTTATGTGCAAACAATTGTTGCTTTAAATAATTTGGCATCTCAACTTTTGAATTCTGATCACCTTAAAGTAGACAAAAAGCACTGGATTACACTCACTTTGCTTTAAAGTGCCCCTGGCATGAAATTTGCATTTTTTGAGTTTTTTGGTCATATTTGTTAGTTTCCTCAGCCTGCCTATGTTCCCTAATGGGTTAAAATGACTGATTAGTGTGTCCTTTGTCCCCGGGTATGTCTGCCTACATAGTGAAATTAGCACTCAGAAACGGGCTGTTTTGCAGTTCGGCATATGACCTCAAATTTTGGCATATGTCGTCACTGAGTTCCAGCCAATTACCCCCTTCTCTGAACTACACCCTCCAAGTCCCTCCCCCCGCGGCGCGTATTACAACCTAAACAACGAGAGCTACGGTAAAAGGCAAACAACAAACCGACAGCATGGAGTCCAGAACGCATCAACACTGACCTCCCCTCTTCCTCCCCACTGAAAAGCTTGTGGATGAACTTTATTTATGCAGGGAAAGAACCCGACCGACTCCCAAAGCGCGAGGTCGTTTGTGGCAAACATTTCTCTGACGGATGTTTTATTAACTTGGGACAATACAGCAGTGGATTCGCAGTCAGTTTATAGATGAATTATTATTCTAGATTTCGTTTCCATGAGGACCTACTGGATCTTTGCCTCTTTTGTCACACACAGAAACACATATGCCAGCTCTGTTTGTCTGTAAAGCTACACTTGCGCTTTAATATCTTGTAAACAGTCGCAACGCGCGCAGCACGGCCAAGGGCAAAGTGGTGCAGCGCATCAAAGCTCATTCTCACATCTATGAAACGGTTCAGAACCATCCACGAAAGCGTCTAGATGAGAGGAAATGTGTCGTATTGCAGGCATCGCACCAGTCAATCTAAGTATGCTTATTAGTCCCCTTAAAAACGATGAAAATCCGGACATTTTCATCAATCTATGAAATCCTCCCGGACGCCCTGGACGGCAGGTGAAAAGTGGACATGTCCGGGGAAAACAGGACGGGTGGTCACCTTATTCATGGTGATGACCACGAAGTTAATGTTATCGTATGAAAGAAAGAACTAGGTAACGTTAAGTTATGTTAATGTAAGTTGAAGAAAACCAACGATGAATATACTATAATTGCAAGATGGTGAAGAGTTGCCTAAGGTTTGTCAGTGTTAGTTTGGAAAGTTAATCATTAAGTGAATCACGACTTTCACACAATGTAAAAGAAATTTAAATTTTCTCTGGACTCGATCATAAATACATGTCTGTCAGTTGGAACAAACCAAAAACAAACAAAAAATCATTTGAGATTTGGACGATTTATGATTATTTAATTTCGGCCTAGATTGACGCTAATGCATTAAGGGGGATTGGATCTCCGCGGCAAGATGGCGTCTCTATTGACGCATTCGTTCCAATGAGGAGCGGTAGTCAAGGCGACATCTAGTCCATATATATATCTGTGTGGTGTTGAACAATAAAAGGTTTGAAGCGGTAGCTTCCAAGTCATACTAATTTGCTAAACTATTTTTAACAAGCTCTATAAAAACACCACAAATATCAATGAGTCCAAATATAAGAATTGTTGTATTATGATGCCAGTAATGACCGGAAACAATAAAGATTTCAAAAGAAAGAAAATGTGAGACCGCGGGTAATATTGCAAATATCGCCTCCTTCAGTTCAGATATGTAACAGTGCCATTGCCAAATATGGTATGGATCTGACAACTGACCCGGCCCCGCCCCTTTCTGCGTTCTGCAGCCAGGTTTACTTGGAAGCTTGCGGGTCGGAGAGTCTGTAACACTTCTGATCACTTTCATTTGAGAAATGTTCCCTGATTTCAAAAGTAAAATGGCATGATGTAGATTCTTCAGCTTGTTCGGATTGATTAATTAAAATGACTAAAAATTTAATAGCCTACTATAGAATATGTCATTATTTTAAAAAGTGACGGGTAAAGATTGATTATGACCAGAATTTTTTTTACAGACAACGACAAAGCACAATATTGTGTATACATAATATTGTGCTATATCTATAAAATATATCTATAAAATATACATATTTTATGTAGCTTACTCTCCATGTTTAGCTGTCTTTACTAGGCTGTAACACTACTTTACCTTTCTCAGTCATCTAGAGAACATCCGCCACTTTATTTACTTTATTTTTATTATTATCCAAGCATTTTTGATGTTCCTCCCATGTAACTGCTAAGTTACCATTCATTTTCTTTGTACCAAAACTTTAGTAAGTAAACAGACATTTAGCAATAATTACCAGCACTTTTAAAATTAGATTCACAAACCTGACTCATGACTTGCGTCATCACTGCTGTTGCTATCAATCTGTACTTTTTGTCCCAAAAAATACTAATATCCACATCAGCAACCGTCTTCTCCTGCATCTGTTTCATGCGCATTGCATACTATTCCCAGAAAGCAGGCTGCTGAAAGGCTTCTTCAGGAGGCTTCAGATTCCGGGCTACTCAGAAAACATTGGGGGGTAGAAGGAAGTGGGAAGGGGGTTGGGCAAGATTGCTGAGAGAAAGTTTCGAACTTTGCAGGCTCCAGTTAAACATAGCCTAACTGTTTTTTTGTCCTTAAACGGCAGAACTGAAGCTGAAAAAAAAATAAAAAACAGTAAGATAACCCTACTAGATAATAACTTGACCAGTAATATAACTTATTTTCCGTACTTAGTCCGAAAACTACTGTAGTTGCTGGGGATGGAGAATCTGATGGCACAGACAACCAGGATATAATGGACAAAATGTGAAAGAAAGTATAGAGGAGATCTTTAAAGTTAAAGATCAAATTGTTCAACTGCAAAGAGAAAACTGTGTCCATTAACAAATGTGTTTGGAGCATGCTCGCTACAAAAGGAGATGGAACCTTCGCCTCATTGGGCTACCTGAAAAAGTAAGAGAGGAAACCAACCAAAGAAGTTGTGGTCGGTATTCTTACCCGCGTGTTGCCGGTAGGCTATCAGTGGACACGCTTCGTGAAGAAGTGGACTCTGTACATCGTTTGGGAAGGAAGAACGACGCAGCCACAAACAGGAGGCCCAGGCAGGTGATCATTCAGTTCGCAATGTGCACCATGAAGAAGATCTATAGAAGCCAAGGTCTGCAATGACTTGGGTGTTCCATTCAAAAGAAGATTTCTCCAAGGACAGAGAGGGAAGAGCTAAACTGTGGCCAAAGGTTGAAGAGGCTCACAGAATCAGGGGAAAAAAAGCCTCCCTTAGAGAGGGCTATGTCCTCATTGATGGAAGAAGAATCGATCCATGACTGTTAATTTGGCAAAAAATGAGAAGATTGTAGGTAAGCTCATATGTTAAGTATTAATGTTTAGATGGGAATATTGACTGAAAAGTTACCTCCTTTCACAAAACAATTTTCTTTTGAAGGACAACCTGATTATTCCTACACTGATTTTCTGATTCTCTCATCACAAAATGCACAAAAAAAAGTTTATTGTATAATGTCTGTTTCTTTTATATCCATTAATATTTGGGGACTCAAACAAAATGTTAAACGTAAGGCTATTTTTCTTTTTTTGCAAAGAGGAGAAAGAGGAAATGATTTTTTTGCAGGAGACTGATTCACAAAAAAGGATAAAACATTTTGGAAAATCACAATGTGGGGACTCAATGTTTTTGGCACATGTATCTTCACATTCAGTTGGTGTCATGGCTATGTTCAAGTTTTAAAGGGAGTGTCTTTGATCATGCATCCGATCCATACGGCACTTGTCAGGATAACGCTCATGCCCTCCGGAGGATAAAGTGATGCTGAGGCCAATCGTCCAGTGCAGACCCAGGTGTATTTATTTACAGATTTTTTTTTATACTACAACCATTGCAGCAACCAAGTGCATAAATGCAGCCTTTTTTTCTTCACAAACACAGAGCTGTATTTATAACAGATGTGACTAATTAGACCTGCCTTAAAACACAGACACAGGTAAGTACAGAAAATACATTATAATATTCTTTAAATTATCCTTAGCTCAACACTAATTTGATCTCCTTTACAAATTACAATACAAAAATAGAAATGTCCTTCACAAATCCCAAAACTACACAATAAAAATAATCTTAATTCTTTAGAGAAATTTCACAGGTCATCCCTCCTATTCTTCCTGAATGGAATGCTCTGGAACCTTCTTTAGGTGCCCCGGCTTCCCAGGGACTCTTTTGCCCGGAACACCTCAAGAAGCACAACAGAAGCAGATAAGTACAAACAATCTATTCCATTTCACATTTTTAATAATACTTTTACCCACTCTTCTTCTTGCAGGTCTTCACTCTTTTTACCTTTTAAATAAACATTTGAACAATTGTTATTGTGTACGTTTCATTTATCATGCAAACCCTAACAAGACCTATGTAATGGACTTGCTACATTACATAGGTCATTGGTTAATGAGAATTGTTGAAATGTTCAGTGTAAGATATATCTTAATGTGTATTTATGGATAGTACAACCAAGCCTTGAATAAGGATTTCTTTAAGAATATTGGCGTACATTTCTAGGATTAAAGGACTGATGTCACAACAGGACCTAGAAAAACTCATCCATGCGTTTATCTTTAGTTGGATTGATTACTGCAACAGCGTCTTCACAGGTCTGCCTAAAAAGTCAATCAGACAGCTGCAGCTGATCCAGAACGCTGCTGCTCGTGTTCCTCACTAGAACCAGGAAAGTAGAGCACATCACCCCAGTTCTAAAGTCCTTACACTGGCTCCCTGTAGCTCAGAGAATAGACTTCTAAATTCTCCAGCAGTCATGGGGCGAGAGGCGGAGTACATGGACAGGTCGCCAGTCCATCGCACGGTGACTTTAATATCACTCCTAATGCACAGTTAGACAGGAAGCCTAAAAAAGGATCACAGCCTCAAATAAATGATATAGCCTACTTATAAAATTATGTTTCCGATACTGTGACAAGATGTATGGAGAGTTGCAAACCCAGATACTATTCAATGTAGAGCTCCGGACGTCACGTGACTCTCAGAGCGAAGGCGCCATGTTGGCAGGCATGAACGTAAACAAAATGAACCCAGCTGTGATTTTACTCCGTCGGAGTTTACTTCCCATTTTAAAACAGAAGACATTATTGTATATACCGGGAAATTAAAAAGATTAAACATCTCCAACCCTTACCATGCCCCTGGGATACTTTTTAAACCTTAGAAGCGGTCAGGGCGGACCTTTTATCGGACCTGAGATACTCTCACAACGGCGTTCATCAAGATCCACATCGTAGCACAAAGAACAATGCTGCCTATAGATACTGTAATAATTATTATTGTAGAGTCCCTTTTTAGTGCAAATGAGGAGGCAGAGAATGGTAGCGTAGAAACAACTTGTATTAAATTAGAAATGATAAGGTAGTCTGTATCGATCTGTAAGGGAACCAGTCCAAGTTAGATTAGGTCAGCAATGGCGCCAGCAACTTGCTGCATTTAATGAACTTAGTGATGGGAGGAGCCACAAGGAAAAATCATGCACCCACCAAAAGCACTGCACACACACGGCACTGAGCTTAAAAATCCCCACCAGAACTCACAGCACACTCAAACACTGCAGACAGAACCAGCTAACCCAAACCCGTCAAACCCGTCCCCAACTGTCACCATAAGGCAAGCAGAGCACAGCGCTTTACCTCTGATCTAATACTTAGTCACTTTCTGTCCCCATACCAGACTTCAACATCAACTGCAATCTAAAAATCCTAGGATCACACACACAATGTCTGACCATTTAAAAACCACTTAACCCTCCCGATGGCTGAGACCCCCCCCGGGGGGCTGAGACCCCCCCCCGGGGGGCTGAGCTTCAGCGCGGGTTGGCCCAACGGGCGTCTGTGTCGCTGCTGCCGGTGTTATGCCGAGAAATGCATCCCCTGTCGCAGGAACGCGCATCGTTCAACACTCCCTGATAATGAAAACGGATTAAAATATCAGCGACGCGACAACTTTTAAATACATTCGTAATATTACCATGTTTCCTATGCATGTACGTCCTGAAAATGTAGTTTTATGGCAGATAAATGTAAAAAAGGACGACTCTGAATACGTTTAACTTTACTGTTTTAACATCACAGTGTCTCAGGAGTATCTTTCGGTGCTTCGGTGTTTATGGGTCACATTCTGCGCTTTTTCTACAAACAGCGTGATAGTTAAAGCATTGTATAACATCTAAACTTTTTAAATCAGCGATTAAAGGCTGATATGGTGCAAACAGGACACAATGTAGCTACATAAGAAAACATTTTATCTGCTGTTAATGGCAGAGTACGCAATCTTGTTATCGGTTGGTCTAAAAACTCTTAATTAATAGCCCACATAAATTATGTAACATACACCTTATGCCCCTAAATGTCCGTTATGCAATACAAGAAAATCATATTTTGTTCTTTGGGGGGGGAGTCAGTACTTTGACATTTTGTTGTTATGAAGTTCATTATTTTAATTATCAATAAAGTATATAAAAAAAACTCCTCCCTGGTTGTTTGTTTGTGTATACCTGTCTTCAAAAACTGCAAATAGAACCCAAATATTCAACTTTCCCTATAGTGTACCATCTCCTTTAACCCTAAAATACATGGGACAGGTTTGAAAATCACACCAGCAGCCCAAAGATCATACATTGTTCTATAAAAAAATATTTATGCCACATAAATCTCTAAAATAGCAGGGCATCTTTTGGAAATGGAGATTTGAAGGATGCCACAGTATGCACCTCCTCTCTTTTTAACCCAACAATTGTCCTATAGAGCTGGAATTCACACCAGATGCTCATATAGAAAGTTGAATTATATAGAAAATGGTAAATCATTCATAGCAGCCTTATTGATTGATATAGCAGGGGATGCATTTCTCGGCAGGGCAAATTATGAGGTTGTAACATAATTGCGTACTCTGCCATTAACAGCAGATAAAATGTTTTCTTATGTAGCTACATTGTGTCCTGTTTGCACCCATATCAGCCTTTAATTGCTGATTTAAAAGGTTTAGATGTTATACAATGCTTAAACTATCCTGTTGTTTGTAGAAAAAGCGCAGAATGTGACCCATAAACACCGAAGCACCGAAAGATACTCCTGAGACACTGTGATGTTAAAACAGTAAAGTTAAACGTATTCAGAGTCGTCCCTTTTTTACATTTATCTGCCATAAAACTACATTTTCAGGACGTACATGCATAGGAAACATGGTAATATTACGAATGTATTTAAAAGTTGTCGCGTCGCTGATATTTTAATCCGTTTTCATTATCAGGGAGTGTTGAACGATGCTGCTGGTGTGATTTTCAAACCTGTCCCATGTATTTTAGGGTTAAAGGATGGTACACTATAGGGAAAGTTGAATATTTGGGTTCTATTTGCAGTTTTTGAAGACAGGTATACACAAACAAACAACCAGGGAGGAGTTTTTTTTATATACTTTATTGATAATTAAAATAATGAACTTCATAACAACAAAATGTCAAAGTACTGACTCCCCCCCCAAAGAACAAAATATGATTTTCTTGTATTGCATAACGGACATTTAGGGGCATAAGGTGTATGTTACATAATTTATGTGGGCTATTAATTAAGAGTTTTTAGACCAACCGATAACAAGATTGCGTACTCTGCCATTAACAGCAGATAAAATGTTTTCTTATGTAGCTACATTGTGTCCTGTTTGCACCATATCAGCCTTTAATCGCTGATTTAAAAAGTTTAGATGTTATACAATGCTTTAACTATCACGCTGTTTGTAGAAAAAGCGCAGAATGTGACCCATTAACAGCGGGGGACCAAAAGATACTACTGAGACACTGTGATGTAAAGTTAAACGTATTCAGATAAAAGGTGTCAAAGTCGTCCTTTTTTACATTTATCTGCCATAAAACAGTACATTGTCAGGACGTACATGCATAGGAAACATGGTAATATTACGAATGTATTTAAAAGTTGTCGCGTCGCTGATATTTTAATCCGTTTTCGTTATCAGGGAGTTTTAAACGATGCGCGTTCCCGCGACAGGGGATGCAATTCTCGGCATAACAGACGCCCTAACCAGCTGCGATCGGCCACCGCCCCCAAAACCCACTGAGCACAACACGAGATGCCTGGCTGGGCTGTAGCACTGTAACAGTGACCAAGCTCCGCACTCCGTCTCTCCTATCAGACACTCCCTGAGCTCTTTTGTTACCTCTGCTGCTCACTCACCTCACTGGTGCTGCCACTCAGGTAATCTCCAGATCCACTCAGGTAATCTCCAGATCCACTCAGGTAATCTCCAGATCCACTCAGGTAATCTCCAGATCCACTCAGGTAATCTCCAGATCCACTCAGGTAATCTCCAGATCCACTCAGGTAATCTCCAGATCCACTCAGGTAATCTCCAGATCCACCCAGGTAATCTCCAGATCAACTCAAGTAATCTCCAGATCCACTCAGGTAATCTCCAGATCCACTCAAGTAATCTCCAGATCCACTCAGGTAATCTCCCGATCCACTCAGGTAATCTCCAGATCCACTCAGGCAATCTCCTGATCCACTCAGGCAATCTCCTGATCCACTCAGGTAATCTCCAGATCCACTCAGGTAATCTCCAGATCCACTCAGGTAATCTCCAGATCCACTCAGGTAATCTCCAGATCCACTCAGGTAATCTCCCGTTCCACTCAGGTAATCTCCCGATCCACTCAGGTAATCTCCCGATCCACTCAGGTAATCTCCCGATCCACTCAGGTAATCTCCAGATCCACTCAGGTAATCTCCAGATCCACTCAGGTAATCTCCAGATCCACTCAGGTAATCTCCTGATCCACTCAGGTAATCTCCAGATCCACTCAGGTAATCTCCTGATCCACTCAGGTAATCTCCTGATCCACTCAGGTAATCTCCAGATCCACTCAGGTAATCTCCAGATCCACTCAGGTAATCTCCAGATCCACCCAGGTAATCTCCCGATCCACTCAGGTAATCTCCCGTTCCACTCAGGTAATCTCCAGATCCACTCAGGTAATCTCCAGATCCACCCAGGTAATCTCCAGATCCACCCAGGTAATCTCCAGATCCACTCAGGTAATCTCCAGATCCACTCAGGTAATCTCCAGATCCACCCAGGTAATCTCCAGATCCACCCAGGTAATCTCCCGTTCCACTCAGGTAATCTCCAGATCCACTCAGGTAATCTCCTGATCCACTCAGGTAATCTCCCGTTCCACTCAGGTAATCTCCAGATCCACCCAGGTAATCTCCAGATCCACTCAGGTAATCTCCAGATCCACCCAGGTAATCTCCAGATCCACCCAGGTAATCTCCCGTTCCACCCAGGTAATCTCCCGTTCCACCCAGGTAATCTCCTGATCCACTCCAGCACTCCTGCTCTTCCTCACTCTCCTTCACTGGCATCTTTGACACTTTTCATTACAATACTCGCCCCAGAAGAATATGTGCAACAATAAAACGCGTTCTCTTTGCAACCCTTGCAGTTCTGTGTGGAGAAACTTCAACTTGAACTTACAGTTCAGAGTCCTGCAGCAGGGCGGATGACCCGTATAAGGTTTTTACATCATAAAGTTGTGAAATTAAATTTCACGGGTCCGGGAGGAAGTTTCTTTCATGCGGGCGGGTTGCGAGTGAAAAATAATTGTTTTTAATATTTTGTTTAAGACTCCCAAAGAGGATTGTGTTGATATTTAGTGATATGTGGAAAGAGCATGCCAGAATATTCCTCCAACTTTGCGCTGACAGCGGAATATTCTGGCTATCTAGACCTCCAGCGCTCCCAGAGAGACTTTACTGCAGCGGGATTTGCGATTCATGAACTGAGAACACAGTTAAAACCAGGAACTGTGGTCAATTTTTCATTTCTGCATATTGATCTCTGCATCAAATAAATTTTAGTTTTCATAAATTTCAGAAAAATCTCTCTCTGGCAGCGCAGGATGCCTAGATAACGAGAACATTCCGCTGTCAGTTTTGCGCTGAATATTCTGGGATGCTCTCACCACAAACACAATATATCAACACGATTCTCTTTTAGAGTCTAAAACAAACAAATATTACATAAATATTTTTTCACCCGCAGTAGCCTAAAGAAGTTTCAGCCAGACCCTAAAATTTAATTTATATATTTTTTCAACTTTAAACGGATACCTGCAACATGCAGAACTCTGAGCCCTGAACGTGTTTGCACCGGACGACGAGTCTTTTAATACCTCGACATCCACTGCTAAGAATGCTGCAACATCTTCACAGAAAGAAAATATGAATGTATAAGAAAGTGGAATGGAGTGATTTAAATAATAGTCCTTTCAGAAACACTGATTATGAGGAAATTGTGGTGGGAGCACAAGTGGATGTTAGAGTATAAGAAATTCAGCATCAGGGTTTTAAAAGTGGTGGAGAAAAACGTGAATCATAAATGTTGCTGGGGACATGTCCGCCTGCTAAAATGACACCTATGCCCTGACATATACAATGTCCTGATCCATTTTCCCTCGTCCTACTCCGGAGCATCGCTTAAAGTGTATAAAAGTCTGGAGGGACAGAAATGGACATGATCAGGGTTTGTTATCGGAATCCAGATCTGGAATCTTCCTGCACAGGATTGCGTTGTTATCGGGTGGGAGACCTGTCCTGATTTTAGTTACCATGAGCAACAGGCAGTAGCTAGGTTATGTCTGTGTGCAACATCTTGTGTGTTCATTAATCTCAGGAAATAATTAAAGTATTTTTATTTCTAAAGGAATCATTGTAAAACAGAGAGCTGTCAATTTGGATCACTGAATGATACAAGAGCAGTTATCAAACAAATGGTAATAAATCTGAATTACAGGTGAATCGCTCCCAAAGACTAAATGAAACGGCTTCATTTTTCCCTGATCGCTGATCGCGTGTTTCATGGCAATGATCCGTCGTTTTCTGCATTCTGGATCCTTGGTAATCCTATAGAACGTTTCTCCCTTATCTCATCCACGTCTGTTATGGCATCCTGGGGCGCAACAGGTATCCACCAAATTTACCGTTTCTAACTTTGGGTTAGCTGCAAATAACTTACTGCGGGAGACTGCCTGCCACAATGGCGCCCAGTCGATTTGAACTGTTGCATGCTGGGAGAAGTGACATCAACTCCCGGAGCTCTATACAGGGTTTAAAGCCAGTGTTATAAGCTTGTCGCTTATATTAAAAAACAACCCAATAGCCAATACAAAGGTCTGGAAATTTAACAACAGTTTGCATGTTCCGGAATTCCAACAGCAAGTAAAAGATGTAATTGAAAAAATAAGACATCTTAACATGTCCGACCTGTAAATAAATGGGAATGGCTAAAATTTCAGATAAAACAAAACAAAATTGGGTCTATCAGAAAGCAAAAGCAAACTGACCCGATTAAGAAAATCAATTCCCTAATAAATGATGCCGATGTTATTGGGAATTCGGATGAGCTTCAAACCCTACAATCTCTACAACCCCTACAATCTCAGTTGGACAAAATATACACAACTAAGGCAGAGGGGGCTTACATCCGATCCAGAGCAAAGTGAATAGAGCAGAGTGAAAAACTACAGCTTATTTCTTCAGCCTTGAAAAACTTGAAAATAGATCAACTACTGATAAACGGTGTTATGGGGGAGGAACCGGAGACTCTTGAAAGCCATTTGTTCTTTTTTCAGATTTATATAAAACAATATTCCAATCTGAAGATTATACAGTTTTGTTTGAAAGTTAAAAAGTTATATTCAAACCTTGGAAAAGATAGATAAATCCTATTAAGAAGAGTTAAGGATCTCAGAATTAGACAAAGCACTTTCTGAAGTGAAAAATGGGAAATCTCTAGGAACTGATGGTTTGATGGCAGAACCGATTAAATCAGACTCAGACTGACCATTAGTCTGGGAATGAAACCCAGAGCTGAGAGCCACCTTAGCCCCCAGGGTGGTACAAAAGTCCTTCCAAACTCTAGAAATAAACTGGGGACCTCGATCGGACAGAATTTCCATGGGGTGGCCATGAAGTCTGGGTGTCTAGTTACAAGCACAGGTGTGACAAGCTCAAACATACTCCACCGCCAGAAGGTGCAACGAATGAGTGCCACCATTCTGCTCACTCCAGGGTGACACGAGAATTTCGCTGTGTTAGCCTAGTGGATTAACTGGGCTCGAGAGGCAGATGGGACGTAGGTGCGATTAGGGGGCCCGGTGCCGGGATCAGGTTCCGCCTGACGGATGGCGTTCTCAATATCCCAGGTGACTGAATCCACTACACAGGAGGAAGGAATGATGGTACTTGGGGCGGCAGGGTCATCTGGGGAGAACTGTCTGGACAGGGAATCAGGTTTTGTGTTCTTTGAGCCTGGTCTGTTGGACATGAAATTAAAACGAGAAAAGAATAATGATGACCTGGATTGTCGAGGGTTGAGACATTTTGCTTCCTGAAGGTATGCTAGATTTTATGATCAGTCTAGACCACTATGGGATGTTCTGCTCCCTCCAACCAGTGACGCCATTCCTCGAAAGCCAGTTTAATCTCAAGCAGTTCACGGTCACCAACATCGTAGTTATGTTCTGCGGGAGAGAGATGAAGGGAAAAGAAAGCACAGGGATGTAACTTGTTGTCTTTGTCACTTACTTGGGATAACACAGAGCCCACACCTGAGTCTGAGGCATTGACTTCCAGAACGAACTGCTTCGAAGGATCGGGTTGGGTGAGAATGGGCACCATGGCAAATCTTTCCTTAAGTTCCTTGAACGCTTGATTTTCTTCTGGAGTCCAGGAAAATGTTATCTTGACGGAGGTGAGGGATGTAAGTGAAAGGGCACTTTGGCTGTAGTTTTTTTATGAAACAGCAGTAGAAGTAAGCAAAACCCAGGAATCTTTGGAGCTGCTTGCGGGAGGAGGGAGGTGGGCCACTCGACTATAAATGTAATAAGGATCCAGCTTCATCTGCCCACTCTTGATGATGTAGCCGTGGAACACATGGAACTCACATTTTTTGGCTTTCACAAAGAGACAGTTTTCCAACCGCCATTGCAAAACTGTATGGATGTGAAGCGTGTGTTCCTCTAGGGAGGAGGAGAAGATCAGGATATCATCCAAATTTACAAACGTATTTAAAACGTCTAAAAAAAGTTCGTTAATCAGAGATTGGCCTTACCAATGCCCCTGCAATCTTCCAAACAGCATCACCAGATACTCGAAGTGTCTGATCGGAGTCTTGAAGGCAGTCTTCCATTCATGTCCTTCCCACACACGAGGTGATAAGCGTTCCGGAGATCCAACTTCGAGAAGACAGTTGCTCCCTGCACAGGCTCATAAGCAGAGGTTAGTAGTGGTACTTATTTTTCAGTTTTTCACACTCGGCACCTAAAAACACAGACCCTCACACAGAACCTATCAAAACCAAATAAACATAGAGAATAAGATCGCACTAATGGATAAATCTGTAAATCATTGGTTAATCAGAGAAAATTTCACATTTCATATGGAAATACAGGATCTACTATGTTAAAAGAACTAATTTAATTAAGGATTGTGGCTTAAACACACATGACTTTGTATCAATAATTAGTATGTTGAGAATAAACTGGAGGAAACAATTTTTGTCTCACCCAGATTCAGTGTGGCTTCATATGCCAAAAAAGAGTGTGAAAAAGTTAGCGGAATACATTTTTTGCTAAAATGTTATTTTAAATTTTCCAAACTGCCTTTAAAATGATCAGATTTCCACAAACAAATATTACTCTCTTGGAAGATGGTGTTTTCACATAATTTTACTCCTCACAACTCCACCTCTTGGAATAACAGGGTTATAAGGGTTAGTAAAGATATTTTATTTATTTCAAACCTGCTAAATGAAAATGGAAAATTATTAGATTTCAACATACAGAGAATTTAAAGCTGTGTGTAAAGCAATCCCACTCCAACTAATTCAACTAATTAAAAATGCCTTAATATATTCCAAAGTGTCTGCTAAGCTACCAAAAAACAAGTTGGGAGACTTTTTAAAAGCCCTCTTTTTAAAAGCCCATCTAGGGAAGGACATTCCAAATTAGCCTCGGCTATAAATGTTATAGTGTGTTAGAGGTTTAATGTACATACTTGCCCCTATCAAATAAACAAATAAATGCTCATTTCTGACCAAAGCCTAGCTTTCACCACTCTTTCTCACAGCTTCACTGTATGACTTATTAGCTTTATTCCTCTGTAGTTGCCACTATTCTGTACATCTCCCTTGTTCATAAAAATTGGCACTAGAACACTTTTCCTCCATTCCTCAGGCATCTTCTCACTCTTTAAGATCTTGTTGAAGAACCTAGTCAAATATTCTACAGCCACCTCTCCCAGGCACTTCCATACCTCCACAGGTATGTCATCAGGACCAACTGCCTTTCCCCTCCTTATCCTCTTCAAAGCGTTCCTCACTTGATCTTTTCTAATCTCAGCTACTTCCTGATCCATAACAGTCACCTCTTCTACTCTGCATTCTCTCTCATTTTCCTCATCAGCTCTTCAAAGTACTCCATTTATTTTCCCGTCACACACTTGGCACCTGTCAGTACATTTCTATCCCTATCCTTAATCACCCTAAGCTGTTGCACATCCTTTCCATCTTTATCTTTCTGCCTCGCCAACCTGTACCAGTCATTCTCTCCCTCCTTACTATCCAACCTAGCATACAGTTCATCATATGCCTTTTATTTGGCCTTTGTCACCTCTACCTTCACCATGCGGTGCATCTCCTTGTACCCCTGTCTACTCTCCTCAGTCCTCACAGTGTCCCACTTCTTCTTAGCTAAGTTCTTTTTTTGTATATGCTCCTGGACTTTATTGTTCCACCATCAATTCCCCTTATGTACTTTCCTCCTTCCAGATGACACACCAAGTACCCTCCTACCCGTCTCCCTAATCACATTAGCTGTAGCTGTCAAGTCATCTGGGAGCACCTCCTGGCCTGCAAGAGTCTGTAACAACTCCTCCCTGAAAACCTCACAACACTCTTCTTTTTTCAGTTTCTACCACCTGGTCTTCTGCTCTGCCTTTGCTCTCTTCACCCTCCTCACCATCAGCTTCATTCTACAGATCATCATCCTATGCTGTTTAGCTACTCTCACCTACCACTACCTTCAGTTACTCATCTCCTTCATATCACGTCTACATAAGATGTAGTCCACCTGAGTGCTCCTACCATCCCTCTTATACTGTAAGTCAACCTATTCTCGTGCCTCTTCTGGAAGAAAGTATTTACAACAGCCATTTCCATCCTTTTCACAAAACCTACTGTCCTTCTTCGTTCCTATCCTGGATACCAATCCTGCCCATCACTTCCTCATCACCTCTATTCCCTTCACCAACATGTCAGTTAGTCTGCACCAATCACCACCCTCTCAACTCTGGGATAAACTGCATCAAATCATCCAGTTCACTCCAGAATTTTTGCTTCTCTTCTAACTCACATCCTACCTACTAACCTTAGTTGAATGTCTCTGCTACTTCTCTCACCTCTAATAATCTCCTTGACCAGTGCAATTTCAGCAATCCTTACTTAAACCCACCTTCATCCATCAATCCATGACTGCTTTCCTTTGACCCAGTAGAATGTTGTTTTCTTTAGTCAGTTGGTGCTAGTTTGACTTTTTAAGCATTAATCTAGTTTCCTTTACAAACATTGACTTTTATATTTTCCATTTTCATTAAAGATTGCTTTGAGTTTTCAGTACTGAGGCTTTGATGTCCTCCTTGGTCTACCAGGCAGTTTTCCTTAAACAACCTCAACATTGTTTGGAAATGCTCTCACCTAGATGGGAACAACCAGCATCTTTTGGCGAACTCTACGTTCCCCCTTCTTGCAAGAGTTTTCAAACCCTTTCTACTGCTGATATCGTTCTTGATGGAGCCTCATTTTCTTTCAATCAGCCAGGCAAAACATCTTGCTGGCAATCCCTTATGAGTGCAGACACATTTGCTGAATTGTGAAAATGTTGTAGAGAAAGGCATTGCTTCTTCTTCCACTTTATCCAAAAAGGTGTGTGAGGGTAATTAGGTATTTTATTTGTTGGCATCAACTGTCTTTTTCACAGAAAGCACTCCTGGTCAACTGCTTTTATCTTCTGTTTTAGTTTAGTTTGTGGCAGATTATTGCTCATACTAAGAGTTCTATTAGAGGTCTCTTCCTGTTAAGAGCTGTTTCATTCCACCTTTGCAATATTCTTGCTCAAGAAGAGGGTCTGCCTGCTGCAAAGTTAATCACTTGATACATTCACCTATGGTAACTTGGATAACTTCCTACCAACTGGCATTATGAACAGAGTTTGACAACACTGAATTATAACTAGGATCACATTTAGAAAAAATGCATATGAATTTGACTGTCTAGATGACTGGTTCTGTATTCTTGTTATAAACTGGATCCATTTATCTTGTGAAGTACCTTGAGATGACATTTGTTGTGCTCGGTGCGATAAATAACTGAAAGTGGATTCAACTGAACCATTATCAGTTATAAAATGGCTTGTAGACACAAAGATAAAAAGAAAAATAACTCAAACTTGATTAGTTTTATTAATACCGATCAAAGATGCTCATACAATTGTTATATGTTGTATAATGGTGTATATTATTCAAAAGTATTACTCAGAAACCTTCAAAATGGTCAGATTAAAAGGAATTTATTTAAAATGTGAGTACACACTTGATAAACAGAATACAACCACAGGAAATCCCCATGGATAAAGAAAACATTTTAAACCCACTGCAATGATCAAATGAAAGATAGACCCTTAACCCCTTCACCTACTTAAAAAAAGTAACATTTATCTTAACCTCTTAAGTCTTTCCCAAAACTTCCAGTGACTTTAGGGGTACTTCATAACCAACCATGTATCCAGTGCAACAAACCTGAATATGCATAAGCAAATAAATGCAAAATGTAGTTTGGGAAATTAAGGCCAAAAGAAGGCCAGGTTGCTGCAGTATTAATATCAGGGTGACAAGATAGAGAATAGCACGGAGACCATAAAACTAATGAGTACAGATGGTAGTCAGTGTAGTATGTGAATGTTAAGAATGTTTACTTTTGCTTGCTCGATACCATTACACCAAACTCTTGAATGGATATTTCTTTGTTTATGTACTGCTGATGCTGGCGACTTGTGATGTGCCCAAGACGAAGTGCATCATCAATGGAAAACTTTTTCCCTGATTTCCTATCATGAAGCACAGAAGACTCTCCAGTTGGGCCTTTAACTGTGATCTCTTCCCAGTCGCACTCCTGGCTCTGCAGGTTAACAAACATCTTCCAGTCGATCAACCCCAGACGGTATGCCTCTTCAGGTCGCATCTCTTTTCCTGTGTCGGGATCAATGACAACAATGGATCTGCGGAGGTGACTTTCCCTTTGCTCTTTCTTAATCCTCACTGCTGCCAGGTTCTTTTTAAGCCTGTCAATCTCTTCATCTTTTTGGGCTGTTATGCTTCTTAGATCTGAGAGTTCCTTCTGAAGTGAGTCAAGCCTCAACTCCAAATTCCTGCCATCTTCCCTGGGTGCAGACTCTGTGATAAGTCGAGTCTCTTTATAGGTGATGTCAATCTCTGAACGAAGTTTGCGGATCTCATTCTGCAGCCTTTGGTTTTCTTGTTGGAGGCGGTTACTTTCATCACGGATGTAGTCCAGTTCTTTAGTGGACTTTGTGTTCGCAAATTCGATATCAGAGAGCTTTGAGGTAAGGATAGACAACTCCTGGTCAAGATCACGCCTTTTTCTTTTTTCTTCTTCCAAAGTTCTTCTCAGGTTCTCAATCTCAAGCTCAGCCTCTGGATCCCTCTCCACTTGGACTTTCTCGGTGCGGACAACTCTTTCCTTCACATCCATTTTCTCCAGGGTGAGTTGTTGCTGAATGAGAGCGTTCAATTCTTTCTCAAGCAGGGTGCGCTTGTGTCGCTCTTCATCAAGCTGTAGTTTGATGATGGAATGTTCCTTCTCCTGTTGGGGATCCTGCTGCAGTACAACCTTCTGTTTGACAGTCACCTTTTCACGGTTCTCTTTGTCCCGGATTTCCAACTCATTAAGTCTGACACGAAGTCTCTGGATCTCTAGCTCTGCTTCACGTCTTGCTCTGCGCTCTCGCTCTAGTTCCTCCAGTTGTTGATCCAGGTCAGCAATCTGTCTCTGCAGTTGGAAGAGCTCGGATTTAAGGTTCTCTTTTTGTTTTTGCTCACTGTTGATACTTTGTAGGAAAGTGTCACACTCTGACTTGAGGACAGGATCTTCTTCCATCTTGACCACTTCTTGCTGAACAAACTTCTCTCGCACCTGAGATAGATCAATCTTCTTTAGTCTAATCTTCTCTTCTTGAGCTGAACGTTCTCCCTCAAGATCAAGACGTTTCTTCTGTTCATCAGCCAGCTTCCTTTTCAGAGTCTCAATCTCTTCTTTAGTCTTGGGATCTTCTCGGTACTGCAACACTTCGTTGACCACTTCTTTGGTCTGGATTTGAGGTTTGGTTGCCTTCCATCTTTCAATCTCATCCCGGAGTTGACGGATTTCCATCTCAGATTTTTCTGTCAGGTGAGTTTTATCAACAATTTCATTGCGAAGTCTCTCCAGCTCTCTTTCAGTCTGTGGATCAGTCTTGTATTTAATGACTTCTTTGATCATCTCTTTGACTTCCACTTGAGGTCCTCTGCTCCTGAGCATAGTCAGCTCATCCTGCAGGGACTTCAGCTGGAGCTCAGCATCTCTGTAGCGCCTCTGTTGCTCCACAACTTCCAGACGGAGGTTGGCCACCTCATTCTCAGCCTTGGGGTCAGGGCGTACAATCTCACGCACCTTTTCCTGAACCACAACCTTCGACTTCTCTTCTTCCAGGCTCTGGATTTTCCTCTGGAGGTCTGCCTTCTCCCGCTGTGATGATCTCCGTTTGGCCTTCTCATCCTCATACTGTCTTCTGAGGTTTTCTACCTCTCTTTCAAAGACAACATCTTTCTCCACTTTCAGCACCTCCTTGATAGAAATCTTCTCCTCAGCAATTGCTTTCTCCTTCTCCAACCTTCTGAGCTTCTCCTGAAGGAACTGCAACTCGTCCTCCAGCTGCTTCCTGTTATCCATCTCTTTCTGTTTCCGGTCAAGGAGGAGGCGGTACTCTGACTCCAGTTGGGGGTCATTCTGGACCTTGATCACTTCCTCCTCAGTGATCACTTCCTGTTCCCTGTTCTTCTCCTCAGCCAATAGGGTGACCTGCTTTTGGATCTGAATCAGCTCATTGTCTTTCAACATCTTGTGTCTTCTCAGTTCTTCTAGCTCATCCCGAAGCTTGCGAATTTCCTCCTCCTGACCACGGTCTCTTTCAATGCGCAGCACCTCTTTGACTGTGTACTGCTGTGCTCCTTCTTTGACCTCTGTCTCAAGGCCACGCAGTTTTAGCTTGAGCACCTCCAGGTCATTCTCCAGCACATGGGTGGTGCGGCGCTCCTCTGAGAGCTTCTGCTGAACCTTGTGTACTTCCTCATCCAACTGGGGGTCTGGAACCTTTTTAATGAGCTCCTTCTTGACAATTGTGTCTTGTGGCTTTTGTCCTTCCAGTTGGTAAATCTGACCCTGAATGGACTCAATTTCATTTTCAAGCTGCTCTCTCCTGTGGATCTCATCTTCCAGCTGCTTTGTGATTCGCCATGGCTCCTCTCCTGGGGCCGCAGCATTGACTGACCTTACACTGGTAGAGTCGATAAGAGGAATTTCAGGTTGCTGTAGACAGAGCTCAATAGTTATTATTTCAGTTAATTTTACACGAACATTAATGGCAACTTTTCAAAACAAAAGTATTATTTCACCTGGCTAAGAAGACTTTGGGCAAACTCAAGATTCTGCAGCCTTTGCTTGTTCACAGCATTCACTTCCGTGAACTTTGCTTCAATAGCAGCTTCCTGCAAACAGTGAAATACAAAGTGAAACAAAGCAAACATAAGAAATTGAACTAATTAAAAACCGTTATGCCCAATAACTGTTAAATTATCGATACAATACTAAGTCTTAATCCACACTCGGTAAAACTGTATTTCTCTTCTGATTTAGTGCAATGAAAGGCCACTTGATCTATTGAAAAGAGCAATACAATATTCAGTCGGGCTTATTTTTCTGGTTATGATAAATTATTGGTAGTTCATCAAAAAACTATAGATTATTAAAACATCCATAGTCATGTCATGGCGATGCAGTGTGAGTTTATCCCTGATAGCGGACTGATTTTACAGGATTGTTCTCTGCAGCTTTAAGTGTCAGTATGTGAGAGTTGGTTTCTCTAAGGAGCATTCCTGATCAGGTTGTATGTCACCAATTCTCACAGCAGGCTGTAGCATCACAATGAATGGACATTGCTCACTGCATGGATGAGAGCTCAGAGGACATTTAGAAGACAAGGAAAAGCAAAGAAACAGGTTAGATCCTTCTCTCAGAACTTCCTTTCTCTGCCCTGTCAAAGCATCTTAGGCAAGCTATAAAGTGAGTCTTGTTGCATTGCAGCTGTTTTTATTTAAATCATTTTTAAAGTCATTAACTAACTGAAACACACCAGTTTAGAGATTTAGAAATTTTTACTTCTATGTGGCAGAGGCTCAACAGTTAGAAACATATCTAGTAGAACCCCCACTCTGTCCGTCTCAGTCATTGTGTCCTTGGGCAAGACACTTCACCCAGCTGCCTACTAGTGGTGTTCAGAGGACCCGGTTGCGCCTGTGTGTACGGCAGCCTTGCTTCTGTCAGACTGCTCCAGGGCAGTTGTGGCTACAGTGTAGCTCACCATCACCAGTGTGTGAACGGGTGAAAGACTGAATGTAGTCCCCAGGACTAGATAAAGCGCTATACAAGTACAGGCTGTTTGTGACAGCAGACAACTGAAGGATTTATGACAGCATAAAACTATGTTGCTAGGGGGACAAAGAGACAAACTCTCTGGTCGTCCCTCTGTAGGTTCATAATTGGATAATAAATCTCATAGAATTAGAGGTTGTATGTGTGGAGCAGGGAGGCTGTTGGCTACAGTAAGGGGATGCTGTAACTATTTGGTTTACTGCGCAAGTCTCAACATTCACTTTAATGCAAAGCTGAATTATACCACTAAAAGCAAACCCACCACATAACTGAGTTGGGAGCTAAAAAACAGCCAGGGGCACGACAATTTTCAATAGACATCTGAACAAAACAACCATTGCTTTGTGTCGGGATCCTCTCTACTTTCTCATTAAATGGTGGCCATTTTAAATACAAAAATGTGTTATTAACCCCAAAGGTAAATCAGATGTAACAACTCACGATCCTAGTCTCTATAAACTCATTTCAGATAGTAAAGGCTGTGAGTAGGAAGGACCTCCTGTACTCCTGTTCTGAAGAAGCCTCTGCTCTGACTAAGGACACTCACCACTTCTCCAACTCTGATCTACCCTCTCACAGCTAACAGTTGGAACCAGAAGTTTGCATATACCAATATATAGACACATCCACCTTTTCCCCCTCACCGTCAAATGTTAAATCAGACCAAATGTCTCTTGTTTCAGGTGAGTTAGAATCACCAAAATGATTTCTATTTGCTGAAACCCACAATAATGAGAAAAAAAGAATATGTCGGAGAATTATTTATTAATGTCTTCAAGATCAGAAGTTTGTAGATTTCCTAAGTATGTGGTAGCCAGTGTTGTGCCTGAACTGACTGTATTTTGTCAGATGAACGTCATAGTGAGGTCACTCATTCTAGCGATTGTGAACGCTGCTGATTTCACAGTATAATTTTGTTCAAGAGAGTTCCAGATTTCCATGGAACCTTTCATACAAAAAACAATAGGCACTGGTGGTCAATGCAGCATCTTTATAATGTCTATGCTGTTAACAGCCTTAAACATCAAATCTGGCAACACTAGTTACCGAGTCGCACCGCACATGCGTCATCAGATTCCGAAGCGTTGAGGTGAAGTCCAATGAATGTATCAGCAGAAGCACTACTTCTGCATCAATGATCTGGGGGCAGAGGTGGGTTGAGTAGCCAAAATTGTACTCAATGGTAGCAGTACTTCAACTTATTTTTACTCTTGTAAAAGTATCGAATTACTCAAGACTATTTGAGGGGCATCGTATTGCGTAGTGGTTAGAGCGGGTGCCCCATGTACAGAGGCCTCAGTCCTCAACGCGGTTGTCTCGGGTTTCAGTCCTGTCCCAGTGGACCTTTGCCACACGTCTGCCCCCTACTTCTCTCCCCCTTTCTATTTACTGTCCACCTTTAAATAAAGGCCACAAATCTATAAGAAAACAACTACTTGAGTAGAGTACTGAGTAACTATTTAATCGAAACATTTGATGTAATATTTAAACATGATGTCATCAAACTGACAAAATTATTGCTATGTACAATTTCTAGTATGCTAAAGACTAAATTAATACAAATAAATAACATTTACAAAAAACTAATTCAAGCATGTAAAACATAAAATATTTTTTTTCCAGTGAAGCCACTCGTGTGGGGTAGAGTATCCAGAAATTTTACTCAAGAGTAGCAATACTTCATAATAAGATTACTAAAGTAAAAGTAAAAAGTATGGTGAAGTAAAACTACTCTTATAAGTACATTTTTTCCACAAAGTTACTCAAGTAAATGTAACTGAATAAATGTAACTAGTTACTACTCACCTCTGTCAAAGGGTAAATGCTCACCGCAATATATTGAAAAAAAGAACTATGAACTAGTTCATTTTTAGAACTTTGAACTTCGCTAAAAAAATGTGAATTATGAACTGTGAGCTGAACTAGTTCGTTTTAATATGTGTTTACTGAACTTTTAACTAGTTCATATAGAAATTTCTCAACTTTCCCAACACTGCTGGTAGTGTTGCCTTTGAACTATATGACTTGGGTCAAACATTTATTCAGTGCATTTAAACGTCTGGTTTCAACTATTTGTCAGCTTTATTCCAGACGGTAATCAACACGTTTTGACAACTTGTTCCTGGATTATTGATTCATGGGAATATATGGTTTGAATTTTATGGACTGACATTTTAACTGTTTTCCTGTCTTCCTAGATTGTGTGTGTGCTCTCAGCATCAGTGATGTATATAGCTGGTTTTGTGTGTTTAACTGTTTTTTATTTTGTGTTGGATAAAACAATTCTTGGGTGTAACTGATTAAATGTCAATCAAAAAAACGTTGATTTTTTTGATTGACATGCAAGAGGAGAGGGTCCCAGGGCCTAGGTCTGTCACTAAAGTGACAGAAACATTCAAATAGTGCGAGAAGGTTTAAAACCTCACTTGTGCCTTTACTGCCAGAGCAGGTGATTCCAGTCTGCTCCTCTTGTAGGTCTGAGGTACTAGTCCATCCTCCAGATCAAGAATGGATCTAAACTTCTCAGTCTCAGTCTCATAGTCCTAGAAAGACAGGTGGGTTAGATATTACCTGAACTGTTACACGCTGTTTTGTTGTAATTATAAGTGGTCATGGTGGTAAAAGCATTGAGTGTCACCTTGACGGCCTGTTGGTAAAGCTGGGCATTTTTAGAGACATTGTTCAAGTCCGATTCCTTTCTTGCAATGTCAGAGAGCAAGTTCTGTAGAAAAAGTGGGATTTCTTAGGATAAAGATAACATGTGTCATACATATTTACACAGCAAGAATTATGAAGGGTTCAAAACCCGCTGCAGCTCGTCTCACCCTCTGATTCTTCAGCTTGGCTTCCAGTTGTCTTGGGTCATCAGTTTCACGGGGCTCATAATTTGGGACCCGAGACAGCCAGGTGTTCAGGTTGTCATAATCATTCTGGTAATTCTTGTAAGCCATCTTGGCTCTCTGCAAGCTTTGAGACCTTTGGATGCCGCAACATAGATCATTAGCTAAATGGTGCTAACATGTGATGCACAGATTATGAAAGACTTCTACCTTACCTGGTGTCAATCTGCCTGTTGAGGTTGTTGTAGCGCTTGTTGAGTTTCTGGACATCAGCCTCCTGCCTTTCAATGTCAGGACAATGCTCCTGAAAATTGCTGGCCATGGTATCACAGTTGCTTTTGGCCAAGCGCAGGTTCTGCTCCGTTTCTGAGATCGCTGCTCTCTGGGTCTTCAGGTCTGATCCCATATCCTGCCAGGATATTAAAGAAGATTTACTGAACATACTGAAAATATATAATGCTGACAGAAGTTGCCTGTCACTCACACGGGAGACATTTACTACTGTATATAGTGGAAGCTCTACAATGGAACTCATCTGAACAGAAACCATTCTAAATGCATACACTGAATGAGTGTGTAGGAGGGCCGAGTCAGTCGCACTAGTCAGCCTGCCCACCCCTCAGGATCCTTCTGCCTCTGTTGTGCCAGTAGGCTCCATGTGTTGCTGCGGGTCATTTCAGCTTCTTATCAATTTATACATTTGCAATTTTGGTTGGTTCATAGCCATCTTTTTCAGGTCTGAAACATGCTTTCATACTGAGCATGCATCAGTTTGCACCCGCCTCTGCATTATAAATGTTTTATATTATCTGGTTTCTGCCTGCTTACATCTTCACATTTAGCCTAACATTTACACTACGACACAATTTTAAATGAAAAAAAATAAATAAAGGAAAATGACAATTATTTCTCAGTTATGCTTCTATAATAATCTAAGGTTTATGATCTCTTCTCCATTTGCTATAGTAACAGTAGATCTTCAACATATTTTGGTGCTAAGCCATTCAATGATTTATAAACTAGTAAAAGTATTTAGAAGTCTATTCTCTGAGCTACAGGGAGCCAGTGTAAGGACTTTAGAACTGGGGTGATGTGCTCTACTTTCCTGGTTCTAGTGAGGAACACGAGCAGCAGCATTCTGGATCAGCTGCAGCTGTCTGATTGACTTTTTAGGCAGACCTGTGAAGACGCTGTTGCAGTAATCAATCAGACTAAAGATAAACGCATGGATGAGTTTTTCTAGGTCCTGTTGTGACATCAGTCCTTTAATCCTAGAGATGTTCTTCAGGTGATAGAACGCTGACCTTGTTATTGACCTTTATGTGACCCTGGAGGTTCAGGTCTGAGTCCATTACTACAACCAGATTTCAGGCCTGATCAGTAGTTTCTAGCTGGATTAACTGGAGCTGATTGTTGATCGTTCCTCTTTAGGTCCAAAGGTATTTACTTCTGTTTTGTTTCTGTTCAGCTGGAGAAAGTTATGGCACATCCATCCATTTATAAACACATGGATGAGTTTTTCTAGGTCCTGTTGGGACATCAGTCCTTTAATCCTAGAAATGTTCTTCAGGTTATAAAAGACGGACTTTCAGTGCAGAGCATGCACTGGTCACACAAACAAGGTGGTCGTCTCATGCCGCATAATTCTGTACAGCAACAATGCTGTGCTACAGTCTTGTGACATGCAGAAGCAGCTGCTTATTTCTTTGTTTCAAGCATGGAGAGCACCTCAAAACTTAAATGAAGTCATAATAGAATGGGTCTCTACTACCAAATATAAATCCTTCTTCCTCCATCACACAATCATCGTTTATAGTTACATAAATTTTTTACCACACATTGTTATTCTGCAGAAAAAAGGTCTCCATTATACTTAAAATGGTTATGAGCAATGAGTACATTGTGTTAATTTCCCTTCATTTTAATAGAAATGTAATTGCCTATATGAAATAATGGCATTTGAATTTCAAGGTTGTAGTGTATTAGGAAACTGTAAAAGCCATCTTACAGCAAGTTCACGCTGCATTTTGTCCAGTGAGAGGACGTCGGCTGGAGCAACCTCCTCCCTGGCCAGCCTGTTCTCATAGTTAGACAGTAGAGTCTTTCCATTCTGAATTGATGTCTCCAGCTGGTTCGAGTTCTTCAGTCTAAAAAAAATGCAGCATTTAAATTAGTTTTAATTACAACTTGGATTTAAAATTCGCAAACTAGACTAAAATTAATTCAGGAGCCTAGCAAAGTAAGGCATGGTGCAGATTTATGCTTTGAGCACAAACAGACAGAAACACATCAGGTCACATACTTGTCCTGAGAGCACTGAAGAAGCTGCTCTATCTTCGTGTACTTCTTGTTGGCCTCATCCACCTTGCTGTGAAGCTGAGGAGCACTGGCACAGTTCTGACTTGAAGTCAAAAAGCTCTTTGCCTCAGCGACTTTAGAGCTCTTTTCTGGTTCGATCCTACGGACGGCTGCAGTGATCTCCTAGAGAGAAACGGCCTCATTGCATTAATACTCCAGAGAAACATAAATGAAGACATGGCTTATGGAGGCAGAATGGAGCTGAGCTCATTACCCTCATATCCTGCAGGCGGTCAGCACTGTCCTGCAGAGGCCGGTTTTGCTCCAGCGGAGGGCGCACTTGAGCGTAAATGGCTTTCTCCTGTTTGTCCAGGTCACTGACCACCTTATCGAGGCCGGCCATCAGCTGGCGGCACTGCTGCTCCTCCTTGTCTGCAGCCACACAATCACATCACACACTGAGTGAGAGCTCAGTAGGCGCTAAAACATATTTTTTATGTAACCTTTGCTATCATCTTTCATCTATTAAAGCTAACAGTTTCAGCAGATTACAACATGTGGAGCAGATTCAGTCGGTGGTAAACAGATTCAACTGCAAACAGCAGTTAACGGAACCCATTTGCCTGCTTGTCCATTTATTCCTGCTAAACGTCTGATCAGAGCTACCATTTCTGTCATTTTCTAAAACATATTTCCTATAGTGTTAGATGATCTGAACTTGTACATTAAACAGAAGAACACAGAGCACACGCTGATGAAGACTGGGTCAAAAGGCCTTCATCAAAACATGAAATTAATCTAAACGAAGCATTTATCCCACTGATTGTGTTCCTGTAATGCTGTGATCAACTGTTTATTTAGATGAAGTCAGGGTAATAGTCTCTCTGATTCTTTAAGCCTCTCACTATGAATAAAATGTTGGATGTAAATCATGCGTTTGGAAAGAAGAACAGAGGTTGTTTGTGTTTTTACACATCTTTTCCAGGCAAACATTCCTCCACTGTCGATGTTTGATGACATCACAATGGGGTGACGTCTGTGGGGTGGTTAGCGCAGAGCCAGGGAGAATAATAGACTACAAGACCCACAGAACCATCAGTGCACAAACCAGCAGAGAGAACAAAGCCTGGATCAACCTGGGAAAAGTACATTGCTGTTTTATTCCCCATAGATTTGTGTCTTTGTTTACCTTCCATTAATGCACCTGTTTGACTTTCTGCTGAACGGACTAACCCTAACCTGTCCTCAGTACGGTGACCGGGAAGTGCAAAACAAAATTACAATAACCTGAAACACTTTTACGAAACACATTTACAAGTTTACCAAAACACAGTTACAAGTTTACAGAAACACATTTACAAGTTTACAGAAACACATTTACAAGTTTACAGAAACACATTTACAAGTTTACAGAAACACAGTTACAAGTTTACAGAAACACAAGACCAAAGTGGTAACCGTAATGGAATCAATCCTGCCAGCAGCTCATTCTGCAGAGATGTTTTGCCCGTTTTGCGTAATCTATTTTCAAGTTTTAGGGACATTTTGTGGTGATTGTGGACATAGTTTGGACTTTGAGAAGGGAGAGGGAGAAAAGGTCGGTTTTATGGACTGCCTCGTAAAGTATTTAAACGAAGGCCACTCATACAGTGTGATTGTTGACATGATGGAACGGCTTCACAGTGTCCGCCTGTCTTTGTGGACCGTGAAAACGAAATAAAATAATGCCGGATTCTACCGCAGAAAAAACTATTAATTTGAAGTAGATATCAGAAACGCCATCAGACCTGTTCCCCCTAAAACTTGAAAATAGATTCGGAAAAACGGGCAAAACATCTCTGCAGATTGAGCTGCTGGCAGGATCGATTCCATTACTCTTACTACTTTGGTCTTGTCCCGACCCTAACCTCATCCCTGCAGTATCACTTCCAGGCCATGTCTTTTTAAAAGTGTTTCGGTAAACTTGTAAATGTGTTTCGGTAAACTTGTAAATGTGTTTCGGTAAACTTGTAAATGTGTTTCGGTAAACTTGTAAAAGTGTTTCGTAAACTTGTAAAAGTGTTTCAGGTTAATGTAATTTTGTTTTGCACTTCCCGGCCACCATACCTCAGACTTCAGTCGGGTGTCAGAAACTAAACAAACAGTGTGTGAAAACCTTGAGTTTACCCTCAAGAGAGGAATTAATCAGCTAAAGATTCTCCTCAGAATGGCCCTTTAAATAGATAGATTTTATGTTTGTTTCACATTTTAGTTCTTTACTCAGATATTTGTGTGATTATTAAAATGTTAATTGACACCATTAGTGGTTAGATCTATTGTCATCATCACCTTTCATTTGAAGGTTGAATATTGTGATTCTGATGGTAAATATATTTCCAGTTTCCAGTGAGCGCTTTCTGACAGATTTTAATAATGAGATTTGAAATATTTTATCACATAAATATAATTAAATAGCTCATCATATGTTACACTTTATTGATCTGAACAGTTTATTGGACATATACAGAGAGGAACATAAGTATTTGAACGCCGTGCGATTTTTCAAGTTCTCCTACATAGAAATGATGGAGGGTCTGAAATTCATTTAATAGCTGCATTTCCACTGTGAAAGACATCTTTATAATTTTATTCAGGATATCACAATGTCTGATTTTTTAAGAATTATTTGTATTTTATTGCTGCACATAAGTATTTGAACACCTGGCAGTCAGTAAGAATTCTGTCTTTTAAAGACCTGATACTCTGCCTTTAAAGTTCCCCTCTACTCCACTTATTAATCTAAATTAGTAGCATTAGTAGTCTGAGCTGGTTAAAGACACCTGTCCAACACACAGTCAGTCAGACTCCAACCACTACCATGGGTAAGACCAAAGAGCTGTCAAAAGACACCAGAGACAAAAACGTAGACCTCCACAAGGCTGGAAAGGGCTACGGGGAAATTGCCAAGCAGCTTGGTGAAAATAGATAAACTGTTGGAGCGATTGTTAGAAGCTAAACATTTCTCCCTCGGACTGGGGCTCCATGCAAGATCTCACCTGGTAGGGTATCAGTGATGATAAGAAAGGTGAGGAATCAGGCCAGAACTACACAGGAGGAGCTGGTCAATGACATGAAGAGAGCTGGGACCACAGTTTCTAAGGTTACTGTCGGTACAACACTACGCAGTCATGGTTTAAAATCATGCATTGCACCGAAAGGTTCCCCTGCTCAAGTCATCACATTTCCAGGCCCGTCTGAAGTTTGCCAGTGACCGTCTAGATGATCCAGAGGAGGCATGGCAGAAAGTCATGTGGTCAGATGAGACCAAAATAGAACTTTTTGGTGTAAACTTTACTCACCATGCACCACTACAGGAAACCTTTGACCTCTGTAATGGCAAGCAAACGCTTCTGTACCAAATATTAACACCGATTTTCTTAGGTGTTCAAATATTTATGTGCAGCAATAAAACACAAATCAGTTCTTTAAAAATCAGACAATGTGATTTCCTGAAAAAATAATGTCTCTCAGTGGAAAAGCAGCTACAATGTGAATTTCTGACCCTCCATAATTTCTAAGTGGGAGAACTTGCAAAATCGCAGTGTTCAAATACTTATGTTTTTCACTGTATGCCTATGGTTATTATGAGAGGATATGTCTGCTGTACCTGTAGCTGTTCCTGCTCCACTCTCCTTCTTCAGCTCATCATATCGTTTCTGAAGAGCTGCCTTGCTGGACGCCATCTTCTGTTTGACAGCTTTTTGTTGACTAGCCAAGCTGCAGGCACACGGTACACACAGTAGTTTCAGCTACCCTGAATTAAAACAAGTCAAGTTGGCCTGTGGAAAAGTTTAAAAAGTCAGTTGAACACACTTACTTATCAGCAATGGCCACCGCCTCTGGGTCAGTGGGCGGGATCATGAAGCAGACGCCAGGGGCAGTGATCTTACGTCCTGCTGCATCCTTCACATCCCATTTGGTCCCGTTGTTCCGGAGCAGGGTGTACCTTTCCCCACGCAAGATCTGACCCTGATAAACAAAAAAACACCGTCACCTTATCTGGACCTCATAGGCCCTGTTTAGAGCTGGCATCAGCAGGAGTCCCGGTGAACTCAGTTCCAAGTGGACGTCTTTAATAATAGGCTTAAAACTCCATCATATTTAACCGGAGTTAAATCATTAACAGTTCAGATTCACATGTTGGATCTAACACACCAAACATGGTATACAGGATATATGGCTTCACAGGGTTCAGAGTCAGCAGTGAAGCACCCACTGATCTCCAGATGATTCACTGTGAATAAAAGCCTTGCAAACAGCAGGAAACTCTGGTGGAGAGGGGTCACATGAGGTCAGTGGGCGGTATCTCAGACAGGTGTCTATGGGGCTGTTTACACGACAACGTTTTTCAGTAAAACTGAGTTTTTTCTCTCCGATTCGGCCTCTCGTTAACACGACAACGGGAAAACGGTGGTGCGAAAATGCAGCTTTTTGAAAACGGCTTCCAGAGTGGAGAGTTCTGAAAACGCTGGGGGATTCATTGTCATGTAAACGCAAGCCGGAGACTTTTGAAAACGAGGACATCACTGCCAGCCACCTACGGACATGTTGCACTTGCGAACGCCGCCTTTCTACAGAAAAACAACAACAATGGCGGATCCAGGTATGCTGTTACTGCTGATGCAGCTTCTGAAGTTATTTGGTCTCTGTAAGCAAAACTTCTATGCGATCGCCAACGGAAACGCATACAGTACGTGCGCCAAATAATCAATACGCCTTTATTTAAGCGGAGAACTACAAGAAGACCGCCATTGTTAGTTATCATTAAATGTTTATTTTCCGGGTTGTGAGGGGGAAACCTTGGAACACTGCATACATGGGGCACACTGCCATCTAAAGGCCGGGCATATGTACTACACCGTTTTCCATCACGCGCCCTGTCGTTTAAACGCAGTGCGCTTTCACCCGCATATTCAAACAAAAACGGCAACGTTGTTGTGTAAACAGCCCATATGTTCTGACAGCTGAAGTAAAGGAACCCCTGCAGACGGTCTGAGACAACTCAGTCCCGAGTTGATTTATCCTCATCCACCCGTCGGTCCGGATGGGTGTTGGTTCTGGACGGAACCGAACACTTTCATTACACAAAACCAGATTCACCAAACCTTGAATTTTATTCATTTAAACTCTGCTCGTTAGTTTTGTGTTAGCTTAGATTTAAATAACCACATATTAAAATATTTTTTACAGGGTGTTTTAGTCCATTTTAAAATGTTTATTAATTTTGACTTTTCACATTGATCCAGTTTACTTCTGATGTAACGTAAATATGCCGAATGTAAACAGCATGTCGATTTATGAAATAGCAATTTATGAAATAATGGAGGACTACCATGTTGGCCACATTTATTAGAAGTCCTGCTGAAGAGCAGCTTGAATTCTGACAACATGATCTCACACTGAAAGTTTGTTAAAAGCCAAGCCTCATCTTGTTCCCTACATTCAGTGGAGGAAGTTGTTCCTCTGCTGGTAATACTCAGTATAACCTGACAGCACTTTGCACACTCCAAAGAAGTGAAACTCTGGAGGAGATGGACTGACCATTCCACTTTCCAGATGCTCTCCAGATGGTCAAGAGTCCTGTGTCCTCTCTTATGTTATGGACATGGAAAAGGTTGATTTAAAGCCAACTGAACCATATATTTTTGGATCGTTATCCTGCTGATAAACTCCAGTGGAGCTTTTGTAGGACAAGAGTTATATGATCTCTAGAGCAGATATGCGTGAGTAGCCGGGCAGCTGAGTTCTGTACATAAACTTTATTCAGGTGAGTGGAAGGAAGACCATAAAGGAGGCTGTTGCAGTAATCAATTCTGGAGGAGAAGGAAGCGTGGATTAGGGTTTCTGCAGCAGAAATGGACAGAGTGGGGTGGAGACGGGCATTGTCGGAGGTGAAAGAAAACCGTTTTCGTTTTAGTGATATGACAAATGTGTGGTTGGAAAGAGAGGGTGGAGTCAAAAATGAATCCAAGGTTTCCGATCTGAGGTGAGGGAGTGACAGCTTGACCATTAATACAGACCATGAAGTCTTGGGTGGAGAGAAGGAAGGATTTAGGTCCAGTTAGGAGTATATATTTATTTATCGTTTCCCCTTCAGATCTATTTGGACCGTTTATAGCTGAAAAGAATAATCTTTGATTGGAACTGTGCTTTGGTCAGAGGAGACAAAGTCACAGCAGAGTTGAGCATATTCCACATCAACATTTGTGACAGCCTTGTCGCTGGTAACTGTCGCAGTTTACTCACATTCAGGTAAACAGAATCTGGGTTCTGATGAGGCTCGTTTGTTATTTTCCAAGGTTACTGTTAATCTGACTATAATCTAATCCTATAAGCAGCTAATAAACACTTTATTAAGCCCATTATTCTATAATAAAATGTTTGGTTGTTTTTTTGTTTTTTTTTATCGGTCTGATGTCATGTTCTAATGTTTTCATTGGCTGGTGGCAAAACACCCTTTAGAATTAACAGAAAGAAAGGCTTGAAAACATCTGTCTGTGTGAAATTATTCTATATGATGTGTTTCACTTAGTAATGGAATTACTGACAAAAAGGAACTTTTCAATAATATTCTATTTTATTGAATGGCTGTGTACAGGTAGCCAACAACTTATGGTTGCTATGGAGACTTGGTGACCCCGAGATGCTACCGCTTTGCTGCAGTTTTCCAATAGTGAGCTTTACAGATGGTTTTACCTTCCTTACCAAACTTAATCCTAGTCCTTGGATACATGCTGCAACAACAAAGTTAACCTGTAAATGAAGATCTTTGCTTCACCAAGACTAAAGAAAGACAGAAAAGCTCCTCTGACTTCTTTCGATGTCCTCTGCTCTTAGCCCCAGTGGTTTTTTAATTAGGTTACTTTGGATCCAGAGCCAGCTCTGTTCTGAAAGGATTTAAATATATTAAGGAATAATCTCCTAAAGGTACATGCCTGCTATTGAACATAGAACCAAGTGTGAAAGGAGACGTGTTTATGCAAGAAGTCAGATCATGGAGAACATGTGAGGATTAAAGCCCCGACAGTATGAAAGGATGAGGTGAGCAGTTTGGAATGGGAAGAAAACTAGATGACAGAGAAGAGAGAAAAAAACAACAACTGTACCCAGAAAATAATATGTAATGGAAAAGAGAGCTGAGGAAAAGACTAAAGAGGGTGTCTTAAAGAGGAGAAAAAAATGCAAACAGTAAAGAACCAAGATTAAAATCAGCAACTTTTACCAGGTAACATTAACATCATAAACAAGGAGTAGTCATCAGTAAGTCATCTGTAACTTCCCAATGTTCCATGTTGTCCAGTACATGTGGAAGAAGTTCCAAAATGAGACAAATATCGACACGGGATTTTCCAACCAAGGTTTAGGACGTTCAATATTCCAATCAGTCCTTTTTAACAGTTTTTACAAAGTTCAATAGTAGCTGCAGGTGTCCAGCTGGAAGAGGTGAGAACAAGTCACTGTTTTAAAGTCTTTCCACTCAAGTCGAATTCAAGACCTAAACTTGAACATGTTCTTTTAAAAACGCATATTTGTTTGCCAGCAGAACCAGAAGGAGAAACGTGAATACCTTTTAGAAGTTTACTTTCTAAAGTTCAAAGTACAAAAATGACTTTAAAATCTCTGGACATTAATAATGATATGAATAATTACCAGAGGTGGGACTAAGTCATTGTTTTACAAGTCTCAAGTCATTATCCTTAAGTCCAAGTCAAGTCTCAAGTCAAGACAGGAACGTTTCAAGACATAAAGTCAGAATTTCAAGTCATTGCTTGACATTTTTTTTAAATGTTGAAGTTCTATGTTTATACACTGGGCATACAGTCTAAAGCATTACCTTTATCCACACCAATTTTGACGGCAATAAACCAGAAATAAAAAACTGTAGAAGAAATAAAAAAAATTAAAGACATGAATATATAATTTCAAGAATAAGATTTGGCTATACTGGATTAAATAGTACACAGATGAATAGGCATGGGCAGGGAATTGTGATTTTTGTGGGAAGGAGGAGAGATTTAAAAATGTAATGTTAGATTGTGAAAAATGTAGACAGCAGAGGTAAATACTCAAATCTAAGCTACAGAGAAAGAGAGTTCAGTTAATGATTAAAGCAATTGTACAAAGGGGTACGGGTGATGTAGGTTTTAAGATGAAATGCAAATTTTTTAAGAGTCAGATGTATTTATTTATGTTTAGTTAATAAAATTATTCTGGTCCAGCAGGTGGTGGTAATACAACTCAAGTTGTGCATAAAATCAGAAGAAGAAGAGCGCTATGTTATTTTTAGATCTGGGCATGCTAATGGGAACTATCGCGCATAACAAAGGATATTGTAACTGTGCAAAATGAAAACCTAAGACTTAATGTATTGACTGCTGCAAACAACTTATTCTCCATTATTCTTTTCAGACGCAGATCTCGCCAAATTTAAAATCCATCCTCTGATGGAACAGAGCCATTTCAGCATTATGATGGGGAGGAGACAGAGAAAGTATCTCTTCCCTGAGTTCAGATAAAGAATTTGCTTTCTTAAACACACCTCCATTTACCGTCCACCGACAATCCTGAGCTAATTACCTGCCTGTTATGCTTCGATGACATGGATAAATAGCATAGCCCACATGTTAAAGCCAAACAGTATTATCAACATACCCAGGAGAACATTTGCTCATATAATGAAGTTAGCTAAAGTCCACTAAGTAGCACCTACCGCTCTTTATGCAGTTTTAAATGACGAACAAAGTTGGACATGGCTCCATCTCCATCCGTGATTTTCTTTTTGCATGTTTTACATGTTGCCCTGCGCTTTTTTCTCACTACTTCTTAGTTTATATATCCGAATAAAATCACTATTGGAAGCATAGTCCTCGTTGGCTGGAGCGCTGTATAGATGGATGGATGGTTAGACTGGCGTTATAAATAGCAGGCTATAAAAGAAAAAAGAAATCCGATTAATTTGATTGGGTCTTCTGTGGCTCTCGCACACAGAGACGGTCTTCGCTTGTTGACATGGGATCAGCGAGGTGACTTAACATTGCGCAATTTTTAAATAATAGAGGTTTTAAACTTTAATTATTGGGTCAAATATCAAGTCTTTTCAAGTAAATAGGTTCAAGTCCGAGTCAAGTCCCAAGTCATTGGTGTGGAAGTCCAAGTCAAGTCAAAGTCTTTGAAAATTCATAAAAAAGTCATAAAATTAATGACTGGAGTCTGACTCGAGTCCAAGTCATGTGTGTCGAGCCCACACCTCTAATAATTACTCTTTTGAATTAGAAAATTTACCAGCAACAATGAACCTGATAAACGATGAAAACCTGGACATTTTCATCAATCTATGAATTCCCCCCAGATGCCCTGGACAGCACTTGACAAGTGGACACGTCTGGGGAAAAGAGGACGATTGGTCACCCTAATGTTAACAAACTATAACAGTACAAACCTTTCGTTTCCGAATGAGTGAACGCTCGAGCGCTGCTCACCAGTTGCTATTTTTCAAGATTTTGACATTTTTAAGTTGTTAGATTCTTCATTTAAGTTGTATTCTAACAGCAAGTCTGGTTAAAGTTGATCTGCAACATCCACGGATCGCTCACTGCTCGTGCTGCAGCTGTCTGGTCAGATTTCTCTGTCTGCGCGCCCGCGGTCTCTATGGAATTACATTTCTTTCACCTCTGTTTTGAGAAGCGAGCAAGGATTGCCGCACAGGTTGTTACCTGGGAGGAGAACAACCGGGAGTAGTAGGTGGATCTTTTTTGTACTTTTTGGCATCAGCGACTGGTCCACCACGAAACTACATCGTTGTGCTTTCCAGCTCGGTTCATCAGTCTCTTTTTTTCCCCTTACTTGCAACCGAGTGCCACGTATTAAAAAGCCTTGGTGAGTACAGTGGGTCCCATTTAAGTGGCCACTTCATTATTTCTTTCAGTGATTCACGCAGCTGCTTGACATGTATTACAAGTTGAAACGTACAACTGTTACAACTTATAATGTATTAGTGTAGTAAAGTAACGAAAGTACAGTTTACGAAATTAAGGTTTTTCCTACCTTATAAATAAAAAATTTTGTACATCGTGATGTTTTACTGTAAACATCATCAACTGCCAATTTGGGGGACATCGCCCAACCCTAGTCTGCGTATTATGGGTAGGGAATATAAACTGGCTGGTTGAGAGAATTTTGCCCTGATTCCATCACTCCACACGATGACCCAAACACTTATGGCTGCTCTGGCATCCTGTACTTAAAGAGTAACTAAACCCCAAAACAACTTTTATTGCTTCTATACTGTATAAATGGGTCTTTACCAATGCAATCTTTCAGTTTCTGGGGATTTTTTTATATTTTGGTGTAAACTTGTTTAATTCTACACTTTTTGGTCTAAAAACGTCTTAGTGCTGCCCTCTTAGGGTTGAACTGTGGCTACTGCATTTGAATTTTGTGATTGGTGGAGAGCGGTACATCTCTACATCACAGCAGCCATGGTCTCACAGACATGCCCCCTAGGTTTGGGTATAAAACTATCAGACATACCCCGCCCCCCCGTGGCGAGTTTGGAGTGGGATTGCGTTTTTCAGGTTACCATTATTATCCCATTAGCACATAGTTAGCAGTTAGCATAGCTAACATACTGTTTGAACGTTAGCCTATGTTAGCATTACCACTCAGAGACTGGACTCCTGTCTCTCTCTCCCGCAGCAGCAGCGCCAGCCTCGGGCAGCGCTGACTCAGCGCCCCGAGCCAGCGGCTCGAATTGATACGGCTCGCGGCCGCTGAGCTCCATAAAGCCTCCCTCTACTCCTCTATCTCCGGTGACGACGGAGGAGATCCGCTGGTTCAGGGCGCCGAGCCAGCGCCGAGCCAGCACCGGCCGAGCTCGGTGCTGCTTTGGCAGAGGGAGACAGGAGGAGTCCAGTCTCTAAGTGGTAATGCTAACATAGTCTAACGTTCAAAACAGATGAATGTTGATCAGATCAATCAGTCGCAAAACTGCCAACGTCGCTTCGGTCACTGTCCATGTTTTAGTGTCAGATTAAGCAGTTGTCACTGTCCTCCTGAACACACCCCCACGTTCCCCCCTCCGCTCATCCTCAACACTTGGCCATACCCCTCCGTTCTTCCTGGCACCGCCCACTTTGTAGAATTTTTTTAATGTTGTCTGGGGGCGGGGTTATGCCTTTTCAGGGGGTTCAGTTACACTTTAAAGTGGATACAGCTGGTAGCCCAGTCTCCAGACATGGAACTAGGGATCGTTCCTCAGATATTTCCTTCTGGCTGCATTTAAAATCTGACTGGAAAGGTCTTAACGCTATTCTAGAGCTTTAGCAAAGTATAACAATATACCAATATAATATTGGTAAATTGTCAGAGGAACACAGCGGGTTGGATGGCCTCATGGCTCTCTTGGAGGACACTTTACGCTTAAGGCAAGATATCAAATCTTCAAGTCAAACAGCTTAAGTCCAACTGAAATCACAAGTCAATGGAGTGAAACCCAAGTTCTTAGTATTTAGTGATTTTATCAAGTCGGATCTAAGGTGAACATTTGTGACTGGAGTCTGACTCGAATAGAGGTCACATGACTCCAGTCCACACCTCTTGCAGCTGCTAAGACTGTAGTTTACACATGCTCAGTTAAGATTTCTTTAAAGTGCAACTCAATACCCTAAATCAACTTTTATAACTAAATAAATGAGTGTCTAATAGTGCTGTTTACATGTGTATTTATTATTGTGGCATTTTAGTACATATTATTTGAAATATAAGAAGAGTTTCAGTCAGGTTTTAGAGCTCATCATAGCACTGAAACAGTACTGGTGAAGGTTACTAATGATATTCTCATGGCCTCAGATAATGGACTTGTGTCTGTTCTGGTTTTGTTAGATCTCAGTGCTGCTTTTGACACAGTCGATCATAATATTCTCTTAGAAAGGCTTGAACATGTTGCAGGGATCTAAGGAACAGCACTAGGCTGGTTTAAATCAGATTTGTCCCACAGATTCCAGTTTGTCCATTAAAATGATAAATTTTCTTCACATCGAAGATTAACTGTGGAGTTCCACAGGGTTCTGTGCTTGGACCAATTCTTTTTACTATATATATATATATATATATATATATATATATATATATATATATATATATATATATATATATATATATATATATATATATATATATATATATATATATATGTTCCAACTGGAACAATTATTAGGCAATATGGGATATATTTCCTCAGTTATGCTAATGATACACAACTATATTTATGCATAAATCCTGATGAACCCAGTCAGTTAGGTAGATTACAGGCATGTCTGGAAGACATAAAAACATGGATGACTCTAAACTTTTTGCTTTTAAATTCTGACAAGACAGAAGTTGTCGTCTTTGGACCAGAAGTTCTAAAAAAGAAACTGCTTAGTCAATCACTTCATTTGGATGGTATTAAATTGGCCCCCAGTAATAATGTAAAGAACCTCTGCGTTATTATTGGCCATGACATGGAATTCAAATTCCACATTAGACAGGTTTCTAGGATTTCCATCTTTCACCTCAGGGATATTGGAACCCGCTCCCAGCTTTAGTCCGTGAGGCAGACACTCTGTTTACTTTTAAGGCCAGGCTTAAAACTTTCCTTTTTGATAAAGCTTATAGTTAGAGTGGCTAAGGTCATCCTGAGCTATCTCTGTAGTTATGCTGCAATAGGCTTAGACTGCTGGAGGACAGACTTACCACTTTTCTTCACTCTGCTACTTCTCTCTCCTACTACTGTTCAGTTGTATTATTTGCTGTTATTTCGACTGTTAACTTTGTTTTCTCTCAGTGTTTTTCTCTCCATAGAAGCTTCACCTGGTCTAGTATCCTGCTTGGCTGCAATGCCCTGTTGGATGGGGGGCATCGACTGGGATGATCCTCCCAGTAACTGAACATCCACTGTGTCCTGTTAACAACTTTTTACTTTCTTTGATATAGAAAGTACTCTTATCAACGGGAAGCAACCTCAGTCCAATGAATCGATGCAATCTGCCAGGATTCCTTAAATAGGAAACTAACTAAAACTTTCATTGGAATGTTTGTATTGAAATGACTTTCTTGTAAAGTGCCTTTGAGATGACATCTATTGTGAATCGGCGCTATATAAATAAACTGAATTGAATAAAAAATTTCTGCCTAAAACTGTTAGTGTGGCGCCCCCTTCAGATTTAAAGTCTTCACTACACTTGAATCAGCCATCCCCATGGGCTATGCAGTGAGCTCCGAACTATGATGTCAGCTGTGCCATATAAAACAAGTCGAGTCTCGGCCACACCTCCATAGCAAGTTGAAGTTGGAATAGGGAGGAAGTGTTGATGCCGCCCAGCCCTCTCCCTTCCAACACCTTTTTTTGGCGTATTTTTCAAACAGGAAATGTGGGCGGAGTTAGACTCTGGTATGGGGGTGAGTTGCTCTTTAAATTTGAACACAAGTTATGAAAGAAGATGAAAATGACGTACCTCATCGGTGTCAAACTCACACAGAGCGTCGATGGGCAGCAGCTTCTGGGGAGTTTCTCTGCGGTACTTCAGAGGTAAAACCTGCAGGCTACGCTTCTGAAGGGCCTTGACTCTCTCATCAAAGTGATCCACAGCCTTAGCTTGGTCCTGCTCAAACACATGCAGATGGAAAATAACCATCATAGCATTCCAGAAATGTTTAAAACACCATTAGTTTCCTTTCACATGATGCTCACATCCAGCTCTGTGATCAGGCTCTGCATCTGATAAACATCTTTGAACTCTGGGTTGTACTTCTGGTTGATTTCTGTATCCAGCCGCTTTAGCAGGTCCTGGGTGTCGCGGGTTTCCTTGTAGAACTGTACATGAACAGATGCCAACCCAAACATTAGTTAGCTTCAGCTTTTTGACTCCCTGGGTTTAAAAGTCACCTGTGCTTTCTGTCTGACCTTGTGATATTCACTCATGTGCTTGAGATGATTTTCCTCACAGATGAGCAGGTTCAGATACTCCTTCCAGTCAGCATTGACAGCATTCACATGTGCCTAAAAACATCAGGTATGGATTACTGATCAGGAAAAGTTAAATCATTCAAGAAACCAAACAATATACCCAAACAAGGGGACTGATAGTCTCAGAGTTTTCTCTTCAAAACTTCAAACTGTTTTTCAATAAAATGAAAAATTTTGAGTGAAAATTATGGTAGCTAAATACCACTGAGCTATATAGCTTAATTTCTCATAAATTATTGTGATGATTTTGGTTATCTGATTGACCACCACAGCTAACATGTGTCGCTCACTAACAACATGCCTGAGGGCTAACCTCGGGAATGTCAAAAAGGTTGCTAAGGCTGATACCAAATCAATGTTCTAGCTGCAAGAATCATAATGGCCTAAAGTGGAAAGACAATAATCCAAAAACCATAACATGAGCCATATAACTGATCATCCTCACCTAACACCATAACTGAGGACAACAGCTCAGTCAACATTTTTTATTAAATACTAATCAAAATGTTGAAGATTTATTTAAATAAAGAAGTTAGCATGACTAGTATTAAATATTACAGTTACAAATACTTGATTAAAATGTAACTCATTTTAATGTCCAATTTTAATCTCCTGCAAAAGAATTTTTCAACAGTGTACCTCTATGACATTATTTCCTGGGTGTTCTGCTGCAATCAAACTCTGTCCATCGTCATTCAGCTTGGTGATGGTAGCCTCCTTGGTCTCCAGACATTTACTGATAAAGTTCTGTTGGGGTGAGATCAACTGGATTCATAAACAACTGTCTGTCCTATTATTATTATTATTATTATTACTGTAGTAGTAGTAGTAGTAGTAGTACAGTGTGAGTCTGTCTCTCCAGATACCTCATACTGCCTTTGTCGTGCAGGGTAGTCCAGGTTGGTGTCACTCCAGTCATAGCTAAACCTCTCCTCTGCTTGCTGGTCCATCCAGAACAATTCATTGGTGCAGCGCTGCATGCAGTCCCGCAGGCTCAACAGATGGCGCTGACGAGCACTAGAGCTGGCCTTGTTTAGACAAAGAAGAACTTGAAATCCTAAAGATTGTGTATTTTATGTGTAAATAAGTACAGTTGGACCCGGGGATGTGTTTGTGTGGATTTATTACCAACAGTTTGTTGTACTTTGTCTGGAGGCTGCTGATGTATTCCTGCAGACAGATGTGTACATTAATTAAAGAACTATTACAAGTCACAGATAATATAACCAAACTGAAATTTATGCCGTTTCAATAAAAATAAACTGTAGTAATCCACAATTATTTTTTGTTTCAACTTTGTTAAAGGTTTTCTAAAAGGCTCCTCTACATAAGTCAGCCTTAGTTTCGGTAGAAAGAGTAAAACATTTCTACCGGTTTACAGCAAACAGGATCACTGAATAGAATAGCTTATTATAAAATTAATAGAACCACCAATTACTATGACAGATCCTTCAGTATTAATGTCCCCACCTTGTCTCCACCAGCAGAGATGTGGGGAGCCAGAGCCTCCACCTCGCTGTGGAAGATGTTGTGCTCCTCCACCTCCTTCTCCACAGCTGTCAGGTCCTGGCCATAACCCTTGTTATTCAGGTTGTCCTGAGAAGAGAGACAAACAAGAGGCATAATTGGCTTTTCATCTACATGTCACTTTGGTACCATACCATACCGTTTATTTCTAGAGCACTTTACACATGACATATCAGTCAACCAAAGTGCTATACAGAGAATAAAATATAAAAGCAGACACAATCAAAAAGAAAAGACAGAAAAAAAATACGTGCTAGATAAAAGCAGCATAAAATAATGAACAAACCGAACCAAATGCGTAAGGAACACATTTGACAGACAAACCCAACAATGCAGAAATAATATTGGAGCTATTTGAAACTAAACTGAAATACTAGGTCTTTAATTGAGATTTAAAAACATGGAACAATGAGGATTGTCTGATCATTCCACATTGGTCACACTTTTTAGGTCTAAACTCAAAACTCCAGATTCAAATTTACAGAGCTTTCATTTCTTTTTAACCTCTTATTGTTGTTGTTGTTATTGTTATGGAATTATATATTCTTCTGCATTTATGGAGATGTCCACTATGTGTAAGAGGAGATTTCTGGAGTCCACAGTCTTTAAAGATAAAACCTGCAAAAAGGGACAGACAGAGGGAAGAAAGTCTTCAAATTCAAATATTCATCCTAACTATTTTGTCATCCACAACTGAAAAGCAGGGGTCCATCTTAAAGCAGAACAGCCGTGGGTCAATCTCAGAGCGCTGCCATCTTGACTTGGTGAATGTGGCCCAAGTGTTAAAGGCTTTGAGTACTCAGTACAGCTACAAAAGCAGTTTATCATTCAACTATTATCTATGTGTGCATGGATTAAAAGTCCAAACTGAAAATAAACAAACCGTTTAAAGTCATTGTATTGTTTTCTGAATAAAAACCTCATGGTTGTGTAACATTTTTATTCATTTCAGTTGTATTAGTCCCTACTAGGGGTGGGCATTCGATTAAACTGTCTTCATCGATCATCGGGAGAATTAACGATCGATTTTCTATTAATAATATTTTTATATTAAAATTCAGTGTTCATAGGCTATATTAAAATGCAGTGAGAATAGAAAAATAGTGTGTTTCCTCATTAAGATCTTCATTACAAGTGGGACACCTCTTGTGGCAGTTAAACGGAATTAATTCACGGTAGTTGCACAAAGAAAATATGTGCTATAAGCAGCGGAGCCGACAGTTGTGTTAATGAGTACCGTCTTTTAGCTGACGCTCATTTTTTTTTCTTCTCCAAAAAAGTAAAAAAACAAGTAATGTTAAGCAATAACCTAAAAAAATATATATATAGTACTTATAGGTCTGATAGTTTTGTGTTACATTTGGCAAAAAGAGTCGAGAAAGAGGATGAGAGAGATCAGTGTACCTAACAATGAATTAGGCTCATTAACAGAGTAAAAAAGACAAAAACAAAAGAAACCGTAACATATATACAACTTCAGCACCAGTCTACTGATTTTTGTTGAGAAAGATGAGCATGTTAACATGCGCTGGGGTCAGAAGCGACGGTCACCAGGCTGCTTTGGCGTCTGACCTGCAGCGCCGAGATCACCTGCTGTGAGGGGACAGACGTCGCTGTGATACACATACCTCCATGCTAACTTGACAAGCCTCTGGAATCTTGTTTAATTCATTTTCCACCAGTCTGTAGGGGTGCAATCCAGGGGTGGCGGAGCCTCCCTCAGAAAGTAATCTGAGAGTAAGTTTCTCTGCTCGTTGTGCATCTCTGCTCCTCCGTGCTAACACCGACTTGATGCTAGGTTGAGACCAAGAGCAGGATGCTCCGCTTCTAACCAGGGTTGGAAGTGCGTTCAAGTACTTATACACAGCTTCGCAGTGTTGGCAGTGAACAGAGCCTTTTTCTTTTGGTTTGTTCGTTTTAGTCAAAGTGGTCCCACGCCACACTTTGCTGTGACTTCTTCATGACTATGCTACTTTTGAAATACACAGAAACTGGCAAGAAACTGAGTCGGCCTGTGGGTTTTATTTTCAGTCATCGCCCTCATGTGGTAAAGTGTTTAATTACTCCCACATAGCAAAATTCATTGCATTCCTTCAAAACTCACACTGAGAAACAGAACATGCGTTAATTAATCGGTAAAAATGTAATCTATGAAATTCTTAATGATCAATTAATCGATCATCGATTGATTATGCCCATCCCTAGTCCCTACAATTATTTATTTACTTTAGTTGCCTCCATACACGACCACAAATCCTGTTTTTAACGAAGTAAAGTGATTCAAGTATCTCTTTCTGGTAGATTTATAGTACATGAAGAAACTATTTACCTAGTGGAAACAATAGAAGGTTGTTTTGAAGAGAATTCAACACCCAGTAATAAAACCAAAATTAAATCACTTTGCAGTGTCACTGTATTAAAATAACACATTTTATATTTATTCTTTAAATTGCTCTCTTCAAAAACACAAAGAAGGGAGCCAGGAGGGTTCATTCAGATGATAAACTTTGGCTCCCGGGCATCACTGTGTTTGTGGCTGTCGGTCGCAGTTTAAGGCATTTTCCCTCTACATTGATGGCTGAATACTACAGCAGCCAGGTGTCAACATGTTATGTTGAATGTCTCACCATTTTGTCATCCATTATGTTGCCCCAGTTAACGCTAGGCATCCCCTCAGTGCGCATCAGATGGTAGATCCGTTCATGGTCCTCCTTCAGCTTCATCACTCTCTCTCGCAGCTGAACCATACTGAACAGAAGACAAGACAGAAAGGACAGACTAATATTTGGAGAACAGTCTAGACATGTAAAACAGAAAAAGCCAGAGTTTTCACTGAGCAGCAGGATTCTTGACATAGTGCTGTTGTAAAAGGAACATGAAGCCCAAACAGTAGAAGAGCTTACTCTTGCTCTATCATCTCCGCCTGAGGATGCTGAAGGCGCTTGGTGTTGCGGGCGTCCTCATCTAGGCCATCAAGCAGCTCCAGTGAATTAAGGATTCTCTTATTAGTATCATCCTGATACAGAGGCTGCTTCCCATCGTTGATCTTACTGACATCCTGAAAACAAAATAAAGTGTCAGATGGGACTAAATGCTTCCACTCCACCTAGGCTAGGAGGTGCACAGTGCAACCACCTGGCTTCATGTACACCCATTCAAAACATGATGTTTAACAAGATCAAGTGCTGCTCCTGCTCCTACCTACGAGGGATCTTCTCAAGTCTGACTGATCACCAGACCATCTGGAAACTACCTGAACACACTTCAGATCAACTCTCTAGATATTTCATATTAAACCCATCACTTGTCTGCAGCTTGGATCTCACCTGCGTTCCCATGCTTTTGTTTTCTGTGGTAATATTTGTTCACAATAACCAGAGGTGGACACATAAAGCGCGTCTCCACTATTGGAACTTCAGGGTAATTTTACTGAACCTTCCCGATATGAGTGTGTCTCGATTTCATTGTACCAGTCTGGGGGTATGTACTCGGAATGGCCCGATCGAGTGAGCTGTGCTTAAGTCATGATTGGTTGTAATTCAGAGGGAGATGAGCAGACGATGCAAAACAACAGGCTTTGTTGGCTTAAGAATAGTTGCGGGCAAAGCAGTTTCTAACAACAACAAACAGAAACACAGCAACAAGCTGTGCTTCTTCCTGTCGATCTCTTGTTATTTCTGCTGCTCTGGGCGCCTTTTTGACCCGATCAGTGAAGCTACTTGCTGATGAAACAGCCGTGATATGCGGACGTCTTTAGCCGATTCCTTAAAAGGCCGATTGTGTGTGGAGACAAGGCGGATGAGAGATCACCCCGTCAGAAAAATATCTGGTTAAATTACCCTGAAGTTCCGACAGTGGAAACGGGCCTATAGGCAAATATGGCTGCTTGGTAAATCCAGCTAGTTGCTCATCATGATCATTTGGCGGCCAGTCGAACAGTAGATCCACTACAGGGTGAAGTCCCATGTTCTTCATGGAGATGTAGGACTGTCTGTATGGAGCAGTCCTGATATCAGTATATCCTGATGTGAGTAGGGCTGTGCCGGTTTGGATTTTTTCTTACCGCGATCGGTAATCAACAACTTCCCGCGGTTTTGCAATATACCCATAAACATACATTTATTTATTTATTTATTTATATCTACCTGCCGCTGCGCCACGGCTGTACCCTGCTCATGTCCATAACGAGCTGTACCTTGAGGCCAAACTACAGCCGCGCCTATGTGTCAAAGACGGCTCTGTCTCTGGTGAAGGCAGAGCGCGTCCCGCAACAACTTATCAAGGAGAGGAGCGCACCGTAGCTCCTGCTTTGGCAATTTTACGCACAGAGAAGGCTTCGGACCCCATATATAAATTTCGTCTTCCCGTTCTTCTCTACTGGGCGACTGACTATTTGTGCATGCATCCACGGCTTGGCGGTCCCAATTCTCCGGTTGGAACATTCCCTTTAAGAGTCTGTGACCTCCGGTGTGTCCAGGTCCGGGAACCACGGCTCAAAGACGCCTGCACCTCGCCTGCTCAGGGCGGTTGCTTTTTCATTTTATTTTCACCTGTGGCTCCTCTTTCAGGAGTTCTGACACGCTGTGCGTCACACATGTTATGCTTTCATGTGTGCATATTAAATCAGAAAGTACAAAACATTACACAGATCGTAGGATAAGGCCAGAAACACACATAAAATGTTATTATGCATCACAAATAAATTGCGCTCACTAGTGTGCAGGGCTTTTTTTTTTTTTTTTTTGGGCAGTGATGACAGTGAGGGGGTCAGACCCGCAGTGGGCGTCACGTGACCGCGGTATGGCGGTAATCCAGTTACCGCCCCAGGCCTAGATGTGAGCCAGCTCTGGTTATGACCCTCAGTGCTAATGTTGGGCCCCTCCTTGCAAACTGCTCTGGTCTCCACTGAAATGAACTGCTTAGACTAGTAAACTCTTGCTAAAGACAAGTTTAAAATGAGGTAATATTTAGAAAGTACATTTGGAATACATTTTGGTGGCGGTTCTCGCATAAGCTGCCCTAGACTCCTGAAGAAAACGCCTCAAACACTGGAACAATTCAGGATCGGATTTTCAGGTAAATGAAACGGCCTTCCATTGTAGATGTACATTCCAGGATTTTACCTTGTTGAGATTCTGCTCGATGTCATAGATGTTTTTCTCCACCTTGTCAGCACTCTTCTGCAGCTTCTCAATAAGAGCAGCCAGTTCTGTGGAGGCCCTGGGGGTGAGGCAGACACAGAGGTGAGATCGAAGTTATTTATACATGGTTTAGCAGCATTTCTTCTCTGTGCATATAAAACAAGCATGACACAGCTCTGGTTTCCCTGGGGGAAGTGCATGGTTAGATCAAGCACCTGTAGCCAGAGCCAGCCCAAGGCAGAAGTGAACTAAGCTGCTGCCCAGGTTTTAGTTACGATTAGAAAAAATACATCTCAAAATGATGAAAATTAAATTCTTTAAAATGTAGTAGACATCAGACAGAGGAAAAGTACAGTTAAGTACTTATAGTTTAGTAGTGATGCTAACAGCCATAACTTAGTGATGCTAGTTCATCATTTACTAACCATTGCTTGTGTGTGTGCTGGGATCCCATTTATCCACACTGGAACAACTAATTCATCAAAGAGAATTTTCTATGTGAACAACTGATTAAACTGACCTCTGCTTTATTCTACACAACATTTATTAATTTCAAAATCAGAAATACATAACCACAATGAAAAGCAATATTATTCTGTGGTTGCTGGTTGGTGATGGGTTTAGGTAGAAATGGGGCCCCAAACCAAGTTCTGCTTCGGGCCTCAGATCATTTATGGTCGGCCCTGCCTACAGCTATAATAAGATTATTGGATTATTCTAAAGTATAACAAATGTGATTGACAGTCCCTGCCAGGCTGACATCTTTCCTTGTAAAAAGCCAAACTGGCCTGGCAGGTTTCTACCTCATTCCATCCTTCAGACACGCCTCATCCAGTTGCTGTGGCAACCACTGAGCAGCTATGCTCCTCAAAGCCTAAATACAGGGTTACATGTCCCTTTAGAACACAGAGCTGAACTGGGCACCTCTACTATCACATTAATTACACTGTTACTCCTGTAACAATGGATGGAGCTCGTTTTAGTGGCTGATCTGAACTGATCAATTCAGCCAATTACACAGTTTGTCCACCAGAGAGCACTCCCACATTCACTCAGTTGGTTACTGCACTTTGATATTCAGAGAACTTATTTATACAAACCAGGGACAGGAGTTGAAAATTAGCTTGTGCTGTAAACTCTGCTTGCATGGCATGATTAATGCAACACTTGCAATGTCCCTGTCAAATAAGTCAAATCAAATCAAAAGGAGACATTAACTGTGGCTTGTTGTGTTTATGGAACAGTGGTGGAGTGTTCCTCACACTCTGGTCCTCAGAGAACACTGACAGGTTAAGATGATTCCAGATGTTACATGATTAGTGGTGGAATGAATGTCTGCTGACCTCAGGATCTACATGTAGGCTATGGGGAATCTGCTATGCTTTGGTGAAAACACTGCACAGTTGTTACTGCCTACAAGACACACACACAGAGACACACAGAGACACACACACACAAAGACACACACACAGAGACACACACACAGAGACACACACAGAGAGACACACACAGAGAGACACAGACACAAAGACACAGACAGAGAGACACACACACACAGAGAGACACACACACACAGAGAGACACACACACAGAGACACACACACAGAGAGACACACAGAGACACACACAGACACACACAGAGACACACAGAGACACACACAGACACACAGAGACACACACACAGAGACACACACACAAAGACACACACACAAAGACACACACACAGAGACACACACAGAGAGACACACACACAGAGACACACACACAGAGAGACACACACACACAGAGAGACACACACACACAGAGAGACACACACAGAGACACACACAGACACACACACACAGAGACACACACAGAGAGACACAGACACAAAGACACACACACAGAGAGACACACACACACAGAGAGACACACACACACAGAGAGACACACACAGAGACACACACAGAGAGACACACACACACAGAGAGACACACAGAGAGACACACACACACAGAGAGACACACAGAGAGACACACAGAGAGACACACAGAGAGACACACACACACAGACACACACACACAGACACACACACACAGAGACACACACACAGAGAGACACACACACAGAGAGACACACAGAGAGACACACACAGAGACACACACACACAGAGAGACACACACAGAGACACACACACAGAGACACACACACAGAGACACACACACAGAGACACACACACAGAGACACACACAGAGAGACACAGACACAGAGAGACACACACACACAGAGAGACACAGAGAGACACACACAGAGAGACACACACACACAGAGAGACACACACACACAGAGAGACACACACACACAGAGAGACACACACAGAGAGACACACACACACAGACACACACACACAGACACACACAGAGACACACACAGAGACACACACACAGAGACACACACAGAGACACACACAGAGACACACACACAGACACACACACAGAGACACACAGAGAGACACACAGAGAGACACGTTTGTGACACGCTAAGCTCAGTGAAAACACAGTAAATGTGCTGAGGCAAGTCTGCTGTCATCTCCTCTGTAGAGTTTTTGCAGAAGCAGCGCTCGGCATGTCTTATTACACTGTAGCAGTAAAGTAGATCATGAGAAGGCATTTAACTGGAGGATTTTATTCTCATAATCCACCCAACAGAGGAAGAAGTAAGAGTCCATTTTCTGTAGTGAATCTTTTCTGACTGATGAACTTCAACCTTTTACAAACAGACAGAAAATTGAATGAGCAAAACTGACAATTGTCCCAGTTTCCTCTTTGTACCAACTTCTACTTACGTTCATGAAACACAGCCTTCATATGAACCAGGAGAGAATGAGTTTACTATAGATGAAAATGATCCAAAACACATGCAACAACAGGTCTGGAGCTTGAGATGAAACTGAAAGTGTTTCTGCAACTGAAGCAGTCTGTGATAGACAGAGTCTGTCAGCTCACCTCCACCTCCACCTCCTCTCACACAGGTTACATACAACCCCTGGCAAAAAGTATGGAATCACCCATCTTCGAGAATGCTCATTCACTTTTTTAATGCAATAGAGAAAAGGCAAAACGCAAACATGCCACAAAACTCAGATTTCTCCAAAGGGCATCTTCCTGGCTTTTAGAAACAGTACAAGAAATGAACAGAAACTCAAGTGGGAATAAGTTGCAAGTGTTTCTTTGGAATAAGGGGCTGGAAATAAATATGGAATCACCCATTAGAAACACCCAATTATTTCCCATTTTCTACACCATCACCTGCAACTCGTTATGTCTGTGGATTGGTCTACATTTAAAAAGGAGTGCTCACAACTTGGAGAGTTGTTGCAGTAAAGTAATGGACAGGAATCATGGCTCCAAGACCAGAGCTGTCAATTGAAACAAAGGAGAGAATTATCCAACTTCTGGAAGAAGGTAAATCCTCAAGAAATGTTGCAAAGGATGTTGGTTGTTCTCAGTCAGCTGTGTCTAAAATCTGGACTAAGTACCAAAAACATGGGAAGATTGTCAAAGGCAAGCGTAGTGGTAGACCAAGGAAGACGTCTATGCGACAGGACCGAAAACTTAAAGCAATATGTTTGGAAAACCAAAAATGCACAGCAAAACAAATGCGTAACAAATGGGCACAAACTGGAGCAAGAGTCTGTGACCGAACTGTTGGGAACCGTCTAGCAGAGATGGGATTTTCCTACAGAAAAGCCAAAAGAAAGTCAATGTTAACTTACAAACATAAGAAAGCTAGACTTCAATGGGCCAAGGAAAGGCAATCATGGACTGTAGATGACTGGATGAAGGTCATCTTCACTGATGAATCACGAATCTGCATTGGACAAGGGGATGATGCTGGAACTTTTGTTTGGTGCCATCCCAAAGACATGTATAAAGACAGCTCCCTAAAGAAAACATGCAAATTTCCACTGGCTCTTATGATACGGGGCTGCATGTCAGGTAAAGGTCCTGGAGAGATGTCTGTCATTAAATGTTCAGTAAATGCACAAGTTTACATTGAGATTTTGGACACCTATATTATTCCATCTATTGAAAGGATGTTTGGGGATGACATAATTTTCCAAGATGAAAATGCATCATGCCATAGAGCCAAAACTGTTAAAACTTTCCTTGAAGAGAGACAAATAAGGTCCATGGCATGGCCTGCAAATAGCCCGCATCTCAATCCGATTGAAAATATGTGGTGGAAATTGAAGAAATTGGTCCATGACAAGACTCCCACATGCAAAGCGGATCTGGCAACAGCCATCAGACAAAGTTGGAGCCAGATTGATGAGGACTACTGTTCATCACTTGTTAAGTCCATGCCTCAGAGAGTCAAGGCTGTAATCAAAGCCAGGGGTGGTGCCACAAAGTACTAGTGGGTGGTTTTAGTTGTTTCTGTGTTTGTTTATTCTTTGTGATTCCATATTTTTTTCCTCAGGAATGAGTGATTCCATATTTGTTTCCAGCCCCTTATTCCAAAGAAACACTTGCAACTTATTCCCACTTGAGTTTCTGTTCATTTCTTGTACTGTTTCTAAAAGCCAGGAAGATGCCCTTTTGAGAAATCTGAGTTTTGTGGCATGTTTGCGTTTTGCCTTTTCTCTATTGCATTAAAAAGTGAATGAGCATTCTGAAGTCCATATGGAGCTCTGTCTTAGATCGAACTAAAGAATGTCATCCAACTGGAACATGCATGCAATGCTTTGTCCCAGCATGATTCTGAATGTTTCTGCTCAACTGTTGCTCTGTAAAGCAGAGATGATGTACTTTGTTTGGAACCTGCTGTAATCAGCCAGTCCTGGTCAGAAATGGTCCTTCTGCTTGTGTTAGAAGGTTACAGCCATAGAAGACAACTCCTCTCACTGTTTGACTCCTAGCAGCTCAGCCACACCATCCAGGCTGCAGACATGCTCCACCAGCACAGCTTCACTGGTTCTCATGCCCTGGTTCTGGAAGGAACTGAAGCGCTAGATTGTGAAAGACGCATTTCATGTTTACACAGAGGAAAGGTTCAAATCAGAACCAGAACTCTCCAGGATGATGTCATAGAGGGTGTGCCGCGCTGCTGCTGTCATTGAGCATCACAGCACAGCTGAACAATGCTCCAGCTCAGAGGCCGGCTCTGAAAGCAGACTGGACCTGGAAATGGACCTGGACAGGTTCTGAGACTAAAACTAAGGAGGGTGAAACACATCGAGAACATTACTTGTGGTGCTTTTGTCTTTATAATAATATAAGAATTTTTTTTATGCACTAAGTATACTGGAAATGGTATACCATCCCATAATAAACCCTAACAAGCAGAACTGTATCAATAAACCAATTAGGGTGGAGCTGCATTGTTAGCATTCCTTCACTGTGTGGGTGTGGGTCAAACATCAGATGATCTGTCCTAGAAAGTGATCAGGTAAGACTTTCAGCTGCTCGAATTCCATCAAAGATTACATGAATTAATGAGACTAACCATTTCCTCCTTAGTAGAAAATGAAAGACAACACAGAATCGATCAGATCTGAGTGTATGGGCGGCCAGGAAAGGCCTGATGCTTGTGTGCAAACTCAGCTGATAGCTTCACCTCCAAGCAGAGACAACATGTGAGAGATCCAAGGCTGGTGGAGGAGATGGCTCTGGGCTATAGGTGCAGCAGCAAGATGGGAGGGGCAGCCAGACATTCTTCTCACCGTCTTTCTAAGCAGCAGGATACTTATCAAACCTGTTAGTACAACTTTAGGACCCAGCTTATCAGCCACACCCACGCTGCAATAAAGCACAAGATGTTACACTGATTTCTCTGAAATGTGAATACATAAAGAGTTATGCGGATAATGAACGCCTCATCTGTTCATTCAGCAGCTGAACAATCCAGAGACCAAGGCAGAAGGAAAGCTGTCCGTGTCCACTCAGCCCAACCCGCCGATCCCGTTTAGTAGTCTACAGTACGTTACTAACTGCGTCATTTCAACAAGTTTTATATGCTACGACCTCCATGTTTTCACCTTAAGGCTCCCTACGGAGGGCTGAACAGTTTACAATCACCAATGAAACACGGAGAAAAGAGAACAGAAGAGAAAAGTTCAAGAACCTGCGACCCAAGGTCACCACGTTGGTTTCCACTCAAACGTTTTCCTGTACAACACCCGGTGCCGAAACACACACACACACAAGTCCGTATTGCTACCCATATTAGGACTTTATATTGATTTCCATTCATTTTAAAAGCTACATTTATGCCTAACCCAAACCCTTACCATTACCAGTTTAATCCTAACCTTAACCAAAACATAATTCACACCATACCTCTAAACTTAACCCCTAACCCAAAAAAAGGGGGTCCACCATATTAGGACCAGGCTTTGGTCCCTATAAAGGTCCATCAGTCTTCAGAAGGTTAAAGAATATGCCAGAAAAGGTCCTAAATAGGATAGCTATACAAGAACACACACACACACACACACACACACACACACACACACACACACACACACACACAAGGTGAAAACACCTCCAACACTTACGTTGTTTTCGGTTGCGTCGTAGACGTAGGGGTGATAGAGGCGCTCTTCTTGCTTTTAGACTTAAACATGGTGGCAGCAGGTCAGCTGCCAGCACCTTCCTCTGATAACCAAGCCGTGAAGAGCCGCAGGACAGGAGGAGCTCAGCTGGGTGTGTGTGAGTGCTCTGTTTGCGCCGCTGTTGAAGCCGTGGGAGAGAAAAATGTCCTCAGAGTGTCCGCCTGTCCCCTCCCGCTGTCACTGCGTTCACAGTAATGGACTCATCACCTGCAACAGTCACTTTTAGTGTTCACACACCCACTCTGTACACCTGGCAGCCAGCACGGGATGGGCGGGGCCACAGAGGGAAGCTCCGCCCCCAGCCCCCAGTGAAATTATGTTACATTGAAAAAAAGGCAGAGGGAGGAATGTCAGCGGGTGATTATATTTTCTGAGGAACACCAAACGCTGCTGTTGGTGTAGATTCTCAGTCATCCAGGACATAGTATTCTTGAGAGTTTAAAAGTAAAGGCTTGGTTAGAGCGGGCGCCCCAAGCACGGAGGCCTCAGTAATCAACGCGGTTGTCCGGGGATCGAGTCCCGTCCTGGTGCACCTTTGCCGCATGTCTTTCCCACTTCTGTCCCCCTTTCTATGTACTGTCCACTTTCGAGTAAGGGCCAATGAGGCCACGAAGCCTTTAAAAAATAAAAGTTCCCCTCAGCTGCCCTGCGATGAACTGACAACAAGCCTGTCCAGGGTGTACCCCCCTTCCCCCTCCACCATCTTTCCCTGCACCAAAATATGTGAACCAATGCAGAACTTCTAAAAGCAGGGCACGACTCTCCTGAATTTTTCACAACCAGAAATAAATTTTTCAAAATGTTTTGCTAATTAAATTCTGAAAAGTGTGGTGTGCATATGTTTTTTGCAAGGAGTTTTTTTGGCAAAGCAAAAGTAGCCTATTTTTTTTATCTGATAGAATGTTGCTGTTGAGACGCTGCTGCTGGGCTGTGTTGATCTGAGACACTAAACACGGAAAATACCATAGGAGAGCTGGTAGCTGATTAAACAAGATTACAATATGAAATAATTTAACTTGAAGCTGTGTCTCACTAAATCAACCCTACTATCTGACTAGTTAACCTCCACACCAACTCAGCTGCAGGCTGCTAACTCAGAGGGGCTGACTACTTTTCTACAGTAGTTTAGCATCTCGGAGAGAATTCTAATGTGTAGAGATAAAATAAATTAAAATTAAAAGTCACACAAAAGGCACACAGCCATGAGGTAAAACATATTTTAAATATTTCAATTCAGATATAAAAAACATTTTTTATTCATGTATTAAGACAAGAATAGATTAATTTATTTATTAATTAGTTTTATTAAAATGTTCACATGCATAAATATCAATTTTTGGACATTTCGATTTATCGAATTGTGGCATATCTGGCTTGCCATACCTGCTTTGGTCCAAATTGTTCTTATAGTATTTTTAGGTTACTGTTTATGTGACATTTTTAGATGTGAGCAGCAAAGGTTATGGACCCAACCTTTTAGCAGCTTAGGTTCTACAGCCTTTACTTCATTTCCTGCACGGCCACTCACCTGCAGTTCAGATCCAGTGTGAAGCAGTGAGGACGCTTCTGGTAAAGTTAGGAGAAAGGAGCGGAGAGCGAACCAAAGGTAGGCTGTACCTGCGCTTTAAGGGGTGAAAGTCATGGTCCCGTTTCTTTATATGAAAGTGATGGAGGCTGGCTGACCCAGAGCAGAGGGACCGACTGATGCTGCTGTATTTTGTTTCTCCCAGGCTGTTGCGGACCGAGCAGTTTGTAGCTACAGACAGCCTAAATTTATCTTCTGAGGGGGGCAAGGGGGATCTGAAACCACTACTGCAAGGACGATGAGGAAGGAAAAAAAAGTGTTTTATATAACTTAAAAATTGGGACTATGTTTTCTATTCTGTTCTATTCTATTTTGAAAAAAAAAATATTTTGGCCATAATTTGATTGTTGGAGGGCCCAGTACTGAGACCCCCCTCTACAATGGGCTCGGGACAAATGAAAGCTTGTGCTTGTTAGCAAAAGGGCAGGTAATGTTATGTGGCCAGTTGCACGGTGCTCACACAGGATGCTCATTTCACTTTGCCAGTTGCCAAAAGACAACTTAACAATGTGTGTATAGTAATCTAGTACTCCTATATAGTATATTGTATGCCGTACTTACTGGTCTAACCGCAGCTCCACTCACAAAACAAAGCAGCTAAGGATGTGGCTGCAGAAGCACGTCAAGGATGAGCATTGGTTAATGATGGCAGCTAGATTATTTTATTTATCTAAATTGTTATTAATAGTTAAATGTTACTGTTGAGGGGGTCAGGCAGGTCTCCACATGCACACACACTTAAAAAAAACTCCAACAAAAAAAGAAGTAAAAAGGGCACTTGGGAGCCATCATCATTGAGGAATGGGGCAGGTGCCAACTCTGCAAGTGCCTGTGTGGGAGGAGGGGGAGCACTTTTCAAAAGAGATCAACGTTTGGCTTTTTGACCTGCATGCTAAATGTGGCACAAAAATACACCACACATCACCCCAAACACACCATTTCTATAGTGAAACATGGTGGTGGCAGCTTCATGCTGTGGAGCTGTTTTTCTTCAGCAGGGATAGATGAGCAGTTCAGAGGTGATGCGAAGATGAATGGAGCTAAATCCTAGCGAATCCTGGAGGAAAACCTGTTAGAGGCTGCAGGACAACCACCCTGAACGTACAGCCAGATAAATTAGATCAAGACACCCTTTTTACAAGGACAATATTAAAAAAGAGAAAGCCTGGAGCACAGTATCAGCAAAACTAAATGTAGATGGTAGCTATTTACTTTGTAAAAAAGCTGGGAACCCGCACACACGACGCTCACTTCATGTTTTGGTGTGAATTGACAACTTTTAAATAGACGGGCGTAAAACGCATAAAACTCGTCACACTCGCATGGTGCTTTGATGTAAATTCGGGGTCAGAAGCAGATTTGGTTCGCGACAATGCATTTCTGCCTCATCCGCGCGTCAGATTCGCTCGAATGAGGCATTGGACTCGCGTCAGAAAATACCCACGCCATTTTATGTGGTGCATTTAGTGCATTCGCGCATCACGAGCCTTTTTGCCTCTGCCTCTGAAGTTTAAAAATCGGAACTTCGGCGTCAATTCGTGCCGCGTCAACCAATCAGGAGCCTGGTGTGTCGTTTGATACTGTGACCAAGTTCACGAGGTCAGGTCCAGCAAAATTCATTAATTCAACATGGAGGAAATACTGATAACAGCCGTGGCCAATCACCCCGAGCTATACAACACCAGCTGCTTTCTCTACAAAGACAGGAATAAAAAGGACCTCGCTTGGAGGAATATAAGTGAGGAGAACCTGGTAAGTTCATTTCACTTATGAAAGTTTTCATGTTACTGACCTTGCGAACTTGCGCAGGGTAGGCGCCTCTTCACAGTAAATAGAGAATGGAGACTCTCTCTTCCAACGTTAGATCGACAGCTGCCATCTTGCAAAAACACCGTCTGGCACTAGCTTCTCCCACATGTTGCGTATTTACGGCTTGACGCATGTCAAAAGGGTATATTTTGACACGCCTCCAATTTGCTTCGGATGGGCGTCGAGCTGTGAATGTTCAAGCGTCCAACTTTGGCGTGAGGCACGTTTTTGACGCTTTGTTGTGAATGCACCGTTAGCCTCTAATGTATGAGACCTAGTTCCACACCACATACAGTGGCTTGCAAAAGTATTCGGCCTCCTTGAACTTTTCCACATTTTGTCACATTACAGCCACAAACATGAATCAGTTTTATTGGAATTCCACGTGAAAGACCAAAACAAAGTGGTGTACAGAAGAAGAAGTGGAACGAAAATCATAAATGATTCCAAACTTTTTCTACAAATAAATAACTGAAAAGTGGGGTGTGCATAATTATTCAGCCCCCTGAGTCAATACTTTGTAGAACCACCTTTTGCTGCATTTACAGCTGCCAGTCTTTTAGGGTATGTCTCTACCAGCTTTGCACATCTACAGACTGAAATTCTTGCCCATTCTTCTTTGCAAAACAGCTCCAGCTCAGTCAGATTAGATGGACAGCGTTTGTGAACAGCAGTTTTCAGATCTTGCCACAGATTCTCGATTGGATTTAGATCTGGACTTTGACTGGGCCATTCTAACACATGGATATGTTTTGTTTTAAACCATTCCATTGTTGCCCTGGCTTTATGTTTAGGGTCGTTGTCCTGCTGGAAGGTGAACCTCCGCCCCAGTCTCAAGTCTTTTGTAGACTCCAAGAGGTTTTCTTCCAAGATTGCCCTGTATTTGGCTCCATCCATCTTCTTATCAACTCTGACCAGCTTCCCTGTCCCTGCTGAAGAGAAGCACGCCCAGAGCATGATGCTGCCACCACCATATTTGACAGTGGGGATGGTGTGTTCAGAGTGATGTGCAGTGTTAGCTTTCTGCCACACATAGCGTTTTGCATTTTGGTCTCATCTGACCAGAGCACCTTCTTCCACATGTTTGCTGTGTCCCCCACATGGCTTGTGGCAAACTGCAGATGGGACTTCTTATGGTTTTCTTTTAACAATGGCTATCTTCTTGCCACTCTTCCATAAAGGCCAACTTTGTGCAGTGCGCCACTAATAGTTGTCCTATGGACAGATTTCCCCACCTGAGCTGTAGATCTCTGCAGCTCATCCAGAGTCACCATGGGCCTCTTGGCTGCATTTCTGATCAGCGCTCTCCTTGTTCGGCCTGTGAGTTTAGGTGGACAGCCTTGTCTTGGTAGGTTTACAGTTGTGCCATACTCCTTCCATTTCTGATTGATCGCTTGAACAGCGCTCCGTGGGATGTTCAAGGCTTGGGAAATCTTTTTGTAGCCTAAGCCTGCTTTAAATTTCTCAATAACTTTATCCCTGACCTGTCTGGTGTGTTCTTTGGACTTCATGGTGTTGTTGCTCCCAACATTCTCTTAGACAACCTCTGAGGCCGTCACAGGGCAGCTGTATTTGTACTGACATTAGATTACACACACGTGCACTCTATTTAGTCATTAGCATTCATCAGGCAATGTCTATGGGCAACTGACTGCACTCAGACCAAAGGGGGCTGAATAATTACGCACACCCCACTTTTCAGTTATTCATTTGTTAAAAAAAATTGGAATCATGTATGATTTTCGTTCCACTTCTCACATGTACACCACTTTGTTTTGGTCTTTCACCTGGAATTCCAATAAAATTTATTCATGCTTGTGGCTGTAATGTGACAAAATGTGGAAAAGTTCAAGGGGGCCGAATACCTTTGCAAGCCACTTTATATATACATATATCCTGACATTAACACATCTGCATAGGACCCTGTTGGAACTCTGTGTGTGTTTGTGTGTGTGTGAGTGTGTGAGAGAGCGCATCAGCTCTGTAACTGGGGGAGTGCCAACTTGGACTGCACAGGTTCAACCAGTCAGACTTGAAACAGGGTGTATTTATTTCTTACTGAAAGATGTCCCTCTGTGTGTACATGTCACAGTGATGCTACAACTCTGCACACAGGTGAAAGTATAGCACTAATACACGTTAAAAGCATTTAAAATATCCAATTAAAAGTAGTTACTCTAATTATTACACTGGTCAGAATTATAAACTCATCCAAATGTTTAAACAAAGTCTATGTAAGGAATAGAGCAGATCGGATTTAACACCTCATCCTGAGCAGGCCCCGGAATTGAGTTGAAAGACTTCCCTCCTAGAAGCAGAATTATTAACCATCCGCTTCGACCAGCTGAGGGTTGACAGGTCAGGAGAGAAAATGTTCTAACTGCTGCTCTCAAGTTCTCCTTCACCTAATTATATTGTGATACCAAACTGATTTTTTCAATACGTATTAACTTCTTTATTTTCCATATTCAGCTGGCAACTGAATGTCTGAGATCACTGCAGAGCTGTATGATCCTGCCCTGATCTACTTGTGTTTTCTTTCATGTTTGTTTTCTGTTCATTTCCAGGATTGTTACAAAGGGCTTGCCATACTCATGGTAAATGGTAAATGTCCTGTACTTGTATAGCACTTTATCTCGTCCTGAGGACCACACTATATTTAGTCACTCACCCATTCACTCACGACGAGTGGTGTTTATACCAAAGAGTTCTATTTTGGTCTCATCTGACCACATTACATTCGCCTAATCCTCCTCTGGATCATCCAGATGGTCTCTGGCAAGTTTTAGACACGCCTGGACATGTTCTGGCTTAAACAGGGGGACCTTTTGAGTGCAGCAGGATTTTAATCCATGACGACATAGTGTGTTACTAATAGTAACTTGTTGAGGCTGTGGCCTTTACTGAACGAACTGGATCTCCCAGCATCCTTTCACTGAATGAACTGAATCTCCCAGCATCCTTTCACTGAACGAACTGCATCTCCCAGCATCCTTTCACTGAACGAACTGCATCTCCCAGCATCCTTTCACTGAACGAACTGCATCTCCCAGCACCCATTGCGCTGCCCTCGACCCATTCTCATTGGTCTGGGGCCAGTGATGACATCACAGAGTTGATAAAAGCAGCCCGAAGATTGAAATCTTCGTTTTTTGGTCCCCAAGCGGTGCTGTTAGGAGACGCTTTAATCCACTGCTAGCAATTTCCCTTTTTCCGTTCAAAGAAGAACTTCCCTTTTAAACTTCGAAGTGAATCGGCCGAACAAACAGACTTTCCTGTACCAGGTAGTCCGCTGGCCATCTGAGCTCTATTGAAACCGGCCCTGAGTCCCTCAGCGCCTAAAGTCGGACGTCCGCTTTTCTGACCTTGGTTTTGCGCAAACCGCTCCTTTAAACTGGAGACTTTCTACGTTCTTCGTCGTGGACTGTGGAGAGCTGACCCCACCAAGTAGGATTAAACTGATTTATGTCTCTCGGTCTGGGTAGAGGAGAGGTCTTGACGGTTAATATCCGTTTTCTGTCGGTTAAAATAAGTCTGTCAACTTGTTAACCACTGTTATTCTTGGTCGTCTGTCGCTGTACACCGAGCCTGAATGTGCATGCTTTTTGTATTTTATTATTGGACTTTGGTTGCAACCAGAAGCAGTATATTATATTGTATTATTTCCTGGCTTGTTTATTGTCCGCTGCGGTCGGCGCGTGTCTGTTTAGACAGGTCGCGTGGCCTCAATGGATCTCCTTTCTCCGTCGCCCCCGTTTCCTTTTCCAAGCCACCAATGCTAATGAAACTAGCCTTTGTTGAATCGCCACGCAGTCTTCCTTTGTTTTTCTTTGTGAACCAATCGCGCCAATTGATAAGGCTTGAGGTATTTATCGCATTGAGGGGGTAAGCTGAACCCACCCTCATTCGCTCGCTGTCTCCCACACACACACACACACACACACACACACACACACACACACACACACACACACACACAGCCACACACACACACACACACACCCTTCCCTTGACGTTAACTTTGTTCTATATTTTTGCAAGCGTTAGAATAGATGGAAATTATGAATGAAATGTAATCTGTAAGGTTGACCTATTTCATTAATAAATTCCCTTAATTAACGAGAAGTTTTCTGTGCTATTTCAGTGTGTGCTGTGAAGTTTGTTTTAACCCCGCGGACGAACTCTACGCCTTTTCAGAGAGACTGACTGGTTTAATTAAAATGATCTCATTTATGAGATTGGTGCCCCATATCTTTAATAAATAGATTAAACTCGAACGTCATCAATAATTATATTAAAATTAAATTATTGATTATAATTATTGATGCTCAGAAAACCAGACAACAACTTTTTATTATTAGTAGTTACAAGATTAAGGGTTCCCTGTGTGAGGCCGCTGGGAAAGGATAAATAAACCGCACACACTGAATAAACAGATTATTCGGCCAGATCTTAAAGCAAGGCAAGGCAAGGCAATTTTATTTCTATAGCACACTTTCTTTTTTTTTTTTTTTATAGCACACTTTCAACAGCAGGGTAATTCAAGGTGCTTTACATGATTTGGTGATTTAAAAAAAAACACATAAAAGAAACACACATTACACATGATACACAATAAAGCAAGAGAAAGATCAAAAAAAGTAAGAGAGCATGAACACATTTCATACATATGACATCAAGCATTTACTCGAAGGCAATTCTAAACAGATGGGTTTTTAGTCTCGATTTAAAGCAGTTCAGAGTTTCAGCAGCTCTACACTCGTCAGGAAGTCTGTTCCAGATAAGGGGAGCATAAAAAACTGAAAGCTGCTTCTCCATGTTTAGTTATGAGTCTATGGATGTTTAGTAGGCAAGAGTTGGAGGACCTGAGTGGTCTTGGTGGTTGGTACTGTGACAACAGGTCTTCCAACATATTTTGGTGCTAAGCCATGTAATGATTTATAAACTAGTAGGAGTATTTTAAACTCTATAATCTCTGAGCTACAGGGAGCCAGTGTAAGGACTTTAGAACTGGGGTGATGTGCTCTACTTTCCTGGTTCTAGTGAGCGGCAGCATTCTGGATCAGCTGCAACTGTCTGATTGACTTTTTAGGCAGACCTGTGAAGATGCTGTTGCAGTAATCAATCTGACTAAAGATAAACGCATGGATAAGTTTTTCGAGGTCGTATTGCAACATCAGTCGTTTAATCCTAGAAATGTTCTTCAGGTGATAGAACGCTGACCTTGTTATTGCCTTTATGTGACCCTGGAGGTTCAGGTCTGAGTCCATTACTACACCTAGGTTTCGAGCCTGATCAGTAGTTTCTGGCTGTATTAATTGAAACTGTGTGCTGACTCTTGATCGTTCCTCCTTGGGTCCAAAAATAATCACTTCAGTTTTGTTTCTATTCAGCTGGAGAAAGTTATGGCCCATCCATTTATTTGGTCAATGCATTGATTTAGGGTTTGAATGGGTTCAGAGTCACCTGGTGACATTGTAATGTAGAGCTGAGTGTCATCCGCGTAGTTATGGTAGCTAATGTTATTGGTTGCTATAATCTTGCCTAGTGGGAGCATGTAGATATTAAATAAGGGGGGCCCCAGGATGGAACCCTGGGGCACCCCACATGTGATTTCTGTTCGTTCTGATGAAAAGTTTCCTATTGAAACATAGAAGTCCCTGTTCTTTAGGTAAGACTCGAACCAGCCAAGTACTGTACCAAAGAGTCCGACCCAGTTCTCCAGTCGTTCCAATAAAATATCATGATCAACAGTGTCAAATGCTGCACTGAGGTCCAACAGAACCAGCACTGTGGTTCTTCCACAGTCTGTATTTATGCGGAAGTCATTGAATACTTTGACGAGGACAGTCTCGGTGCAGTGGTGAGCGCGGAAACCAGACTGAAAAACATCAAAACGGTTTGACATTTTTATGAAGCCATTTAACTGCTGAAACACAGCTTTTTCAATAATCTTACTGATGAAAGGAAGATTAGAGCTCGGCCTGTAGTTCTGCATTAACGTGTTGTCCAGATTTTTCTTCTTTAGCAGTGGTTTAATAACTGCTGTTTTTAAAGCCTGAGGGAAGACACCTGATAGCAGTGATGAGTTCACTATTTGAACAAGATCAGACCCAATAACAGGAAGAACTTTCTTTCGAAAAGCTGTGGGTAGGATATCAAGACAGCAGGAGGAGGAGCTTAATTGGATAATGATTTTTTCAAGGCTGTTCTGGTTTAATTCGTGGAATTCAGACATTTTCTCTACATTGTTGTTGATTGGGGATTGGTTGATTGGTTGTGGGTTGTGGGTTCGATATTGAGGTACAGATTGACCGTCTAATTGTTAGAATCTTTTCAGTGAAAAAGCTGGCAAATTCATTGCAGGCCCTGGTAGAGTTTAGTTCAGGGGCTACTGTCACTAAAGGATTAGTTAGTCTTTCCACTGTTGCAAATAGAGTCCGTGCATTATTAATGTTTCTGTTGATGATTTCAGAAAAGAACGATTCCCTAGCATCTTTTATAGTTAGCTGATATCTATTCAGTCTCTCTTTGTAGATCTCACACTAAACCTGGAGTCGAGTTTTCCGCCATTTTCTCTCGGCTCGTCTAAACTCTCTTTTTTCACTACGTACCAGTGGATTACTTGTTCACGGATACTTTTTTCTACCTGAGACTACTTTCACTTTAGTTGGAGCAATGGAATCCATGATGTCTGAGGTTTTCGCCACGAAATTATCTACCAACTTATTTACTGCGTTTGAGTTGGGAGTTGAGGGGGATGTGGTGGAAGGGTAAATACGTTAAAAGGTGGCTGGATAATTTAGCAGAGATGGTACTTTCAAAGAAAATACAGAAATGGTCAGATAACGCAATATTAATTACAGAGATGTTGGAAATATTTAAACCTTTGCTGATAATTAAGTCCAGAGTGTGTCCTTTATTGTGTGTTGGTTGTTTGACATACTGGATCAGGCCGAAGTTGTGGAGAGTATCATCTAATGTTTTTGCTTGTCTATCTTGGGGGTTGTCGGTATGGATGTTAAAGTCCCCCACAATGAATAGTTGGTCATAGTCGATACATATTACCGAAAGAAGGTCATTGAAATCATTAAAGAAGTTAGAGTTAAGTTTTGGTGGTTTATATAAACTTAGAAATAAAGCTTTGTTAGGCTCATTTATCTGGGTGGCTAGGTATTCAAAAGAATCAAACGTGCCCAGAGTTACCTTTTTAAAGTTCATTGAGTTGTGAAAGATGGTGGCTACACCTCCACCTCATCTGTGTTTTCTGTTCTCGCTTAAGAAATTGTAATTTGGAGGACTAGATTCTATTAATGAAGTTGTTTCGTTATTTTCATCTAGCCAAGTTTCTGATTAAAAAAGGGCGTGTAAATTATGCTCACTGATGAAGTCATTGATAAGAAAAGACTTCCCGGATAGAGATCTAATGTTTAATAAAGCTAACTTAAGTATTGTGATGATGGGCAGCTGAACCTTCTGACAGGTTATCAATTTGAGATTTTGTTTAATATGAGAGCGTGTGGTTAACGGTTTATATTTCCTGCTGCTGATAATCACTGATATAGGCTCAGGGGTGCCGGACGAATTCTGGGAGACGGTAGGGGTGGATTTATTGCCCGGTTCCCTCAAATATCAAATATCTGTAATAATCAGTGGGGGGGGAGCTCCCAGGTTTATTGACACTAGTCCCAGGGGTTTGGTGTAGTCTAAGTTTAGGTGTTAATTGTGTCCCAAATTTGATTTGCTCGTTCAGTCTGTCTGTAAAGTTTCTAAATGGAGACTCATTTGATGTGGCTGAGTCACAGGACGATGAAGACTTAATCTCTGATGGTTGTTCATCTGTTCGGTCCTGTGGTGTCATCATGACTTGCTGTTTTTGTTCTCTGATATCCATGGGCACCTCAAGGTCAGCTTTTGGGAGCAAGTGTTTTGCTTTCTGATTTTGATAAGAAAAAATGTTTGCTGCTAAGAGCCTTACTCCGACCTTGTTAAGATAACGTTGGCCTGCTTTAAACAGATGATTAGCACTTCCAAATACTTTGAAATTATTAATAAATGTGAACGACTTCTCAGCTGATTGTTTCTTCAACCATTTATGGAGCATCCGGAGTCTGCTAAATCTTTCATCATTCCCTTCAGGGACTGGTCCGCTGATGAGGATGTTTACGTTAAGTCCATCAAGTCTCTGTAGGAGATCAGAAAAGTCTCTTTTCAGAATCTCTGATTGTCTCATCGCGATATCTGCTGATCCAGCGTGAATGACGAGCTTTTCCAAAGCAGGATGTTGGTCCAAGATTTTAGGGATTTTTACTGATATTTCTCTCACTGTATTTTTGTAGCAGCTGTAAACTTTGGTATTCTTGCTACAAAAAGCCTCAGTTCCATTAATTGATCCATCTTGTATGATAACTATCTTTGCTGGGGGGGCTCTTACTTTGTTATGTGTCCGTTTGATGCGGCTGGGTTTCTCCTGGTGGCTTTGACTGGTCCCGGGGGATGCGTCATCTTTCGGGGAACTCAAGGCTGCGGATCTGTTTTTCAGCGGGATTCCAGGTGGAGAAATATCTCTTGTTTTTGGCTGAAACCTCTTTTGTTTACTTTTAGCAGAAGCGGCAGTTCTGGGTTCAGAGGTTTCTCTGTGCCGGAGTTTCTTTAGTTTTTTTCTTCCTCGGAGAACAGGCTGGGGTTGATGATTCCGTGCGTTTTAAAGCTGGCCAGTTTTCATTATAGTGTGGAGTTCTACCGCTCAGACGCCTGTAGGGAGTCTCTGTGACACGGTTAGACCGATGTAACACCGGGCTGATAGGCTGTTCCCTGTTTGTATTCAACGGTAAAGTTGTGTCATTTTGTCCATAATCAGCGTGGAGATCCAAATTAATTTCCAGACGACGTAGCTTCGTTTCAATGCCCTCAATTCTGTGGAGCAGTTTTTCAAAATCCTCAGCTGAGCAAAAAGCCATGTTGATAAGTCCATAAAAAAGTAATCCAAGAAGAGATCAGGTCCAATACAGTAACTCCAGGGGCTGGGTAGATAAAGTAACTAAGAAAAGGTTAAGAAAAGAAAATAAGAAAAGCAAACAGAAAATAAAATAAAGTGAACGGATCTGGAGAGAGACAGAGAGCAGCTGCTCCTCCTTCAGCAGTCGCAGTAGAAAGCGATAAGGTTTGCAACTTTTCTTGGTGATAATCTTCTGCTTTTGGAGTTTGACTAAGCTGATAGAAATATTTGGCAGACGTTTTGATGGGATTAAGTGAGGAGCATTGTGCTGTGTTTGGCTTTTGAATGGTAATTCATCTTAACTGTGGTTTCTGATAAGTTCTGCACGTTGCCGCTCAGAAGCAGCAATTCTGCTTTGTGCTGTAGTCTATGGAAGCATGGTAGTGCTGAATTAACCTGCTGATAATCAGATTAATTAAACTGCATTTTTAAATCCATTACTCAAGCTGTTCAATATGCAATTAATTGTTCATATACATTTCGTGCTCTTTAATGTACTTTAAAATTTTCTGCGTTCCAAATTCTTAAAAATTTAAATTGCTTAACCTGCATTTAAATTAATAATTCCAAATTTTAATCTGGAAGTAATTAGCTTAAAATTTTTCCTCAGTGTATTGGGCAAAAGCACCCTTATTTAAATTTCAGCCAAAAATTTTAATTGCTTCACCTGCATTTAAATTAATAATTCCAAATTTCAGTCTGGAAATAATCATTTAAAAAAAAATAGTTTCCCAGTGTGCTGTGCAAAAGCACCCTGATTTAAATTCCAGCTATAAAATTAAATTGCTTAACCTGCATTTATTCCTCATTGCTTAGGCTGCATTTGAACTAATTAAACAAGTTTAAAGAAAACCCATCCTCAAGTAAACGCTTTTGCTCTTGGTACTTCTGAGAGAATTTGTTTTCTTTTTCAAGCATCTGATGTTTGTTTCCTTGTGTGTGCCCCTAATGTGTATTTTTGCCTGATTTTAACTACTGCTAACTCACTGCTAACCTTGGTTAGAGAGAGTGAATCTACGTTGCATTGCTAAGTTCCCTTAAATGAAATAAGGAGTTCATATTTAACACATAGCATTCTGAAACACTATAAAGTAGTATTGTGTAAGTCACAAGTGATTTTGGCAGCTTGTGCAATTATTTATTTTGCACACATAAAACCTGTGGAATATGCAAAAAGACCAGTGCATATTTATCTGAGGTAGTGGCAAGTTGGTGCATGTTTTGCTTTTGAGCAATTGTAAACTTGGCCTATTGGCTGCTTGAGATTTGGTCTCATTTTGTTATCTCAATTTCTTCTTTTTAAATCTTTCCTTTTATTCTCTTTCTGTTTCTTCTGGTGCCTTAAAAGATAGAAGCCTCAGGCTATCATGCAGCTGATTCTGTGGGCCCAGAGAGCGCTGGAGACGACCACCTGCAGCAGGTAGTTGGAAATCTTATTCGCCTGTCATCACAGGAAAGCGAGTACCTACACGGTTACGATGTTGAAGCCTGTACAGAGAGAATACAGAGTTTAGTGGGATTTATGGAAAACCCAGATAAAGAAGTGAAGGTTTCCGATGTCCTCTAACGTTGTTGCTTCAATGTGGATTGCAGTTGGAAAGCCAGACAGCAGCACAGTTAAAGCAAGAAAGAGACACTGCTATCTTTGAGCTTCACGAAGTTAAGATAGAGTTACAGAAGAGTGCTGAGGAAGAACGGGTCCCACCCGTCATGACAGCAGTCATGACTGCTGCTCTTTTGTTTAACCAAGGTAAGTTTCACCTCAAGGTCTCCTCCCTGGAGGCGGAGCCTGTCTCCACACCAGTGGAAAAGGGGGACCAGTAAATAGCGTTAATGGAACAGGTGCATGCTTCAAAACTCACCTCTAGCATGCACTAACAACTAATTACATCCATAATTTTTGTTTTGTTCTATAGAAATCTGCAGACGCATAGATTAACACCTTTCAGGCTACAGTAGTAACCATAAATACATTCTAAGTGCATTAAAATAACCCTTTCAGGTTTTGCAGTTTCTCTCTTAGGAAGTGGTTAAGTGATGAGTGACACATTGGTATCATTTAACACAAGACTTCATTAGAGAAGCTGATTTATCTGCACACTACCTCACTAAGTGATGGTACATTTATTCTAGACGTGATTTAGAAATCCTACAGAAACTCCTTAAACAGAGACTGTTAGAAGCACAATCTAAGACCCTTCAAGGCACAATAGTGACTGTCAATCTACATTCTAATCTGATTAATAACACCCTGCATGCCCTGTAAACTCTCTCAGATGTTGTGAAAAATGACTTGTACACACAGGTGGTGAGGGATTTAATGCAGGATCTTATTAGAGAAGTTGGCTCATCTGTAGACAGTCTGGTGGAAGGATGAATTCCTACATATTTAGTTCCCTTAGAACTTATTTAAAATATTCTCAAAACTACCACTACAAACACATTGCAACCCTCACAAATTCACCTGCCATACAGCTTGTGTAGTGCAATTCCCAATTTTGTTAATCCAGATAATTTTGAACTTGGGTTCATGCTGAACCTTCCCAACATTGAAAAAATGAATATATATAGGCTTAAATCGGTGCTAAATGTTGGTTTTTGGAAGGGTAACACCCACCTACATTTAAAGACCCCATCCATACTAGCCTACCATGACAACGATCCCAAATTGTACCTCACTCCAAACCTAGACCTATGCACCAAAACTAAAGATCTCCACTGGGTGTGCCCAAGTAACCCGTTCATTAGAGATGTAACTGATTACCTCTGTGGTTTAAGGGATGAAGCCCCTCAACAAAATTGTCAAGCTACAATGACATTAAAAGATGCAGGTATGAAAACCAAAGTTGAACGTGCAGGTAACCGATGGTTAGTGAGCACACCAGTAGCAGAAGTTTTGATGTCATATCATCAACATTACACGGTCACCAAGGTAAAGTTGCTAAACCAGATTATGTTACTCAATATCCCACAAGGGACAGTAGTTCCCATAGGAGACACAATACTCCATCATCTCGACCTCGACAGACATGACACTGAGATCGAGATAATGGATGCATTTAATGGATATAATGTCACGATTGATACCGAAATTGAGAAACAACTTTTGAAGGAGGGGACCAAATTGATTAAATTCAGCCTCACCCCTACGGGCTTGACTTTGACTCCCCTCCCTAGCTTTCCCAAGAAAGCTGATTGGACAGAAACACACACCTTGACATTCACAGTAATTGCACTTGTAATTGGGTGGGTCTTCACAGCGTTGATGGCTTACACCGCCTACAGGCAGGTCAAACAATTGAAAGCAAGAATCGACTCCATGACTTTTCTCACACCGCGATTCATAGCTTCCCCCGGTCCCAAAGCACAAGCTGGTGCCAGTGCCTAGCGGTAGTTACACATTCGTGCCTTCACCCTGTCTCATACTTAAAGCAGTGATGTGAATCATGAAGTATGACGATATCGAAAAGGGGTCGATTTTTTTTTTTTCTTATATTATTTTTTGAGAATATTATTTTTCTTGGTGTGATTTTACTTTCGGTTTGATTGTTTCTTACAATTATATATATTTTAGTAGAATAGGTTAGCCTCTACCCAGACTAGGTTAGCCTCTACCCAGACTAGTTTAACCTCTACCCAGACCCAATTCGGATCAGTGGACCCAGTATAGCTGCAAAGACTGTAAACTGTATTTCCATCCTTTACAACTAAGGGGGGAATGCTGGGACCAGATTCGGATTTAATGGACTGAATTCTTACACCTTCCCGCTGAAGGACAGCGACATTCTTGGACGTAATGGACTGAACTGTTACACCTTCCCGCTGAAGGACAGCGACATTCCTGGACGTAATGGACAATGAACCTGGTTCTTGCTCCAAAGACTGAACAGTGCGCATTCTTTGGAACTAAAAGGGGGACAGTGTTTCCCACAGAATTAGATTTGATCTGTGGTGTTGTGTGGGGGGTGCGTCATTTAATATTGTAATATATTTAAACGACGACAGCAAAAAAGGGTTAAATATTTCATGTCATTTTTTATTGACACGCACATATTTAATTGACAAAACAGAGTCTCATAACTTAACAGACATTGCTACGCTGACTGCTTCACAGACTACCTACAAATCTTGCACCCTTTGTTTGGACATTTAATTTTTCGCGGCTTTTTGAAAAAAATTCTCCAATGCCCTATCATAAGGGGAGGCCTCAGGACAGGGTCCATTGTTTGAGATCCTCAAACAAGCAGCCAGGTGTTCTCCTTGCAACTGATTTCTGAGGTCTGTTTTCACCTAAGGACAGAGCAAAAAAAATAATTTACCACAAAATGCACTAAAATAAATAAAATGAATAATTTTTGGCTGTGCTTGTCAAATTGAAGTTCTTGCCCTGTTCATTGTTGAAAAATCGCGTTCACAGTTTACACTGGAAACTGGAATTACAAGTGCAATGCCTGCAAGAAGGCTCAGGCAGGGGTAGAGGTTGGCCCACTCATCAATCTCACTCGCCAGGGTTAGGGTACAACCCTAACCCTACCCTAACCCTAACCCTCTTAGGATCTCCTCCTGGTCTTTGTTCTTGAAACATTTGGTTTACCATCATGGCACTAGTGTGTTGTGTTGGTGTTGTGAACCATAGTTTAATTTAGTGATCATTTTAATACACCCACCTTGAATGCCCCAGTGAGAACATGATTCTTGAAAGAGAACCACTCCTGCAGTACCTCATTTTCCTGTACAGGGCAAAATTTCCTGGCAAGAGTCTGCAGCTGAGAGATCTTTATTATATCATCTTCTGGAGTAGCTCTACCAAGCGGTCCCAAAACACTGAAGGCCCCAAGGATGTCCAGATCATGGAACCGTCTGTCCAGGTGTGTTTCCAGGCCAGTGATGTAAGGGTGGATGACCTACAATGAACAGACCATTAACATCTTTTTAGGAAGAGCCTACACCCACCTTAACTACAGTCATTAAAGGATTAGTTCACTTCAAAATGAAAATTTCCTAAACATACTCACCCCAATGCCATCCAGATATCCATGTCTTTCTTTTCTCAGTGGAAGAGAAATTACGTTTTTTTAGGAAAGCATTTCTGGATGTTTCTCCACAGAATGGGCTTAAATGGCAACCAAATTGTAGAAGTCCAAATCAATGCAGTTTCAAAGGGTCATCAGAAATGGTTTCCTACAAAAACATAATTTCTCTTCCACTCATATCTGGGTGGCATTGGGGTGAGTAAATGTTTAGGAATTTTTTTATTTTGAGGTGAACTAATCCTTTAAGGGCCAGGCCATAGAGGACCATTTAGAAGAGGAAAAGGAAAATTCATTAGTTTTAAGGCATTTACCTCTCGCTGGAATCTGGCCCACAGCTCCTCCCTCGACACTTCGTGGACATCTCGCCCTCTCCTTTTCCTCTCCTCCTCATGCTGTATATTGAAGGCTCCAAGTCCTTGTGGATCATCGAGGTCCTGATGAAGGCGAGACAGGAATGATCCAGGCAGTGGAGTCAGTCCAGCCTCTTTGATGCTCCTGAGAGTCTGAATTGTGACAGGAACCTACATAAAAAAAAGAGTAGCTGCTGTTTAGTAGACCTGCAAACAACCCTCATTTCAATATATCAAATTAAACTGATTTACAAAAAACATACCTGCTCCTTGATATGTAGAAAGTTGACATGTGCTTTTTGAAAGACTTTGGAGAGGCATGCGAGGTGTGGTAAAACATCAGCTTGGAGGTAAACTGCTGCCACAAACCTGTATGTAGCACAGAATGTGTAAAGGCCCTTTGCCCCTGGACATCTTCTCACCTCTGCCTCCTCTGCCAATGCTCCAAGGACTGCACTCAGGTTCCTCTGTAGGGTCTCGATGGCTTTGTGCTGAGAGAGCCAGCGTATGTCCTTCACTTCCTGGAAACGTTGCAATTAAAGACTGATTATTGGTTATTAATTGACAGAAGATAACTACAATGGTATCAAATTACTATTAGCTTTATTTTCAAATCACTGACACCCAGGGTGGCGGATGCTGCTTTGAGTGTTGCAGTACGATTTGCACTGTTTCTAAAATATAAATGAAGTTCTTGGAGGTGGTCCCTGAAAGTGGCCATGTACCTTACATCATTTGATGAGTCCTTACAGGCAAGGGCCAATCTGTGGGCAGCACAAGCTACAGACACAATCTTTGGAAAACTGTCTTTAAGTTGCTTTGCAACTCCATTCACACGACCTGAATATAAATAAAATAATTTAGTGAAAATCATGGGATACAAAAATTAAAAGAATCTCACATGAGCATCAAATATTACCTGTCATAACGGCTGCCCCGTCAGTCCCGAGTTTTTTCTGTTGGGAGGCCTTTCTTCAAGATAACATTCTTGACAGCTGCGACAATAGTGTCTGCTTTGCCATCAGCAATAGAGACCAAATCCAGGAAGTGATTAAACACAAGTCCCTCTTTATCTATGGATCTGAGAGAAAGCATAGGCAAGTAGAATTAACAGTTCATTAACAGCACCCAGAATTTATGGGATTTACATCAAACAAAATAAATGTCCCCATACCGGACATGCAAGTCAAGTTGCCTGCCGACTGACACATCTGTAGTCTCATCAACTTCCAGGCTAATTCCCTGTGATGATTTAATCTTGGTGAGAATTGGCTCCTCTATGACCTCTGCTAAGACCTCAAGCATGTCGTCAATAATACGATGAGACCTATAGTTATTCCTCCTGTCAATCTTGACATTGGGAAAAAGGAAAAAAGGACTGGTATTTTTATTTATTAATGTAAAGATTAAATGTAATCTTAAGTAATGCCTAGGTGACCTTTACCTTTAATTTCCTGAAGTAGTCGCACCCTAGAAGCTCAGCAAGGCTCAAAAGTTTTGGATAGTTTGTGTGGTGGGCTAGTTCATTTTTTACGAGCCAGTAAAGGCACTTGAACCCACCAATGACTGCCTCATGCTCCAAAACAATAGTGGGCTCAAACGAGTTTATGACTGAGATGCCTGTGACAAAATTATAATAAAACTATTTGAAAACTAAAAGTTTATACTTGTTTTTGAAATTGGAACCTACCAGAGGCAAGAGATGCCTGGCATCTGATACTGTCCTGGTGGTGCTCCATAGTGATGTGACGTTCCAAGTAATCTTTTCTGTATGCAATGGCTCCAACCTCAACAAAAGCCCTATTTGCGCGGCCTGTCTTAGGCGCAGGCTTGTGTTGTCTGCATAGTCGACAAAAGAATTAAAGAATTAAAAATTAATAAAATAAAGAATTTTTTTATTTATTTTTTATTATTGTTTCATGATTACACAAATTATGCAGATATAAAATTTACCATGTTTTGTGAGGTACAGCCAACTCTTAAATTGAGGCATCTTTAGCCACTCTGGATCAAATCCAGTGCCTCTGTGCTTGCTGCTTGTGCTTGCTGTCCTGTCTACAAGTCACAGACAAATAGAAATGGGACTGCTTTTCCTGAAACATCTGCTTTTCTGACCTGCTCTGCTTCTACACCTCCCTGTGTTTGCTGTTAACCTCATATGTGCCGCTCACAGTATAAGGGTCTTTCCTTGTCATTAATTAACACGCTTAGGCCTAACTTACGTCTCTTTACATTAATATTAATAATAATAATGTCTAGTGCGGTGGCTGTGATATATATATATATATGTAAACCTACTAGCGTCCGTTGCCATGATTTTTGGAACGACTGATCGCGAGATGGAAAAAATTACGTTTTAGTCGCATAACATGGGCCTAACATCAAAATGTTGCGAGAATCTCATTCTGTAATGGAAACGCGACAACTACATAGACTAACTTCTCAGAGTTATGTTGTGCAAAAGTGTTTATTACTAACCATTCAACTCCGGATTGATTCTGGAATCTTCGAGCACCGGAAACAATCCGTCCTCCAACGCATGCTTCTTCTTCTTTGGACGCTCGTGCTTTGATTCAGATCGTGCTCGAAGAGGAGGAGCTATTCGCTGCTCCTCCTCCGTTTGTCAGTTTGTGAGAGAGGGAGAGAAGGGAGCAAGCTGCGCGCAGATCTACAATAAAATACAACTTTACCCAAATTAAATGGTAAAAAAACTGAAAATCAATCCATGGCGGCCGCGTCGATACTGTGGCGGGCCGCCACAAATTAATGAACATATGGGAAACCCTGGGGGATGTTGAGGCTATGGCCTTTACTGAACGAACTGGATCTCCCAGCATCCTTTCACTGAACAAACTGCATCTCCCAGCATCCTTTCACTGAACGAACTGCATCTCCCAGCACCCATTGCGCTGCCCTCGACCCATTCTCATTGGTCTGTGGCCAGTGATGACATCACAGAGTTGATAAAAGCAGCCCCAAGATTGAAATCTTCGTCTTTTGGTCCCCAAGCGGTGCTGTTAGGAGACGCTTTAATCCACTGCTAGCATTTTCCCTTTTTCCGTTCAAACCTGCTGGACCAAGAAGAACTTCCCTTTTAAACTTCGAAGTGAATCGGCCGAGCAAACAGACTTTCCTGTACCAGGTAGTCTGCTGGCCATCTGAGCTCTATTGATACCGGCCCTGAGTCCCTCAGCGCCTAAAGTTGGACGTCCGCTTTTCTGACCTCGGTTTTGCGCAAACCGCTCCTTTAAACTGGACACTTTCTACGTTCTTCGTCATTGACTGTGGAGAGCTGCCCCCACCAAGTAGGATTAAACTGATTTATATCTTCTGGGTCTGGGTAGAGGAGAGGTCTTGACGGTTAATATCCGTTTTCTGTTGGTTAAAATAAGTCTGTCAACTTGTTAACCACTGTTATTCTTGGTCGTCTGTCGCTGTACACCGACCCTGAATGTGCATGCTTTTTGTGTTTTATTATTTGACTTTGGTTGCAACCAGAAGCAGTATATTATATTGTATTATTTCCTGGCTTGTTTATTGTCCGCTGCGGTCGGCGCGTGTCTGTTTAGACAGGTCGCGTGGCCTCAGTTGATCCCCTTTCTCTGTCGCCCCCGTTTCCGTTTTCCAAGCCACCATTGCTAATGAAACTAGCCTTTGTTGAATTGCCACGCGGTCTTTCTTTGTCTTTCTTTGTGAATCGATCGCGCCAATTGATAAGGCTTGAGTTATTTATCGCATTGAGGGGGTAAGCTGAACCCCCCTTATTCGCTCGCTGTCTTCCACACACACACACACACACACACATACACACACACACACACACACACACGCACACACGCACACAGCCGCACACACACACAGCCGCACACACACGCACACACACGTCCCCTTCCCTCGACGTTAACTTTGTTCTATATTTTTGCATGCGTTAGAATAGATGGACATTTTGAATGAAATGTAATCTGTAAGGTGGACCTATTTCATTAATAAATTCCCTTAAGTAATGAGAAGTTTTCTGTGCTATTTCAGTGTGTGCTGTGAAGTTTGTTTTAACCCCGCGGACAAACTCTACGCCTTTTCAGAGAGACTGACAGTCTGGTTTAATTAAAATGATCTCATTTATGAGATTGGTGCCCCTATATCTTTAATAAACAGGTTAAACTCGAACGTCATCAATAATTATATTAATATTAAATTATTTATTATAATTATTGATGCACAGAAAACCAGACAGCAACTTTTTATTATTAGTAGTTACAACAAACCTTTGGTACTGTGGTCCCAGGTTTCTTCAGGTTATTGACCAGTTACAAATAAATTCTTTAAAAATCATACAATGTTATTTCCTGGATTTCTTTTACATTCTGTCTTTCACATTGGAAGTGTACCTATGATGAAAATTAAAGACCTCTCTCAGCTTTTTAAGTGGGACAATATGCCCAATCGGTGGGTGCCAAATACTTTTTTGCCCCATTGTATGTGATAGTTGTTATGGTTTTGCATATATTAATAAGTGTCCTCTTATTACTACTACTATGACAGCAGTTTTCTGGAGTAGTGTTTGAGAGGAATGTCTTTGGACGAGAGCCAGACCTGTTGACCTGTGATGTATACTGGAGCTGGAAGACGTTTACGATCAGCGATCTTCTTGTTTTGTGTGGCAGTGCGATGAAGGGAGGCTTGAGCGTGATTCCAGATGTGGGGGATGGATTGGACATGAGCACGGACCGTGGGAACAGAGGATTCAGGGAACGAAGATGGAAGAAGAGGTGGCTGGTAACCCAGGGAGATTTCGAACGGGGAGAGTCCTGTGGCAGATGAGATGTGAGAGTTGTGTGCGTACTCAAACTGCAAACTCCAAGATTTAGGATTGTTAAAACAGAGACATCTGAGGGTGTTTTCAAGCTCTTGGTTCATTCTCTCACATTGGCCGTTGGATTGTGGATGGAAACCGGACGAGTGTTGTGGTATGGCTCCCAGAGCTAAGCAAAACTCCTTCCAAATTTGTGAGATGAACTGGGGACCGTGATCAGAGATAATCTCTACTGGGATACCATGGAGTCTGAAAACATGTAAAATAAGGTGTCTAGCTGTCATGGCGGATGACGGGAGTTTGGTTAGGGCAACGAGATGGCAGGCTTTGGAGAATCTGTCGATGATGGTGAGAATGACGTTCTTGCCTTTGGAAGTAGGGAAACCAGTGACGAAATCTAGGGCAATGTGTGACCAGGGTCGAGATGGGATCGAGAGTGGTTGTAAAAGGCCAGAGGGAGGTTTATGGCTGGTCTTGTTTTGGTTGCAAATTGAGCAAGTGGTGACATACTCGACGATGTCCTTGTTAAGGGATGGCCACCAGACGTAGCGACGAAGGAGTCCAATAGTCTGGCTAATTCCAGTGTGGGCTGAGAATTTGGATAATTTGTCCCCACCGGATGGTCCGTGCTCGGATCGGTGCTGGAACGTACAACCGGTTAGGAGGACCCCCACCTGGGTCTGGTTCGGACTGCTGGGCTGTCCTAATAGCTGTTTCCAGATCCCAGGTGAAAGCCCCCACAAAACAGGATCACAGTAGGATGGGGGCCTCCTTTTCAGGTAGGTCGTCAGGATAATTTTTTCTGGAGAGGGCATCTGGTTTGTGATTTCTTGAAGGGGGGGGGGATAGGATATGGTGAGATTGAACCAAGAGAAGAAGAGGGAGCAACGGTACTGGCTTGGGTTAAGACGTTTGGCTGATTGTAGATAAGATAGGTTTTTGTGATCTGTCCATACTGTTACTTGGAGCTCCGTGCCTTCGAGCCAGTGTCTCCACTCCTCCAGTGCTAATTTAATAGCGAGGAGCTCCTGGTCCCCAATGTCATAATTCTTCTCTGCGGGGCAAAATCTTTTAGAAAAAAAGGCACAGGGGTGTAGATGGTGGTCCTTGCTGGAGCGTTGCGAGACAACGGCACCCAGGACAGTAGCCGAAGCATCTACCTCGAGGATAAACTGGGAGGTTGCATCTGGATGAATAAGAACCAGGGCTTGGGTAAAACTGCACTTGAGGTTCTGGAATGCCTGGTCAGCCTCCGGAGTCCAGGTGAATGGGATCTTGGTGGATGTGAGGGATGTGAGGGGGGAAAGCGATGATATTGCAATTCTTGATTAAACGTCCATAGAAATTGGCGAACCCCAGAAAATGTTGGAGCTGTTTTCTAGAGTCCGGGACAAGCCACTCCTCCACAGCCCTGGTCTTAGCGGGATCGGCTCTGACCTGTCCACCCTCAAAGATAAACCCCAGGAATGTGGTAGAGGGAACATGGAACTCTCACTTCTCTGCTTTCACGTATAGACAGTTCTCCAACAATCTTTGCAGGACATGGCGAACACGAGATTTATGTTCTTCGATGCTGTTGGAGTACATGAGAATGTCGTCAAGGTAAACGAAAACAAACTGAAACAGAAAATCACAGAGGACGTCATTGACCAGGTTTTGAAAAACAGCAGGAGCATTGGTTAATCCGAATGGCATAATTTGATATTCAAAATGTCCAAAGTTTTGAATGCAGTTTTCCATTCATCCCCTGCCCGGATCCGAATGAGATGGTAAGCGTTGCGGAGGTCAAGTTTTGAAAAAACTACTGCTTTGGAACCCGGTTCGATGGCTGATGAGAGAAGAGGCAAGGAGTACTTGTTTTTAACAGTTATCTGTCCTCTGTAATCAATACATGGTCGAAGTGAACCGTCCTTTTTTTTAACAAAGAAGAAACCAGCTCCTAAGGATGAGGATGGTCTGATGATACCTGTTTTTAGTGAATCATTAATGTAGTTCTCCATAGCTTCTCTTTCTTGTCTGGACATACTAAACAGTTGACCAGAGGCTAAAGGAGCACTAGGCAGGAGGTCGATGGAGCAGTTGTAAGGACGATGAGAGGGTAGAGACAGTGCTAAGTCCTTACTAAAAACTAGTCCAAAATCATGATACTCAGGGGGAACCGAAGATAAGTCGGGCGGAGGTTCAGAGTTGTTCTCAGAGGTATGAGGAAGAGGTTGAGCAGAAAGAAGACGATTATTGAGACAAAACTCACTCCAAGCGTCAAATCGGTGGCAAGACCAGTTTATGTGGAGGTTGTGATGAGTAAGCCAGGGGTACCCCAAAACTAAATGACTCTCTTGAGTGGGAAAAACAAAAAACTGGATGGACTCGCGACGATTACCGGAAATTAACAGCGAAATGGGTTGGGTTTGATGAGTTATGGTGGTCATAGGACTGCCGTCGAGAATAGTAGGATCAAGTTTGGTGATGGGAATGTCATACTCTCTAACAAGATCTGGGTGAACTAAATTCTGTTCGGAACAGGAATCAATCAAAGCAGCACACTGAAAAGGGGTTTTATTATCCAAAGAGATGGATGAGGGATTATAAATTTAGGATTACTCTTAATAGGACCCGTCAGGACCCCCAAATTCACTGACGGGTGAACTCTTTTGGGGGAAACTAGGCAAGAAGCAATGAAGTCTCCTTGTGTACCACAGCACAAACAACTTCCTGAGGATCGATGTCTAACCCCCAATTTCCACTGCATGCGCTCTGCTCTGCTCATGCACTCCACAGCAAAAACGCTCCCATTGTAGTCAATGAGAGCCTTTCCACTGCCGCCGCTGGGCGGCGCAGGGCGCCGGCAGCTGTTTCGCCTCCCGGCAAAAATAGGATCGATTCTATTTTTGCCGGATGCCGGCTCAAGTCCACAAATCACTAAGCACCAACCGGATATAGAACAACCACATTTCTGGGTGTTTTTCAAAATAAATAAATAAAGAGGAACTGGAAATTTTTTGTATGCATAGCTATATTCATATAAGCCCACATATATTTATACATATGTTGTCCAAAATATCTTGACACAGAATTACTGTTCTCTTCTGTTCGTTTTCCACGGAATGAAGAATTTTGTTCTGACTTCCGCATTTATTACTGCCTTTTATTGCGAGATCTCGCAATTCCCGCGCATGCTTCTTTGAGCACCTATGGGCTGCGGACCGGAGCGGATCGGATCTAGAGCGCATGCAGTGGAAATTGGGGGTCAGCCTTTCGTCAGGAGTCAGTCGAGCCAGACCATTCTGCATAAGTTTGGGAGGGTATAACCGAGGAGGTAAAATATTTCTAGATGAAACACTAGGAATATATTTAGGGGAATGACTTGTTGAGGCTTACTTGGATAACTGTCGCTCACGGAATCGGTTGTCCAGTCTAATGGCTAAAGTTATGAGTTCGTTAAGAGTTTCAGTTTTGTCTCTACTGGCCAAGTCATCCTTAATCCTATCATTGAGAGCGTTGTAGAACGCTCCCTTGAGGGCTGGAGCATTCCAGCCCGATGCAGCAGCTAAGGTATGAAATTCTACCGCGAAATCGTCTACAGAGCGGTTACCTTGTTTTAAACTCTATAAATGTTTTCCTAAATTTTCTTCAGAACTAACTGGAGAAAAGACTAACTTAAATTCCTCCAGAAATTCTACATAGGAGGCATCTTCAACAGTATTTTCATTAAATAAAGCTTCTGCCCACTTAAGAGACCGCCCGCGGAGTAAGCCAATAATATATGACATTTTTTTGGAATCAGAGTAAAAAAGAATGAGGGGACTGACTGAATACTAGAGAGCACTGAAGCAAAAATCCTTTAAATTTATCTAACTCACCAGAAAAGTGATCTGGGTTGGGTGACATCACATCACGGAAGGCGGAAGGAGATGAATGAGTGGCGGAACTGACGGGGAAGGAGGAAGTGTTAGATACGTTACTCATCTTGTTTAATAACTCACAAAGCTGTTTAGATAATTGTTTAACAGTTAAATTAAGTGTGCTCTGTTGATGGGTTATTTGCTCAAGAACAGATTCATGACGACCTAAAATAATTCCTTGATGAGTTATGGTTGTCTGGAATTGTGGAACACGGAGCCAGAGGGGGCGGTCTGAACGGAGTCTGCAGTTGGCTTCCAGAATCCGCAGATGAAGTAAATGGAATCCAAAGGTGAGATCAGAAAACCAGGTTGACGGAAATCTCCTTCTGCAGTGGAGTCCAGGAAGTAAGGCTTGACGGTGAGGAACTTGGAACGGGATCTGGAAACGGAGACAGGACAGTAAGATCTGGCAATATTTACCGCTGAGAAGGAGCTAGGGAACGGAGAGGAGCCAAGTACCACGCTGGTAACGAGAATGCTCTGACGTCAGCCCCCTGGAGCCGCTCCCCTTTTAAGCAGGAGGCTTGATGAGGTCTGATGAGGAACACCTGTGCAGCACCAACCAGTCACCGTGCAGAGGAGAGATAGGAAACACCCCACACAAACAAAACCCCAGCACACAGCCACTGAAAACCTAACAATAGCGCCTTCAGCGACCAAAGAGGCGCCAAAGTGCTGAACATAGCACAACATTAAAAACAGAGCAAATAAGAGACAAAGGACATTCATAAAAACTATTGCCCATATATATATATATATATATATATATATATATATATATATATATATATATATATGTGTGTGTGTGTGTGTGTGTGTGTGTGTGTGTGTAGGTAAAACAGAGGCAATTGTCTTTTACCCCAATGCCAGAGGCATGATGAGCAAACATGTTGATGACCTTGAGCAGCCCGCTCCATTCTAGAAAGAGCTGGTCTCTAGAGCTCACACAGTGTGACATGAAGCAGTACTTTGCGCCCGCTGAAAAATGCGCAGTATGAACCAGGCTTTACAGAGCCCATCCCCCAACACTGTGGCCCACAGTTAGGGCAGCATTGGCATCCCATACATAATGCTAAGACAGCCTCTGGCCACACTTCCATCACTGTCCTAAGGGTTGCAGTTAAGGATCAATTTGAGACACTTAGTTCTGCCTAGATTTAAAATCCTGTTGAAAGTTCCTTAATCTTGTGGTGCAGACAGAGTTATGCTGGCTGCTAGTTGCTGTTTGGGTGATCCTACACACAGTTTTTTTTCTCTTTCCACACACCTCCCTTAGAGTGCTGCATGACAGGACCTCTCCCCCCTGTCAGAGTCTTTGATGTCATCGTAGGATGCCGAAGAATAGCAGGTAAACGACACGGTAGTTGCAGTGATAATGTTGCAGGAACATTAGGAGGAAATGTTGGCAAATGGCCACAGGGTGGATCCTGGGCCTGGCACAGTTCTTTGTGACACATTTTCTGTTTGGTGTAAAATATCAAGTCTTTTCAAGTCAAAGGGGTCAAGTTAAAGTGACGAGCGTGACAACTACCAGGTGTGAAAGTCTTTTATGATTTCAGCAAATTGGGTCTGAAGTCATGAATTTTGTGACTCAAGTCTGATTCAAGTCTCATGACCCAAAAGAACATTTCCTGCTTCTCCTCTTGCATTTCTCTGTGCATTTTGATTATTACTCCTGTGTTTCTCTTTGGCTCTTTGTCTTTGGTTTTGATAGGTCTCAGTTTAATACTGTCACCCTGAGTTGGTTTATGAGAAGAGTTCCACAGGAGACAGAAGTTAAGTTTGAGAACTTTAATTAGAATTGATCAGCAGTCATCAACAATTACAGATGCATCCGGACAAAGAGCGCCTAGAGAACCCCAGCAATGTCCCCAGCAATGTCTGACATCTAAACATCCTGCAGTTGCTAATGTGCTCATTCAACCCCCTCCAGGATGTGTTATGGTCTATCTACCATAACACATCCTGGAGACTTAACTTGTTCTTCTCCAATTCTCACTAACCTGTGTCCCAGTTCCTCTTTGACCTTTAACAGATCTTTCTATGTTTAAAACAGTTCAGCATAACAGTTGAACAATCAATAATAATTAATGTAAAAGTAAAAGAATAATGCTATTCAATTCAATTCAGTTTTTTTATATAGCACCAATTCACAACAGATATCATCTCAAGGCACTTAACAAGAAGTCATTTCAATACATTTATACAAACATTCCAATCAGTTAAAAAGTTTCCTATGTAAGGAATCCCAGCAGATTGCGTCAGTCATTGGCGTGAGGTTGGGCCCTGTTGATGCAGACTTTCCAACCACAGCAATCCTTCAGCAATCCCTCATACTGAGCAAGCATGTAGCGACGGTGGAGAGGAAAAACTCCCCTTAACAGAAAGAAACCTCCAGCAGAACCAGAACCAGAACCTGGATCAGTAGGAGCGGCCATTTGCCACGATCGTCTGGGTGTTCAAGAAGACAGAGCATTGACACAGAAAGAACAGAATAATTGATGTCAGAGTATTTTCTATATTAAAGAAAGTAAAAAGTTGATAACAGGACACGGAGGATGTTCAGGTACTGGGAGCATCATCCCAGTCGATGCCCCCCGTCCAACAGGACATTGTAGCTCAGCAGGATACCAGACCAGACTTTCTATATTAAATAAAAAGTAGAGTTAATGGCAGCAGTAGCTTTTTTCATCAGGGTGGAAACACAGCAAAACAGATCAGCTTTGAGTCAGACTTAAAGGCTATAGGATGAAAGAAATCTCATATCGTTGGTCACACTAAAAGCTCAGCCAGTAGCTTTGACTAGGAGAGAGACAGGGTTAAAGACTGAAAGACAGCGCCAAGTGGATCATCTATTGGAACCGATCATTAAGTTAAGATCAGCTGATGTCCCCCTCTAGGATGGAGTAGCCTACAGCAGATAGGTCAGGATAACCTAAGCTAGTCTAACTATCAGACAGGAACATTTTAAGCCTGGTCTTAAGTAGACAGGGTGTCTGCCTAACAGAGTCCTCACGGACCCTGAGAACTAAAAGATCTGCCTCCCATTTTAGTTTTAGTTCTGCACTCTGAGAGCAAAGTGTTCTTAAAAATATCTTCATATTATTCATAATATTCTTCATTGTTTAGAAATGGCCATATAACGCTTTTTAGACTGATTGACAGAAAACATTGTTTCACAAATGTCATTGTTAATCTCTTTCCTGCTTCACATTTTGTTCCAGACCAAGATCATTTGAAACCTTTGTGCTTTTTCATTTCTAACATTTGCTGGGTAAACTACCCAAACATAGGCAGAAAAGCCTGGTAGAATTCATGGAAAGGATTTTAGCATTGCAGACATTTGAAGGCAACTCAGAGTCAGATCAGATGTCAGTTTAGAGAAGCAGTAGAACACAGTGAGAACGGATCCTTGTGTTTTCATGTGAAAGGTGTCTGTCTGTCACTGATTTCATTATCTGACACTGTTCTACACAGCTAATGGTGATAATGTGGCTCCTCATCCACGCACAGCATCAGTGTAACATTCTTCCACTCCACAGATAGGAGAGCGAGAGTCAATGAATATGTGGGATCAATGGAGGGGACTGGGCTTAAACATTTACAACATGCCCAACCCTCCTGCAAACACACCTACAGCTTAGAACCACATGAGAACCTCTGTTTGTGGATGAATGAAAGCAAGAATTAAATATGATTAACAGTGAATGGACTGATGATGAATCAGATTTTAAATATTCAGGACAATGTTTGAGATGGTGACACAACTCCATCATGGGCTTTAAAAAAATAATCTAGATTTCATTTATAGGGATGATGCTTTGTTGTTGTGGGTTACAACATGAACATTCGTTCCTGAAATAGGATGTGAGTTGTTGCAATTGAATAAAACCTTTGTAGGGCGAAGTCTAGCCTGATCCAGGAGCTCTACAATGGCTGGAATGTCTGCCTCAGCTGCTGAACTGGTCCAGTAGGATTCCAACTGGAAGCACAGGCATAATTCAAAACAGGCCATCGATGCTGTCTGGGAGGGCACACATACAGAGAGACCGGGGGAGGAGGGGTTCACTGCAAAACGTCCACAGTCCAACATGTGTCATGAGCTCATGACAAAGTAGTGGGGATATAGAGATAAACTTCTGACCCTGTTGAGACAAAGTGCCTTGCCTAAATATTTATGCTGTTTAAAAATGTTCACTTTATTATGCAGCAACTACAAACCTCAGTGTACTTTACTGGAGTTTTATATCAAAATGAGGTCTCTTTTCTCTAATACCCTTAAATAAAATCCACCTGTGTGAAATTAAACCTAGGTATAAATCAGGAAAGATTGAGACTACGACTCAAGTGGGACTTCAGTTCCAAAAATAAAAATAAAAGATTTTAGACTTGTGCCCTAAAGACCTTAGACTTGACTTGGACTCTTGGTCTGATACTCCAGTCTTTTTATCTGAAGAGTGAAAGGAAGCCAGTAGGTCAGCTACAGGCTGCAGCTGCAGGGATGAGGTTAAATATCAGCCGGTGATGTTGGTGGATTATTATGAGATGTTAATAGCTCATAAAAATCTGTTCATGTTAGCTGTAGCTTCATAATAATGATCTCTCTGAATTAACAGAACTTTGAATCATTTCAGAAAGAAAATAGACATAACTGACCGCCGAAATTCTCTTGCTAGCTGCAATATTACAAAGACTTACAATTACAAAATAAAAGCCCTTCCTGCCCTGCTCATTCGGCAGTTTAACACTCACTTATTTACTTCCTCCACCTTGTCTCATTGATTATGGTGATATATCAAAGCATAACTCAAAGGCAACTCTAAACAATTTTTAGTTGTGATTTAAAAGAACTCAGTGTTTCAGCAGTTTTGCAGTTTTCTGGAAGTTTGTTCCAGATTAGAGGAGCATAGAAACTGAAAGCTGCTTCTCCGTGTTTGGTTAGGGATGTTGAGTAGACTGGAATTAGAGGACCTGAGTGGTCTGCTGGGGGGGGGGGGGGGGTTGGGTATAGTAACAGCAGATCTTCAGTATACTTCTTGTGAGGAACATGAGCAGCAAAGTTCTGGATCAGCTGCAGCTGTCTGATTGACTTTTTAGGCAGACCTGTGAAGACGCTGTTGCAGTAATCAATCCAACTAAAGATAAACGCATGGATGAGTTTTTCTAGGTCCTGTTGTGACATCAGTCCTTTAATCGTAGAGATGTTCTCCAGGTGATAGAAGGCTGACCTTGTTATTGCCTTTATGTGACCCTGGAGGTTCAGGTCTGAGTCCATTACTACACCTAAATTTCGGGCCTGATCAGTATTTTCTAGCAGTATTAACTGAAGCTGTGTGCTGACTCTTGATCGTTCCTCTTTAGGTCCAAAAGTAATTACTTCTGTTTTGTTTCTGTTCAACTGGAGAAAGTTATGGCACATCCATCCATTGATCTGCTCGATGAATTCACTGAGGGTTTGGATGGGTTCAAAGTCACCTGGTGACATCGTAATGTAGAGCCGAGTATCATCTGCATAGTTATGGTAGCTAATCTTATTGGTTGTTATAATCTGGGCAAGTGGGAGCATGTAGATATTAAATAAGAGGGGCCCTAGGATGGATTCCTGGGGCACTCCACATGTTATTTCTGTTCATTCTGATGAAAAATTTCCTATTGAAACAAAGAAGTCCCTGTTCTTTAGGTAAGACTCGAACCAGCCAAGTCTTGTACCAGAGAGTCTGACCCAGCTATCCAGTTATTCCAATAATATATCATGATCAACACTGAGGTCCAACAGAACCAACACTGTGGTTCTACCACAGTCTGTATTTATGCGGATGTCATTGAAAACTTTGACGAGGACAGTCTCAGTGCTGTGGTGAGCACGGAAACTAGACTGAAAAACATCAAAGCGGTTGGTCATTGTTAGGAAGCTATTTACCGGCTGAAACAGCTTTTTCAATAATTTTACTGATGAATGGAAGATTAGAAATTGAACTGTAATTCTACATTAATGTGTTTGGCCAGATTATTCTTTTTTAGCAGTGGTTTGATAACTGCTGGTTTTAAAGCCTGGGGGAAGAAACCTGACAGGAGGGATGAGTTAACTATTTGATTCAGATCAGACTCAATGACAGGGAAAACCTTCGTAAAGAAAACTGTGGGTAGGATTTTAAGGCAGCAAGAGGAGGAGCTTAATTGGTTAATGATTTCTTCTAGCTTTTTTTGGTTTAATTCTTGGAATTCTGACATTTTCTGTACATTGGTGTTAATTGGGTATAACATTGGTTGTCGGCTCAGTGCTGCGGTACAGACGGTCCATCTAATTACTAGAATCTTTTCAGTGAAAAAGCTGGCAAATTCATTGCAGGCCGTGGTCGAATTTAGTTCAGGGGCTACTGTCACTGGAGGATTAGTTAGTCTTTCCACTGTTGCAAACAGAGTCTATGCATTATTAATGTTTCCGTTAATTATTTTAGAAAAGAACAATTCCCTAGCTTCTTTTAAAGATAACTGATCAGTCTCTCTCTTTCTCGAGTTTTCTTTCCGCCATTTTCTCTCGGCTCATCGACACTCCCTTTTTTCACTACGTACCAGTGGATTGCTTGTCCACAGAGACTTTTTTCTACCTGAGACTATTTTCACTTTAGTTGGAGCAATGGTATCAATGATGTCTAAGATTTTCACGAGGAAATGATCTACTAGCTTGTTTACTGAGTTGGAGTTGGGAGATGAGGGGGATGTGGTGGAAGAGTAAATACGTTTAAAGGTTTTGACTGAACTGTCCACGAGAAAACGCTTTTTACAGTTATCTCACTGTGGCTGGATAATTTAGCAGAGATGGTACTTTCAAAGAAAACAGAAATGGTCAGATAATGCAATATCAATTACTGCCATGTCAGATATATTTAAACCTTTGCAGATAATTAAGTCCAGAGCGTGTCCTCTATGTTTGACATGCTGGGTCAGGCCAAAGTTGTAAAGAGTGTCACTTAATATTTTAGCTAGTCTATCCTGGGGGTTGTCAGTATGGATGTTAAAGTCCCCTACAATGATTAATTGGTCATAATCGACACATATTACGGAAAGAAGGTCGCTGAAATCATTAAAGAAGTTAGAGGTTTTAGGGGTTTATATAAACTTTGTAATATAGCTTTTTTAGGCTCATTTATCTGGGTGGCTAGCTATTCAAAAGAGTCAAATGTGCCCAGGGATACCTTTTTAAAACTCATTGAGTTGTGAAATATTGTGGCTACGCCTCCACCTTGTCTTTTTTTCCTGCTCTCACTTAAGAAATTGTAATTTGATTGATTTAGAGTCAGTCAGTCTCTGCCCATTCGATCACCTGTTGCGTGCGCACCGTGCGTGGTCGGTTGATTGGCCCTGGCCTTTGTTGGATGCCTGGTCTCGGCGCTCTGCGTTGCACGGGATCAGGACTCGGGAGCTGGTACAACTTGGTGTCCAGGTGCTGGCTGAGCTTGGCCTGGGGATGCCGTCCATCTGCTGTGGCTATTGGTGGGGCGCCCCGACGTGGGGCAGGGGTTGGCAGTGGGGATGTTGGCGGTGGGGATTGGCCTAGGGTGACGGTGGCGCGTGGAGGCAGGCCGCGGCCCCTGCAGTGCCGGGGGCCCCTCATCGGCCAGTCCCTTGTCGGGACTCTGCTGGGGGGTGGGGCGCCCGGAACTGCCTGGGGCTCTGGGGGTCCTTTGGACGTCTTGGCTCCGATCTCCTTCATGTCTGCATCGATTCCTGGGAGACGGATTGATGACTGCTTACACCAGCTATCGAACACTCTTATGGAGAAACCTTATATGCACCAGCATGCTAACACACACACATAGGTGTGGGGTCTCCGGTGTTTACAGATATATTCTTGGGCTGAGGTTATCATTACTAGGTCTTGATTAATCGGTACCATGAAGTTTTCAGTGATTTTGTTGTTGTATTTTTATATCCATTTTTGTGTGATGTGGTTGTGTAGTTCTTAGTTCACGATGTTTGTTTTGTCGATGTTCTTTTATTGTTTTTTTTTGTTTTGTTTTTTCCCTTCTCTCTGTCGTCCTGTGGGTATGGAGGCAGACTTCAATGTATTCCTGGGTTTTCTTTGTTCCCTTTCCTCTCTTGTATTTTCAACTCACCCTTTCTCTTGACTTTCTGTTTCCTAAATCACTTCTTCATCTTTTTTCTTTCTTCCTCTTAATTTTCCGTCTTCGTGTCCATAACATCAGGAAATAAAACCCACAACAATTTATAATAAAGATTTTTCACACATATATCAAGTGGAGTAGGCCTACTATAGCAAAAGCTGTAGTGCTCCGCTAATGAAAGTAAATCTGTTGGGCTTCTACTTGGTACTCAGACACCAATTCTGAGCTCCACACTGCCAAACAGGACACGTAAAAAAAAGAAAAAAAAAGAAATTGTAATTTGGAGGAGTAGATTCTATCAATGCAGATGTTTCATTATTTGCATCTAGCCATGTTTCTGATTAAAAAGGGCATGTATGTTATTATCAGTGATGAATTCATTGATTAGGAGTGACTTTCCATTTAAAGACCTAATATTTAATAAAGCTATCTTAAGTGATTTGATAATTGGTAGCTGAACCTTCTGACAGGTGATCAACTTGAGATTTGTTTTATTATAAGTGCGTTTGGCTTTAATGTTTTGATTTGTTTTGCTAATAACAACTTGAATTATTTTTTGGGGGTGCCCGGACAACTTCTGGAAGACGGTTGGAGTGGGATTACTGTACGGTTCCCTTGCACATCAGATGTCCGTTATTACCAGTTCGGGCATGGGCAGAGTACATCCGGTGTTAGTCCCAGAGGCCTGATGCGAGACTGTTGGACCAAGATAACACCGGGCTGCCAGGTTCTTCCCCCCTAGTGTAGTCATCAGTAAAGTTGTCTCATTTCCATATCCAGTAATTAGATCAAAATTAATCTGAAGATGGTGCAACTTCGTCTCGATTGTTTCAATTCTCTGGAGCAGTTTCTCAAAGTCCTCAGCTGAGCAAAACGTCATTTTGGTAATCCACTGTCCTTCAGAAAGTGATCCAAGAAAGAGATCCAGTCTAATACAGTGCCTCCAGAGGCTGAGTATATAAAGTAACTAAGAAAAAAACTAAGAAATGAAAATAAGAAAAGAGAATAAGGCTAGAGGTCAGGAGAGGTTGGGAGAGGCTACTCCTCCTTCAGCAGCCAGAGCAGAATAGACTACAAAATATTTTTACTAGTTTATAAATCACTGAATGGCTTAGCACCAAAGCATGTTGAAGACCTGCTGTCACTATACCCCCCAGACCACTCAGGTCTACTATTCATCCCTAGAATCAGAACCAAACTTGGAGAAGCAGCTTTCAATTTCTATGCTAATCTGGAACAAATTTCCAGACGACTGCAAAGCTGCTGAAACACAGAGTTTTTTTAAGTCCTGGCTAAAAAACGTATCTGTTTAGAGCTGCCTTTGAGTAATGTTTTCATGTATCATGTTTTTTGTGTGCTTTTTGCTTTATTGCCGTTTCTACTTTATATGCTTTGTCTGTGTTTTACGGCTATTTTTATTTTCCCCCCTAGTCATGTAAAGCACCTTGAATTACCTTATTGTTGAAAGTGTGCTATACAAATAAAATTGCCTTGCCTTGCCTTACCTCTCTGCTCTACCTCTACACCCCGCACCGCCCCCGCTCCAAGGTTGAGTTCACAGTTTACAGATTTCTTTTCTGTTGCTTTTTTCTCTGACTTAAATATTTGAGATGATAAAATAATTTCTATATGCGAAAACAATGGCAGAGTAAAAACATAGGTAGATTTCAAATGATGAAATAAACACAATTGAAAGGTTGTGGCTTGACTTTTAACAGGTGCTTTGTGCTGGAAACCCCTCCAGCGTGGCTAAATATTTGGATTAATTAAACCACTTAATGAACCAATGTTTATATTGAGTATTTTATGATAAGTGTTTGCTGATATGGCGACGGAAAATATCCAGCTCTTGGTTAGGCCCATATTCCACATTCCTTTGTAAGGTGTGACAGTGACAGGTGTGTCTGGCTACTACCTGCAGCAGAGTCATCCAGGGCTGGAATGACAAGTTTGACACCCATGGAGCTTTAAAAGCATTGTTTCACAGGGTGGTACCAGGAAACAAAGGAGTGACTGAAGTAGAGTTTCGTGTTTTAAAGTTTCATGACCTGCTCAGACACCTCATGTTTTGTTACAAAAAACCTAATAGTTTGCCAGGGTATTATGAACATTTTTCATCCCCAACTCCTCTTCAACCCTGACCTACAGGTTAGTGAGGAACAAACAAGTCGCCTCTATGTGAGAAATGTCTGGATCTATGAAGGGAAGACAAACAGTTAACTTCCTAATCCACAATGGTCGAAGAACATTCTTCATGTCAATCTGACAATTCATTTCACTATTATTTTACTGCATGATCAGAGATGTTTTTATCACGACAGAAACAGCTTGAAGTCTGAAAGCTTAAACTTAGACTCCTGTTTGTCTTGGTGTTCTCTTCTCCATGTTGTACAATAGTAGTAGTAGTTCAGACCAACATGTGCCTCCTTCAATACCACATCTTTTCCAAGGATGTCTGTGCATCTTTCACTAAGACCAGAGAAAACTGCTTTCTACTTAAGTAGAAAGTAGTGTTTTGAGGTGTATATACTTTTATGAGCATATTTCAGACGAAAATAAAATGCTGTGACTAGGTGTACTGTGTAATCCAGGTATTAAAATTTCTGCACCAACCAATGAAAAGTCATAGAACTTGTTCCTGTTATTTTGTTATGTCGTTTATGGGCATCTTATCTCTGCTTCTATAATTTTCTCTGATTTAAATTTTGCTTTCTTAATTCTCCAGTTGATGATGATGATGCAATATTTTGACTGAAAGTTTGTTTCATACACTTCACTAAAAGTATTTAAGCCATAACAGTGTGTAAGAGAAATATTGGAAATTAATGTGCCTTTAGAGCACATTTCACATAATAAAATGGTAAATGGACAGATTTTATATAGTATTTCCACTCAAACTGACCATTCAAAGTGCTTTACAGAACAGACACATTCACCACTTCAAACACACACACACACACACACGCACACACGTACACACACACACACACACACACACACACACGCACACACGCACACACACACACACGCACACACACACACACACACCCGTTTTTACTACATTGTGGGGTCACATGACTGGAGAGGTGCTGGTGGGATCCACCTTTTCTACATGGTTTTTAGTATTAATTTCAATTGCTAAATTCATGTTATTTTTTTCTATAGTGGATCATCACTTGAAATATTAAATACTCTCACATGGAAAAAAAACCTGAATTTTGTTTTCCTGTGGGGACCCCTCCTTTTTAAAGTGAGCAATTCTACTTTCCACCACAAATAAAGCACTTCCTACCATGTTAATCTGAACAGCTATAATACTTCAGCAGTTATGCTGACAGTGCAACTCCACCACACTTTAACTGCTCAATCCAAACATGTGTTGTGTTTAAATTCTTTATTTAACACAATACATTGTTCATGGCAACTAAATGTTTGCCATTACCATAAAAAAAGCAAGTAGGACATTGATTGTTCATTTCTAAACAAAATAGTCGAAGTTTTCCCTTTAACCTAAATTTTTCACATAGTAAAGACAGCAATGAACATGAAAAAGTCCCACAGTGCACAAATATGTAAAGAAAGCTATGAAATTTGTTTACATTCATTATAGCTGGCCTATTGTAAACATGAGCTTCAACATAAGATGTGAAAAACAGCACTGAACTGACCAACTGTGTGTTTAAATCAAAACTTAGTCTTTTAGCACTTTGGCGCCTCAATGCTGTGATTGTTTGGCATTTAACTTAACTGTTTTCCAGGTCCTTTGTCCAAGTTCTTTTGGCGAAGCTTCAATTAATGTAATACAGTCCGACTTACCAGGAACATTCCCACCTTCGATAAACCTTAAGGTTTTTTCGACAGCATGAGTCTCTACTGCAGACCAGCTCCTTTTCTGTAAAGCTCCTGAGAACAAACAAAAGTTAATCGGATTATAATTAATTTGAACTGAAGGGGCCTTTTTGACACTTGAGTACACTGCACAACATTTAAAACTGTAAAATACAGAAACAAAAGGACAGGTTGAAATGTGACACTGCTATGTTTGTGGATTGAAAGCAAGTTTAAACCTATGACTCTTGAGTGAGGATTTGAAAAGGCAAGCTGAAGTGATTTCAGATGTTAATTTCCAGAGCATAGTAACGAGACAGCTTGGAGGGACAGACAAGGGAACAGGAAATCGAACAAGTCAAATAAAAACAATTTTTGCCATTTCAAAAGGAGAATATTGTACTGCATGTAAATACCTCATAAGTGACAAACGTCCCCATATGGTTTTACACAAATGCTATAATAATTAAAACATCCAGAGCTAAATGAAAACCTGTACAGTACCATCAGAATCTTTGGACTGTGTTCCACAAACTTACCAACTAAGAGAAAATCATTTTAGGCAACAAGTAATGAAATCCAACCAATTTACAGTCCCCTGCAAAAGAATTTGGACAGTTAAGCCAAGTTCTTTGTTTTTGCCGTCAACTGAAGAGGTATGATTTTCTTTGCTGTGTACTGAACACTTTCAGGTTTGTCTTCAAAAATTATTATCAGGCGATTTACCTGCCAGCTTTTGATTTCAGGTTTTTACATCCAGATGTGATGAGCAATTTAAGATATCAGTTTGTTTAAACCCACCTATTTTAATTAAAGTAAACGTATTGAACGAAACACTGAATAAAGTAAACGCTTACTTCCTTGCATATCTGCTTTAATAACTCCATCAAGCCTCAGCCTTTGATATCGAAAAACTTTAGCATTCTTTTCTGATGTTTTTCCAGTCATTTAACACAGCTTCTTCAGTTACTTGTTTTGAGGCGTTAGCCCTTCAGTCTCCCCTTTAGCAGGTGAAAGGCATCCTGTTCTGCTATCTGATGAGTAGTTTGCGTCATCTGGTGTAGCCTCTGTACTTCTGATAATCAAGTCTACTCAGAACAGTAAATTGTGACTCCTTCCCTCTTGCCCTTTTGGAGGTTGTTGCTGATCTCATGTAGTTGTTTTAGGGTCTTTCCTGACCGCTTTTACAATGTTCATCAGCCAAGCCAACTATGTAAATAAAGCACTTCAAAACAGCCGAAACAGACTAAAGTGCTGTCCATAAGATTCAGGAAGAATAAAACTCAAATTGAAAAGTGCTGAGAGCAGATAAAAATAAGTGAAATAAAACTATCGGGGGTCACATAGCACAGTGGTTAGGATGGGCTCCCCATGTTCAGAGGGCTTGGTCCTCTAAGTAGTTGTCCTGGGGTTCAATCCCACCCCGTGGACATGTGCCGACTGCCTTCTCCCACTTCTGTTAATAAAATTAGAAAAACCAATATCTTAAACCATTAAGATTTTAGTTGTTAATTTGTACATAAGTTGGGGTTCCAGCTCATAAAACTCACGAAAAACAGGAATTCAAACCGTTAGAATACTGTGAAGAAATCATTTACTTCCCAGTTTTTGCAGAAAGAAAGAAATTAGGATCACATCAATCCGAATATGGTACTTTCAAAACAATATCCTAATCTTCAATACTTGGTAGGGAATCCCTTTGCCTTAATCACTGCCTCGATGTGCCGTGGCATTGAGCGAATCAGCCTGTGGCATTGCCTGGGAGTTATGGAAGCCCAGATTTCCTTGATGGTTGCTGTCAGCTCTTTGTTTTTCTGGTGCCCCTCTGATAGGCGGCTGCCCCCCCCCCCCCCGCAACCCTGCATAGGAGGGGCAGGTACAGAAAATGGATGGATGGATGAGTTCTGTTATTACATACCTGATGTTTGATCCTTCCTTTTAGCCTTTGTGAAGAGTTTCTTCTGTGCTGAAGATCCTGCAAAAGAAATCCCACAATATAAGAATAACTGATGCAAGACACAGACAAGCAGTCAGTCTAGCATTTGAAACAGTCAGGTTTTGGAATGTCTTAATGTTTTCTAAATTACAATTTTATTCAGTGGCTCTCAGCTTCCCGTTAACATTTTGGTAGAAATTAATCCAAAAAAAACCTTCCAAAAACAATGAAAGGATATTATTAGAAATGGAGTCCTTTAGCTTTTCTCAACATGAATCTTATCAGGTACAAACCATACCCACATTTACATTTCCTTTATGATATCTATGGTAATAAGAAACTTTAAGGAGGCAAAATCCTCAGGTTTTTGGAATGGCATTTCATTAAATTGAGGATTTTGTGAGCTGAAAGGTAATGACATGTTTCTACATATTAGTTTGTTATCCACTTATTTAAAAACAAAAGTAGGATCATATTAGCACACAATAGCAGCCATTTGAGAGAAGGACTTAAAGTGTAGTATAAAGTTTGGGAAATACCGGTTTTAGAGGGACACTTCAGGCTCCACTTTATATATTTTATTACCAGGAACAAACAGATTGAAGAGAAAAACGCAAAGTATTTTACAATAAGTCAATAAGAAAGATAAAAGCACTTATTTTCCTTTCAGCTGCTCCCTTCAGGGATCTCTACAGTAAATAATTAGCCTTCAGTTAACCCCATCTTCTGCATCCTCACTCACACCAACCACCCTCATGTCCTTCACTGCATCCATGAACTTCCTCTTTGGTCTTCCTCTAAGCCTTCTTCCTGGCAGCTCTAACCTCAGGATCCTTTTACCAACATAATCACTGTATCTCCTCTGAACATGTCCAAACCATCTCAATCTGGCTTCCCTGACCATTTCCAAAACATCTACAATCGTGGCCAAAAGTTTTGAGAATTACATAAATATTGGAAATCGGAAAAGTTGCTGCTTAAGTTTTTTAACTTGAGAATGTTGACGAGCACAAGGCTGGAGATTATTATGTCAGGCTGATTGGGTTAGAATGGCAGAGTTGACATGTGAAAAGGAGGGTGATGCTTGAAATCATTGTTCTTCCATTGTTAACCATGGTGACCTGCAAAGAAACGCGTGCAGCCATTATTCGCCTGCATAAAAATGGCTTCACAGGCAAGGATATTGTGGGTACAAAAATTGCACCTAAATCAACAATTTATAAGATTATCAAGAACTTCAAGGAAAGCGGTTCAATTCATGTCAAGAAGGCTTCAGGGCATCCAAGAAAGTCCAGCAAGCGCCAGGATCGTCTCCTAAAGAGGATTCACCTGCTGGATCGGAGTGCCACCAATGAAGAGCTTGCTCAGGAATGGCAGCAGGCAGGTGTGAACGCATCTGCACGCACAGTGAGGCAAAGACTTTTGGAAGATGGCCTGGTGTCAAGAAGGCCAGCAAAGAAGCCACTTCTCTCTAAAAAACATCAGGGACAGATTGATCTTCTGCAGAAAGTATGGTGAATGGACTGCTGAGGACTGGGGCAAAGACATATTCTACGATGAAGCCTCTTTCCGATTGTTTGGGGCATCTGGAAAAAGGCTTGTCCGGAGAAGAAAAGGTGAGCGCTACCATCAGTCCTGTGTCATGCCAACAGTAAAGCATCCTGAGACCATTCATGTGTGGGGTTGCTTCTCATCCAAGGGAGTGGGCTCACTTACAATTTTGCCCAACAACAGCCATGAATAGAGAATGGTACCAAAACACCCTCCAACAGCAACTTCCAACAATCCAACAACAGTTTGGTGAAGAACAATGCATTTTCCAGCACGATGGAGCACCGTGCCATAAGGCAAAAGTGATAACTAAGTGGCTCGGGGACCAAAACGTTGAGATTTTGGGTCCATGGCCTGGAAACTCCCCAGTTCTTAATCCCATTGAGAACTTGTGGTCAGGTATAAAGTGCTTGTAATTATATTTCAGTACATCACAGAAACAATTGAAACAAAAGATCTAAAAGTAGTTTTGCAGCAAACTGTGAAAACTAATGTTTTTGTCATTCTCAAAACTTTGTACACAACTGTACATGAGTTGTCCCTTTGATGTATCAATTCCTTATCCTATCCATCCTCGTCACTCCCAAAGAGAACCTCAACATCTTCAGCTCCGCCTCAGCATCTCTGTACTGCTCATACTAAAAATATAAATTATGAAAGCACAAAAGGGAGATTCACTTGAAAAGTATTTTAGGTGTGACACTGTTGCCAATATTAGATTGTATAGTTGGAAAGCATGCTTATTCCTCTCCAATTAAAGCCACATTTGTTTAGAACATTTGCAGGGGGAGCAGCAGAAATTTAAATCGACTCTTCACAGTAAACATTTTGTAAATCTCTGCTGAAAAACAAACAAAACATGATTCAAACAAATATACAGAAACCTAATGTTTACTAAACTTTGTGTTTCTGAACAAGAGCCCATTAATATTAGCAAGAAAGCTGATGAATGATGAAGACAGGTTTTCATGTGATCTGTTAACATGTGAGATACCTGATTCAAAGCTGTGACTGTCCGACTCCATCTCCTGCATTTCTTGAGGTGTTGAAGATCCTGCTTGAACACAGTGCGAACAGTGTAAACTACAGCCTGGACATTTATCAAAAATCATCATTTTGTCTGCAAGATACCTGGAAGAAAGTCCTCATCGGTAGACTCTTCAGTCAGCTGTCTTCTGGATGTTGATGATCCTTTGTAAATAAAAAGATGCTGTAAGATGAGTTGAATTTTGACATGAATTAAAAAATTCTTTGCAACCTGGCAGAGTTATAAAAAAAGAAAGAAAATTGATTCATTGATATTGAAATGATGTTTACTTAGAAAACACAATATCGATCAAATCCATAAATCTACTGTCATTTTAAGAAGTATTTATAAAGTGTTTTTCATAATCAAAATTGTTTTTAAATGGAAATTTTGAATAGAATTGATATATAATGGAATAACGAATTGGAAAATTGAATCTTAAACCTATGAACATATTGGCTCAGTATTTTGGCAGTGATATACAGCCATTTGTAACCTACCTCCTGGTGAACGAAAATATAAGTCCTCTGTGTCAGAGACCTCGCCAGCTGCTCTTTCCAGTACTTCCTCTTAAAATAGGCATTAAAGTATAAAACACAATGACTAATAATTTACTCTGAACTAAATTGATAGGTATTCCCTAATGTTTTTACTATTTGGATCTATTTGGATTTGATCCATGTTCATGCCTTTGTAGTCTGACTGCCGGCCTTGTTCCATGGCAATTATGACTTTGCTGACCTTGGCCAACTGTAGCGTCCCCTCCTGTTATACTCTCTATAAACTCTAATGTCATGTCCCAGAATTTGCAAGTGTAACCATTTCCTTGTCCCTTAAATTTAAAACTGTAGAAAGCGTGGCAACCTGTCTTATTAGCTTTGTGGTTCACAATCAATCAGGTTCTGTAATTGTGTATGTCTGTTGAGATGGCCACCGGCCAGCACCCGGGAACGACTACCGAGTTATCACTGTTCCGACTATCTGTGCTACCCCTCGGCTGAGTACGTAAGGTCGGAGGACGAGATGGGTGGAAAAGGCGGGGAAAGGTGGGAGCAGGCGTTTCAGCAACCCCGAGAACTCCCAGCAGAGACTCAAAGATTACTCTAACATGAGTGAATGGGTCAGAGCAACACTTCAGGCATGTTTTTAATGAGGGAAAGACAGGTTCTCAGGTTATTAAGCTTCAGAAAGTCCATTTTGCATAATACCCCCCTTTAAGCTACTTGTTTCACATTTACATGACAGCCTTTGTATATTAGTTTCACTTCTGTGATATCGTTATACTGCATGTAAACAAGTCCCATTAATTAGAGTCGTATAATAAATGCGGTGCATTTTCTGGGCTATTTGTGCTTATAATCATTCTACATTTTAATATTCTGGAGTAAGAATGCTGCCATCAGCTCTATGTCTTACTTGCTTGGTATATATTCAGTAGCTGCTTTACAAACTAATAACAGATTTCCAGAGTTATCAGTCTCTACAGATCCGTACTAACATCTATATGTTCTACCCACGTATATTTAACAGGTGGGATATTCTGATCAACGTTTTCCATGCATGTTTTATGTGCTTGTTTTAGCTTTATATTAAACGGGTAGCATGTTCTGTGGATTGAAAGAAAAGTTTTCGTATTCATATAAATTGTTGCTATGTTAGGCATTACTGCTAAACTGCCACTTTCCGATGATTATATTTAACATCAAAGCTAACAGTTGTTTTCGGCATGTAAACATACCGGTAGCACTTTGAGGGGTAGCACCGACAGATGGACATAGCCATCTATGCTCGCTACGGTAGGACATTCTGATGAGGTAGCACAGATCGTCAGAACAGATCACAACTACCAAAAGAGCCATACTTTGTAGCAGGCTAGACGCTGGTCAGGTGTGCTATGAGTAAGGCTTTTATGAAACTGTCCAATTTTATACAAACCATTTTAGACATAATACCAATTCAATGAAAGAACAAAAACAACTTACAAATTACAAATTGAGGTATTCATCAATTCCAAGACAGATTTGTAGACTTTTTTCCTAAGGTAAAACTGAAATTACTGTAATACTTTTACTTAGTCCCTTATACATTTTTAATAGTTTGTTACACTGTTCTCTAAAAATTTAAAAACACTGATCGTAAATTACATTGAAGGTGGACCGAAATATCTTTAAGTCAGTTTGGCATCTACAGTCAAACAGACTACAAACTTCAATCAGCTTACAGACAGGGGTAAATTATTCTAATGGTTGTCCCATGTTGATCTGGTATCTGAAAACAAGAAATTACATCTTTATGCCCCCCACACACACACACGTAATTAAACCTTTATCGAATCAGGTACGATTCAAGTTTCTCCAACCTGAAGACATTTATGATCCCTACAATTGTGAACATGACCACTGATCGACACATTTGGAGATAATTAAACTCAAACTCACGCAATCCCACAACCAAGCATCGGGGAAAACCATACCATTTTAAATTAAAACATTCTCCGAAATGGATGCTTGTAATTTTTAATCATGAAAATAGATGACATCCAGAGGGAGACCAGCACTTTGTTAAAAAGCCACACTTTGACTCACTAACCTACAACATGTCCTATCTGAGCAAAACATGCTGCTGCTCATGACCTGCACTGGGCAACAGATTAGCAGTCATGTATAGAAATATGGGAAAGAGGCGAAGATCATTCAAAACTGTATGCGATCTGTATCTTAAGCGAGAGCAGAAAACACAGACGAGGTGGAGGTGCAGCCACCATCTTTCACAACTCAATGAACTTTAAAAAAGGTAACTCTGGGCACGTTTGATTCTTTTGAATACCTAGCCACCCAGATAAACGGGCCTAACAAAGCTTTATTTCTAAGTTTATATAAACCACCAAAACTTAACTCTAACTTCTTTAATGATTTCAATTACCTTCTTTCTGTAATATGTATCGACTATGACCAACTAATCATTGTGGGGGACTTTAATATCCATACCGACAACAGCCAAGATAGACAAGCAAAAACGTTAGATGATACTCTCCATAACTTCGGACTGATCCAGCATGTCAAACAACCAACACACAAAGGACACACTCTGGACTTAATTATCAGCAAAGGTTTAAATATTTCCAACATCTCAGTAATTAATATTGCATTATCCTACCATTTCTGTATTTTCTTTGAAAGTACCATCTCTCCTAAATTATCCAGCCACAGTAAGACCACTATAAAAAAGCGTTTTCTAGGGGACAGTTCAGTAGAAACCTTTAAACGTATTTATCCTTCCACCACATCCCCCTCATCTCCCAACTCAGTAAATAAGCTGGTAGATAATTTCCTCACAAAAATCTCAGACATCATGGATTCCATTGCTCCAACTAAAGTGAAAGTGGTCTCAGGTAGAATGAAGTCTCCGTGGACAAGTAATCCACTGATACGTAGTGAAAACAGGGAGTGTCGACGAGCCGAGAGAAAATGGCGGAAAACTAGACTCCAGGTTCACTGTGAGATCCACAAAGAGAGACTAAATAGATATCAGCTAACTATAAAAGATGCTAGGGAATCATTCTTATCGGAAATCATCAACAGAAACATTAATAATGCACGGACTCTATTTGCAACAGTGGAAAGACTAATACTTTAGTGACAGTAGCCCCTGAACTAAACTCTACCAGGGCCTGCAATGAATTCGCCAGCCTTTTCACCGAAAAGATTCTAGCAATTAGACGGTCAATCTGTACCTCAATATTGAACCCACAACCAGTGCCATCCCCAATCAACAACAATGTAGAGAAAATGTCTGAATTCCACGAATTAAACCAGAACAGCCTTGAAAGAAATCATTATCCAATTAAGCTCCTTCTCCTGCTGTCTTGATATCCTACCCACAGCTTTTCTAAAGAAAGTTCTTCCTGTTATTGTGTCTGATCTTATTCAAATAGTGAACTCATCCCTGCTATCAGGTGTCTTCCCTCAGGCTTTAAAAACATATTTTAAACCGCTGCTAAAGAAGAAGAATCTGGACAACACGTTAATGCAGAACTAAAGGCCAATCTCTAATCTTCCATTCATCAGTAAGATTTATTGAAAAAGCTGTTTCAGCAGTTAAATAGCTTCCTAACATTGACCAACCGTTTTGATGCTTTTCAGTCTGGTTTCCGTGCTCACCACAGCACCAAGACTGCCCTCGTCAAAGTATTCAATGACATCCGCATAAATACAGACTGTGGTAGAACCACAGTGCTGGTTCTGTTGGACCTCAGTGTTGATCATGATATTTTATTGGAACGACTGGAGATCTGGGTCGGACTCTCTGGTACACTACTTGGCTGGTTTGAGTCTTACCTAAAGAACAGGGACTTCTATGTTTCAATAGGAAACTTTTCATCAGAACGAACAGAAATCACATGTGGGGTGCCCCAGGGCTACATCCTGGGGCCCTCCTTATTTAATATCTACTTGCTCCCACTATGCAAGATTATAGCAACCAATAATAACTACGCGGATGACACTCAGCTCTACATTACAATGTCACCAAGTGACTCTGAACCCATTCAAACCCTAAATCAATGCATTGACCAAATAAATGGATGGGCCATAACTTTCTCCAGCTGAATAGAAACAAAACTGAAGTAATTACTTTTGGACCTAAAGAGGAACGATCAGCATTCAGCACACAGCTTCAGTTAATCCAGCTAGAAACTACTGATCAGGCCTGAAATCTAGGTGTAGTAATGGACTCAGACCTGAACCTCCAGGGTCACATAAAGGCAATAACAAGGTCAGCCTTCTATCACCTGAAGAACATTTCTAGGATTAAACGACTGATGTCGCAACAAGACCTAGAAAAACTCCTCCATGCGTTTATCTTTAGTGGGATTGATTACTGCAACAGAGTCTTCACAGGTCTGCCTAAAGAGTCAATCAGACAGCTGCAGCTGATCCAGAACGCTGCTGCTCGTGTTCCTCACTAGAACCAGGAAAGTAGAGCACATCACCCCAGTTCTAAAGTCCTTACACTGGCTCCCTGTAGCTCAGAGAATAGACTTTAAAATAGTTTTACTAGTTTATAAATCATTACATGGCTTAGCACAAAAATATGTTGAAGACCTGTTGTCATGGTACCAACCACCAAGACCACTCCGGTCCTCCAACTCTAGCCTACTAAACATCCCTAGACTCAGAATTAAACATGGAGAAGCAGCTTTCAGTTTCTATCCCCCCCCCCTTATCTGGAACAGACTTCCTGACGAGTGTAGAGCTGCTGAAACTCTGAACTGCTTTAAATCGAGACTAAAAACCATTTGTTTAGAATTGCCTTCGAGTAAATGCTTGATGTCATATGTATGAAATGTGTTCATGGTCTCTTGCTTTTTTTAATCTTTCTCTTGCTTTATTGTGTGTCATGTGTAATGTGTGTTTCTTTTATGTGTTTTTTTTTAAATTACCAAATCATGTAAAGCACATTGAATTACCCTGCTGTTGAAAGTGTGCTATACAAATAAAATTGCCTTGTCTTACCTGTGCAGCTTTAAATTTTAAAATACAAACTTCACACATGAGCACACGTTACAGCCTCACTAAACAGAATGCAGGCCAGAATACATCAGCACATTGACCTTACCTGTTGGGAATTTATGTACTTCATGTACTTCTGGGCACTTTTCATGGTGATCCCTCAGATGATCCAAACATTTCTTGAACCTTGTTAGTCTGCCAATTAGACATGAGAAAAATCACATTAAATATACATGCATGCTGAGGCATCACAGTTAAAGTCATGCTTACTGTGTTTCTAAAAAAACAAGCTCTCAGCAATAACATTTACTGAGATGCTTAAACAGCTTATTTAAACGGTTTCTACTTGAAATTATATTATCTCACAGGCTCCTCACAGTAGTATGCCCCATGCAATTATCAAGCATTTCAGCAGCTACTCCCTCTGCAGACGTGCACTGAGCAAAACAGGATCTGCAGCTGCATGCAGGTTCCACAAACGGAAAACCCACGGTTCTGTCCAGGCCAATTGCACACACCGGACATGCACGTTTTGCGTGCTCATTGCTGAATGCGCTGCCATGAAAGACGGCTGTGCTCGGATTTCCTGAAACCGTCCATGTTACCGACCCTTTATCAAACTAAAGAGCAGCAGAGCAGCACTGCATTGTTTCAATAAAACTGCTTATATGAGTGGGTTAACCAGACTCCATGTTTAACACAAGTTTAATTTTACTGGGCCTCATGCACAAGACCATGGTCTACAGACACGCGTTTTAAATTTAAAACAAATAGCTCATAACTCATCAGAATTACTCAAGATAAACTCTTTACGCTGCAACTTGAACGTGAAAATTAAAATGCTGACCAGGTTAAAACGTGTTTGTATTCAGGCCTTACTCCCACCTTCCTCGCCTCCACCACTGCATACTTGAGTATCGCAATAAGATTAAGCTTTTAAAGTTAATACAAATGTAAAATAGGTTAAATTCAGCTCCAAATAAATAACCAAATGAGTTTCAAGGAGCCATCTTAATCCTTCAGTATTCCTCCAGGCTACCGAGCTAATTAGCATGAGCTAGCCTCACAAAACACAAACAAAAAAATATTGTATAGTTAAAAAGTTTAACTCATAAACAACTAAAATATCTCTGGAACGTCTTTGCATATATTCAAGAGCAGGAATGTTAACATTTTGATTTGACTTACCTGGTTTTCATCGTGTAATCGCTCTCTGCAGAAACATCCTTGCTCCTTCCAATATGGCTCCTCTCCTCATGCTGAACTGAGCGTGAGTGTCTGCAGGGGCGGAGCTAAACCGATAGGTAACGTGGGGACAGCGAATTTCAGGAAATGTGTGTTTGCAATCATGATAGATTCTCTCCAGCTGCTGTGGCACACACTTTGTGGGGGGATGGGCATGGTCATCAAGGGGACCGGAAAAGTCTGGAAATGTCAGCTTACTCTTATCTGCACACATTTCTTTCCTGTAGGCTTCCTTTTGTTTCATTGTTATTCAATTATTCAGTTATTTTTATTTTTTATATATTATTTTTAGTTAAAAAATAAACTATTAATTAAAAGAGAAATCCAAAAAAGAAATAAAACAGCAGTTTAAGTTTAGCTATATATATATAAAACACTCCACTGTCTACACACTGACATGAAACAAACGTCTCTGTGCTCTAGAATTGTGGCACAGCAATATTTTCTGATTTTCTTTTCTTTCAAAACAGCTAGAGAATCCCTTTGTTACATTTTCCTTCCAAACTGGGTGGATACATTTTGGGGTCAGGAAGTAAGAGTAAAAAAGAGTAAAAGCATGTTGAATTTTACATTATTCTGTCATTCCTGCTGCCAGCGGAAGAGGCACTTATCCACCACTTTTTTACATGCGTTTCACGTTTTTCCATTCTGACCGTACAGCGCTGTCTCACCCAAAAAGGATTGCAGGTGTTAGTTTTTTTTCAAAAACTTTTGCAGGCCTTACTGGTGGTCCTGAAAATCAGTGGTGGGTCATTGCACCCTGGGATGCCAAGAAAGGTGCCTCTTGGCTGGGATACAGTGCCTTCAGAAGAAGGCCCTCTGGAAGTCTGGAGAACCAGGGGGTCAAAGGTCACCATAGTACAGTGAATTTGAAGGGGCCCATTCGCGTAGGTTGAAGTTTGGTGCATACATCCTCTGTGACACAGGGAATAAACCTGCCAAGTTTGAGGTCTATACATCACTCCTAATTCAAATTCAATTCAAAATCAAAAATACTTTATTGATCCCAGAGGGAAATTAAGTGTTGTAGCTCATATAATTAATTCTTTAAGGAGTTGTTGTAAATGATGATGGCTGTGGGCAGGAAGGATTTCCTGTAGCGGTCTGTATTGCAGCGAAACTGAAGTAGCCTCCGACTGAAGACGCTCTGTTGTTGTATGACAGTCACATGAAGAGGATGCTCAGGGTTGTCCATGATTGTTTTGATTTTATGAAGAATCCTTCTTTGCATCACCATCTCCAGTGGTTCCACAGTAGTGTCAAGAACAGAATCACCCTTCTTTATCAAGTTGTTGAGCCTTTTTATGTCCCTGGCTCTGATGCTGCTACCCCAACAGATGATAGCTGAAGAGATTACACTCTCCACAACAGGCTTGTAGAATATCTGCAGCATCTTGCTGCAAATCTTGAAGGACCTAAGCTTCCTCAAGAAGTACAGTCTGCTCTGTCCCTTCTTGTAGAAAGTTTCACTGTTCAGTCTCCAGTCCAGTTTGTTGTCCAGGTGAACTCAGAGGTATTTTTACTCCTCAACCACCTCCACTTCTTCTCCCATGATGGAAACAGTGTTTGACTTATCCCTGTTTCTTCTGAAATCTACAATCATCTCCTTTGTTTTATTCACATTCAAAGTAAGACGATTGTTTCCACACCATGTCACAAAGCGGTCCACCAGCTCTCTGTATTCAGCTTCTTGTCCCTCTCTGATACACCCCACAACTGCATCATCTTTTTCAGAATGCAGAGTTTTTTTCTTCTTCAGTTTTTCTGCAGATGACAGGTCTCTGATTTCTACTAGAATCTTGAGGTGTACATAGTGAAAAGGAATGGTGAGAGTACGATCCCCTGTGGTGCTCCTGTGCTGCTAACCACCTGGTTTGACACACAATTCTTCAGTTTCACAAACTGTGGTCTGTTTGTCAGTTAGTCATCGATCCAGGCGATTGCTAAAGGCTCCACCTGTGTCTTCAGGGGTTTCTGACGAAGCAAATCAGGCTGAATTGTGTTAAATCCACTGGAGAAATCAAAGAACATGATCTTCACAGTGCTGCCTGCTTTGTCCAGATGACAGTGGGTTGGTTGAAGCAGGTGGATAATGGCATCTTCAACTCTAACTCCACGGCGATAAGAAAACTGCAGCGGGTCCTGATATGTTTTTGTTTGCTTACTCAGGGGGGCCAACAGGAGTCTCTCCGGGACCTTCATGATGTGGGATGTCAGGGCAACAGGTCTATAGTCATTAATGACTGATGGGTGAGTTCTTTTTGGTACTGGAACAAGGCATGGTGTCTTCCACAACACTGGAACCTTCTCCTGGGTTAGGCTAAGGTTGAAGAGGTGCAGAATCCCACAGAGCTGCTCTGCACAGGCCTTCAGGACTCTGGGGCTGACACCATCTGGACCTGCAGCCTTTTTCTGGTTCAGTTTTTCTAGCTGCCTCTTCACCAGACTTTTGGAGACAGACAAGTGGGAGGGGGATGCAAAGGGGGAGACGTGGATGCAGAGCAGGAGCAAAAATGAGACAGAAGGAGGAAGTTCAAGCCATCTCTTCCATTGATCATAATGGGCAACGTAAGATCACTGGCTAACAAGATGGATGAACTCCAAGCCTTCACCAGGACTCAGCCAGAGTCCCAAGAATGCAGTATTATATGCTTTACTGAGACGTGGCTGCTGGATCATATCCCCGACTCCAACGTCTCTCTGCCAGGCTTCCTGACTGTATTAGCAGACAGAGATCTGAAAACAAGCAGGAAAAGAAAAGGAGGTGGAGTAGCAGTGCTGATCAACAACAGATGGTGTCATCCAGGACATGTTACTGTGAAGCTTCATCACTGCAGCCCAGATGTGGAACTCTTGGCAGTAAGTTTTCGTCCATATTATTTACCAAGAGAGTTCTCCAGTGTAGTTTTGGCAGTTGTTTACATTCCACCTTCAGCCGTTGCCGACAATGCATTTGATGTCATCAGTTCCGTTGTTGCTAAGCTACAGACACAGCACCCCAATGCATTTGTGGCAATATCTGGTGATTTTAATCATGCCTCGCTCTCTACTACACTTCCAACATTTCAACAGTTTGTCAGCTGCTCTACAAGAGAAAACAGAACCTTGGATTTGTTTTATGCAAATGTAACATGTCCAAACCAAGACCTCTGGGACAATCAGATCAAAATCTTGTTTTTCTCTGTTCAGAATATAATCCACTTGTTCAGAGGCAACCTGTTACAAAGAAAACTGTGAGAAAATGGTCACAGGAAGCTGAAGAAGCCCTGCAGGGTTGTTTTGCAACCACAGACTGGATGACTCTTTGTCAAGCACATGGAGAGGACATCAATGCCATGACTGAGTGTGTGACTGACTATATAAACTTCTGTGTGGACAACATCATCTCCACCAGAACAGTGAGATGATTCCCTAATAACAAACCCTGGATCACCAGTGACCTGAAGGAACTGCTAAACCAGAAAAAAAGAGCCTTCAGGGAGGGAGACAGGGAATTACTGAGGAGTATACAGAAGCAACTTAAGGTCAAGATCAGAGACTTCAGAGACTTGAGTTTGACTTCAACCAAGCCAGGAAATGCTGCTACCCCCTTTGCCTCCCCCTCCTACTTGTCTGTCTCCAAAAGTCAGGTGAAGAGGCAGCTAGAGAAACTGAACCGGAACCAGGCTGCAGGTCCAGATGGTGTCGGCCCCAGAGTCGTGAAGGCCTATGCAGAGCAGCTCTGTGGGATTCTGCAACACCTCTTCGACATTAGCCTAACTCAGGAGAAGGTTCCAGTGTTGTGGAAGACATCCTGCCTTGTTCCAGTACCAAAAAGAACTCACCCATCAGTCATTAATGACTATAGACCCGTTGCCCTGACATCCCACATCATGAAGGTCCTGGAGAGACTCCTGTTGGCACCCCTGAGTAAGCAAACAAGAACGTATCAGGACCCACTGCAGTTTGCTTATCGCTGTGGAGTTGGAGTTGAAGATGCCATCATACACCTGCTTCAACCAACCCACTGTCATCTGGACAAAGCAGGCAGCACGGTGAAGATCATGTTCTTTGATTTCTCCAGTGCATTTAACACAATTCAGCCTGATTTGCTTTGTCAGAAACTCCTGAAGACACAGTTGGAGCCTTTAACAATCGCCTGGATCAATGACTACCTGACCAACAGACCACAATTTGTGAGACTGAAGAATTGTGTGTCAAACCAGGTGGTCAGCAGCACAGGAGCACCACAGGGGATCGTACTCTCACCATTCCTTTTCACTCTGTACACCTCAGACTTCCAGTACAAATCAGAGACCTGTCATCTGCAGAAATACTCAGATGACTCTGCAGTTGTGGGGTGTATCAGAGAGGGACAAGAAGCTGAATACAGAGAGCTGGTGGACCGCTTTGTGACATGGTGTGGAAACAATCGTCTTACTTTGAATGTGAATAAAACAAAGGAGATGATTGTAGATTTCAGAAGAAACAGGGATAAGTCAAACACTGTTTCTATCATTAGAGAAGAAGTGGAGGTGGTTGAGGAGTATAAATACCTCAGAGATCACCTTGACAACAGGCTGGACTGGAGACTGAACAGTGAAGCCGTCTACAAGAAGGGACAGAGCAGACTGTACTTCTTGAGGAAGCTTAAGTCCTTCAAGGTTTGCAGCAAGATGCAGCAGATCTTCTACAAGTCTATTGTGGAGAGTGTAATCTCTTCAGGCTAAACAACCTGATAAAGAAGGTTCTGGTTCTGTTCTGGTTCTGTTCTTGGGACAACTGTGGAACATCTGGAGATGATGATGCAAAGAAGGATTCTTCATAAAATCAAAAAAATTATGGAAAACCCTGACCATCCTCTTCATGAGACAGTCACACAACAACAGAGCGTCTTCAATCGGAGGCTTCTTCAGTTTTGCTGCAATACAGACCGCTACAGGAAATCCTTCCTGCCCACAGCCATCAATATTTACAACAACTCCTTAAAGAATTAATTATATGAGCCATACCAACACTTAATTTCCTCTGGGATCAATAAAGTATTTTTGAATTGAATTTGAATCGGTTGTTTTTGGCCCTACTGACTCCAAACTCAGGACATGCTCTCGAGTGCGCCCAAATTATATGTGCCAAGTTGCGTGTCTGTAGGATGCAAAAAGTTTTGCAATTTCCAGAGGAACATGGAGGGGTAGGCATCTCATCCAAATGTTTTTGTTCTTTTAGCCAGATGAGTTGCTCCTTTCACTCTGGCTAATTACAACACCTTTGAAATGACATCTGTGCAACTGGTATCTTGTACCTGATGATTTGAGACACTCTCAATGTGAGAGTCTTAGTTAAGATTGGTAAAAGGATGTTTCTATATATGCTTACAACACCTTTGTGTTAACTTTTTGACCAACTTTGTGGTCACTCTAATGAAGCGTTCATCCCACCCAAAGCGTCAACGCCAAAAGCGGCAAGATTACATGTTAAGCCCATGGTAGAGGCCGTCAGAGGGCCGCCAGAGTCTCAGCGGCGCTTTATGCGCTTTTGTTTACGCTTTTGGCACTTTTCAAGCTTCAAAGCGAGAAACGCAGAAGTTCAACTAGCTGAACTTTCAGGCGTCCTCCTCTGAGCGTCGACCAATCAGAGCGTCTCACTATAATGACGTTGCTACAGTGAGGCGCTCTGATTGGTTGGGTGGGCTTGGCAAGCCTTACAAGAGTCTGGCTTTGCAAGCGTCAGGCTTAAAAATGTATATGCATCAAACTACTCGCTTTGTGAGCGTTGTTTGACGCTTATAAAGCGTGTGGTGTGAATGCGGCTTAAGAGTCACAGCATGGATGTCATGTTTCATAAGGATATACATTTTTATGGAGACACTTCAATGTAATATTAGACATTCCCTGACAAAGCCTGACACTGTGATATACCTATGTGTTGACATCGAGATGTACCCCTAATATACCAGAGGTTTTGGCACAATGCTATACCTGTATACTAATACTATGCTATACCCCTGATGTACCCCCAAGGAACCAAAGACCAAATTGTGGAATATAAATTAATAGGATATAGTAAGTTTCACTCATGGTATGTTAAGGAAACAATATCCTTAGGGGGTATTATTTTTTTGTGATCAAATCAATTGTAGTGTTTCCTTAATATTTATATTTCGCTCCCAAGATCTTCTTGAAAATCTAAACTCTTGCTGTTTAAAAACATTTCAAGTACAAACATCCATTGCTTTTAGCGACAACTTTTAGAAACCTCTAGAATGTTATGTTAGCTGCTAGCTAACAGCTAAAATTTTATGTTAGCCAGCAGCTAACAGTATCTAGCTAAAACATCAGGAAATTGTTAAATTGTCACGAATACTATTAGTGTTCTTTAGTGAAACACATATTAATTTTATCATTCAGATTGAAAAATGTATTACTTTTTAGGCTAATCTTAAGTGTCTCTGTTATTTAATTAACATTAGTGCCGGGAGTTGTAAACTGCATCTCACAAAGAAGGTCAATCTTGTAGTAACTAAACTGTCAATATTTTATCGTGAAACAGTTAATTAGAATTTTTTGATTTTAAAAATGCTGTCAATTCAACAAAACCGTTCGCAAAACTTTGTTATAACTTCTATTTGACAAATACATTTATATTGTCACACATGTCATGTTTCAAATTAATCATTTCTGTGTTGTTCACCAAGTAGGCTACCTTTAGTGTGAGCTGCTGGTTAAGAACACATGTAGTCTACTGACTGCATTGTGTTGTTTCTCAGATCCTGTTATGTCATGTAATCATATCAGACTGTTTCTAAACTGTTTAATAGCAGCACTGTACTCCCAGTATGTATAATATGTTGAGGTTTGATCCATCTTATAAAATCAAAAAATCTTACAGAGAATTAAAGGTCAACTTCAGTTTAATATTTCAGACAAAAGTTAAAAGCAAAATACTTTCTTGGTACAGTATTAGATAAAAAATAAAAAGGTTTTTCTGGCTGGCTATATGCTGGCGTGCACAATGCTGCCCTCCATTTCATGGGATCGCATTCACTCTATATAGTAAATACGTGTTAGAAAGACCACATTGTTCTAAGTTTGTAAGTTGCAGTAAAGTTGCAGTATTATTACTGGTATTTTCACTGTAAGCTGAAATATCCTATGCTCCTGAACTTAGCATAGATTTCTGATGCTACTTGAATGCACCACAGGTGCTTTGCAGCATCTGCCTTTTTTCCTCCTCCTTGATGCGGAGCAAGAGAAGTTTTTCTCTGTTTATTTCATTTTTTGTTGCGTGTAAATGCCAGAAGGTGAGTTTCTGTGACTTTACTATATAGTTTAAAGTACGGTTCAGCATATTTGTTTAAGTTTAACCATGTTAGAACTGTGTTTATTCTGCTATGCTGATTTGTGGTAATTAAGAGTCATTGCTTGTACCGCTTGTGTCTTTGTGTTTACATGTCCAAAAGAGAGGGATAATAAGTAGTCCATAAAGTAGGTTGCAGGGCGATATTCTAATTTCAGTGACAAAGATAGTTCATACTGCAGTTAGAGGTGATATCCAAATGGTCAATATCTTCCAAAAGTTCCTAAACTTACTGTCAAACAACAACAACTCTCTACAGGTTTTAAACCATATCTACAGTATTTGTCTGTGTTCTCTACTGGGGAACCCACTGATTAAGCTGCATGTTGACTAGGAGAGAGAAACAAATTAGGAAAACTATCGCATTTAAAACTAGATTAACTAAACGCAGATGTGTGTAAAGCTTAGGTAGCTGTGCCATTTCTCATCAAAGGACTGCAAACGTCAACATGCGCATTGGAAAATGTATGTATTTTTCTCTAAGATCTGTCCAAAACCTATATACTATATAGAATGTGTCATATCTATTTCAAAGATCACCATAATACGCCTGAAGAGGAGAATGCGTCAAACTGTGACTAAATGGGCAGAGAAGAGTCCCAACATATTAAATTGTGATCCACATGCATCTGGGGTTATTTGGACTGTAACAGGCTGCAACACAAAAAATGGTACTTAAAATGAATAAATTACGATTTCGTTAGCTTAACAGTGGGGAATAGTATAATCACCCAGTATTGTTAGAGTAGCATAGTTATGTTACATCTTTCATGTTACAATTGTACATTTTAAACTGACATGTTATGTACACTTGTCAATGTATATAAACCGCTACCTGTGATATTGTGCAAACAAATCCTTCGTTGATTCAATGGAAGCCACATAATTGCGTTTGCACATTGAGGAGGACCTATCACCTTCTAATTATTTAGCGTAATATTAACCTGTTATTGATTTTCAACTAACCGACAGCTGTTTCAGTCAGTTTATGTGGACATTGTGACAATTCTGATGTAAATGTGGAAATATATTTGTTTATTCAGCATTGCCTCTTATGACTGAGTAGGTCATTTAGTTGGGGGTAAAAACAAGGAATGATGTTTAACGTGAAATGCATGAATTATATCGAAAATAAGGTGGAAATGAAACTGCCACAGAGAGCTGTGGCAGCTATATCCTCTTTAAATGAGCTAGTAACTTAAAATAAAATTCTCCCTCTTTTAACATGATGATAATGTGAAATGCAGCAAAGAGATGATCCCGATGCATATCAGACATGCTTGGAAAAAACACAGCAGTTTCAACATTTTGCCCTTTCAAAATATTGCAGCTTTATTCTCTAAATATTTTAAATATTCTCTCAATTTGACTTTCAAGTTACACAACGTTCATCCCTTTTCCTCAAAATGTCAAGTTCTTAAAATCATATTTCTTCCGATTTTTCCATTTTGTGGTTATCCTGAAACAAAGAGGAAAAATAAATCCGCTGCAAATATTAATTGTTCTACAAGAGACCCCAATACTTATTTGATTCCTCTGAGCTGTAAGAAATGGTATAAACAGTGAATGAAAATAATGCAATTTTTTTACGAGCATTTCTGCCTAAGATATTTAAATATCATACAGTATGGGGAGAAACAAAAAATAACAAAGCCAGTCCTTCTTCTTTAACTTTTTATTTTATTTATCGTGGCTCTTCAACATTTCTGTCCTCTTACAGGGATAAATCAGTGCTTTTGGATTTGTTTTATGGTATCTCAAAATCTATTCCGATCTTTCTCTGACAACTGTCTCTGAAAAAAAAAGATAAAACAGGTCAAGTTCTGTGTAATTTCCCAGCTCTGTGATCAGTTTTGCAGATGTTATTTTTGAAAAGGTAATATACAATATTAGAGCAAAACAAATGTCTTTATTGAGCTAGTATTAAGATGTTAAAGTTGTCTGGAGGAATCCGATTGTATTTCGCAATGTTTTGTAGTTCTTTAAGGTAAACATGCATTGTTTATTTCCTCGTCAGGTGAGGGGGTCCTAAAATGCCACGCCCACAGAAAAATCTGCCTCTACCAGCTGCCACCACAAGTTAGGGTCCGTCCACACGGAGACGCGTTTCACTGTATACGTATAAATTTTTTTTCATATTAGCGTTTCGTCCACACGGATCCGGCGTTTTCGGAGACTGAAACCGCTATTTTTTGAAACCGGGTCCCAAAGTAGATAAATCTGAAAACGACACCCTTGCGGTTTCGTGTGTACAGCCAATCCGTATATTTTGTGAAACGATGATGCCATCACATCACGCGTCGGCTGCGTCATACGTAACTACAACAACAACAATGGCGGACTGCATGATTTTGTTTGTGCTGCAGAAGCTACTAAGCCTTCTAGCTGTATTACAGCAAAATCTATTGCTTCTATGCAACTGTTGTGAGCAACAAGCGATAATGGACAACACCATACGCCACATTCTCTTAGATCCACCATGGAAGACAACCAGGAGAGCGATCAGGAGAAAGTTTTGGATAAGACCCGGTAGAACTAGCAGTTGGTGGGACAACTTTGTCAACAGCGTTGTTGTGGAAGATGAATGGAGGGAGAATTTCCGCATGTCCAAAGCATCACTCGTCGCCCTGAGCGAGGAACTCAGTCCGTATATTGAAGGGCAAACAACAAACATGAGGGCACCAATTACTACACTCAAAAGGGTTGCGTTAACTCTGTATTATTTGAGCGACGAGGGAAGGCTAAGGAAGACTGCTAACAACTTCGGCGTGTCGCGGCAGGCTGTATCTGTTGTTGTCAGGCAAACATGCAAAGCGATCGCTGTCCACCTGGGTCCAAAGTACATTACGTTGCCTTTTACGCAGTCTGAGGCCGAGGATCTGGTTTTGTGTTCCCATCGTGCTCATGGCATGCCACAGTGTTTGGGAGCAGTCGATAGCACACATATAGAAATCAAGCAGCCGTCTACCAACTCGATGGACTACATCAACAGGAAAGGGAAACATTCTCTCAATGTACAGGCGGTATGTGATTATAAGTACAGATTTATGGATGTTGTGATAAAGTGGCCCGGGAGTGTACACGATGCACGGGTTTTTGCTAATTCAAAGCTCAACCTGTACTTTTAGACTGGCCAGATCCCTCCTCTGAAAAAACAGATTGTGGACAACGAACAGGAAATACCAATTTATCTTCTTGGTGACCCAGCCTACCCTCTGCTGCCTTACTTGATGAAGGAATATGCAAACGGTGGCTCCACACCTCAAGAACAGTTCTTTGGGCTAAGTTTGTGTAGGGCACGGATGGTCTTTGAGTGTGCTTTTGGTCATCTCAAAGCCAGATTTGCTGCACTGAAAAGGCCTATGGACATCAACTTGCAGGACCTGTCCTTTGTTATTTACGTCTACTTTGTTTTCCACAATTTTTGTGAAAACTGTAATGAGACTGTGGCTGAACACACTGTGTTGGGAATGATGCAGGTGATAAAGACTTACAGCCTCCTACACAATGCAACAACTACCTCACAGACTGTAATGAAGGTGAGGGAAAGAGAGTGAGGAGAGTACTTACAAAGTACCTTGACCCTTAAAAATGCTAGCCATCAAGTTTTTTTCAAAGTAGTTACACTGTTTACCTTTGGAAAATGTACTAATGATTATTTTGAAAGTGTTGTGTTGAATATGTCTAGTGAAAATAAATGACTGCAAAAATTCCAGAACTTTTTTTATTGGAAAATATTTAGGTCAATATATTAGGTCCTTGACCACTTCGACGCCCTGTGTCAACCGCATGTCTGTATTTGCTGCATATGTTTTTTGCGCTGACTTGTACTTTTGAGACCATGCTATGATCGTGAGGGAAATCCTTCTTGGTTAACTGCCTCGGATACTGTGCCTGAAACGCATTCGTTAAATCGCAATATTTGGAGTGACACGACTCCCAGTCAACATTTTCTTGGAGCTTGCAGTCGAGTGTGACTCTAAGTAGTAGTTCGACTTTGTCGTAAGTCCATACGAAAGACTCCATTCTTGGTCTTGAAGTTGTTGCCTTCACCATCTTCGTCTTCTTCTTCTTTGTTCGTGTGGACGCAGATATTTCTTGAGACGACACCGTGTTTACGGAATTTTTGTTTTAGAACGAGGAAGAAAAATATCGGATAGGTAACGCACCGGCTTCGTGTGGATGTAGCCTTAGTCTCACCACCAGTTAATCTATCACACCAGCGGGCCCTCGGAAAGCTAACAGGTTAATAAATATTAAATATTCTGAATATTGCTACTGATTCTGGCTTTTAACTTTACAGAGAAATGGCTGATAACCATAACATGCCAATAGCAGCGTATATTTACAAAGCTTTTAGATTTGAAGAGTTACCCTGTTAAAATTAAAAAACACAGTACTGCATTAAGATAGCTAACTACATTACGACTAGCCAACAATGTGTTTAGCCAACCTGAGAAAGGCTGTTTATCAAGATGGTGTTGATGACTCGGTTTAGAAAGCATATTTAAAAAATGTGAAACTGTTTCATAGATATATTTTTAACAGAAATCTTAGATCATTAATTCTAGTCAAAAGGTAATGAACAGGTGACCACTGTTAAGGAGGTCAACCTGTATCACCTTATCACACAGAGAAACATATTCAAATATTGACAAAAAGTTAAAAATTGACATTTTTAGGCAGAATTTATTTAAGCAGTTAATGCACCTTCAGTGACAATAAGTTTGAATATCAAATGCACCAGCAGATTTTTCCTATCACTATTTCATAATAACGTCAATGAAACTACAGGTGTCAACACAGATTATTTTAATGCAAATTTAGATGAAAATAGCCATTGACATCATTGTTGTCCCCTCACCAATAATGAAAGAAAAACTTATAATGGTCTTAGAAATAACTTGAAACTAAGTAATAACGTTAAAAATAACTGAAATTCAACCACTGAAAATCAGACATTCTGATGTTGTTTAAAAAATGCCTGGACAAAAGTATTGGTACCCTTAACTTCACTTTTATTGGTATTTTGGGCTACTTCACATCAGCAAACTGCTGAAATTTTGGAAATTTCCTTGGCAACCAGGCTTTTCAGAAATCCAGCCTTTGTGTTTAGGTAGTCGTAACACGTGATGTCATTTCACTCAGCTCCGACTTAAACTCTACCTTTTGTGATTTCACATGGTTCGGTCAGGGATTGTGGGAGATTCTGTGTACACAAAAAACCATGGCAAAGTTGCCATCCCCTTGGCCTTACAGTTGCAAAAGTTATTAATAACTTTTGTATGGAGTTTTAAAGCTATAGACACAAAGTCCTTTAGCAAGTTAACCTTATAAGATGTGTGGCACCCTTCAGACTCCGCCCACATCATCAAATAATTTGTATCACCTGGAATGTCAATTTGTTCAGGTCAAGCCAAGACTTCAGTCTGAGCAATTTAGCATTTATCGAATGAGGGCTTGTGGGAGATTCTCTATACATGAAACCTAGACTAAGATGCCATCACTTTGGCCACACCCTTTCAGTTTTGGAAAAGTTATTAACTTTTTATAAGAGTTGATCTAAGATGTAGGAGAGGGTGTTTTGAAGCTGTAGGCAAAAAGTCTTATTGAGAGTTAACCTTTTAAGATGGGTGGCACCCTTCAAGACTCTGCCCACATCATCAAATAATTTGCATCACATGGAATGTCATTTTGTTCACGTCCAGCCAAGACTTCAGTCTATGCAATTTAGCATTTTTAAAATTAGGGCTTGTGGAAGAATCTGTATACATGAAACCTTGGCTAAGACGCCATCGCCTTGGCCACGCCCTTTCAGTTTTGAAAAAGTTATTGATAACTTCTGTTAGGAGTTGATCTAAGAAGTAGGAGAGGGAGTTTTGAAGCTGTAGACAGAAAGTTCTATTGCAAGTTAACGTGTTTAGATTTGTGCCGCCCTTCAAAACTCCACCCTGATCGTTAAGAAATGCTTAAAATGTAAAGAAATTCATAAAATATAAAGTTAAACTAAGTTTAAAACTTTACACTTTGTCAGGAAAATGGCCCCACGAGTTCAATTTTACACCCTGCAATACCACTTGTGACCAGTTGGGCGTCAAGTCGACGCACACATTGTCATGAAAAGTGACCTCAAGGGGTCCAATTTTACTTTGCAAAAAAAACTGCACTAGGCATATCAGGAGGCTGTTTTCTATCATTTGCAATGCTTGTGCCTCTGGGGACCGGGCTTTGGTCCCCACCGGGAAAATTGGACCCCATGAGGTGAGTCAAATGTCAGGTTGTGGACCCCACCAGGTAGTAAAAACGAGAACGCACACACACACACACACACACACACACATTTATACATCAATACACAGATCAGTAGGAAAGTTGGGATTAAGTGGCTTGCCCAGGGGGGCATCAAGATGTCACAGCTGGAATTAAACCTGCAACATTCTGATGGCAAGATGACTACTTTACCACTGAGCCACAGAATAATGCTATCACTGCCATGTATCATGGTGGGGATGGAGTGTTCATGGTAATAGGTTGTGTTAGTTTACATCACCATGAACCATCCTTTAATTGTCCTTTCAACAAATTCCCCCACCTGAGCTGTGGAGTTCCTCCAGACATCCTCTTGTATGTTTCCTATATTTTGTTGAACTGATAGTAACAGATTATCCTAACCAGGACTAAATTCTACCAGTAGGACAATGAAATGTTTTAAAGGGTATTAATACACCTACAAGGCAGTGTCAGGTCAAAATAACTTGATTTTTGACCACCTGATGCAAACCTGTAAAGTTATCAATAACTTGTTAAAGTAAAAATTGCTAATTGTTCCCGATTGATAAAACTATGCTGGAATGATTTGTGTTGGTGAAGTATGTGCTGTAATGTGTATTGATAAAGAAAAACAGATCTCCCTGAGCCATTCGTTTCTCTACAGTTAGAGCAGGATGGAGGGGGTAGGTGCGGCCTTTAAACAGTGGGAGTGGCCCACCATTCAGGTTTTAAACAAACACATTTCTACTATGAGATATGCATTTGGCATTTGCACACACACACACACACACACACACACACACACACACACACACACACACACACACACACACACACACAGACACACACACACACACACACACATCTGTGCAGAAATTCCTATGAGAACAGACTCACATTGACCGTCAAACTATGCCCTGTCCTTTGCTACGCAGCATTTTTGAAATGTTATGCAGGTAACCAGGTAACCCCACCTGGATTCTCTCAGCTACACCTGTAGAGGAGTATCTGTGCTTGAATGAGATTGATTTGTGCTGCATCAAAAAAACAAATAACTCATGGAGGAATGCTGCTCCTATGTGTGGGTTAGTTGTAACTTTTACAAAGTGGATGAAGTGCGAGATGACTTATCTATAGGAAATATGCTTTAATAACAAACCCATGCATAAACAAAGGTGCTGTACAGACTAAACCTTTGTTATTATTTTGAATGCATGTGTTATATGCATTGTAAATGACCAGTACTGCTTTTTTTGTTTTATCGTACTGTCTTGCAGTATAGTACTCAGAATTGTCCCAAGGAGAGCATTCACAAGTGGAACATTACAGCTTTCACTATAATTGTTTAAGTGATGGTTTTTAAAATGGTAAAAGATAATAATAGGGCAACACAGTGGATTTATTTACTGTAATGACAACATTTTTCATAATATTTTAAAAGATGTGAATGATTTATAAAAAAGAACAAAATTCTTACTGATGATGTAAAAAAAAAATCAATAGTCCTACTTATAAAATACAGTACAGTTGTTGTTGCTGTTCAGATATGATGTTATTATCAGTAAATGGGGAGCATATAATGCCTTCCAAAGTATTCAGTTTATTCCAATGTTGAAAAGCATCCATCATTTTCCTTCCACGTCATAATTACACATTACTTTGTGTTGATCTTTCATATAAAATCCCAATAAAACACAGACATTTATGCCTCAAACACGACACAATGTTCCAAAGTTTGAGGGGTGTGAAGACTTTTGTATCTAATTAAACAGGGGCTTTAAGTAATAACTTTTTTCAATTCAATACCACTTAGTTCAAAATTATGTTACAAATAAAACAAACCTATAGAATAGCAGATGCTTGGCTGCTGTATTTACACTGCTAAAAAAAAGGGAACACTAAAATAACACATCTTAGATCTGAATGAATAAAATATTCTTATTAAATACTGTTCTTTACACAGTTGAATGTGCTGACAACAAAATCACACAAAATTATCAATGTAAATCTAATTTATCAACCCATGGAGGTCTGGATTTGGAGTCGCACTCATAATTAAAGTGGAAAAAAAGACTACAGGCTGATCCAACTTTGATGTAATGTCCTTAAAACAAGTCAGAATGAGGCTAAGTAGTGGGTGTGGCCTCCACGTGCCTGTATGACCTCCCTACAATTCCTGGGCATGATCCTGATGAGGTGGCGGATGGTCTCCTGAGGGATCTCCTCCCAGACCTGGGGCCTCATTTATCAACCATACTTATGCACAGATCTGTGTGTGTTTCATGCGTAGGAACAATTCTATGCATTGTGTGGTATTTATTAATTTGTACTTGTGTGTAGAAATGTTCCTAAATAAAAGTACACTTCTAATCGTGCGTACGCACAGCATCTACTGTTAAAACGGAGGAACTGCAACACTGAAACAGTTTTACTTTGACATAATATTTCTCTCAGCAGTTTATCGCCTCCGCCAAGGAGCTCATGTTGGCGTCTGACTGTCTTTTAGCAAAATAACTCAAAAAGTTATTGACGGATTTGCATTAATCTTTCAGGAAATATTTAAAATTAGTCAAGAAATACATAATTTACCTTTGGGGGTGATCATTCATGGAGATCCTGTCACTCGCAATCTGTCCCCCCCCCTTATTTTTATATTTGTCACATCAAGCGCTTTAGCTTAATGGGATGTTGTTACACTTTTAATTAAAGGGTTTGCAAACTGTACTGTGACAATGGTCCCGCTTATCAGTGAAGCAGTTTGTCGCTTTTTCCTTGCGTACTAATAGCAGCCAAAGCTGTGTCTCCAATTACACATGGCCACGCAAAGTTATTTTTTTTACTGGTTCTCCTCGAGCTAATAGAAATCCTGAAACAGAAATACTGAGCTGATAGAAACAAACAGCAATCTTCAGTACGAATTTAACTTGTTTAATTTGTTCAAAAAAGTTAAGGGTCTCAAAAGAAGTTAATAATGTCTGCTCTGCAGCAGAAATATAACATCTAGGTGATGGGGAGATGAAGCAGAGAAACCGCTGATGGCAAAAACTATCGGTGTTGAAATGAATTTGTATTTACTATGATAATTTTTTTAAAAGTCTGTTCTTCCTGAAGTCTTTTTTATTGCTCCACCTATGTTTCACCTCGATCTCGGTGTCACTGAAATTCCTTTTTTCGCTCTCTTGGCCATAATTTTAAGTGTAGCAGGATGAACTTTGCTACAATTAATTTGGGTAAGAGCGTATTGGTCTCCGTACTGATGAGGACGCTCTGAGTATAAAGGGAAGCATTATTTCCTAGGCTCATTGAACGGCTGCACTCATCGAAAATGGCTGTGTTCTCTGGCGTCTCAGATCGCCTGCTGATCGATCAACTTGGTGCGGTTATTGAATCGTGGTATGTACCCTTTTATTTAGCTAACTGAAGTAGCTTTGAGTGTAAAGTAATACAAATCTGGCTGAGCACTCAGAAGTGATTTGTGGCATCTGGTTATGCTGGGGCGAGACGCTGTCATAAGGAATTAAAGGACAGATTGGGTACCGACGTGCTGCCGGATGCGGAAGTGTCTTGTACAGCAATTAATGAGGAGTGAGGCATCTTGAGGGTTAGCTGAACTTTAATGGGTAGTAGGAACAGAACAACAATGGCTTCTCTCCTAGTCCGTCTCTGTAGCGTACCTCAACAAAGTAGTGACATACTAGGTACGGTACCCTGTTAAGCACATATCTACATTTGGCATTAACCGTGTTCTCAAAACACCCTTATCAAATATCTTATCATATATCAAATTTGTTTTGGTATATATATAACTAATTCAAATGTAACATTCAAAACAACATTCAGTAAGTCAAAACAGTAACATTCCAATACTCCTTTTTTTCACTAACCTATTACTCTCTGAACCTATAATAATGGCTTGCATTTATATAGCGCTTTTCAAGACTCTCAAAGCGCTTTACAACTCCATTTTTCATTCACTCTCTCATTCATACACTGGTGGAAGCAAGCTATGATTATAGGGGGCAGACTGACAGAAGTGAGGCTGCCATATCGCGCCATCGGCCCTTCTGGCCAACACCAGTAGACAAGGTAGGTGAAGTGTCTTGCCCAAGGACACAACGACGTGTAGCAGGTGGATGCTGGAATCGAACCCACAATTTCTGGGTTTAAGGCTGACAACTCTACCACTGAGCTACAGCCACCCTATGAGGGACTCTTATAGGTCTACATCTGCTGGTCACATGTACTACTTTCCCTGGTGTAGCATGTTGTGGTTGTTCTTTGGTCTTATCAGGTTGTCCTGTATCTAGCACACTTTGGTCACCAGGAACAGCTCGAGGAGGGCTGCTGGGCTGTTTGGCTGGTGAGCCCTCTGGTTGCATTTCTTGTGGTGCTGTGTCATCTGGAACAGGTTGTAGATGTCTCCTGTTTCTGCGTGACACTGTCCCATTGTCCATTTTCACAATGTATGAATGTGGCTCATCGCATTTGCTGAGAACTCTTGCTGAAGTTTTCCACTCCTTTTCTCCGTCCAACTTTACTCTGACATTCTGTCCAGGAAGTAACTCAGATAGAGGTCGAGCGGAGTGGTGTCGGTCACGGAAGTACTTGTAGGATGATTTGGTTTGGGTATCCTTCTGCAGTATGTCTTGTTTGTTCACAGGCTCACTCTGCATTTTGTCCTCGAGCATTGGTAGCGTTGTTCTGATGTGTCTTCCCGTCATGATCTTTGCTGGGCTTACTCCAGTTTCAGTACTTGGGGTCGCCCTGTAACACATCAGAGCTAAATGCGGGTCTGGTTGGTTCAGGATATGTTTTGCTGTCTGAACAGCACGTTCTGCAGCACCATTTGCTTGAGGAAAATGTGGGCTCGAGGTTACATGTGTGAATCCATACTCCTCACAGAAGTGCTTGAACTCGTCTGAAGTGAATTGTGTCGCATTGTCGCTGACCAACTCCAGCGGTATGCCCCATCTTACAAACATACTTTTCAGTCGGCCAATGAATTGTCTGCTTGTAGTGCTTGGCAGGGGGCCAATTTTAATGTCTCTGGAATAGGTCAGTCACAATCAGATAATTTTGCTTCTCAAACTCACATAGGTCTGCTGCAATCCGCTGCCAGGGACCATCTGGCAGGGGTGAAGTGAGGAGAGGTTCGTGTCTTTGTGAAGGCTTGTTTTGAATGCAGAACCTGCATGCATTAACCGTCTGTGTAATATCTTTGCTGATCTGAGGCCACCACACCGACATTCTCGCTCTGGCTCGGCACTTTGTTAGTCCTTGATTCAAAACGTCGGGCCTCAGAGCTGTAGGGATGACTAGTCTGTCCTGAAATAATACTAGTCCGTCAGCCTCTGAGAGTTGAGCTTGTGCTGAATAGTAGCCATGCAGTGCAGGATGCAGTGAGTGTTTTGGTGGCCAACCTTTGTGTAAAAGGCTGATGACTCTTGTTAACTCCTCATCCTGTTGTGTTGTTGCTCTGATTTCTCTTAACTTTTGTGGTGACGCATGTGCATTTGACAGAACAGACTGTAGATGAACTGGTACCTCTATGTCCGTGCTGCTGGTGCTGCTGTCGTCCGAGTTGCTCAGCGGGTTCCTGGAGAGGGCGTCCGCGATGACCAGTTGTTTACCAGGCATGTGCTCTGCCACCACCTGAAACCTCAGAAGACGCATTAGTAGTCTTTGAACTCTGGGTGGAGCTTTGTCTAAGTCGTATGTGTTTATCAAAGGGACTAATGATTTGTGATCTGTTTGCAGCCGAAAACTGTCCATGCCTTGAACATAACGTGCAAATCTCTCACAGGCCCACACCCCAACTAAACACTCTTTTTCAATTTGTGAGTATCTTTTTTTGAGTCTGTTAGTGTGCGGGAACAGAAAGCTACTGGCTTTAACTTGTCCTCATGAACCTGCAGTATTGTCGCACCTAAGCCATAACTGCTGGCATCTGCACTGATGACAGTCTCACTATTTGGGTCTTGGATGAGAGATTTGGAAGAAACCGGCCCACATAATCGATGAGACCCAGAACCTGGTGAAGCTCTTCCACATTTGTAGGGCATGTTGGTTATGGCCTTAACTTTGTCTGGGTCTGGTCTCATTCCTTCAGCACTGATGATGTGTCCAAATTATCGTATTTCTGGCTTAGCAAAATGCCACTTCTGCTTGTTCAGTTTAAGCCCACTTGCTTTGATTGTTTTCAGGACTCTGCTCAGACGTGTTCCCCTTTTGATGCTCCAAAAACCAGTACATCGTCCATCACAACCACTACTCCGTCGTGGCCACTCAGTAGTTCGGATATTAGTCTCTGAAAAATTTTGTGTGCAGACATAATCCCGAAGGGTAGAGGCTTGAAGCAGAACCTTCCAATTGGCGTGATGAAAGTAGTACGTTTTCTGCTACTTTCTTCCAAAGGGATCTGCCAAAATCCACATGACGCATCCAACGTTGAGAATACTTTGGCTCCCGCGAGTTTGGGGGCTATGTCCTCCAGCGTCGGTAGCATGTACCTTTCACGTTTGACTGCACTGTTAAAACGTTTTAGGTCAACACTCTCTTTCTCTGTTCTTCTTTTCAACTGGTCCCATCGGGGCGCACCAATCGGTGGGTTCTGCAACCTCTTTGATTATTCCACTTTCAAGCATGCGTTTTAACTGTGGATGGAGCGAGACATGATGTCCCAGATGTGCTCAGTTGGATTCAGGTCTGAGGAACGGGCGGGCTGGTCCATAGCATCAATGCAGGAACTGCTGACTCACTCCAGCTAGCCACACTCCATGAGGTCTAGCATTGTCTTGCATTAGGAGGAACCCAGGGCCAACCGCACCAGCATATGATCTCACAAGGAGTCTGAGGATCTCATCTGGGTACCTAATGGCAGTCAGGCTACCTCTGGTAAGCACATGAAGGGCCCCCACACCATTACTTACCCACTGCCAAACCGGTCATGCTGGTAGGTTGCAGGCAGCAGAACGTTCTCCCTGGCGTCTCCAGACTCTGTCACGTCTGTCACATGTGCTCAGTGTGAACCTGCTTTCATCTGTGAAGAGCAGAGTGCACCAGTGACTAATTTGCCAATCTTGGTGTTCTCTGGTGAATGCCAAACATCCTGCATGGTGAGGGGCTGTAAGCACAACCCCCACCTGTGGACGTCAGGCCCTCATACCACCCTCATGGAGTCTGTTTATGGCAGTTTGAGCAGACACATGAACATTTGTGGCCTGCTGGAGGTCCTTTTGCAGGGCTCTGGTAGTGCTCCTCCTGTTCCTCCTTGCACAAAGGCGGAGGTAGCAGTTCTGCTGCTGGGTTGTTGCCCTCCTACGGCCTCCTCCATGTCTCCTGATGTACTGGCCTGTCTCCTAGTAGTGCCTCCATGCTCTTGACGCTACTCTGACAGACACAGCAAACCTTCTTGCCACAGCTCACATTGATGTGCCATCCTGGATTAGCTGCACTACCTGAGCCATTTGTGTGGGTTATACACTCCACCTCATGCTACCACTAGAGTGAAAGCACCGCCAACATTCAAAAGTGACCAAAATATCAGCCACAAAGCATAGGAACTAAGAAGTTGTCTTTGGTCACCACCTGCAGAACCATTCCTTTAGTCTTGCTAATTGCCTATAATTTCCACCTGTTTGCACAACAGCATGTGAAATTGATTGTCAATCAGTGTTGCTTCCTAAGTGGACAGTTGGATTTCTCAGAAGTGTGACTGACTTGGAGTTACATTGAGTTGTTTAGGTGTTATTTTTTCTGAGCCGTGTATATTTGATCAAATCAAAATCAAATCAAACTTTTATAAAGTGCTTTTCATACAAGAAATTGCATCACAAAGTGCTTTACAGATTAAAATGACCCCACATAAACCACATTCCCATCCCTCCCCAACCCATGGAATACTTGATCCCATGGCTCGCATGGATATCATAAAATATTCAGGGTCAATGTTCTCCCTACAAATAGCAATAAAACATAAACTAGCAAATGTCTGGCTGAAAAAAGGTTTTTCTATTGGATTCCTTGCAAAATTATTGCAAACACAAACTGAAGTCTTTTATGTGCTTTGTCCTGTGTTTGTTCTTGTGTAGCTATCCTATTTAGGACCTATTCTGGCATATTCGCTAACGTGTGTGTGTGTGTGTTTGTGTGTGTGTGTGTGTCTTTATCAACAGCAAACGCTAAAGCTCCCAGACCTCTGCCAAGCCCCTCCTGACAAAAAATTGCTGCTCTGTCTGTCGGTTCTGCTAAGCCATGCAGAGCTGTCTCTGGTCACATTCTGATGGCCACATAAACAATCCGCATCAAGCGAATTATGAATCCAACCTGAAAGAACATTTTATGTTTAGTTGATCCATCCTTCATCCTTAGTGTCCATATTAAAGGGAGGCAGTGGCAGAATAAGAACGGTTTTATCGCAGATTGTCCATGCTGAAATATCCTTTAGTGTACATACGTGTTGCATATACTGCGAAGTGACTGGCACAATCAGTTCCAGGTCAGCCAGGTTGCATTGCGTTGTGATAGATGTGACAGATTTCAAATGTTTTTACAAATAAAAACCTGAAAAGTGTGATATCTGGACTGACTTCCCCGAGTCAGTACTTTGACCAGCCACCTTTAGCTGGAATTACAGCTGCAGGTATTTTGGGATTTGTCTCTACCAGAATCAAACATGAATGTGCTTTGATCTGGAGCATTCTATTGAAGCTCTGGCTCTATGTTGAAGATAGTTTTCCAGGTGGAAGGTGAACTCTAATCTGCTTTAAACTGGACCAGAACCTCTTCCCTGACCTGTCTGCTGGATTCCTTGATCTCCATGACGCTGGATGTTCTCTAGAGAACTTCTGAGGTCAAAACCAGAACAGCTGCAGCTAGACTCAGATTCGACTACACACAACTAGACTCTGTTTGCTGATTAGGGGACTTCTGAAGGTAGCTACTTGCTCTGTATTTTTATTCAGGGTTATTACAGTACAGGAGACAGAGAACAAATGCTTGCCACACTTTTTACTTTATATTTTTTCCACTCTAAAATTTTGTGCTACTTTGTGTTGATTTATTACATTTATATCCTCATAAATTACACTAAAGTCTCCTAATTTTAATATAACTGTCATGTTCGCTGTTATTTTTCGGATCCACATACACTATACTTCTAGGAGACCAGTGAAAGGTTTATTGTTACAATGATCCTGACAAATGTGATGGTCTTTGTTCAGGAGGCAGAGGAAGCACAGAATAAGTGGATCACTGTGATATATTGATTTCAAATCAGCTTCGTGTCATGAGATCTTTAAGTAATACACAGTAAATTAGAATAAACACATACATATAAATGTACATAATAAATACATAGAACAAACACATAAAAACTTACGTGTGGTAGCTGGTCCAGATAAATCTGCGTTGACAGAGCTGGTTTGATTATATATATGTTTTTATTTTTATTTTGACGCTTCTGGCCGAAGTCCGTAGTACTGATGTGGGCCGTATCTGCAAGACGACAGATAAGCGAGACCCAACGTTCACTTGGCACTTTTGGCGCTGTTGTAAAACGGAGCTCAAACGGATCTGTGCTGTAACGGACCTTATAGCATCACAAAATGTTGCTGTATAGTTTTCAAACACTGATAATATTGCTCAGCTTAGTGACAATGCATTTATCTCATGCTCTTGATAGAAATAAATGTACAGACAGGATGTTATTTTGAAAATGTTTATTCCACTGAGTTCTTCACACAGTTTGAGAAAAGTATTTCGGATGTGGTCCACATCAGGTAGTCTCTGTCAAAACAGTGTTGGCTCAAATCTGTTTTGCAGATGGGGGCCAGAGCAGTTTTTAGGCCTTTTTTAAATGCAATATATATATATATATATATATATATATATATATATATATATATATATATATATATATATATATATATATATATATATATATAGCAGTTTTGTAGTTCAAATGCGACTTGCTTTACGGCAGGCTTCACAAAAGCCGGTAGGTGCAGCGTCCTCCAAGGCTCTCTGGGTGGAGCGTACTCGGCAGGTACATATAAATGGAAGATGCCTAACAGCAGGTAGCTTGAACAATTGTCATCATGACGGAGCCAAAATTGTATTCATCTGTACACCTGTGTTCCGACTATCTGTGCTACCCGCATGCACATTTCGATGTTACGTCACAATTCGCTTACTCAGCAAATCTGTCATCTAGATTTCCTACCTGGAAAATCCATTTCGTCTGTTTTATTTCTTTGAAGTCTACAGTGAGTTTTATTCAAATTATTTTATTACTCGCTAATTTTTATTCAAAATATTTTAAGGCTTTCCTTAAAGTTTCAAGTTTACATGACAGCCCTTATGTTAGTTTCACTTCTGTGATATCGTTACACTGCATGTAAACAAGTCCCATTAATTAAGAGTCGTACAGTAAATGCCGTGTATTTTGCGGGTTATTTGTGCTTATAATCATAGGCTACTACATTTTAATATTTTGGGGCAATAATACTGCTATCTGCTCTATGTCTTACTGGCTTGATGTATATTCATTAGCTGCTTTACAAACTAACAGATTTCCAGAGTGTGCTATTCATCTATAGGCCTACTATTTTGGATAAGAAAGGAAGGTTAGATATAGGTCTGTAATTCACTAAGTCATCTTGATCAAGGGAAGGTTTCTTGAGTAAAGGTTTAATTACAGCTATTTTAAATTCCTGTGGTACGTATCCGTTTACTAAGGATTGATTCATCATATCCAAAATGGGGCCAGGAACCAAAGGGAACACTTCTTTAAATTATTTGGTTGGCATTGGGTCCAACATACAAGTTGAAGGTTTAGATGAGGCTAATATTTTTGATAATTCCTAAAGCTCGACTGAATCAAAACAGCCTAAGCACAAATGAGGTTCTACAGCTCTTCCGATGCTGCCTCACTTACTGAGAGAGAAGTAATCCTGTTTGAGAGGATGCCAATAATTTTATTTTTAACAAAAATAATTTTATTTATGAAGAATCCCATATAATCATCACTGCTAAGAGTTGGGGAAATACTTGGCTCAACAGAGCTATGACTCTGTGTAAGTTTGGCAACTGTACTAAAAAGAAAACTAGGATTGTTTTTATTCGCCTCTATTAATGATGAGAAATATGCTGTTCTAGCTTGTCGAAGGGTCTTTTTATACAGCAGTAGACTGTTACTCCAGGTTAAATAGGAATCCTCTAGATGTGTAGAGCGCCATTTTCTCTCCAACTTCCTAGTATTCTGCTTTAAAGGGCGCAACTCTGCGTTAAACCAAGGAGTCAGCCTCTTATGGCTAGCCACTTTCTTTTATAAAGGGGCTACACTATCTAGCCCTACATAGTTCACTATCTACATAATTGAATTCATGATGATGAATCCTCTTGCTGCTGACTGCTGAAGGAGGAGCAGCCTCTCCTGGTCTCTCCTGATCCCTCGCTTTGTTTTCTTTTCTTAGTTTTTTTCTTAGTTACTTTATGCACCCAGCCCCTGGAGTTACTGTATTGGACCGGATCTCTTCTTGGATTCCTTTTTGATGGTATGTGGATTATCAACATGGCATTTTGCTCAGCTGAGGATTTTGAGAAACTGCAACCTGGCAGCCTGGTGTTACATCGGTGTAACCGTGTCGCAGAGAAAACACAGGACAATACTACTCCCTCAGCCAACAGGCACTTAACGGTAAGAACACCCCACTGTGATGAACACTGGCCTGCTTTAAAGCACACGGAATAATCAACCCCTGCCTGTTCGAGGAACAATAAACAAAATAAACTCCAGCACAGGGAAAGCTCCAGACCCATGCCTGCCGCCTTTGGTAAAAGGAAACAAAAGAGGTTTCAACCCAAAACAGTAGATATTACTCCACCTGGAATCCATCTGAAAAGCAGATTAAGCAGACACATAAAAAAGTAAGAGCCCCCCCCAGCAAGGATTGTTATCATACAAGACAGATCAATTAATGGAATTGAGGCTTTTTGTAACAAGAAAACCAGAGTTTATAGCTGCTACAAAAATACAGTGAAAGAGATATAAGAATAAAATCAAAACAATTTTAGACCAACATCCTACGATGGAACAGTTCATTATTCAGGCTGGTGCAGCAGATATCACAATGAAACAATCAGAGATCCTGAAGAGAGACTTGTCTGATCTCCTACAGAGACTTGACAGACTTAACATAAACATCTTCATCACCGGACCGGTCCCTGAACAGAATGATGAAAGATTTACCAGACTTTGGATGCTCCATAAATGGTTGAAAAAACAATCAGCTGAGAAATCGTTCACATTTAGCCCCAGGTTCTCTCCAAGCTCCTAGCTCGAATAGGACATTCCCAACATTAATTTAGTTTTTCTCTGCAAAAACAAACTCTATGTAAACAATCTTGGTATCAAAATGAAGCCAATGCTTGTGAGATTTAATCAGAGGTGTAAAAATTACAGCATATGTTACTGTGCCAAAGTAATTGTAGCTTGAAGATAGACAAATTACAAGATTCTTTATTCACGCCTAATTTTTTTCTCATGTTACAGTATATAAACCATTCAAAATATGCTCCAGTAGAATATAAACTGCAGATAATCATAAACCAACATGTGTAGATTACCTGTACCAAGATCCATGTAGATGAATTGAAGTGGAGCAAAGTTACAGAGGCTTTAGTAAAAAAATAGCTAGTTTTTTTGCAGCTTGGCACAGTTCGGCACAATTTGGCACAAACAGTGAAAGTTTCGATTTCTCAATTCCTGATCTACTGATTTTATTCAAGTTCAATTATATGCCTGAAAACAAAGTGTTTTTTATATTTTTTGGTAAAATATCCAACATATTTATGACCCTATTTAAATAACAATATAACACAGAGTTAGGCTTGACTCCAACTGAAGAACATTTATTCAAATTCCAAATAAAACAAAATATTGAAATATACATATGAAATGGATAACAAAACTGTTCACAACCCCCTCCTCTTATCAATGCAAATGTTATATGGATGGTAATGTGCTTTGCATGCAATAACAATATGATCGTAGAGTGGCCTGATTTTGCACAGATGACTGTAATCAGGGGTGGTTTTTGTTTCTTTTCATTGTCCTCATTCACAAAGCTGAGATGCAATGACCACAAGATTGCCTCAAACTGGTTTCTCTGCATAGTGTTACAGGATAATTTAAAATTATATGGCCACTCACCCGTCCAGCAGTCAGCCCTGCGGTGCACATTTACAACTCCGGTGTATATAATGATGGATAGGAAAACATATAAGTCTGTTACAGTGAGGGGAGTCCAAAGGAACTTTCTGCCAGCCTCTTTCCTTTTTGTAACATTGGTATTGTCGATAATTGTCCAAATTACAGATGAACTGAAGAAGAGCTGGAAGAGAGAGAGAGAGGAGACCATGCTGCTGCTTGGTCAAATGTATGTAGGGCCCGGTGGCCTTGTGAGCATGAACCTAAAAGACTCAGGAGTGCTGTCCTCCTCATGTCTTTGGCATCTTCACCCACTGGAGTATCAGCAGACCTCTTTGGACAGCTGTTGCCTTAGCTTAGTTGAAGGCCGTGGAGGTATTTAGTCTTCATACTCACTAAAACAAGATAACAGAAAAATTGAGAAATGATAAATATTTGCATACACATCTACATATAAATGTCTACACACACACACACACACATATATACATATATATATATATATATATATATATATATATATATATATATATATATATATATATAAATAAATAAATAATACCTTTCAGGCAGCTGTGTCTCTCTGTATGACGTTCCAGCAGTCTGCTTGAGCATGGTGAAGCGTTGATGAGTAAGCTAAGGATGAATGCCGAGGTGACTAAAAGCATATTAAGACAGAAAAAGAGTTAGAAAAAAATATACAGAAACAACAACTACAACCCACAAATATTTTACACACATCTCTGTACACATATCTACACAAATATCCACACATAAATTCACAAATCTCTTTCTCTCTCATATATATTTATATATATTAGGGATGCACCGATATGAAAATTTGGGCCGATACCGATGTCAGATATTGATCCCGCTGTTATGGCCGATAACCGATACGCACCGATATGGTATACGGTATATTTATCTATACTTTCGACACCGTGGAAAATCAACCACACCATCTACATCGCTTCTCTGCTTGAGTTACACACTCCCACATTCCTGCGCCGCATCACTATCGTTGTCACATGACCAAACAAACAACACATGGATAACACCCCCCCCCCCCGAAACACAGACAGAAACGTCAAAGATGGAAATAAATAAACATCGGTTGTTAATACCGGCCCTCTGTTAATTATCGGACTGATGCCGATATGTTAAAAAACACCTAGCATTGGCCAATACCGATGTTGATGCCGAAATATCGTGCATCCCTTTATATATATATATATATATATATATATATATATATATATATATATATATATATATATATATATATATATATATATATATATATATATATATATATAAAAGAGAGAGAGAGAGAGAGAGAGAGAGAGAGAGAGAGAGAGAGAGAGAGAGAGAGAGAGAGAGAGAGAGAGAGATACCCACACAGGCACAAAATGTGTTACAATAGTTACAAAAACTGTCTATATACAAACATCTAAGAACACATACACAAAAAAAACATCTATATAAAATGGCTGACAGAGCTATTAGCATTAGCTAGTTGGGACATACCTCTCTTCCTGGTAAAAATCAGGTTTTCCTCTTCTGATGACGAGTCCTCAACACAAACCTCCGATGAACTATCATTCCAAATAATCGCCAGGGCTTCGTCAGTGATGATTCTCTTCTCTTGAAGCGCCATTTTTCGAACGCAAACAAAACAATTGAAGCTGAATCGGCACCTGCTCATCTGATCACCTGCGCGTAACTGCGTCACACCGCCCGCCCCCAAGGTAAACAACCTATCTGTTTTTAGAATTACGCAGACCTGTAACTCCAGTTTTTTTTGGTCGATTTGGATGATTGACATATGGTTAGAATCGTAGGATCCTATAGAATCACGCTGACATCAGAACTTTGAAGCAGATTGGACAAAGCAAATGTTTACATGGGGAAAGTTCAGAGTGCAGCATGACAGACAAGGTTGAGCTTCCTCGAATCAAATGTAAAAAATAATGGCAATGGATTACGTTTTTTTCACTTTTTCTTTTCTAAATACACACTGGATATTTTAGTTATTCTGCAAATACAGTCATATCATGGTGGATTATTCTTTTCAGCACGGAAAAAACAAAGGTAAGAAAAAATGTATGCTCTTGTTTTTCAAATGCTGTACATATTTTTGGGCTTATTTTGCTGCTCATTTGCTGACATTTACATGTAGCATGATGAAACTTGCAGCTTTAGAATCTGTCAGATGCTGGCTTTCAGGGAAGGCAAAGTTTGCTAGGTTCTGTTTGGCAGGATGAACGACAGGTTCGGTTGAATGTGTTCATGTAAAAATCGCAAAATAGCACAACTGTTCCTTTAATTGCTTGTTTTTTTTTCTGGGTTTGGAGGTCACAGAAAATATTTATATGAGTTTTTAGCTGAGATTCTTAGGTTTATAATGATAGGACATGCTTAGCAATCATTGACCACAGGTCAACTAAATTCTGACATTTCCCCGCCCTTCCCCCCACAGTGACCTGGCGCCGGGTCTGTGGGGCTTAAGAGGATAATAATTTCTAAATTTTTGGAAGTGCAAACCATCTGTTCAACGAAAACCAACGTTATCTTAAGGCTGGAGTGAGACTGCTGGCAGCAAATATCTAGCAAATATCTTCTCTTATTAAAATCAGAAAGCAAAACACTTGCTCCCAAAAAATGACCTTGAGGCGCCCATGGATACTATCAGAGAACAAACACACCAAGTCATGATTAAGCCACAGGCCCTAACAGATGAATAACCATCAGAGATTAAGTCCTCAACCTCCTGTGACTCAGCCACATCAAATGAGTCTCCATTTAGAAACTGACTGAAAGAGCAAATCAAATTTGGGACACAATTAACACCAAAACTTGGACTACACCAAACCCCTGGGACCAGAGTCAATAAGCCTGGGAGCTTCCCCCCACTGATTATTACAGATATTTGATATTTGAGGGAACTGGGCAGTAAATTTATACTTTCTGTACCATAGAAAGTACTCTTATATCAGATCTTCTGTTCCTTCTGTGTCTCTGCTCTGTCTTCTCAAACCCCCAGACGGTCGTGGCAGATGGCCGCTCCTACTGAGCCTGGTTCTGTTGGAGGTTTCTTCCTGTTAAAGGGGAGTTTTTCCTCTCCACCGTCGCTACATGCTTGCTCAGTATGAGGGATTGCTGTGGTTGGAAAGTCTGCATCACTGGGGCCCAACCTCACGCCAATGACTGACGCAATCTACTGGGATTCCTTAAATACGAAACTCTTTAACTGATTGGACTGTTTGTATAAATGTATTGAAATGACTTCTTGTTAAGTGCCTTGAGATGACATCTGTTGTGAATCGGCACTATAAACTGAACTGAAATTAAATCTACCCCTATCGTCTCCCAGAAGTTGCCCGGCATCCTGGAGTGTAGCATTCCAGTGCTTATCAACAGCAGGAAAAATGAACCGTTAACTAAATGCTCTCATTTGAAACAAAATCTCAAATTGATAACCTGTCAGAAGGTTCAGCTACCCATCATAACACTACTTAAATTTGCTTTATTAAACATTAGGTCTCCATCTTGGGATGTCATTCCTAATCAATGACTTTATCACTGAGCATAATTTGCACACCCTTTTTTATCAGAAACTTGGCTAGGTGTAAATAATGAAACATCTGCACTTATAGAATCTACTCCTCCAAATGAAATTTTTTTAAGCGAGAGCAGAAAACACAGACGAGGTGGAGGTGTAGCCACAATCTTTCACAACTCAATGAACTTTAAAGAGGTATCCCTGGGCACATTTGACTCTTTTGAATACCTGGCCACCCAGATAAATGAACCTAACAAAGCTTTATTTCTAAGTTTATATAAACCCCCAAAACTTAACTCTAACTTCTTTAATGATTTCAGCGACCTTCTTTCGGTAATATGCATCAATTGACCAATTATGACCAATTAATTATTTGGGGGGACTTTAACATTCATACCGACAACCCCCAAGATAAAAAAACAAAAACATTAGATGATACTCGCCATAACTTTGGCCTGATCCAGCATGTCAAACAGGCAACACACAATCAAGGACACACTCTGGACTTAATTATCAGTTAAGGTTTAAATGCATCCAACATCTCTGGAATTGATATTGCATTATCTGACCATTTCTGTGTTTTCTTTGAAAGTATCATCTCTGCTAAATTATCCAGCCATAGTAAGACCACTATAAAAAAGCGTTTTCTAGGGGACAGCTCAGTTGAAACTTTTAAATGTATTTACCCTCCCAGTGCATCCCCCTCATCTCCCAACTTGAACTCAGAAAACAAGCTGGTAGATAATTTCCTTGTGAAAATCTCAGCCCTCAATGATTCCATTGCTCCAACTAAAGTAAAAGTAGTCTCGGGTAGAGAAAAGTCTCCGTGGACTAATGATCCACTGGTACGTAATGAAAAAAGGGAATGTTGACGAGCCAAGAGAAAATGGCGGAAAACTCGACTCCAGGTTCACTGTGAGATCTACAGAGAGAGACTGCACAGATATCAATCAACTCTAAAAGATGCAAGGGAATCGTTCTTTTCTGAAATCATCAACACAAAACATTGATAACCCACTGACTTTATTTGCAACAGTGGAAAAACTAATTAATCCTTTGTTGACAGTAGCCCCTGAACTAAATTCGACCAGGGCCTGCAATGAATTTGCCAGATTTTTCACTGAAAAGATTATAACAATTAGACGGTTGGTCTGTACCTCAGTACGGAACCCACAATCAATACCATCCGAAATCAACACCAATGTGGAGAAAATGTCTGAATTCCACGAATTAAACCTAAAGAAAATTTTAAAAAATCATTATCCAATTAAGCTCCTCCTCTTGCAGCCTTGATATCCTACCCACAGCTTTTTTCTTCCTGTCATTGGGTCTGATAAAATTGCCTTGCCTTGCCTTGCCTTGATCTAGTTCAAATTGGTATCTCATCCCTGCTATCAGGTGTCTTTCCCCAGTCTTTGAAGACAGGAGTTATTGAACTGCTACTAAAGAAGAAAAATCTGGACAACATGTTAATGTAGAACGACAGGCTGATCTCAAATCTTCCATTCTTCAGTAAGATCATTGAAAAAGCTGTGTTTTTACCAATTAAATAGCATCCTAACAATGACAAACTGTTTTGATGTTTTTCAGTTTGGTTTCCGTGCTCACCACAGCACTGAGACTGCACTTGTCAAAGAATTCGATGACATCCGCATAAATACAGATTGTGGTAGAACCACAGTGCTGGTTCTGTTGGACCTCAGTGCAGCATTTGACACTGTTGATCAAGAAATACTATTAGAATGACTGGAGAGCTGGGTTGGACCCTCTGGTATGAGTCCTACCTAAAGAACAGAGACTTCTTTGTTTCAATAGGAAACCTTTCATCAGAACTGACAGAAATCACATGTGGGGTGTCCCAGGGCTCCATCTTAGGGCCTCTCCTATTATGCTCCCACTAGGCCAGTTTATCGCAACCAATAACAATAGCTACCTTAACTGATGATACTCAGCTTTAAATTACAATGTCACCAGGTGACTTTGAACCCATCCAAACCCTAAGTACATGCATCAACCAAATAAATGAATGGATGTGCCATAACTTTCTCCAGTTGAACAGAAACAAAACTGAAGTAATTGTTTTTGGACCTAAAGAGGAACTAAAGAGGAACGATCAAGTGTCAGCACACAGCTTCAATTAATACAGCTAGAAACTACTGATCAGGCATAAAATCTAGTTGTAGTAATGGACTCAGAGCTGAATCTCCAAAGTCACATAAAGGCAATAACAAGGTCAGCGTTCTATCCCCTGAAGAACATTTCTAGAATTAAAGGACTTATGTTGCAGCAGGACCTCGAAACATTCATCTATCCATTTATCTTTACTCGGACTGATTACTGCAACAGCGTCCTCACAAGTCTGCCTAAAAAGTCAATCAGACAGCTGCAGCTGATCCAGAACGCAGCTGGTCGCATACTCACTAGGACCAGGTAAGTAGAGCACATCACCCCAGTTCTAAAGTCCTTACACTGGATCCCTGTAGCTCAGAGAATAGATTTCAAAATACTCCTACTAGTTTATAAATCATTTAAATGGCTTAGCACCAACATATGTTGAAGACCTGTTGTCACCATACCAACCACTGAGACCACATAGGTCCTCCAACTCTAGCCTACTAAACATCCCTAGACTCAGAACCAAACATCGAGAAGCAGCTTTCAGTTTCTATGCTCCCCTTATCTGGAACAGACTTCCTGACGAGTGCAGAGCTGCTGAAACTCTGAACTGCTTTAAATCGGGACTAAAAATCCATCTGTTTAGAATTGCCTTTGAGTAAATGATTGTCATATGTATCAAATGTGTTCATGCTCTCTTGCTTTACTGATTTTTCTCTTGATTTACAGACTTTTAATTTCCAATGTTATATTCTGTTATTTCATTTTTCTCTCCTTTTTTAATCACCAAATCATGTAAAGCACCTTTAATTACCATGTTGTTGAAAGTGTGCAATACAATTAAAATTGCCTTGCCTTGCCTTGCCTAATTGGGTTTCTGCTGTTTGGCTTGGGTGGATTCCTGATGTATCGCAAGGAATAGAAGTGGTCGGAAGTAATTGGCAAGCTTTTTGCAGCTTCAAAAAGGATTGTGCTGTGCTGTAAACACTCAGACTAATGTGCTGAACGAGCAAAACCACAAACTGGATGCTATGACTGGCAAACAGGATGTGGTGGAGGGACTCGTACGCGATGTGAGAAACAACTTGGAGAAGTTTCCCAGCTGGGCTGATGGAAACTGAGGCCTGTTTCAGATGTTTGGTGCGCCACTGTGGCTATGAAACAACTGAAAAAACTCTAAAGCTGAAAAGCTCTCCAGCCTAAACTAAAACTTTTATCTGAATTGGCACCCGGTGCAGCCTTGGAAGGTTAGACATCACAAAACTCCCCTTCCGAAGAGAGGAATGTAAATGGACGCTCATACTCCCACACTATCCACCGTGTTTACATGAGTCTGCGAGCTCTGCTTGGACTGAGGGAGAGTTCATGGACTCACTTACTTACTTACTTACTTACTTACTTACTTACTGACGCAAGCACACACACACACACACACACACACACACACACACACACACAAACACATGCACTGACGTTCACGCCAGAACTACAGAAACACACGCTCTTTGAGTTCAATGTCCACACTGTTAACCTTACACTCTCCTGCCCACTCGTCGGACAGTGAAATTGAGGGCGCGCTTTCCACCTCCTCTCTGTATTTGGACTCATCGTTGTTAGTGATGCATCCCACTACTGCTGTGTCATCCGCAAACTTAACTATATGACAGCTGGGGTGTCTCGCTGAGCAGTCATACGTCAGCAGAGTGAACAGGAGGGGGCTCAACACGCAGCCCTGTGGTGAGCCTGTCCTGAGGGTGATGGAGGAGGAGATGGTGTTGTGGATCTTAACAGTCTGAGGTCTATTGGTCAGGAAGTCCAGGACCCAGATCCCCAGCGTGGGACTCAGTCCGAGGGAGGAGAGCTTCTGCACCAGCGTCTGTGGGATGATGGTGTTGAAGGCTGAGGAGAAATCCAGAAAGAGCAGACGGACATAGGAGTTTCTGCTCTCCAGATGGGTCAGGGCTGTGTGGACCACCGATGAAATGGCGTCGTCAGTGCAGCAATTTTTCCTGTAGGCATACTGGTGGGGGTCCACAGTGATATCGATGGTGTCTTTGATGTGGGTCATGACCAACCTCTCGAAGAACTTCATGACTACCGGGGTTAAAGCTATGGGCCGATAGTCATTCAGGCTTGTCACTGTGGAGCACTTGGGGACGGGGACAATCGTGGCAGTCTTTAAGCAGGTGGGGACAGATGACGGTGACAGTGAGGTGTTAAAGATGTCTGCCAGCACCTCAGCCAGCTGGTGTGCACAGTCCCTCAGTACCCACCCTGGGATGTTGTCGGGCCCTGCTGCTTTGTGAGGGTTGATACACTGAAGGGTCTTCCTTACATCTGCTCTGGTCACACTGATGGGCGTGTCACCAGGTGGTGGTGTAAGTTCGGTGCTGGAGGAGACATCAGGGAACTCAAAGCGGGCATAGAAATGGTTGAGTGCATCTGGCAAGGAGGGGTCTCTTGGGCATTGTACATCCTTTGTGTTGTAGTCTGTGATGTATTTAATGCCCCTCCACATGCGCCGAGGGTCATTGGTGGTGAAGTGACCTGGCCTGATACGTCTCAGCAGGGGGCGGTATGCTGGCGCCAGCAGGATGGAGATGTGGTCCGAGAGACCAAGATGGGGGCGAGGAAAAGCTCTATATGTACTGCGGATGTTGCTGTACACACAGTCCAGAGTATTTTCTCCGCGTGTAGGAAAGATGACATGCTGGTGAAAACTTGGCAGAGTGTCCGTCAGTTTCACGTGGTTAAAGTCCCCCGCAACCACGTAAAAACGCCTCCGGGTGCTTTGTTTGCACCGAGCTAATGGTGTCAAATAGCTCCTTTGATGCTTCGTTGGCATTTGCACCCGGTCAAATGTAAACAATGGTGATGAACACTGCAGGTATCTCTCATGGCAGATAAAACGGCCGACATTTCACAGTCATAAGCTCTGTCGCCTCAGAGCAGGAGCTTTTCACCAGTCCACAGTTCGTACACCAACCTTCATTCACGTACACACAGAGTCCTCCTCCCCGTGTTTTACCCGACCGGTGGTCGCGGTCCTTTGCTCCCCGAATCCTGCTGCGCCACTCCGTGTTCCTCAGGAGCCGTTTGCAACACTGTGCGCCACCATAGCAACCCTTCCTCCCGACTCCACGTTTGACCATGATTCATTGTTGGGGCTAATGCTAACAAATTATAATACAGAAACGGTGCCTCCCAAAGTGCATAGCGCAGTACGCTACGGATGCCTACATAGAACAAAAAGAGCTTTTATCAGGAAGTTGGACCGAACCGAGGCTGGTTCGAAATCACACCTGAAGTGGACCGCACCAGAGTCCGTTTGGAAGCGGACCAAGACCACTTCAAAATGTGGTTCTCGGTCCGGTTCGTTAGTCCGGACCAAATCTCACTGGTCTGCATTCACACCAGCTCAAACAAACCGTGCTTGAGGTTGTTTTAATCAGACCAAATGCTGCAGGTGTGAAAGCCCCCTTGGATTCTATTCTGGATTTAACAGGGAGCCAATGAAGGTAAGCTAAAACAGGGGAAATGTGATCTCTCTTTTTTATATTCATCAGAACTCTTGCTGCTGCATTTTGGATGAACTGAAGGCTTTTAATGTCATTTTGTGGACTTCCTGATAGTAAAGAATTACAGTAGTCCAGTCTTGAGGTAACAAATGCGTGGATTAGTTTCTTGGCATCACTCCTGGACAGGATGTTTCTAATTTTAGCAATATTCCAGAGGTGAAAGAAAGAATTCCTAGAAACCTGTTTAATATGGGATTTGAAAGCCATGTCTTGGTCAAAAATAACGCAGAGTTTCTTTATGTTATTACTGGAGGCCAATTTAATACTATCCAGATGAAGTGGTTGACTAACTTTGGAGATATAAATCACGGAGAGTTGTTCTTTAATGTGTAACCCAAGACAATTGAGGCAAGGCTATTTTATTTATTTATTTTTATAGCACACTTTCAACAACAAGGTAATTCAAGGTGCTTAAGGTACTCAAGGTACTCTGACACCATTACAGACTACATGCCCGTTGGTGAGCTCAGAATGGATTCGTCAGGAGTTTCTACCCCGCAACTGGAATGGAATTCGGCAAACCCTTCCGACGCCTGGCAGAGATTCGTTTAGCATGTGCCACTTATGTGCAGCAGACCGCTAAGCGACCAGTTGGAGTAGACCCAGTGGAGCTAACTCCTTTTGTGGGTAGGAAAAAGAGGCAGAGACATACAGACCCTTTCCAAAAAATTAGAATATCATGGAAAAGTTTATTTATTTCCACAATTCCATTCAAAACGTTAAACCTCCATAGATTATAGATTCAGGGCCCTCAACTTAAACAACTGAAAGTATTTAGTTGTTTATCTGTACATAATTTGGGCTTCCAGCTCATAAAACCCCTCAAAAACAAGAATTCAAAAAAATTGAATACTGTGAAGATATCAGCCAAAATTTTACACGGCATCAATGTTTTAAAGTGTCACACACTACTCATCTACTAAACTCAAAGCACCTGTACAGGTTTTCCCAGAGGTCATTAAAAGCTTCACTTTGGTTCAGTTGTTCAATATGAGGAAGACTGCAGACTTGACAACTGGCCAGAAGACCATCATTGAGACCCTCCATAGGATGGGTAAGCCATCAAAGTTCCTAGCTAAGGAGACTAGCTGTTCACAGAGTGCTGTGTCCAAGCATATCAATGGAAAGTCTAGTGGAAGGGCAAATGTGGCAGGAGAAGCTGCACCAACAGAAGAGCTGACCGTGGGCTTCAGTGGGTTATCAAACAGAGAAGATTCATGAATCCAGAGAGAGTAGAATGAGACTGGAGTCTCAGTTTCAAAAACCATCACATTCAGACACGTCTCAACTGGGCCAAGGAGAAGAAGGACTGGACTGTTGGCCAGTGGTCCAAGGTCCTCTTTTCTGATGAAAGTAAAGTGTGCCTTTCATTCAAGAATCAAGGTCCAAGGGTTTGGAGGAAAACAGGTGAGGAACAGAACCCAAGCTGCTTGAGGTCCAGTATTAAATATTCACAGTCAGTCATGATTTGGGGTGCAATGTCCGGTGCAGGTGTTGGTAAACTCCGCTTTCTTAAATCCAAGGTCACCGCGTCAGTCTACCAGAATCTTTTAGAGGACTTCATGATTCCGTCTGCTGAGGATCTGTATGGAGATGCAGATTTTATCTTCCAGCAGGACCTGGCCCCTGTCCATACCGCCAGAAGCATAAGAACCTGGTTTGATGCCCATGCCATCACACTGCTTGACTGGCCAGCAAACTCGCCGGACCTAAACTCCATTGAGAATCTATGGAGTATTATCAAGAGGAAAATGAGGGGCACCAGACCCAAAAAAAGAAGAGCTGACAGTAAGCATCAAGGTAATCTGGGGTTCCATAACTCCCAGGCAATGCCCCAGGCTGATTGTCTCAATGCCACGGCGCATCAAGGCAGTGATAAGGCAAAGGGATTCCCTACCAAGTATTGAAGATTGACATTGTTTTGAAAGTACCATATTTTGATTGATTGATTTGATGTGATCCTAATTGCTTTCTTTTTTTCTGCAAAAAATAAGTAAATGGTGATTTCTTCAGAGTATTCAAATTTTTTTTATTCCTGTTTTCGTGGGTTTTATGAGCTGGAAGCCCAAATTATGTACAAATAAACAACTAAATACTTGAAATGGTTTAAGTTGTGGGCCCTGAATCTATATGCAAGGAGAGGCGTGTAGCAAATTCCAAAGAACCCCTGATATCATACCAGATCCTTGAGATACCTTGGTAGGTCATGGAATAGACCTATTCACATGGCATGGACAAGACTATGTTGTAGTTGTGAACTATTACAGCCAATACTTCAAACTGGAAAGGCTATTCTCCAGTACTAAATGGTCAGTCATAAAAAAAAACAACTCAAGGCTGTATTAGCCAGATGTGTAGCACCAAAGAAACTCATCTCTGATAATGGCCCACAGTACAGTTCACAGAATCTCGCTGAGAGGACAGTCAGAACAGCTAAACCCATTCTGGACAAAGCACATTCCCAAAGAGGGGATCTCCATCTTTCTCTGTTAGAGAAAAGGATCTCATCAGTGGATGACTTCAAATCACCAGCACAGCTTTGGATGAACTGAGGCCTATGTTCAGTGCTTACAGTCACCGGACAAACAATCAATCAATCAATCAAACAAACTTTATTGATAAAGCACTTTTCATACAGGAGTTGTAACTTAAAGTGGTTTGCAGATTAAAATTACCCCACATAAATCATATTAGCATACCTCACCCACAGATTTAAAACCATGATCACAGTTTTAACCGCCTCCCCCAAACTTAACTCCCATGCATACAAACACTGAAGAATTGAATATGGAGCAATTTCATAAAAAGCTATATTTTAAAAAAAATCTCCACAGAGCGTTTAGAGGGCTGCAGAATGAAAGTACAGTACTTCCTTAAAAAATTATATTTGAATTAAAATATAACAATATATTGATTTTGACGGGAACGACGTTGTCATTATGTTTACATCTACCAGCCAATAGCGGGCAGCATTGCGGGTTGCCTAATACGGTAAACAGTCCGTTCGGCACAGCGAGGCTGGTACTGTGGAACATGGTGGAGTCGGCAAGTCAAGCAGCTGCTTCAGAGCCCCGGAGATTTCGTTGTCCTGTTTAGAATAGGACCGACCAGAGAAGATCAGAAACCAGAGTGAGTTTAGGTGAACCCTCCAATAGATGGAGTCAAATTGTAAAATAAACTTATTAGTCTAAATTAGTACTTACCCTGTACAATTTTCATCACTAGACATGGTGCAGACTGGTCACTTCACGTATCGGCAGCGAACCTGGCATACCGGCGACTGGAAACCTTGTTCTATTGTTGCGACTACAACCTCCATACACTAGATGTAGCTATGGTGTTCGTGATCCAAATCCAACCTTAAAGAACAACAATAAAAAGGATATTGGGCCAAGTGCAGATGAGTCAGGTAAAGAAACGCCATCAAAGGAGCAATCTGCACCAGCGGCAGCAGATCATCCACAGCAGCCGAGGCACACACAGACCCGGCGCCATGGGCGGGCCTGGGTGACAGATTACAATGGCTCATGCAAATGTATTGGCCCAAGACAACCAACAAAGGGTGCGATAGGTTACTAATCGGGAATTTTGGATGTGGTAAAAGAAGAGACCTGTAATTCTGTAGAAGTAAGTAAAATGATTACCTCTCAGCGGAGATATAAAGCATGCCGGCGACGGTAAAGCTGCTGTAGCTCCTCTAGAATAAAAAACAAATCATAAGAAAACTCGGGAAGATTTATAGCTCCATTTTTACCAGCTTGTGTTTAACGTCGTCACGGTTGCTAGGCGACAGGATATAAGCCGAGGAAGAGAAGGTATCTGAAGACTAGACCGTCCAAATTCACAGCCGCTAACATCCAGTCTACCCGGTCAAGGAAGGACCTGTCCTATGTAGTCCTTAGAGGGATGCAGAATAGACATGACCCTAAAATGGCATTCTGGTCCACACTTCTTTCCAGTTGGTGGCAGTAACGCACCAATTTTTTGTTTGCCAGTCCTGAATAATGATCAAGAAGAAAAAGAAGCACGCTATTAAGAGCATACTAACTGGTAGTAATGATGTAAACATTCGGAGAAATACACGCTAGAAAGGAATTTACAAAGGTTTTTAGTGGCAGAGTTGGATTGAGGAAGACTTGTGGACTAAGTACTTTACTGGAGTACATTAATTGGACGTAAAAGGATTGTTTTTGTTCGAGATGATCGCTCTGTAGATGTGCCGGCGCAACTAAGAAGGGTGAGTTGGACATTATTATTTTTCTTTCTGCGTGTATCAGGACAGGACAGTTTCAGCAGCGAGTAGCGTCACTGATCAAAGCAGCAGAAAAAAACAAGAGAATCGACTTGGAAGAAGCAGGGCTTGTTGCTGTGTTCTCTGTTTGCTGTTGTTATTAACTGGTTTGCGAGCAAATCTTATGTTTACAAAGCCGGTTGTTTGGTGACGTCCTCCCATTTCTCTGAATAAGCGCGACTTAACCACAGCTCCTGAGCGACAATGATCTTCTATAAACAAAGATGGCTCACTCACATACACATTATGATCGTGACAGTGGCTCAACCGCGGCTCATCTGGGAGAACAAAAACAAACGTTCTGACCACCGATGCCAGTCCCTTTTTAAATTATGTATAATATGAATATTTACATAGAAAGAGTGTCAAAAAGGGATGTTTTGAACCAGAAATGTTTAACACACTGCCAACAGGAGGTGAAATGTTAACGGGTTAAACAAAGACTGGGCCCCCCCAAAATAAGCTGTGCCCCCCCAGCTAAATTGCCCTGGCGCCAGGTCTGGGCACACAGGGTGCCCAGAGGAGGCAAGGCCGAGACCCCTGTTGGAAAAATTGTATATAAGTTATCATTGATTTATGTAAAACTGCTGTTTGCTTTACTGAGTGACTAATGTACTGGGGTCACAGCTGAGTTCAAGAAGTGTTTAATTATCTGTAAGCTTAAAATAGTGCGGTTGAATAGGAAAGAGGTTAAGACAGCAACTGAAACCTGCACCTAGTTTCCGTTTTTTGAAGCCTGATAGACTGTGTAATCTTGCAACAGCATCTTGCAAGATAATGTTCCTTCCCTTATTTGGTGAGGTGTGACCGTTCAATGTGTGTGTACGCCTATGCCTGTTGAAATGTAATAAAAGGCAAAGGGAGTCAGCAGCTAGTCGAAGAAGGCACTGAGCGTGCTTGGTGTCTTCATCCCCTTGCAAAGTCTTCCAAATTTGCAAGTAAAACATAGAAGTTGTTTGTGTCTTTCCTCATTCTGTTCTCTATGTTCTAAGGTAATATTTACCTAACAACCCCCACCTCCACCCAAGCTCTACCTGGAGAGCACCTAGGCAGCCACAGCCGACCACAGCTTCCGAGGCAGAGGGCTCCCATAGAGGAAACACTGGCAGTAAGATTAAAATAACAGATTAAAGTATAAAAATAACAGAATATATATGATAAGTCTACACAGTAAAACACTGAAAATATAAAATACACGTCTGCTGTCCCAAAAAGCCTCTTGTGAGATACCTTTTTAATTTTATTGACTCTTTTGGCTTGGATCAGCTGGTTGATCCCCCTACCCATGAGCGCTCTCATTTTCTGGACCTGGTTCTCGCTCATGGCTTAAAGATCATTGATTTGTATGTTGACAATGTGCACATATCTGATCAGTTCCCTGTTTTGTTCTGCCTTCATAGTTCTAGATCCTCACTAATTAATCGAACCCCTATGTGTCCTGTGCGGTCTATTACCTCTTCCAAATTCTTACAATTTTCTACTTTATTTATAGATGCTTTCACTTTGCCGGTTTCCTCTGACTAAGAAGAGGTATTACATCTCTTCCAGTCCTCCTATCTTTCTTTATTGGATCAGGTTGCTCCCTTCAGGACTAGACATTTAAATATGAAAACTGATCCTTGGTTGAACTCTCATACTAAAACCCTTAGACGTGAGTGTAGGAAACTGGAACAAAGGTGGAAAAAAGATAAACATGAGGTCACCTACCAACTTATGAAGCACTCATGGACCCGCTACCAGAATAAAGTTAGGATTGGCTGTAATAAATATATTTCTGATAGAATAGTATATTTTGATAGATTTATCTGCTGCTTTTGACGCTGTGGACCATGAAATTTTATTGAACTGGCTTAATGTACTGGTTGGTATCCAAGGGACAGCCCTGAAATGGTTTATTTCTAATTTTCAGGAACGGTCTTTTAGTATTATGATTGATGGGTGCGCTTCTCCTTCGGCAGTTTTAACTTGCAGTGTCCCTCAGGGCTCAGTCCCCTCCTCAGTCCCCTCCTTTTTAAACTATACATCTTGTCGCTCGGTGAAATTTTTAAGAAATACAATGTTAATTACCATCTCTATGCAGACGATTGCCAACTTGTCTCCGTAAAGTCTAGTGACTCGTTCCAGCCCCTAATTGCAGTAGAACCTTTCCTTGCCCTCAAAATAACCTTCCTTTCCTTTCCTCTAGCTTAAAAACCTCTGTCTCCAACCTTGGGGTGACAATGGACTCTTCTTTAAAAATGAGCATTCATGATAATCGCATTGCAAAATCCTGTTTCTTCCATCTGCGTCGGCTCTCCAAACTCAAGCCTATTCTAAAGAAGCGTCATCTCCAATCAATTATTAACGCTTTTTTCATCTCCAGCCTTGATTTATCAAATTCTTTACTTTATGGCATTAATTCCACCACTCTTGCTCGCCTTCAATTGATACATAATGCTGCTGCCCAATTTTTGACCGGTACTAAACGTCGAGAACATATTACACCCGTCCTGGCAAGACTGCATTGGCTTCCTGTTTGCTTCCGGATTAATTTTAAGATTCTGTTATTTCTTTTTAAATCTCTTAACGGCCTTGCACCCGCATATTTGTCTGAGCTGCTCTGCACTTGTGTCCCACCACGGTCTCTCAGGTCAGCTGACCTGCACTTACTAGTTGTCCCGAACTCTCGCTGTAAGTCCCGTGGTGACCATGCCTTTGCAGTCTGCACTCCAGTAGTGTGTGTCCTAACTTTAGGGATGACAAGGAGACGGGTGCCAGAGAAGTGCAGAGACCGCGAAGGTTCATATGGTAAAAGCTGTTCTGAAAGATAATTTCAATTCAATTCAGTTTATTTATATAGCGCCAATTCACAAAAGATGTCATCTCAAGGCACTTAACAAGAAGTCATTTCAATACATTTATACAAACATTCCAATCAGTTAAAAAGTTTCCTATTTAAGGAATCCCAGCAGATTGCGTCAGTCATTGGCGTGAGGTTGGGCCCCGTTGATGCAGACTTTCCAACCACAGCAAACCTTCAGCAATCCCTCATACTGAGCAAGCATGTAGCGACGGTGGAGAGGAAAAACTCCCCTTTAACAGGAAGAAACCTCCAACAGAACCAGGCTCAGTAGGAGCGGCCATCTGCCACGACCGTCTGGGGGTTTGAGAAGACAGAGCAGAAACACAGAAGGAACAGAAGATCTGATATAAGAGAACTCTCTATGTTACAGGAAGTAAAAAGTTAATAACAGGACACAGTGGATGTTCAGTTACTGGGGGGATCATCCCAGTCGATGCCCCCCGTCCAACAGGGCTTTGCAGCCAAGCAGGATACCAGACCAGGTATATCTTCTATGGAGAGAAAAACACTGAGAGAAAACAAAGTTAAAAGTCGAAATAACAGAATGTACTGTAATACAACTGGAGAGTAGTAGGAGAAAAGGAAGTAGCAGAGTGAAGAAAATTGGTAAGTCTGTCCTCCAGCAGTCTAAGCCTATAGCAGCATAACTACAGAGCTAGCTCAGGATGACCTTAGCCACTCTAACTATAAGCTTTATCAAAAAGGAAAGTTTTAAGCCTGGCCTTAAAAGTAAACAGAGTGTCTGCCTCACGGACTAAAGCTGGGAGCTGGTTCCACAGGAGAGGAGCCTGATAACTAAAAGATCTGCCTCCCATTCTACTTTTAGAAATCCTAGGAACTAAAAGTAAACCTGCAGTCTGAGAGCGAAGGGCTCTGTTAGGAACATATGGAACAATTAGATCTCTGATGTATGATGGAGATTGATTATTAAGGGCTTTGTATGTAAGAAGAAGGATCTTAAATTCTATTCTGGATTTAACAGGGAGCCAATGAAGGGAAGCTAAAACAGGAGAAATGTGATCTCTCTTTTTAATATTCATCAAAACTCTTGCTGCCGCATTTTGGATCAACTGAAGGCTTTTAATGGCATTTTGTGGACTACCTGATAGTAAAGAATTACAGTAGTCCAGCCTTGAGGTAACAAATGCATGGACTAGTTTCTCAGCATCACTCCTGGACAGGATGTTTCTAATTTTAGCAATATTCCGGAGGTGAAAGAAAGTAATCCTAGAAACCTGTTTAATATGGGATTTAAATGTCAAGTCTCGGTCAAAAATAACGCCGAGGTTCTTTACGTTATTACTGGGGGCCAATTTAATGCCATCCAGATGAAGTGATTGACTAATCAGTTTCTGTTTAAGAACTTCTGGTCCAAAGACAGCAACTTCTGTTTTGTCAGAATTTAAAAGCAAAAAGTTTAGGGTCATCCATGTTTTTATGTCTTCCAGACATGCCTGTAATCTACCTAACTGACTGGGTTCATCAGGATTTATGGATAAATATAGTTGTGTATCATCTGCATAGCTGTGGAAATTTATCCCATGCTGTCTAATGATTCTACCAATTGGGAGCATATATATGGTGAACAGAATTGGTCCAAGCACAGAACCCTGTGGAACTCCACAAGTAACTCTTGAGAGTGAAGAAGATTTATAATTTAGATGAACAAACTGGAATCTATCAGACAAATATGATTTAAACCAGCCTTGTGCTGTTCCTTTGATCCCTGCAACATGTTCAAGCTTTTCTAAGAGAATATTATGATCGACTGTGTCAAAAGCAGCACTGAGATCTAACAAAACCAGAACAGACACCAGTCCATTATCTGAGGCCATGAGAATATCATTAGTAACCTTCACCAGTGCTGTTTCAGTGCTATGATGAGCTCTAAAACCTGACTGAAACTCTTCAAACAGCTCGTTATTGTTTAAATGCTCACAGACTTGATTAGCAACAATTTTCTCAAGGACTTTGGATAAGAAAGGAAGGTTAGATATAGGTCTGTAATTCACCAAGTCATCTTGATCAAGGGAAGGTTTCTTGAGTAAAGGTTTAATTACAGCTATTTTAAATTCCTGTGGTACGTATCCGTTTACTAAGGATAGATTCATCATATCCAAAATGGGGCCAGGAACCAAATGGAACACTTCTTTAAATAACTTGGTTGGAATTGGGTCCAACATACAAGTTGAAGGTTTAGATGAGGCTAATATTTTTGATAATTCCGAAAGCTCGACTGAATCAAAACAGCCTAAGCACAACTGAGGATCTACAGTTCTTTCCGATACTGCCTCATTTACTGAGGAAGAAGTCATCATGTTTGGGAGGATGCCAATGATTTTATTTTTAATAGAATTAATTTTATTTACAAAGAATCCCATAAAATCATCACTGCTAAGAGCTGGGGGAATAGTTGGCTCAACAGAGCTATGACTCTGTGTAAGTTTGGCAACTGTACTAAAAAGAAACCTAGGATTGTTTTTATTCGCCTCTATTAATGATGAAAAATATGCTGTTCTAGCTTGTCGAAGGGTCTTTTTATACAGCAGTAGACTGTTATTCCAGGTTAAATAGGAATCCTCTAGGTGTGTAGAGCGCCATTTTCTCTCCAACTTCCTAGTATTCTGCTTTAAAGTACGCAACTCTGCGTTGAACCAAGGAGTCAGCCTCCTATGGCTAGCCACTTTCTTTTTTAAGGGGGCTACACTATCTAATGCCAAACGCAATGAGGACGTAACGCTGTGAACCAGATCATCAATTTCTGAAGGGTTAGAGATAGAATTGCTGCCATCCACTGTGTTACTCTGAGACACTGAGGAAAGTAAGAATGGAACAGATTCTTTAAAAATTGTTACAGCATTGTCTGATAAAGCTCTACTATAATGAAAATTTCTTTCAGATTTAAAATGGTCAGTTAAAGTAAATTCAAAAGTTATTAAGAAGTGGTCAGACAGGACCGGGTTATGTGGGTGGACTGTTATTTCCTCACACTCAATACCGTATGTCAGTACAAGGTCCAAAGTGTGTTTGCCCGAGTGGGTCGATCCCTGTACTTTTTGAGTAAAGCCAATTGAGTCTAAAATAGCACTAAAGGCTGCATTTAGGCTATCACTTTCAGTATCCACATGAATATTAAAGTCCCCCACTATAATAACCCTATCAGTATTTAATACTAAATCAGATAAAAAATGTGAGATCTGATCCAAGAATTGAGAGTAAGGGCCTGGTGGACGATACAAAACCACAAACAAAAATGGTCTTAATGTTTTGCAACTTGGATGAGGAAAATTAAGGGTTAGATGTTCAAAAGAACTGTAGCTATCAATTGGTCTGGGACTAATTAGTAAATCAGAACGAAAAATGGTTGCAACTCCTCCTCCTCGCCCAGTATTTCTAGGAATGTGAAAATTTAAATGACTGGAAGGAGTTGACTCATTTATACTGACATAATCCTCCTGCTGCAACCAGGTTTCTGTGAGACAAAGGAAATCAATGTGATTATCACAAATCAAGTCATTTACTAACAAAGTCTTTGAGGAGAGAGCTCTTATGTTTAATAAACCACATTTAATAGATTTATTTTTCTGTTCAGTCAAAGTTGTATTTATTTTTATGAGATTTCCATAATTTACTTTTGTTGGCTTAACTTTTAATCCATTTAATTTTGGCCGTGGGCAAGACACTGTTTCTATAGAGTAATGGGTGGGTAGCAGTACAGAAGCAGCAGAGAGGTGGGTTAAACTACGACTCTGCTTCCTGGTCTGGACCCTGGGTTGTCAGTGTTTTATAGTAGTCAAAGTCCCTACATGTGTGTCGCATGAAAATTTTATCAGTGGGAGTGTCTAAGTTGTATATTAAAATTGGGACCCAGGACGCCACGGGATAGCGAGGAGGGAAACCCCTCCTCGCACCCCAGTGATGTGCCCATGCCCCAAGACCCTATATGAGTGGTAAAATGATGGAGCAGGTGGACAGAGGTGTTCAGGGATGCGGAGGGAAGGACTGGGAGACAAAATGTCTTCCCAGAGAGCCAGCTCCCCCACTGACCCCAATAGGCACCACTGTTCACCGGGATCAACCAGGGGAGGGAGGCCATGGCATGTTCAACCCAGGGCCCACGGCCACAGCACCACCAAGCCCCACGGACCCCAAGGCAGTCCCCCCAGCCCCATCCCAGAAGGAGAACTAAACCCACCCTGACATTCGCTCTACTATCAGAACACATAAGACACTAGACACCCAGGTTGAGTTCGCCCCCCCCCCCTCCAGCACACCCCTCCCCCCGTCCAAGTGCCCTCGTAGGGGGAGAGCACCTGTCGCTAGTTAGCAATAGCATCCCCGCCAGCAAAAGAGGCCCCCAGCGCCACCTGCGCATCGGAGGCCCCCGCAGCCCAAACCCCGGCGACGTACCCGCCCAGACCAGGAGCCAACTCATGAACCGGGCGGCCGACCCACCAGACCGACATCCAACATCCCCATTCCCTTGTGGAGCGACCACTGCTGCTCGATGGTCCAGCAGGCAACCAAACCCAGCGCCCCACCCACCTGTCCTGCATGCCTACTACCTGGCCAGTCCACCCGCAGGTCCGACCGAACCCGGGCAAACGCCCGACCCCAGTGCGAAAAATGACTGATCAGGCCCAGAAATGCCACCCAGCCGCCGCAACCAGCAGCCAGGCACCCCAACCAGCAAACAAGGCGAGACGCCATACAGGGACCGGCGATGACAATCGGCCCAGAGAAAAAGAGAGAGGCGGCTGCACATGCCGGCCGCTGGCCGGCCCCGACCCCCACAGGCAACAGAGACCCCATGCCGGCCGACCCCCGGCCAGGACCTCAGCTAGGGGGTGTGGCGCCCAAGAGCCCCGAATCCCCAGGCCCACCCCAGGCCCACCCCAGGCCCACCCCAGACCCTACCCAGGCGCAGCATGGCCACCAGGTCAGTAACCCATGTCCGTCAGTGCAAACCCCCTAAGGCACCGCATGCAGCCATCAGGGGTTACCACCCAAAGACACCAAAGCCCAACCCCAGGTTGGGGCCACGACGTCCAGCGCCCCGTCCGCCCAGTGATCCCACCTCCAGGGATCCCCCCCAGACGCCTCAAACCCCAATAACCCCCACATCAGCAACAGTATCCTAAACGACAAAACCAAGTGTCCCCCACCCCTAGTAGGTGATGGAGCCGATCAAAGGAGCCCAGAGAGATTGATCAGATATGGAGCCAGAGGCCATCTCAAGACCAATATGGTCCAGCAAGAGATTTCTATACTGATTAATATTAAGAGCCTTTTTATTTTTCAAGTTCAGGAGGATAGTTTTCTTAGCGATGCATAAGGCAATGTGAACCATTAGAACTGACTTTATGTTCATGGTGACATCATTTAAATATCCCAACAGGCAAACTGAGGGAGATAGTGGAATGTTACATTTCAGACACTTTGATAAGTCCTCACATATCTGGCACCAAAATTTCTTAACAGGTGGACAGAACCAAAGCGCATGAATATAAGTATCTGGTATATTGCTTGTGCATTGTAAGCAGGTATTAGATGACGTAAAACCCATATTGTATTAATTGCAAATTAGGATTTTTTGTTATTCTAAAGGTTCTTAAACATATCTGAGACCAGACGTTTTGGTCAAAGCTGGCTGATAAATCCACCTCCCATTTTGAAAGAGGGATGGCTATTGATTCATCTAATGTAGATAAAGTTTTTTATATTTTAGACAGCAGGTTGAGATTAAGAAAATCTAAAACTCTTGCTGGAATTTGGAATTCAACTGTATTGAGCCTAAATTTACCTTTAATAATAGATTTAATTTGTTGATATTCTAAGAATTTGTTTTTAACAATTCCATATTGTGTAATTAATGTATTAAATGGGATAAAGTCTGTTCCTTCAAGTATGTGTTCCAGGTATTCAATTCCATTACACCTCCAGTCTGGAAAACGTATACATTTTTTTTGCAAGATGTCGGGGTTATTCCAGATGGGTGTACGTCTGTATGGGATTATTGTGGACTCTGTCATTTTTAGAAACTCCCACCATGCTGTCAGAGAGGAGCTGATATTTATGCTTTTAAAGCATTCATGTCGTTTTATATTTGAGCTAATAAATGGTAGGTCTGAAAGTTTTATCTTATTGCATAGTGTCTGTTCTACGTCTATCCAGGACTCATCTAGGTAGCTATGTTTTAACCATCTTGAGATGTATTGGAGCCTGTTGGCTAAGAAATAATGATGGAAGTTTGGTAGATCTAGACCTCCTTTTTCTTTGGTCTTTTGCAGAGTTTTTAAACTGATATGTGGGGGTTTATCTTTCCAAAGAAATTTAGAGACAGAGGAGTCCAGAGATCTAAACCAGTCTAGTGATGGTTTACTTGGGATCATTGAGAATAAGTAGTTTATTCTGGGTAAAACCATCATTTTTATTGAAGCAACCCTTCCCATAAGTGATATGGGTAGGGATTTCCATCTAGCAAGATCATCTTCCACTTTTTTTAAAATTGGGATGTAGTTTAGCTTTATTAAATCTGCCAGTCTTGGTGAGACATTGATACCTAAATAAGTAATATTCCCTGACTGCAGTTGTGTATTAGTTGGATTCTGGACAGAACATTTGATTGGAAGAACTGTAGATTTTAACCAATTTATAGAATAATATGAAACGTTTGAGTAAGAGTATCAACCCGATTACCTGAGAGAAAGAGGTTTGTGAATGTTGGAGAAAAAGTAATACATCATCTGCATAAAGACAGATTTCATGTTCTATGTTATTGCATTTTATGCCTTTAATATTGTGAGTTTGCCTGATTGCTGCAGCTAGTGGTTCAATAAAAATAGCAAACAGGGAGGGAGAGATAGGACATCCCTGCCTGGTACCTCTCTGAAGATAAAACCTAGATGATGTTTGGTTATTAGTCCTGATACATGCTGTTGGTGAACTGTATAATATTTTCAACCAGTTTATAAAAGAATTTCCATAGCCAAATTTATGTAAGGTTGCAAATAAGAGTTTCCAGTTAACTCTATCAAAGGCTTTCTCTGCATTTAGAGATAATATATTAGTTTTAATGTTTTTACAGTAAGAAAAATCTTTTAAATCTATTAATCTACATGAATTTTTGGATGAATGTCTCCCTTTAATAAAACCAGTTTGATCAGGATGTATTATAAGAGGAGCTACTTTCTCTATACTTTTTGCGAGGGCTTTGCAGATTATTTTAAGATCAATATTAATGAGGGATATGGGACGATAGCTGGTAGGAAACAAAGGGTCTTTACCTGATTTTAGTAGAAGACTAATGTAGGCAGAATTCATATTTGGTGGGAGTCGGCCATTTTCCTTGGTTTCCTGCAGCATTCTGTGGAATGTTGGTGCCAGAATATTCCAGAATTCTTTATAGAACTCTGCTGGAAATCCATCTGGGCCTGGAGCCTTTTTATTGGGCATGATTTGGAGGGCCTCCTGGAGTTCAGCCGCTGTTAGTGGTGAATCCAGGGCCATCGCTTGACTTTCAGATAATTTAGGTAGTGTTATGTTATCCAAAAATTTTTCAATTTCATGATCTGATTGGTTTATCTCTGGTGAGTATAAAGCCTTGTAAAATTATTTAAAGGTGTTGTTTATTCTTCCGGGATCGTATACTGTATTCCCGATCTGATCTTTAATAGCAGATATAGTTGTTTTTTCTTTATTAATTTTAAGCTGGTTAGCCAAAAATCTACCTGATTTATTACCTTGTTCAAAGTTTTCTATCCTAAGTCGTTGAATTAAGAACTGGGTCTGTTTATTAATAATTTAATTTAATTTAATTCTAGCTTTGCTTTACGGATTTTGCCTAGTCTCTCCTCATCTAGAGAAGCTTCCAATGAATTAATAGTTTCTTCTAATTTCTGAATACGTTTTTTTCTATTTTCTTTTTATTTGATGAGAATGAGATTATTTTACCTCTAATCACAGCTTTCCCTTCCTCCCAAAGAATGGAAGGTGACGTACCAGGTAGGTAATTATATTCCAAATAAGAAGCCCACTCTTTTTCAATATATTTAATAAATTCTTTATCCTTAAGTAATGATATGTTAAATCTCCAACTTTTGCTTTGAGGCGTTTCTTTTTTATTTTCTAAAGTTAGAGAAACAGGAGCATGATCGCTAACAGCTATAGGGTGTATCTCAGTGTCTGAAATGTCAGTCAATAGTGAGCTGCTGACTAAGAAATAATCCAGTCGAGAATATGAATGGTGGACATTTGAGAAGAAAGTATATTTTCCGTCGTTGGGATGAAGAGATCGCCATGCATCGTCCATAATCGTGCATGTACTGCTTAACTATATCGATGGATTTCCAGCTGCGCTGAGTCCCTGCTGTGCTGAGCCTGTCTATTTCTTCATTTAAACCAAAGTTGAGGTTGCCCCCAAGAAGAAGTGAGCAATCCAAGTGTTCAAGGACCACCGAGAAGAAGGAATGAAAGAATGAGGGGTCATCAACATTTGGACCATATATACTGACAATACATAACTTTTGGTTATGTATAAATAGTTTTACTATAATAAACCTACCCTCTGGATCTGTAACTGTATCTATTACTGTAAAATTAACATTTTTATTTATTAATATTGCTACTCCCCTTTGTCTAGAGTTATAGCATGCAGAAAACACATTAGGAAACTCAGGGGATTTAAGATCAACTGCAGCTGAGGTAGATTTATGGGTTTCTTGTAATAAGACGACATCTGCCTTCAATCTTTTAAGCTGGTTAAAAATCTTAACTCTTTTCTCTCTGGTGCCAGCTCCATGAACATTCCATGTGACAAACCTTAGAGTAGCCATAGTTTTGAGACAAAAGTTGTAAAGTCCATATCACCATAGAAACATATAAACAAAGGTACATTATTAGATTGTGCTTGGGGTTGCCTGATTGAAAATCCAAAAGCCGAGATATAAGAAAGAGAGAAATGGAAGAAAGTTGCGAAGGTGTGAAGGGTGAGGATGAGAGAGAAAGAAAGTTATGTTCTGAAAAATTCTGTGCGTGTGAGTGATAAAAGAAGAAAAAAGGAGTGACAAAGACATTTTGGTGATAGACATGTGAAGATGAGAAAAGAAAAAAGAGCCAGTATCCCAGTGCTTAGCCCTGGCCCCGCCCACATTGAGTAATGTAAACAACTTTACAGAGCTGTGCTAACATTAGATTATAGTTGACTGATAAAACAACTCTTATCTGACCAGTGTTACATGACTAATAAAGCCAAGGAGTAAGCTGGGGGTCCCTGAACAGCTGCCCATTAACATACAGTTTATCTACTGCTACTGTAGCTCTGGTGCCTTCACTGGTGTATTTCTGATATAATGGGCCAGATTCTGTCGATGTTCTTTAGATGATAAAAACTTATTTTGGTGATATTTTTTATGTGAGGGATAAAAGTCAGCTCAGAGTCAAAAATGACGCCCAGATTCTTCACCTGTAAAGAAGGATTAAAAGACAGTGATTGTAGTTTTGGTAAAAGTTTCTCTCTCTGAGCCTCAGGACCAATGACTAAAACTTCAGTTTTGTCCTGTTTCAGCTGGAGAAAGTTGTCTGCCATCCAGGATTTGATGCCTAAAATGAAGTTAAAAAGTGGGATCTGGCAGACATGGAGATGTACAACTGTGTATCGTCATCATAAGTGGGAAAGTTAACTCCCTGTCTTCTGATGACAGTGCCAAGAGGGAGCATATAAAGGTTAAAAAGCACTGGGCCTAAAATTGAACCGTGGGGCACACCACATTTGATCTTGTGGACCTTAGAGGAGCAGGTATCTAAACTTACCATAAAAGTCCTGTCTGTGAGATTGATGCTGTATACAAAGGGTTCAGAATCTGAGAGGCCAATCTGTTTTAAACGGGTTAAAATAATAGTGTGGTCCACTGTATCAAAGGCAGCGCTTAGATCCAGTAGAACCAACACTGTCACCCTCTGTGCATCATAGTTTAATCTAAAATCATTCAAAATCTTCAAAAGCACCATCTCAGAGCTGTGGTTCACCCTGAAACAGACTGAAATTTCTCCAGGACATTATGTGCGTTAATAAAATCATTAGTTTGAATTAAAACAATCTTTTTTAAAATTTTGCAGAAAAACGGTTAATTAGAAATTGGTTTCATTAATCATTAAAATCTAAATTGCTTATTCTTAAACAGGGGCCTCACCATCGCCCCTTTAAAGGCGGCAGGAAGGATGCCCGTCTGAAGCAATTCATCAAGGTTAAAATCTCATCTGTAATAATTCCATAAAATGGCTCAAAAAATGAAGTGGGAATTGAGTCCAAAACACATGTGGTGGGCCTCATTGAGGAGAAAACCTTATCAAGAATCTCAGCTTCTACCAGGACAAAACTGTCTAGCGTTTCCTCTGGTAAAGACATACGTTTAGATTGGTCTAAAACCATGTTACTTTGAGAAGATAAAATATTACATCTGATGGTGTCTACCTACCCTCTAAAGTGGTCTGCGAACTCCTCACATAAAGTGTTTGAGGGTTTTTTCTGAAATGCATTAGTAGCATGGTTAGAATGTTGTCAATGGTGGAAAATAGAATTTTGGAACTGAGATGATTTTGGAAAAGTATGCTTCAGTGGCTGTGTGCTGGGGTTTTGTTTGTGTGTGGTGTTTCCTACCTCTCCTCTGCAGGGTGACTGGCTGGTGCTGCACAGGTGTTACTCATCAGACCTCATCAAGCCTCCTGCTTAAAAGGGGAGCGGCTCCAGGAGGCTGACAGCAGATGATTCTCGCTACCAGCGTGGTACTTGGCTCCTCTCTGTTCCCTAGCTCCTGCTTGTCTGTAAATATTGTCTTATCTTACTGCCCCCCCCCCCGTTCCAAGTTCCTCTTTGTCAAGCCTTACTTCCTGGACTCCACTGCAGAAAGAACATTCCTCAACCTGGTTTTCCGATCTCACCTTTGGATTCTACTTATCCCGTTCCTGGATTCCGGATGCCAACAGCAGACCCTGCTCTGGCTTTGTCCTGGTCAGCCTCCTCACCGCTCCCTCCTGGAAAGATCAGAACATTACCACCTGTCGCCTTTCATTCTCCAGCGCCGGCCTGTTCACCCATCTAAACCACCAACATTCCTCCAGCCAAACTCAGCTACTGTCCTCCTACATACCTCCTCCAAACGTCTCTGAACGGCAGACCAGTAAGCTCCTCATTACTTCACATTACTCCATCATTCATCCTAGTTCCTTCAACCTTTCCAATCATTTTGCTTTCACTTCTCAGACCCCTCCGGCTCCTTGTTCCAGATCTCTCCTTGCAACGTCTTATTTCCCAGTTCTGGGTTTTGTTAAACATCCCTTTCTTAAATCACTGTTAAATTGCCTGGTTTTCGTGCCCATCTTGAGTCTGGTAAAACCTCATAACCCTGCAATTTCTCTTGTTGTGTTTTAGTTTTTAATTTCTCCATGGCAATGCAAGTTTTGAGTAACTTTTAGTGAAGCAAGCAGGTCGAGCGGATTAAAGCCTACTGTTAAAATTATTGACAAAATCACAGGGGACAGGTAAAGCAATAAGAGATATCTAAGCAAATACTTCAAGAAAACCTACAGTCACTTCAGGGGTTAGATGACGTCTCCTGACAGTTCTCACAGAGGTCTCCAGCTGGATAAAACTGATGTAAGAAAAAAAAAACACACAGTAGTGGTCAGAGACAGCCAAGTCAACAGAGGACACACTGGTGGACAGGCCATACGTAACGACTAAGTCCAGGGTGTGTCCTCTGTGAGTCGGCTGTGTGATATGCTGGGTAAAATCCATATAATTCAGGAGCTTTTAAAAAAATCTGTTAAAGAGTCTAAAAGGTTACCTTCATGTGGATTAGAATCCCCAGCTAAAATGATCCTTTCAAAGGAGTTGTGCAGAATTGATAAAAACTGTAGATTCTTGAATAAAATGTGCACTTTTTTTAGGAGGCCTATAAACTGTAACACATAAAATCTGAGTAGTGCTAAATACAGTAGCAATATATTCAAAAGTGCTATAATTACCAAATAAAACGGGTTTGGCAGAAAGTGTTGATGAACTTATAAAAGCAGTACCGCCTCCCCTTTTGCTACTCCTCGTGGAATAAGTGTGTCAGGGCGTGCCATGGTATCATGGAAGGACCCAAGCGCAGACGAGCAATAACAGAACGATGAGGTTTAATGGCAGAACACAGCATACACCACATCAATGATCTGCTGGGGAGAGACGCACCCACCAGATCTTAAATAACGGGAGGAATGAGGATCAGGTGAGTCCTATTAGGGAAACGGGTGCATGTAATTATGTGGGGCAGAGCCCTGAAGGCTCTGACAGGATGCCCCCCATTTCCAGGTCATATTCTAGACCACCTAAATGAGAAAAAAAGAAAATTAGTTTCCCACCCAGGGTGGATGGAGGGGGCCCAGGGGGATGACTGGGTGTGGTGGCACATCCAGCAGCTCTGATGGCGGCGGATCCAGCGGCTCTGAGACTGGAGGCGTTTTGGCGGGGGAGGCAGCAGGGGGATCATCTCCAGAAAATGGGCGAGAAGGAAATCTGGAGGCAGGAGCTAGAGGAAACTCTGGGCTGAACGGGACTGGGACAGGGACTGAGAAGACTGGCTCGTGGACAGGGACTAAGCAGACAGGAGCGGGGTAGTCCAGACCTGGAACAGAGCAGGCAGAGACTGGCTTCTGAGCTGAGCAGGCAGACACTGGCTTCTTTTCTTTATTTTTTACATCCCACGGTTTTTTCCCATTATTTATCACCCAGTGCTCCTACCTAGTTCCAGTCCTGGGGTTCCACTCTCCCTCTGCCAGTCCCGGGAGGGCCCAGCACTGAAACCCAAGCCTCATTCATGCTTGTGGAGTGAATAAGCACTTCTTTTTACCTGATGGGGCGGGGTTTTCCCAGCTGGACGTAGCGCGTGGAAGTATCACGTTATTCAAGCCAGATCCTCCCCAACCCTTCAGGCGCCCCGGCCGGCCAGGAGGAGGCAGTATATAGCCCCAGGACTAGTGCATGTTTTTGTGGGAGTAGCTCACATTTGCTGCTCAAAGGAACACGGGGAGAACATGCAAACTCCACACATAAAGGCCCTTTCTCCAACCCCAACCAGGGTGTGGGTGCTGAAGATGTGGGGGAACAAACCCTAAGCACCCACGGCGTCCCCTGCAGTAATTGAACCCGGGACCTTCTAGCTGTGAGGTGAGCTGCGGTACCAGCTGTGCCACCGAGCTCCCCGACACTGGCTTCTGAGCCGAGCAGGCAGAAGCCAGCAGGCAGGTTGGATCTGGAACACCTGGTGAGAAAGGGCAAACTGAAGTGGGTGTGGCTGACAAAGTGAAGCTGCAGTGGCAGATGAATAGCTGACTGAAGAGTAAACCAAGGTTGCAGTAGGCCAGTCTTGTGCCTGTGAGGGAGGCCTGCTGATCCAGAAGCTATTCTGGGCTAGAAATACCAGGAAGGACAGAGATGCAGCCAATTGTGGAATACGAGATGATGTATTCTGTGGGTTGATCAGAGTCCGTCTGCACCTCCTCGTCTTCTGGCTGTGATTAGTCCAAAAGGGGCTCGAAGAGCTCCAGCAGAGAAGGGCTGATGGGAACGGACTCAGCTGGGGAGGCCGCCGTGGTGGCTGCTGGAGAGCCCGACATCAACTCCCTGACAGCTTGGTGTCCCCTCTCCGCCTGCGGCGTCAGATCAGCAAAATTCAGTGGGTCGAAGATCAGACGCAGTCTGGGAATCAGCTGGCAGAGCATCTAGATCTCCGCCAGACGCATCCAGGGAGGAGTGATGGAAGAAGTGGCCTGCAGCCGGTTGTAGATGAGCTTGAGTAGGAGCTCCACCAGTGTATAGACTGCAGAAACTGAAAAATGACCACCAACCCAGGTCGGCTACTCCCTGGCGGGCTGATCGGCTCCCTCCACTTTGACCTAAAGATCCTCGTAATCCCTGGGATCGAGAATTTACCTCAGCAAGGGAAGGAGCTGGAGGAGCGTCTCGATCTCCAGGGGAACCAAAGGAGATGGGAGGGAGGGGACCTTGTCCAGCCGATCCCAAACAAGCTCAGCCAGGATCTAAGCGATCTCGTCTGCTGAGTTCATTTTTACTGCCTGGTCATTTTGTCAGGGCGTGCCGTGGAATAATGGAAGGACCCAAGTGCAGATGAGTAATAACAGAACTGGATGATGAGGTTTAAGGGCAGAACACAGCATGCACCACACGAGAAAGACATCAATGATCCGGCGGAGAGAGAAGCACCTACCGGATCTTAAATAACAGGGGAGGGACGAGGATCAGGTGAGTTCAATTCAATTCAATTTCAATTCAGTTTATTTATATAGCGCCAATTCACAACAGATGTCATCTCAAGGCACTTAACAAGAAGTCATTTCAATACAATTATACCAACATTCCAATCAGTTAAAAAGTTTCCTATTTAAGGAATCCCAGCAGATTGCGTCAGTCATTGGCGTGAGGTTGGGCAGATTTCCAACCACAGCAATCCTTCAGCAATCCCTCATACTGAGCAAGCATGTAGCGACAGTGGAGAGGAAAAACTCCCCTTTAACAGGAAGAAACCTCCAACAGAACCAGGCTCAGTAGGAGCGGCCATCTGCCACGACCGTCTGGGGGTTTGAGAAGACAGAGCAGAACACAGAAGGAACAGAAGATCCGATATAAGAGAACTTTCTATGTTACAGAAAGGAAAAAGTTGATAACAGGACACAGTGGATCTTCAGTTACTGAGAGGATCATTCCAGTCGATGACCCCCGTCCAACAGGGCATTGCAGCCAAGCAGGATACCAGACCAGGTGTATCTTCGATGGGGAGAAAAACACTGAGAGAAAACAAAGTTAACAGTCGAAATAACAGAATGTATTGTAATACAACTGGAGAGTCGTAGGAGAAAAGGAAGTAGCAGAGTGAAGAAAATTGGTAAGTCTGTCCTCCAGCAGTCTAAGCCTATAGCAGCATAACTACAGAGATAGCTCAGGATGACCTAAGCCACTCTAACTATAAGCTTTATCAAAAAGGAAAGTTTTAAGCCTGGCCTTAAAAGTAAACAGAGTGTCTGCCTCACGGACTAAAGCTGGGAGCTGGTTCCACAGGAGAGGAGCCTGAAAACTAAAAGATCTGCCTCCCATTCTACTTTTAGAGATCCTAGGAACTACAAGTAAACCTGCAGTCTGAGAGCGAAGTGCTCTTTTAGGAACATATGGAACAATTAGATCTCTGATGTATGATGGAGCTTGATTATTAAGGGCTTTATATGTAAGAAGAAGGATCTTAAATTCTATTCTGGATTTAACAGGGAGCCAATGAAGGGAAGCTAAAACAGGAGAAATGTGATCTCTCTTTTTAATATTCATCAGAACTCTTGCTGCCGCATTTTGGATCAACTGAAGGCTTTTAATGGCATTTTGTGGACTTCCTGATAGTAAAGAATTACAGTAGTCCAGCCTTGAGGTAACAAATGCATGGACTAGTTTCTCAGCATCACTCCTGGACAGGATGTTTCTAATTTTAGCAATATTCCTGAGGTGAAAGAAGGAAATCCTAGAAACCTGTTTAATATGGGATTTAAATGTCAAGTCTTGGTCAAAAATAACGCCGAGGTTCTTTACGTTATTACTGGGGGCCAATTTAATGCCATCCAGATGAAGTGATTGACTAATCAGTTTCTGTTTAAGAACTTCTGGTCCAAAGACAGCAACTTCTGTCTTGTCAGAATTTAAAAGCAAAAAGTTTAGGGTCATCCATGCTTTTATGTCTTCCAGACATGCCTGTAATCTACCTAACTGACTGGGTTCATCAGGATTTATGGATAAATATAGTTGTGTATCATCGGCATAGCTGTGGAAATTTATCCCATGCTGTCTAATGATTCTACCAATTGGAAGCATATATATGGTGAAAAGAATTGGTCCAAGGACAGAACCCTGTGGAACTCCACAAGTAACCCTTGAGAGTGAAGATGATTTATCATTTAGATGAACAAACTGGAATCTATCAGACAAATATGATTTAAACCAGCCTAGTGCTGTTCCTTTGATCCCTGCAACATGTTCAAGCCTTTCTAAGAGAATATTATGATCGACTGTGTCAAAAGCAGCACTGAGATCTAACAAAACCAGAACAGACACCAGTCCATTATCTGAGGCCATGAGAATATCATTAGTAACCTTCACCAGTGCTGTTTCAGTGCTATGATGAGCTCTAAAACCTGACTGAAACTCTTCAAACAGCTCGTTACTGTTTAGATGTTCACAGACTTGATTAGCAACTATTTTCTCAAGGACTTTGGATAAGAAAGGAAGGTTAGGTTTCAATAAGGGAAACAGGTGCATGAAATGATCATCTGTGGCAGAGCCCTAAAGGCTCTAAGAAAGTGAAGTTAAAATTTGGTGGGGAGGCCTCTGTAAGAACACCAGGGGCATCTGCACTCAGCCATGTTTCCGTTAAAAATAAACACTGAAGATTTTGGTCTAAAATCAGATCGTTGATAATAAAAGTTTTATTCAGCAGACAGCAAACATTTAAAAGTGCCATATTAATAGTGATTGGAGATAGAGGGATTGTTTGATTTACTGGAGGTAGGACTTTTGGTAATTGTTTGAGATTATTGGGATTCCATTTGTTGGGTTTATGATTTTTAGTCCGCTCTCTGCTGATAATGACAGGTATGGATGAGGTATGGCAAGGTCCAAGTACACTATGTGAATTACTGTTAAAATCAGGGCTGAATTCATAGAAGCAGGGACCAGCTGGACATCAGGATGTGGCGGAGGAGGCAGGGAGGGCCGGTGTGGTAGACGGGGGGGCGTGGGCATGCCAGACTCATTGCCAGCATGCGGGTGCCCTTTCTGTTAAGGTAAAGTCCGTCCACCCCAAACAAGTGCCTCCTGCCCCAGAAAATGTTACAATTGTTTATATAAAACTGATGTTGTGAGTCACGGTGGAAGAGGAAAGCCATGTGTTCAGAGATGCAATTCTGGTAAAACGACCAATTCCTCTGCCTAAGACCCTAAACCACAAGTCAACAAGCACTACAAGTACAGAGGAGAGAAAAACAAGAGCACAAAAATTGATAATCGCAGTGCAGCACCACTACCAAGGTTACAGCAAAGGGACTCCGTCCATTTCCAGCAGGAGTCTAGAAAATTGAAACTGGCTATCGTTCAACCGTCAGTAACTGAATGTTCATTTATAATCCGCACCAGCGAGGGAAAACCTATACGTCGCAACTATCGGCACTTGAGGATTACCAAAGATCTAGCAACATCCTCAAGTCCTGCAGCCAAATCAGAGCCCCAAAAGGACAGTGTGACTGAGCAACAAGTAGAGCCTCTGTCATCTTCTGCAAATGCCAAGGATGGAAAACAGAACTGTTCTGACCACAAGATCAGGACGAGTGATAAAGCCAAGGACAATCCTTGACTTATGGGAGTAAAGGGTGTAGAAGGATCCCTGCCCTAAAAAAAAGTCAAGGAAAAAAAGATGTTAGTGTTATAATACTGATTCCAATTCTGATGTTCACAGTGATAACAGATCATAAGGACGTATTCAGTTTAGGGCAAGAATGATTTACTCAAAAAGGGAGATGTTATACTGTTGTATTGTTCGCCTTTAATTTGTCCTCTAAGGAGACGGAAGTGGTGTATGTCATGAGAGTAGCAAAGCGGGGTTATGGCAGACATGCTTGTAAGAGTCACAGTAAACCTGGAGTTATACTGTAATCACCGAGAATTGTTCTTTAACGTATAACACAGGAACATTACATCTCCAAAGAGCAGAAAGAAGATTATAGCAGATTCTGAGTCTGTTAAGAGATTTAAAATGGTAGTCTTCATGTCTTCAAGCAAAAGACATTGAAAACAAGTGCCAACATGCCCAGGACTAAACATCGAAGGAAGTTCTCCTGGAAAGCAGACCACAAGATGCTAAAAGAAGTCTTCAACAACTAAAATGTCCCTACAGGACCAACAACAGGCTCATGTTGCTACTGTAGATATGACTGTTCATGACAGTACAATGAAAAAGGAGACTAAAGAAGTTAAACTTTCCCAGGAGCTGTGTAAGTAGGAAACTTTTATCCTTTAGGTTAACCTGATAAACCCGAGGTTCCCCCAACTGAGGGACCCAGGGAATCACTTTTTTAACTGGCTTGAGACAACACCACCTGAAAAGAATTTTTTAATAATGGACATCAAATTAAACAGAAGACCACGCTAAAAGGCTATCTAAACTTTTTTTTACCAACCACAAACACAACTCAGAAGCCACTAAATAAATATTTGCGAACAAACTTGTAACATCATAGTTTTGTCAACCCAGCCGCCACATTTCTGGCTCTACCGCAGCAATCCTTTGTGCTAAATACACAATTAACCCTCCAAATAAAAGCAGAGAATCTGCCGATTCCAAAGAGGCATCTGCCAAGACGCTACACCAAAGCACCGCGGAGATATAAGCCAAAGTATAACACAACAAGAAATTGCTCTTCAGAATCACAGTAGTAAACTTTGCCTTACCTTTGCTGTTTTGCCATGTAAAGATGATTTCTTTGGAAACTAAACACTATTTTCTGTTCTCGGCTCCCTGGTTGGCTGACTGCTTTGTCAATCTTGTTTGGCAAGTTTTGCCGTTATTCTATTGGCTTCTAAGAATCCAACGAGGTATCGCTCATGCAAATTGACCAATCCGCTGCGAGGGTAGGTCTATGCGTAAAATAAAACTACCAGCCGGCAAGACAGGCGCATTACGCAAGAGGGCGCACGACACACAATACAAAAATATACATATAAACATTATTGCATTATGATCAGATTTTTTCCCCAAAAACGCCCAAAAGTGTTTATTTTAGGACTACTAAACACTGTGACATTAAAATGAAAAATATAACTTTTACATGACAAAAATAGAAATGGCACTATATGTGCCAAATGGTGACAAACTGGACACCTCGCCTGACTTCCCTGTACTAAAACCTTTTTAGTTTTGTCCTGCTTCACATAATCAGTATCAAATTTTGCAGAGATAATGTCCACATGTTGTATTTACATTTTATTGAGTAACCACTGCCATTCAAGCAATATCCATAGAGTTTTTCAATATAAAACATGTTTGTCTTTTTAAGCGGAGCAAAAAAAACAAAAAACATTTCTACTGTGTTCCATCTTCAGTTTATTGTAAGATCAAGATGGCGCCGCGTATGGACGCCTCGGTACTTCGCTCTCTAGTATTAGTTACTGTTTTACTTTTTTGCGTAGTTTTCTGCACTCCCTCTGCTATTAAAATTAGCAGAGAGGAACTCTTACAAATAGGGCTATCCAGTGCCGGACTTTTTTCACCGGTTTTTACTCAACCAGACTGCTTTATGGAGATTCTGATCGGAGGAGCAGCAGCGCTCTGTGGATTTAGACGGAGACGCCGACGAGGGAAACGAGCTGGAGTGCTCGTCAAGCTGCGGCAGCGGGGATTACGCACCGCTCTCCCATCCATACACCTGGGGAACGTCCGCTCTCTGCCTAACAAAATGGATGAATTGCTCCATCTCCTATCCAAGAACTCAGACTTTCGCCGTTCTGGCGCCTTTTGCTTCACTGAAACCTGGTCCAGTGAACCCATCCCGGACAGCGCACTAAAGCTGCCAGGCTTCCAGCTGTTCCGAGCGGACCGCTGCGCGGAACTGTCTGGGAAGTCAAAGGGAGGAGGAATGTGCTTCTACATAAACGAAGGTTGGTGTACAGATGTCACAGTGTTAAAGAAGACATGCAGCCCTCACCTAGAGTCTTTTTTTCATAAACTGTAGACCATTTTATTCACCGCGGGAGTTCGCCTCGTTTGTGCTGGTCGCTGTATACATTCCACCGCAGGCGTGCGTAACGGAGGCGTTACATCACCTCGCCGACCAGATCACAGACGTGGAGAAAACTCACCCGGACTCTCTGCTAATCATTCTCGGGGATTTTAATAGAGCAAATCTCAAACTTGAACTGCCTAAATATAGACAACACATGACGTGTCCCACCAGGGACATGAACACTTTAGACCACTGCTACACCACAATGAAGAATGCATATCGCTCTGTCCCCCGTGCTGCTTTGGGACTTTCTGACCACTGCCTGGTCCACCTCATCCCATCTTACAGGCAGAAGCTGAAATCTGCTAAGCCTGTAGTAAGAACTGTGAGGAGATGGACTGATGAGTCAAAGATGCAGTTACAGGCCTACTTTGACTGCACTGATTGGAGCGTCTTTGAAGCAGCAGCCTCAGACCTGGACGAACTGACCGACACTGTGACATCTTACATCAGCTTTTGTGAGGACATGTGTGTGTAGACCAAAACCTTCTGCACGTTCAACAACAACAAACCATGGTTCACTGCAGAACTGAGACGGCTACGCCAGGACAAGGAGGAGGCCTACAGGAGTGGAGATCGGGTCCTGTACAAGCAGGCCAGGAACAAGCTGACAAAGGAGATCAAGGCAGCAAAAAGGAACTACAGTGCAAAGCTGAAGGAGCGTTTTTCTGCCAACGATTCTTCTGCAATTTGGAAGGGCCTGCAGACCATTACCAACTACAGGAGACCATCCCCCCACCCTGTGGGGAGCCCCCGCCTGGCTGAGGACCTCAATGACTATTTCTCCAGATTTGAAACGACTTTCACACCTTCCACCTCCCCCACCATCTTTATTACAAAAGGCCTAGCATCACCCCAAACCACCCCCGTACCTGACCCCCTGCCTGTGCTGAGGATCTGTGAACAGGATGTACGTCAACTATTTCAGAGACAGAGGATTAAGAAGGCATCAGGTCCTGATGGAGTGTCTCCGTCCTGTCTGAAAGTCTGTGCTGGACAGCTGGCTCCCATCTTCACTCAGATCTTCAACAACTCCCTGGAGCTGTGTGTGGTCCCCTCCTGCCTCAAACGCTCCACCATCATTCCGGTTCCCAAGAAGTCCCCTGTCACAGGATTAAATGACTACAGACCAAAAAATGTCCCAGCTCACTGTGCCTCCCTCCACCTGTCAGTGGATTACCAGTTTCCTGACTGACCGGAGGCCGCAGGTGAAACTGGGTAACTTCACATCCAGCTCCTGGTCCCTCAGCATCGGCGCCCCCCAGGGATGTGTTCTCTCCCCTCTGCTCTTCTCCCTTTACACCACTGACTGCACGTCAAGGGACCCTTCTGTGAAACTCCTGAAGTTTGCAGATGACACCACCATCATTGGACTCATCCGTGACGGTGACGAGTCTGCATACAGAGGGGTAGTGGAACAGCTGGTCCTCTGGTGCAGTCAGAACCACCTGGAGCTAAACCCGCTCAAAACTGTGGAGATGACAGTGAACTTCAGGAAGAGACCCCCATCAACATCTCCTCTCATAATCATCAACAGGCCAGTCCCCACTGTGGAGTCTTTCAGGTTCCTAGGATCCACCATCACACGGGACCTGAAGTGGACCTCCCACATTAACTGTATAAGAAAGAAGGCCCAGCAAAGGCTGTACTTTCTGCGTCAGCTCAGAAAGTTCAACCTGCCTCAGGAACTGCTGACCATCTTCTACACAGCAATAGTCCAGTCTGTCCTGACCTCATCCATCTCTGTCTGGTTCAGATCGGCCACCAGAAAAGACAAGGACAGACTGCAGAGAACAGTCAGGTCCTCAGAGAGGATCATAGGTACTGATCTTCCCTCCATTCAGGACCTGTACCAGTCCAGGGTCAAGAAGCGGGCCAGAAAAATCACCACAGACCCCTCACACCCTGGCCACAATCTGTTTAGGCTCCTCCCATCAGGCCGGCTTTACAGAGCGTTGTACGCCAAAACCACCCGACACAAGAACAGTTTTTTCCCCCAGGCTGTCGCTCTGATGAACTTTGTGTAGTCACAGAGTGTGAGTCCATTCACATAACAATAAACTATAACTCTGCACTGCTGTACATACTCACTGTAAAATAACCCCGCTTTGGTGTATATATTATCCTTTATTATTTATTTGTATTTATTTATTTATTTCACTTATTTAAGTTCTGTACTGGAGAGAAAAGTTGCCGGAGTCAAATTCCTTGTATGTGTCATACTTGGCCATTAAAGCTGATTCTGATTCTGATTCTGATTCAGTTTCTGCTATCTAGTAACAGATAACATGCATAATGATACATCTATCAATTCTACTCAATGTTACCTTTACAATGACACCAAAATGGTTCAAATACTCCCTTTGGTTGCTGAAATATAATAATTTTTCATGGGTAAGCATTTTTCGAGAAACAGGCTTCAAAATAGGCCTAAGTTATAACAGGTTTAGGATGAAGGTCTAACTGACATTTGACACAGAGAACGTAGACAAAAACTAGCTGATCTGGAATTATTTATTACTTATTATTATTACAACTTTCCAAAATACAAGAGTTTATTACAAAAACAATTCAACCTTAAGTTAAAATGCTTCAATCAACAAACCACTAAGCTAGTAACACCCAAATAACTAAGAAAAAGGGAGAATGAATAGTACAACTAACTACCAAAAGTAAAACCGTAAAAGGGACAGATAAACACGTGCTCAAATTTGTTGGTACCCCTCCACAAAAAATGAAGAATGCACAATTTTCTCTGAAATAATTTGAAACCCAGCCGGAAAAGGGTGGGGGCCTCCTCCGGGTCGGGGATGGGGTCCTTCCCCAAGTGGAGGAGTTTAAGTATCTGGGGGTCTTGTTCACGAGTGAGGGAAAAATGGAGCGGGAGATCGATAGACGGATTGGTGGGGCATCTGCAGTTATGCGGGCGCTCTACCGGTCTGTCGTGGTGAAGAGAGAGCTGAGCCAAAAGGCGAAGCTCTTGATTTACCGGTCGATCTACGTTCCTACCCTCATCTATGGTCACGAACTCTGGGTGGTGACCGAAAGAACGAGATCACGGATACAAGCGGCTGAAATGAGTTTCCTCCGCAGAGTGTCTGGGCTCTCCCTTAGAGATAGGGTGAGAAGCTCAGTCGTCCGGAGGGGGCTCAGAGTAGAGCCGCTGCTTCTCCACATCGAGAGGAGTCAGTTGAGGTGGCTCGGGCATCTGGTCAGGATGCCTCCTGGACGCCTCCCTGGTGAGGTGTTTCAGGCACGTCTCACCGGGAGGAGGCCCAGGGGAAGGCCCAGGACACGCTGGAGGGACTATGTTTCTCGGCTGGCCTGGGAGCGCCTTGGGGTTCCTCCCGAGGAGCTGGAACAAGTGGCTGGGGAGAGGGAAGTCTGGGTCTCTTTGCTTAGGCTGCTGCCCCCGCGACCCGACCCCGGATAAGCGGAAGAAAATGGATGGATGGATGGATAATTTGAAACTGACAAAAGTAATTGGCATCCACCATTGTTTATTACATATTTAATAGAAATCAGACTTTGCTTTTGATGTTTCATTCAACATAATATTGTAAATAAGAAAACAAATGAAAATGGCATGGACAAAAATGATGGGACCCCTAACCTAATATTTTGTTGCACAACCTTTAGAGGCAATCACTGCAATCAAACGTTTTCTGTAGCTCTCAATGAGACTTCTGCACTTGTTAACAGGTAGTTTGGCCCACTCTTCCTGAGCAAACTGCTCCATCTGTCTCAGGTTTGATGGGTGCCTTCTCCAGAGTGCAAGTTTCAGCTCTTTCCATAGATGTTCGATAGGATTCAGATCAGGACTCATAGAAGGTCACTTCAGAATAGTCCAATGTTTTGTTCGTATCCAGTCTTGGGTGCTTTTAGCTGTGTGTTTTGGGTCATTATCCTGTTGGAGGACCCATGACCTGCGACTGAGACCGAGCTTTCTGACACTGGGCAGTACGTTTCGCTCCAGAATGCCTTGATAGTCTTGAGATTTCATTGTGCCCTGCACAGATTCAAGGCACCCTGTGCCAGGCGCAACAAAGCAGCCCCAAATCATAACCGAGCCTCCTCCATGTTTCACTGTCGGTATGGTGTTCTTTTCTTTGAAAGCTTCATTTTTTTGTCTGTGAACATAGAGCTGATGTGACTTGCCAAAAAGCTCCAGTTTTGACTCATCTGTCCAAAGGACATTCTCCCAGAAGGATTGTGGCTTGTCAATATGCATTTTAGCAAATTCCAGTCTGGCTTTTTTATGTTTTTCTTTCAAAAGTGGAGTCCTCCTGGGTCTTCTTCCATGGAGCCCACTTTCGCTTAAACAGCGACGGATTGTGCGATCAGAAACAGACGTACCTTCACCTTGGAGTTCAGCTTGCATCTCTTTGGCAGTTATTCTTGGTTCTTTTTCTAACCATTCGCACTATCCTTCTGTTCATTCTGGGGTCGATTTTCCTCTTGCGGCCGCGCCCAGGGAGGTTGGCTACAGTTCCATGGACCTTAAACTTCTTAATAATATTTGCAACTGTTGTCACAGAAACATCAAGCTGCTTGGAGATGGTCTTGTAGCCTTTACCTTTACCATGCTTGTCAATTACTTTCTTTCTGATCTCCTCAGACAACTCTCTCCTTTGCTTTCTCTGGTCCATGTTCAGTGTGGTGCACACAATGATACCAAACAGCACAGTGACTACTTTTCTCCATTTAAATAGGCTGAATGACTGATTACAAGATTGGAAACATGTGTGATACTAATTAAAGTAACTATTTAGTTTGAAATATCACTATGATCCAGTTATTTATTATCTTTTCTAAGGGGTACCAACAAATGTGTCCAGGCCATTTTAGAATATCTTTGTAGAATAAGCAATAATTCAACTCTTTTCACAGCTTCTTTGCTTTATTCTATGACATACCAAAGGCATGCAAGTATACATGATAAAATAGCTTTCAATTTCATCACTTTTCAGGAGTAATGCAGCATTATTTCAATGAGCTGTAAGGGTACCAACAAATTTGAGCACGTGTGTATGAAAAGTAGAAACAATGATCAAAAAATTGATTGTGATGCCACAGTTCAGTATGAATATTTATGCTTAAAGACCAAGGCTTGTATGGATTTTCTGTGTTTAAACTATCTATTTTAAAGCTGATCTGTATTTTGAATACCTTAGGCAGCAATCTTTATTGTATAGGAAGTGCTGGCGGTCTGCAAAAGCAGGCCTGTTTATATCCAAGCAATCTGAAGAATTAAGTCTTACAAATGCAGCAATAACAAAGTGAAATAGACAAAAAGGGTTAGACCCATCTCATTTCGCGGGCAGGAGTCCTCAGCAGCTCTTGGTTCGTTCAGCTCGTTCAGCTCCCAGCTCCCGTAGCAGGCGGTTCAGCGGCACAACAGCAGGCCAGCGGAGCATCAGCGAAGAGAAGCTCTCTCTTTCTCTCTCTGTGGAATCTGTAATTTAAAGATTCTTCCTGGAGTTTCCAGCAAGTCATTTAAGACTTATTTAATCAGCCGAATACAGTTCACCTGATCAATCGTCAGACTGTAGAAGTCTTTCAGATCCAATGAGCTTCTTCCAGAAACTCGAGTCCTCCCTCACCTGCGAAGGACGGAGTTAGCGCGCTGTTCTCTCCCGATGTGAGCCGAGTTGACTCACGGGCAAAAGAGAAAGAAGTTCAAAGTGGCGGCTGGTTTGGTTCGAGTTTGGCTGATGACCACTTACCATCTGTCTGTTGAAGCTAAGTGTTGTGTGATCAGCACTCCTACTGGCGATAGGTTTGTGTTTTTGTCCAGTAACCATGGGTGTGTTTCCAACACGGAACTATTTAGACAACGGAACAGAGGACATGACCTAAACCTAATGCACTTTCACTAAAATCCCTTTATATTAAAGCAGGGAAGTGGAAGTATCATGGTTTGGGGATGCTTTGCTGCAGCAGGACCTTGACGGCTCTGTCTAATTCAGTCATCCATAAATTCCATCATGTATCAAAGCATGTTTCAGGAAAATAGGAAACTATACGTAAAAAAATAAAGCAAAACTGGACAAGAGAATGACAAGAAACACCAGTAAATCAAACACGAATGGCTGAGAATTAACAAATGGAAACCTCTAGAATGGCTTACTCAAAGCCCACATATTGATCTCACTGATATTCTGTGGGGTGACTTGAAACGGGCTAAACATGTAAGAAACCCCTCAAACCTCTCATAGCTGAAATTGAGGAGAGGGACAAATTGTCCCACTATCCCTTTTCTGTTCTTTTTTAAAGAGTAAAATATGTAGAGTTAATCTGGTTGTTTTAAGTGCAATTACAATACTCTTTTTCCAGAGATCTGTGATCAACGTGAATATGTCTTAAAAATAACTGGATATTTAATGGGCTGTACTAATTATTCACACAACTTTAACTCCCCCCGCATGATGCTTCATGGTGGAGATGGTATGTTCAGGACCATGTTTAATGATGCTGATGGCTTGTGGCACAATCTAAATTCAATTCAGTTTATTTATATAGCGCCAATTCACAACAGATGTCATCTAAAGGCGCTTAACAAGAAGTAATTTCAATACAATGTCTCGTTGGATGTCCATGTCTTGGTTGGGCTGCAGGTGGTCCATCCTCTCTTTATCTTCAGATGATGGATTGAACAGAGCTCAGAGATGTTGTTGTAGAACTAAACCATGCTTTAAACTTCTAAAATGCTTATAACTGCTTTTAAACGTCTTCCCTGACTTTCACTTTTTGTTCTCTATTGGCCCTTTTCTACTGGCTCTACTTGCTCACTAGGGCTTTCCACTAGTAATGGTTAACTGGTGCCAGCCCCTTGTTTGGATTATTCTCTTGGGCTCAAAGAGTTGCTAGGCAATCAGTCACTGATTGGCCACAAGTTGGAGACACTGGTTACATCACAAGAGTGACTGTTGATGGCTGCCTACAGGTACTAGTGAACACCAAGAAGAGCACTGTGAAGCAATTACAATTACCGGACCAACCAGGACCACAACAGCCATGGAGGTTCGACCAAATGAACGGCGAGTTCTTGGCTGGTTTGAGTTGATTTAGCTCAGCTGGTGCATTGCTGGGCCAACACAAAGACACTGATGCATGCTTTTAACACCCTGCTTTCTGGTCTTCCCAAAAAGAATATCTCAGGTTTACAACTTGTTTTCCAGGACTGGGAGGTTTAGAAAGAGGGTGTGGCTGTGCCTGCATGACGTCGCACCATGGAAATACGTTTGGCTCTAATTGAACAACATGGATATTAGTCCAACCCCTAACATATATGTATGCAAATATTTAGTGGGTGTGGTCTAATATTAATATAAATAACTTTTGAATTTACTTTAACTGACCATCTTAAATCTGAAAGAAAATTTCATTATAGTAGAGCTTTATCAGACAATGCTGTAACAATTTTTAAAGAATCTGTTCCATTCTTACTTTCCTTAGTGTCTCAGGGTAACACAGTGGATGGCAGCAATTCTATCTGTAACCCTTCAGAAATTGATGGTCTGGTTCACAGCGTTACGTCCTCATTGCGTTTGGCATTAGATAGTGTTGAGAAGGTGTTTTCACTCTAATTTAAAGCCTATCTTAAAGGAACAGACACACATTTAATTTATGACCCTGGGCTCTCTGAGCTCTCATTTCACCTTCCCGCGTGCTCGTTCATTTCTGTAAAAAGGAGCAATAAGAACAACAAACAATTATATATTTTAACAGTGAGACGTCGTTCACTGGACTCAGTTCTAGTAACTGAGCACAGCTTTATCTCAACATAAGGTTTTTATTTGAAACAAGTTAAAAAGGAAACTCCTCCCACATAGATCTTCGTTCACAGAATGGTCACAGCTTCTTCACACAAGGCACACATGATGTACCACATTCCTCTTGATTGTTCACGGTTTTTAAGTGTTGCCACATGCACTACAAAATTAAACCCTCATACAACATTAACAGAATTTCTATCTCTTCATCTCCCTCTTTTGATCTCTTATTTTAAGAAATCACTATATATAAGGAAAAATGTCAGGCAAAGAATCATATCAATTTTGAGTCCATCTTCTCTGGAACTTTTCGGATCAACAGTCAAGTCATCTTGTTCTGGCCGGGAATCGTGGTCATCCGGCTCGCTCTTCTATGACCTAAGGTGAGAGGTTGCCAGCACATCACCTATATGCAGCTAAAATGTATCTTTTCAGTAGTTGCTTTATCCATAATTGTGTCTGTTTTGAGATTCATTTCTTATGCATTTGTCCTTTTTTTATCAAATCCCTCACTCACCTCATAGTCTTAAGTAGTGCTGCACTGATCGGCTGCACTAACAAAATCAAATTATTATCCTGACTGCTTACAAACTAGGTCTATCTGTAGAAAAAGCTAATGCTTTTGCTGCTTTAAAGCTCAACCCGCAGAAAACGATCACAGTTTAATTTTATTCATTTACACTGCTAACAGCCTAAGTTCATCAAACCTATAGTCTTATAAGATTTTACCACATCACCGACTATAGTTATTCATCTTCTGAGCTGATGAAGCCCAATACTTATAAAAAAAACTATAGTTTCAACCTATTTAACCAAAAAAACTATTGAACCCTAAACAAATGCTGTTTTTTATTTATTTCTTCCATCCATCCATCCATCCATCCATTTTCTTCCGCTTATCCGGGGTCGGGTCGCGGGGGCAGCAGCCTAAGCAAAGAGACCCAGACTTCCCTCTCCCCAGCCACTTGTTCTAGCTCCTCGGGAGGAACCCCAAGGCGCTCCCAGGCCAGCCGAGAAACATAGTCCCTCCAGCATGTCCTGGGCCTTCCCCTGGGCCTCCTCCCGGTGAGACGTGCCTGAAACACCTCACCAGGGAGGCGTCCAGGAGGCATCCTGACCAGATGCCCGAGCCACCTCAACTGACTCCTCTCGATGTGGAGAAGCAGCGGCTCTACTCTGAGCCCCCTCCGGATGACTGAGCTTCTCACCCTATCTCTAAGGGAGAGCCCAGACACTCTGCGGAGGAAACTCATTTCAGCCGCTTGTATCCGTGATCTCGTTCTTTTGGTCACCACCCAGAGTTCGTGACCATAGATGAGGGTAGGAACGTAGATCGACCTGTAAATCGAGAGCTTCGCCTTTTGGCTCAGCTCTCTCTTCACCATGACAGACCGGTAGAGCGCCCGCATAACTGCAGATGCCCCACCAATCCGTCTATCGATCTCCCGCTCCATTTTTCCCTCATTCGTGAACAAGACCCCCAGATACTTAAACTCCTCCACTTGGGGAAGGACCCCATCCCCGACCCGGAGGAGGCACCCCACCGTTTTCAGGCTCAAGACCATGGCCTCGGAGTTGGAGGTGCCGATTCTCATCCCAGCCGCTTCACACTCGGCTGCGAACAGCTCCAGCGAAAGCTGTAGATCACGCTCCGATGAAGCCAACAGGACCACATCATCTGCAAAAAGCAGCGACCCGATCCTGAGGCCACAAAAACTGATCCCCTCAACGCCTTGGCTGCGCCTAGAGATCCTGTCCATAAAAGTTAGGAACAGGATCGGTGACAAAGGGCAAACTTGGCGGAGTCCAACTCTCACTGGAAACGAGCCCGACTTACTGCCGGCAATGCGAACCAAACTCTGGCACCGGTCGTACAGGGACCTAACAGCCCGTATCAAGGGGCCCGGTACCCCATACTCCCGGAGCACCCCCCACAGGGCCCCCCGAGGGACACGGTCGAACGCCTTCTCTAAGTCCACAAAACACATGTAGACCGGTTGGGCGAACTCCCACGCACCCTCCAGGACCCTGCTGAGGGTGTAGAACTGGTCCAGTGTTCCACGGCCAGGACGAAAACCGCATTGTTCCTCCTGGATCAGAGGTTCGACTATCCGTCGGACCCTCCTCTCCAGAACCCCTGAATAGACCTTACCAGGGAGGCTCAGAAGTGTGATCCCCCTGTAGTTGGAACACACTCTGTGGTCCCCCTTTTTAAACAGGGGGACCACCACCCCGGTCTGCCAATCCAAGGGAACTGCCCCCGATGTCCACGCAATATTGCAGAGCCGCGTTAACCAACACAGCCCCACAACATCCAGAGCCTTGAGGAACTCCGGTCGAATCTCATCCACCCCCGGGGCCTTGCCACCGAGGAGCTTTTTAACGACCTCGGTGACCTCAGCACCAGAGATTGGAGAGCCCAACCCAGACCGCTTTCCCCCCCCTGAGACGCCGGATGGTGGACCAGAATCGCTTCGAAGCCGTACGGAAGTCGTTTTCCATGGTCTCTCCAAACTCCTCCCACGCCCGAGTTTTTGCCTCCGCAACCATCCGAGCCGCATCCCGCTTGGCCTGTCGGTACCTATCAGCTGCTTCAGGGGTCCCACAAGCCAAAAAGACCCGGTAGGACTCCTTCTTCAGCCTGACAGCATCCCTTACCGCCGGTGTCCACCAGCGGGTTCGGGGGTTGCCGCCGCGACAGGCACCGACCACCTTGCGGCCACAGCTTCGGTCAGCCGCCTCGGCAATGGAGGCACGGAACATGGTCCACTCGGACTCGATGTCCCCCGCCTCCCCCGGTACGTATTCAAAGTTCTGCCGGAGGTGTGAGTTAAAGCTCCTTCTGACAGGAGACTCTGCCAGACGTTCCCAACAGTACCTCACAACACGTTTGGGCCTTCCAGGTCTGTTCGGCGTCCTCCCCCACCATCGGAGCTGACTCACCACCAGGTAGTGGTCAGTGGACAGCTCTGCCCCTCTCTTCACCCGAGTGTCCAAAACATGCGGCCGCAGATCAGATGAGACGACAACCAAGTCGATCATTGAGCTGCGGCCTAAGGTGTCCTGGTGCCAAGTGCACATATGGACACCTTTATGCTTGAACATGGTGTTTGTTATGGACAATCCATGACGAAAACAGAAGTCCAATAACAAGACACCACTCGGGTTTAGATCGGGGGGGGCATTCTGCGCAACCACACCCCTCCAGGTCTCACTGTCATTGCCCACGTGAGCGTTGAAGTCCCCCAGCAGAACAAGGGAGTCCCCAGGAGGAGCACTCTCCAGCACCCCCTCCAAAGACTCCAAGAAGGGTGGGTAATCTAATCTGCTGTTTGGCGCGTAAGCACAAACAACAGTCAGGACCCGTCCCCCCACCCGAAGGCGGAGGGAGGCTACCCTCTCGTTCACCGGGGTAAACCCCAACGTACAGGCGCCGAGATGGGGGGCAACAAGTATGCCCACCCCAGCTCGGCGCCTCTCAGCGGGGGCAACCCCAGAGTGGAAGAGAGTCCAACCCCTCTCGAGGAGACGGGTTCCAGAGCCAGAGCCATGCGCCGAGGTGGTCCGACGATGTCCAGTCGGAACCTCTCAACCTCGCACACCAGCTCCGGCATTTACCTGAAATGCTTTTAAAGCAACAAATTGAAAGGCTTTGTTTTGTAAAAAATAATTGAAATCTAAGTTCCCCTAGTGCCCAAGGATCTCCTCCCTTTTTCTGAAACAGAACTGTTTCAGAAACATCCAATTATTTAAGTCTCCTGTTAATCAGGTGTGACTAGATCTGCAGCTTGTTACGGAAAGATGTTATAGTTCAATAAACACCTGTATTGTAGATTAATCTCCATGTATATTTACAGTTAAGCTCAATTCCTAGATCTCAGCTGCTATACCTTTCTGCCAGGGAAGAATTAACAAAACCACTGAATCTATAATTTAATGTGTCCAATCATAACATGAACCTTATTTCAATCACTCCATATTTGTTTTCAGGGGGCATATCGGAGCCCAGATGGGACCATGAGGGGCTGAAATATCACGCCTCCTCCTTCTACTGTGTCGTATCTCCTCTGCAAATACAAGAAAGAATGCTCTTTAAGTCTCAACAGAAGCACATCCACCGTTCTCATTTTGAGGGTAATTGTGTCAGAGCCAAAATCCGCAGAGAATCAGCAGGTCGTCCATAGAAATGTTCCCATCACATTCACGAAGAATGGAGCACATACTATATATTTTTTCCCAGGCACCCAGATTGGCATTAAAACGTGGTCAGATTTTTATCATTTTCAAAACAAATCTTTGGTCAGGTTGTAAGTGTACTGGTCCAGCTTTAACTATTTTAATTAATCCCATGTCGTCCCAGTCTCCAATTTACCCTTACTTTTGTCATGGAAGTATATAAATTTTTACCCATATAACTTCCTGTTCGTTCATGTAGTGCACGCTCAGAATTTGTCCAAATCCTGAAGAGGAGTATAACATCTGGAAACAGATCATTAAGAATAGTGAAAGCTTCTACATATCTGGGTAAATGTCCTACAGAATATGGCATCTGAGAACAAACAAAACAGTTAATGTTTTATTAATTTGCTAGATATCTTGCATATTGTCACCATACACTAGTTTCAAATGGGTCTCTGTGTGTCCTTCTCTGAGTGAACCAAGAAAATAAATCAGTATTCTCAAATGCTATATGTCCTTCTTCTGTGAGTCCCATGGAATAACACCACCAAAAAACTTTAAAAATAAAAGTACTAGATAGCAGAAAAACCTTCATAGTTACTATCTCTCCCTTCAAACAGTCTCTATAGAAAAGTGGATCTCCTGGTTCTCTTCACTGAGGTTGAGACAAGTAAAACCTAATGTATCTACCTCCCTTTGGAATCAGTCTTTAACCCCACTTTTCTTAGACTGCTTTCCCTATATCTAGTAATGGTCACTGCTTTTTACAATGGGTTAAGTGTATCCAACTCAGTCTCTACAGCCATTGGTGTGGTCAAAAATACCTGGAATGGCCCCTTCCACCTGGGTGATGCCCAATTTTCTGTTTACAGCCTTTAATCAGGATCCAGTCACCTACTTTCAGCTCACTTCTTCCTGTAGGAATATAGGATCATCTGGCATATGATTAGTTTGCATTTATAACTCATGTACTTATCAGTATTTTGATCATGACAACCCACCAGATCTTAATCAAATTGTTTTTTTAGAAGAGAGTATACCAATCTAAGGAATTCTATATCTCACCCATAGATTATTTCAAATAGAATGAGGCCAATATTCAAATTTGGTATTATATGCATTTATAATTTACCAAATCAAGACTATCCAATTTTGTCCCGTTTCTTCCATCCTTTTTTTTTTTTTTATTTGCAACATTTTATCATAAAGTCATAAATCAATTTGTAATTGAAACAAATATCAACATTTACTGGAGAACTACAGAAAGAACATAGTTTTAGATTAATCAATTTTGCGCCTCGTGTGTCAGCGCTTACCAAATAACTTCAGGCCTGGGTAACTTCCGTCCTCCGATCTACAGTATCTGTTAATCACAACAATTTCCAAACTCACGTTTTCCTTTGCTACTCCAGAAATCACGTCGGGGTCACCATATTGTTGAGAAGGTGTTTTCACTCTAATTTAAAGCTTATCTTAAAGGAACAGACACACATTTAATTTATGATCCTGGGCTCTCTGAGCTCTCATTTCACCGTCCCGCGTGCTCGTTCATTTCTGTAAAAAGGAGCAATAAGAACAACAAACAATAATTATATATTTTAACAGTGAGACGTCGTCCACTGGACTCAGTTCTAGTAACTGAGCACAGCTTTATCTCAGCATAAGGTTTTTATTTGAAACAAGTTAAAAAGGAAACTTCTCCCACATAGATCTTCGTTCACAGAATGGTCACAGCTTCTTCACCCAAGGCAAACAGGATGTACCACATTCCTCTTGATTGTTCACGGTGTCTAAGTGTTGCCACATGCACTACAAAATTAAACCCTCATTCAACATTAACAGAATTTCTATCTCTTCAATAGTGTAGCCCCCTTAAAAAAGAAAGTGGGTAGCCATAGGAGGCTGACTCCTTGGTTTAACGCAGAGTTGCGTACTTTAAAGCAGAATACTAGGAAGTTGGAGAGAAAATGGCGCTCTACACACCTAGAGGATTCCTATTTAACCTGGAATAACAGTCTTCTGCTGTATAAAAAGACCCTTCGACAAGCTAGAACAGCATATTTTTCATCATTAATAGAGGCGAATAAAAACAATCCTAGGTTTCTTTTTAGTACAGTTGCCAAACTTACACAGAGTCATAGCTCTGTTGAGCCAACTATTCCCCCAGCTCTTAGCAGTGATGATTTTATGGGATTCTTTGTAAATAAAATTAATTCTATTAAAAATAAAATCATTGGCATCCTCCCAAACATGATTACTTCTTCCTCAGTAAATGAGGCAGTATCGGAAAGAACTGTAGATCCTCAGTTGTGCTTAGGCTGTTTTGATTCAGTCGAGCTTTCGGAATTATCAAAAATATTAGCCTCATCTAAACCTTCAACTTGTATGTTGGACCCAATTCCAACCAAATTATTTAAAGAAGTGTTCCATTTGGTTCCTGGCCCCATTTTGGATATGATGAATCTATCCTTAGTAAACGGATACGTACCACAGGAATTTAAAATAGCTGTAATTAAACCTTTACTCAAGAAACCTTCCCTTGATCAAGATGACTTAGTGAATTACAGACCTATATCTAACCTTCCTTTCTTATCCAAAGTCCTTGAGAAAATTGTTGCTAATCAAGTCTGTGAGCATCTGAACAGTAACGAGCTTTTTGAAGAGTTTCAGTCAGGTTTTAGAGCTCATCATAGCACTGAAACAGCACTGGTGAAGGTTACTAATGATATTGTCATGGCCTCAGATAATGGACTTGTCTGTTCTGGTTTTGTTAGATCTCAGTGCTGCTTTTGACACAGTCGATCATAATATTCTCTTAGAAAGGCTTGAACATGTTGCAGGGACCAAAGGAACAGCACTAGGCTGGTTTAAATCATATTTGTCTGATAGATTCCAGTTTGTTCATCTAAATGATAAATCTTCTTCACTCTCAAGGGTTACTTGTGGAGTTCCACAGGGTTCTGTGCTTGGACCAATTCTGTTCACCATATATATGCTCCCAATTGGTAGAATCATTAGACAGCATGGGATAAATTTCCACAGCTATGCAGATGATACACAACTATATTTATCCATAAATCCTGATGAACCCAGTCAGTTAGGTAGATTACAGGCATGTCTGGAAGACATAAAACATGGATGACCCTAAACTTTTTGCTTTTAAATTCTGACAAAACAGAAGTTGCTGTCTTTGGACCAGAAGTTCTTAAACAGAAACTGATTAGTCAATCACTTCATCTGGATGGCATTAAATTGGCCCCCAGTAATAACGTAAAGAACCTCAGCGTTATTTTTGACCAAGACTTGACATTTAAATCCCATATTAAACAGGTTTCTAGGATTTCTCTCTTTCACCTCCGGAATATTGCTAAAATTAGAAACATCCTGTCCAGGAGTGATGCTGAGAAACTAGTCCATGCATTTGTTACCTCAAGGCTGGACTACTGTAATTCTTTACTATCAGGAAGTCCACAAAATGCCATTAAAAGCCTTCAGTTGATCCAAAATGCGGCAGCAAGAGTTCTGATGAATATTAAAAAGAGAGATCACATTTCTCCTGTTTTAGCTTCCCTTCATTGGCTCCCTGTTAAATCCAGAATAGAATTTAAGATCCTTCTTCTTACATGCAAAGCCCTTAATAATCAAGCTCCATCATACATCAGAGATCTAATTGTTCCATATTTTCCTAACAGAGCACTTCGCTCTCAGACTGCAGGTTTACTTGTAGTTCCTAGGATTTCTAAAAGTAGAATGGGAGGCAGATCTTTTAGTCATCAGGCTCCTCTCCTGTGGAACCAGCTCCCAGTTTTAGGCTGTGAGGCAGACACTCTGTTTACTTTTAAGGCAAGGCTTAAAACTTTCCTTTTTGATAAAGCTTATAGTTAGAGTGACTTAGGTCATCCTGACCTAGCTCTGTAGTTATGCTGCCATAGGCTTAGACTGCTGGAGGACAGACTTACCAATTTTCTTCACTCTGCTACTTCCTTTTCTCCTATGACTCTCCAGTTGTATTACAGTACATTCTGTTATTTCGACTGTTAACTTTGTTTTCTCTCAGTGTTTTTCTCTCCATAGAAGATATACCTGGTCTGGTATCCTGCTTGGCTGCAATGCCCTGTTGGACGGGAGGCATCGACTGGGATGATCCTCCCAGTAACTGAACATCCACTGTGTCCTGTTATCAACTTTTTACTTTCTGTAACATAGAAAGTTCTCTTATATCAGATCTTCTGTTCCTTCTGTGTTTCTGCTCTGTCTTCTCAAACCCCCAGACGGTCGTGGCAGTAACTGTTAGTAGCAGACGGTAACTTTGCTACTAACAGTAGCAGAGTCCAGCATAAAGATGCTCCAGACCCAGAACCAGTCGCTGGCAGATCGGTGCGATGACCTAGAGAACCGCTCACGGAGAGCCAATCTCCGCATATTGAATATTCCAGAAGGCAGCAAAGATGGTAAAGACCCCCTAAAGTTAATCTCAGACGTCCTGATGGAAATGATAGGTTCTGAAGTCTTTCCTACACCTCCCGACCTGGAGAGAGCCCACCAAATGCCGACCACCAGAACCAGCCGGAGATCATCCCGCTGCGCGTTCCTGGTCTGCTTCTCCAGATTCCAGCAGAAAGAAGCTGCACTGCGCTGGGCCAGGAATCACCAGCTCCAGTATCAAGGTTTCACTATTAGGATCTATCAGGATGTCAGCGCTTTGACAGCATCAAACAAGCGCTCTATCAAAAGAACGTCAGACTCCACCTGTTATATCCAGCCCGGCTGCGAGTGATGTATGGAGATGACAGGTACACCTTTGAGTCACCTGATGAAGCCCAGCAGTTCCTCGACCGGAGTTTCGGTAAGGAATAGGACTGTGAGCAGCAGTTTGAACTGTTCCATTCAGCAATGGAAAAATTCCCGAGCTTGGCAACACGTAAGTTCACCGTTTAAGAATCTCAATCTGCGGCCCGTGGACCCGAAGTGTGAACACTCAGGAAAGTTCTTGTTGGTCTAATTAATATTATGCTGAGTTATATCTCTAATTTATTTATACTAAAGTCGATGCCTTTTAACTGTGAATATAATTACCTTATTCATACATTTGTATACATGTGCTTGAGAGTAATTGTGCTACTTTTTTTATCTCTACCAATGTTAAGGGATTAAATATATCCTACCTATCACAGGAACTGGGAGCCTTTCTGTGCAGAAGTGTTAAGAAAATGTGTTTCCGAAAGTTTTTAGTAATAGTGTTTAGCCTGCAGCTTGCCTCAGAGGGAGCGACAAGTATAGGCTTAGTTCTAGTTTTGTTTTCTTTTTTGTTTACGGAAAATAGTAAGGGAAGAGACACCACCAGTTTTTTGCAATGTTTATTCGCCTGCATTTACACAAGAGAAGAAATTTTTCAAATTATGCATTTAAATATGCTCATTCCTTTACCTTTTTTAAAATTGTTTACTTCTATTTTGTTGTAATCGCTTCAGTTAAACATGGTGAATGGTATTGATGTGGGGGTAGCTGATGTGCAATTCATTAGCTGGAATGTAAAGGGTTTAAATGGGCCTGTCAAAAGAGCTAGGATATTTAATCATCTTAAGTATCTAAAATGAACAAGACCCCCAGATACTTAAACGAGATCACGGATACAAGCGGCTGAAATGAGTTTCCTCCGCAGAGTGTCTGGGCTCTCCCTTAGAGATAGGGTGAGAAGCTCAGTCATCCGGAGGGGGCTCAGAGTAGAGCCGCTGCTTCTCCACATCGAGAGGAGTCAGTTGAGGTGGCTCGGGCATCTGGTCAGGATGCCTCCTGGACGCCTCCCTGGTGAGGTGTTTCAGGCACGTCCCACCGGGAGGAGGCCCAGGGGAAGACCCAGGACACGCTGGAGGGACTATGTTTCTCGGCTGGCCTGGGAGCGCCTTGGGGTTCCTCCCGAGGAGCTGGAACAAGTGGCTGGGGAGAGGGAAGTCTGGGTCTCTTTGCTTAGGCTGCTGCCCCCGCGACCCGACCCCGGATAAGCGGAAGAAAATGGATGGATGGAAGTATCTAAAATGCGACATTGCATTTCTCCAGTAAACCTACCTGCTGTTAAAAGATCACATCAGACTTCAGAAAGGATGGGTAGGAAAAGTATTTCATTCAAAACTTAACTCTAAAATGTGCAGAACAGCCATACTAATCCATAAAAGTACTCAGTTTAATCCATCCACTGTTATCTCAGACCCGCAGGGGCGATTTGTGACTGTCTCAGGATTCCTGTACCATAAACCTGTGGTTCTGGTAAATATTTATTCCCACGAACTGGGACGATGAGAAATGTATTGGCAAAATAATCTCATTAATTCCAGATATGAACTCAAAACAGTTGATTTTCGGTGGGGACTTAAACTGTGTGATGAACGCAGCGCTTGACCGTTCCAGCTCCAAACCTACAAATCTCTCATAAAAAGCCAAACTTTTATCCATTTTTATTGCCCAAATGGGATGTGTCGATCCCTAGCGGTTTTTATTTCCCCATAGTAAATCCTTTTCTTTTTTCTCTAATGTACATCATTCATATAGTAGAATAGACTATTTCTTTACTGACCAGAATCTTCTCCCCTTAGTCAAGAAAATTGAATATTTAACCATTGCAGAGTCAGATCATGCCCCCGTACTTATAGATATTGCGTTCCCTCCCCACCAATCAGAATACCCATCCTGGAAATTGGACAGGACTCTTCTGGCAGATGAGGGTTTTTGCGAAATGATATCAAAAAGAATAGATGACTTTCTTAATTGCAACCAGAAAGATGATGTTTCCCCTTCTCTCCTGTGGGAGATCTTAAAGGCTGTAATTAAGGGAGAAATAATCTCATACTCAGCTGGAAAAAATAAAATGAATCGACTTAGGCAAGAGGAGCTAATTAAAGCCATATCTATGGTAGATACTCAGTACTCTGTTTCTCCCTCCCCTGAGCTCTATAAAAGGAAGCTAGACTTCCAAACACAATACAATTTATAAACCAAAAAAACTGAACGTCTTTTATTAAAATCACGGGGGTATATATATGAACATGGCGACAAAGCCGGACATTTATTAGCACACCAACTTAAATGCCGCTCAGCCGCGCAACAAATTCCACAAATACGAAGAGATGATGGTAAGCTAACCATTGACCCAGAAGAAATTAAAGAAACCTTCACTACTTTTTATTCAAATCTTTATACTTCTGAGTTTACAAATGACTGCTCTGATATGGACCATTTTTTAAATAACCTTCAGGCTCCTTTTGTATCTGCAGCTCATAGGTCTGAAGCTGAACTTCCACTCAATCATGTAGAAATAATTACTGCAATAAAGACAATACAAAATGGCAAGGCACCGGGTCCTGATGGGTATCCCATTGAGTTCTTTAAAAAGTTTTCTGAAAACTAGTAAAAATTTTACTTAATATGTTTAATGATTCTTTGTCTCATGGGTCACTTCCACAGACGATGAGTGAAGCATCTATTACCCTCCTGCTGAAGCCAGGTAAAAACAGCACAGAGTGTGGTTCATACCGTCCCATCTCACTCCTAAACTGTGATGTAAAAATCTTGGCCAAGGCTCTTGCCCTACGCTTAGAAACCACAATGTACGGCGTAACTGGTTTTATCTCAGGCCGTCACTCATTTACAAATGTCCGTCGGCTCCTAAATGTTATCCACTCTCCTGCATCTGGCGTGGTGCCTAAGGTGGTTATCGCGCTGGATGCAGAGAAAACATTTGAAAGGGTGGAATGGGTTATTTATTTGCTTGTTTAAAGAAATTTGGATATGGCCCTAATTTTATTTCATGGATAAGACTTCTATATACCTCACCCAAAGCCTCTATAATCATAAATGGTAAATGTTCACGATATTTTAGGTCGACAAGGGGTACCAGTCAGGACTGTCCAATCAGTCCATTGTTATTTGCCTTGGCCATAGAGCCCCTGTCCATCACACTCAAAACATTGCCATCAATTGCAAGAATTTTTTTTCCCACTACTTGAAAAAGTCAAATCAGACCTAAAGAAATGGAAACCACTTCACCTATCGTTGGCAGGGAAGGTAAATTGTATAAAAATGAATATACTCCCCAAGTTTCTCTTTCAGTGTATTCCACTATATCTTCCTAAATCCTTTTTTAAATCTATTGATAAAGCTTTGATTTCATTTATATGGGATGGGAAAAAACCTAGAATACGGTTGGATCTGTTGCAGAGGCCTGAAAACCTAGGTGGCTCAGCCCTTCCAAATTTCTGCCACTATTATTGGGCCTCTAATGTTTAAAAAATCATATATTGGCTCCACACTCCTGATGCAGACTGGTGCCAAATCGAGGCGGCGTCTTGCATCTCTACCTCTCTTAGAGCGTTGGTCACTTCCAGCCTTCCAATTTCCTCACGGCAGCACACTAATAGCCCTATAGTTATTAACACCCTCAAAATATGGGCTCAGTTTCAAAGGAACTTTGGGTTTAAAAGCCTTCTCCATTTAAGCCCCATACACAATAATCACCTTTTTCCCCCGGCCAGATTAGACTCTGAATTTGCCCTTTGGCAGAGACGAGGCATCCATAACTTTACTGACATGTACATAGACGGTGTTCTTGCAAGCTTTCAGGATTTGTTGCACAAATTTGACCTCCCTCGGTCCAGCTTATTTAGATACTTTCAAGTTCGCCACTTCCTTAAACAGCATGACCCCAACTTTCCAAATATAACACCAATTACTGGTGTAGATGATCTGTTAAAACCTACATTTAAGTCTAAAGGCCTTATTTCAAGAATTTACAATTGTATAGCCTCCTTTAAAAATACAACACTGGCAAAGATTAGAGCAGACTGGGAGGATGAGCTGGGGGTAGACTTCGACGAAGAGACTTGGGAGAGCGCTCTTTTAAGAGTAAACAACAGCACCTCGTGTGCCAAATTAAACCTCATACAGTTCAAGATTCTACACCGCATCCACTACTCCAAGGCAAGACTAGCCAAATATTTCCAAATATAGATGTAAGCTGTGAGAGATGTAGAAACCCTTCTGCAGATTTAACGCATATGTTCTGGTCATGTTCAACTTTGAAATCCAACTGGTCAACAATTTTTAAAATATTGAAGTATTGAATGTTGATCTTAAACACAATGCAGCTATGGTTATATTTGGTAAAACAGAGAAAGGACATATAACATTAAGAAAGAGTTATAAAGACATAATTGCTTTTACTACGCTGCTTGCGCGCAGAAGGATATTATTACATTGGAAGTCAAAAAAGCCACCCAAACTGTCTTTGTGGTTCAGTGACTTGACACAATTCATACAGTTGGAAAAAATAAAGTACACTCTCAGGGGGTCCAAAGAGAATTTTTTCCCGTTTGGGATGCATTCCTAAAATATTTAGAAAAAGTTAAAACCATATCAAATTAATAGTCGTTTGGCAGCTGCCGTACTCCTTGTTTTTGTGATTGTGATTAATCTCATGGCCTTTTTTTTAAGTGCACATCTCCAAATTTGGCTAATTTTGTTGTATTCCATTTAAATGTATTTATTCATTTATTTTATTTGTGTCTTTTTGTTTTTCTCCGGATTGGTCTCCAACATGTTTGTGGGATGGGGTAAATATATAAAAAGGAGCATTGGAGGCCTTGCTACATGTATATCTATGTACTACATTGTTGATGCTCAATAAAAAAAAAGAAAAAAGAAAAAACTTTTAAACAAGCATTGAATGAATACACAGGCCAAAAGGTGAAGGGGTTGTGTGCTAAAATAATTAACTAAATGCAGAAAAGTGTTAGCACAGGATGTGACCCATGGGTCAGAAGGGAACAGGTCTTGATTAACTGCACAAAAACTGTTATGAACAGGATATGAGCCAGGGGTTAGAAGACAATGTGTCACGATTCTCTGAAAAAACAGGAAACAGTCTGGTGGTTTGATTGTGCAAATGGTCTGGTGGGAGCGTGGGACCAAAGAAAAAAGGTTTTCTGCTTAGCAACCAAAAAGGAATATATTAAAAGGGCTTAACCTATTAGGGAAGGACTACAGTCACACTTTGCATATATATGAATATGTATTATTGAGCTGATTGGATCCTGTAAGAGAGGTTGTCTCTCAGAATGTTTTGTAATAACTTTGTAAAGAAATAAAAGACCTCTATGAGGAAGAGTTCTTTGGAGATGGTTTGGTAAGACTCTCTCCCCGTGCATGCCAAACATATATATTGTGTGAATGTGTAATTCTTTTTTATACTCTGCCACAGAGTTAGCAGACTGCAGCCTGGTCAGGGACCAGTAGCATAGCAGAGCGAGGCGCAGACTTTCACTTAAAAATCTCCTCTTGACACAGGCATACTCCGCAACTTTTACACCTTAATATAACGTTTTTTTCAAACGTTATGGTGGAATTGTATAATCTATTATGTTCATTTTTAGAGTTATCACCACCTGAAAGGGGTCCTTGGCTTTTGTCTGCACTATAGAACTTACCGAGGTTATAGTGTTTGGTCTGGCATGATGTTGTTATACAGTCCTGAGAAAGCTATTTATTCAATGTGTGGAGGTGGATGAACATAGTTTGCATGGTATGCCTTACAGTAGTAATGTGAATTACACAACTGAGTCGATCTCCGTTAGCCATCTAGAGGCTAATGTGATGCTAACGTGTAAGACTCGGTTCTGTAGATAAAGCAGCAAACTCTGGCGTAGTATATAAGTCAGTATATAAGTCAAAACATTTTTCTTTCGGTTTTGTCATGCTAGTGATTTATATTTTTGTTGTTTGATTTTGTCCTAAAAACACCTAAAGATGTAGGCTGATTCTAGTGTCGGGAGGTGTTTGCTACGTGGCGCTTAGACGTTCTCTGTATCTAATCTCACTGTTTTTCCAATTACCCCGACCTCCCCCACAAACACCTAGCTGTGAGGTCTTTACTCTAAATTATCCCGATTGTTACAGTTGAATTGCAAACTGAAACAGCACTTGTTTGTTTGGGCAAGCGATTTGGAAAGCAGCCACTGAAACATGCCTCTTATGAGCGACAGAGATTTGATTTTACGACAGTGATGTTGTGCGGCAAGCCTGAAGAGGGCAACAGAGAGCAAATATCGTGAAAGTTGCGGAGAATGGCTTTAAGAACCTGGGTGGGATTTTTGACTCTGAGCTGACTTTTATCCCTCACATTAAAAATATTACTAAAACATGGTTTTATCATCTAAAGAACATTGCCAGAGTCCGCCCCATTCTCTCTTGGGCCAACACGGAGACATTAATGCATGCTTTTATCACCAGTAGAATTGATTACTGTAATGCCCTGCTTTCTGGTCTTTCCAAAAAGAATATCTCAGGTTTACAACTACTAAAAAAATTCAGCAGCATGTGTCCTGACAAAGACCAGGAGGCGGGAGCACGTTACACCGGTCTTAAAATCACGGCATTGGGTCCACCGTGTGTCTTAGGATCGATTTTAAGGTTCTTTTAATGGTTTTTAAGTGTCTTAATGGTCTTGGGCCTTCTTATCTTTCAGAACAACTTTTAAATTATGAAACTTCGCCGTCTCTGCGCTCCTCTGGCAGCCATCTCCTTGTCATCCCAAAAGTCATGACACACACTCATGGTGAGGCGTCTTTCCACTTTTATGGCCCTCACCTCTGGAACAGGCTGCCTGAGGACCTCAGGGGCACAGAGAACGTTCATGTTTTTTAAGACCAGGCTCAAGATTTGCCTTTTTGGCCTAGCTTTTAATTAATTATTATTTATAAGTATCTGCTTGATTGCTCTGCATGTTTTACCTGATCAAACTTTATCAATGTTTTACACTAAATGATTCTAAATTTTATTAGTGCTAAAATTTAATCAGTGTTTTACTATATAAACTAATACTTATTTACTCTTCATTTTAATATTTTTAAATGATGTGATGAATGATTATATTTTATCAGCGTTTTACTATCTAATCCTATTACATTTGTTTACCGTTTATCTTTAGATTTTAATTTGTTATCGTAATCCCCGTTCCAGTGTTTCGTCTGTGGGAGCCCTCTGCCCCGGGAGCGGTGGTCAGCTGCGGGCGCCTAGGTGGAGGTGGGGGTCTTGGCCTTGCCTCCACTGGGAACCCTGTGTCTGTGCCTCGTTTGCTGCTGTTGATCTACTGCTGCCGGTGCTGATGGCTCCTCTGATGGCGTTTCCTTGCATGGTTAATCTGCACTCGGCCCAATGTCCTTTTTTACTTTTGCTTTTAACTGTGTGTGTGCATGGGAGTTGGTTTGGGGGGAGAGGGGTATAACTGTGACCATGCTTTTAAATCTGCGGGGAAGCAGGGGTGGACTGGTAATCTGGCATACTGGGCCGGGCCGACGCACTTGGGGGCCGGTCTATATATATATATATATATATATATATATATATATATATATATATATATATATATATATATATATATATATATATATATATATATATATATATATATATATATATATATATATATATATATAATAATTATTATTATTATTATTATTATTATTTTTTTTTTTTTTTTGGCCAACGACTGACCCATAAAGCAGGGACAGCGGCCCATTGGTTCATTTTCCATTGAGAATGAGGAGACACGTGACGAGAATGAGAAGTGACGAGAGAGAAATTCTGTTAATGTTGTATGAGGGTTTAATTCTGTAGTGCATGTGGCAACACTTAGAAACAGTGAACAATCAAGAAGAATGTGGTACATCATGTGTTCCTTATGTGAAGAAACTGTGACCATTCTGTGAACGAAGATCTATGTGGGAGGAGTTTCATGCAAACTTGTTTCAATAAAGACTTTGAGCTGACATAGATCTGGGCTCAGTTACTAGAACTGAGTCCAGCGAACGATATCTCGCTGTTAAAATATATAATTGTTGTTTGTTGTTCTTATTGCTCCTTTTTACAGAAATGAACGAGCACGCGGGAAGGTGAAATGAGAGCTCAGAGAGAGCCCAGGGTCATTATTTAAATGTGTGTCTGTTCCTTTAAGAGAGGCTTTAAATTAGAGTAAAAACACCTTCTCAACAAAATGGTGACCCCGACGTGATTTCTGGAGGAGCAAAGGAAAATGTGAGTTTGGAAATTGTTGTGATCAGCAGAGATCACAACAAACTTTACTGGAGATCTGAGGATGGAAGTTACCCAGGTCTGAAGTTATTTGGTAAGCACTGACACACGCCGAAAAATTGACTAATCTCAAATTATGTTCTGTCTGTAGTTCTCCAGTAAATGTTGATTTCTGTTTCTGCTGAGTTAAATAGACGCCGACCGGGTCGGTAAACTCAGGGTGTGGCCGGCCCTAAGGTAAGCTAGGACGCTTCCTACTGAAAGCCTGCGTGTTCGGAACTGTAGGAAGGCCGAGTGGGATCAGCTCGTGGATTGAGAAACCACGGAATGTCTAAAAAAAGAAAACTCAGAGATCAGAGAGCGATTTTAACCCTGGCGTTTCTTGTTCCTTTGAGCAGACTGGACCTCCGGGAGGAACCGCAGGCTGCTGAGAGCCCGTGCACGGCCTGGTTCGGAACCAGTATCAAAGTCCTCCACTTCACCGTTAGGTAAAAAAAGAGGCCGGCAGATCCACAGGGTTCCTTCCCGGAGCAACAGTTTGATGACGGGACACAGGGACAAAAAAGCCAGTGAGTACAAAATTTGGGGTCTTTTGGGCTGCACTTTGTCTGATCCCTCACCTAGAACCAAATTGCCATGGGTGACCCTACCAGGAGCAAAAGCCCCCGACAACATAGCTCCTAGGATCATTGGGACACTCAAACCCCTCCACCACGATAAGGTGGCAGCCCAGGGATGAAAATGACAGATGGAGTCAGTGTTCCCTCGCCCGGATGCGGGTCACCGGGGCCCCCCTCTGGAGCCAGGCCTGGAGGTGGGGCACGTTGGCGAGCGCCTGGTGACCGGGCCTTTACCCATGGGGCCCGGTCGGGCTTAGCCCGAAGAGGTAACATGGGCCCCCCTTCCCATGAGCTCACCACCTGTGGGAGGGGCCATAGGGGTCGGGTGCTGTGCAGGATGGGCGGCGGCCAAAGGCGGGGACCTTGGCGGTCCGATCCTCGGCTGCAGAAGCTGGCTCTCGGGACGTGGAACGTCACCTCTCTGGTGGGGAAGAAGCCGGAGCTGGTGTGCGAGGTTGAGATGTTCCCACTGGACTTCGTCGGACTCACCTCGGCGCACGGCTCTGGCTCTGGAACCCGTCTCCTCGAGAGGGGTTGCACTCTCTTCCACTCTGGAGTTGCCCCTGCTGAGAGGCGCCGAGCTGGGGTGGGCATACTTGTTGCCCCCCATCTCGGCGCCTGTACGTTGGGGTTTACCCCGGTGAACGAGAGGGTAGCCTCCCTCCCCCTTCGGGTGGGGGGACGGGTCCTGACTGTTGTTTGTGCTTACGCGCCAAACAGCAGATTAGATTACCCACCCTTCTTGGAGCCTTTGGAGGGGGTGCTGGAGAGTACTCCTCCTGGGGACTCCCTTGTTCTGCTGGGGGACTTCAACGCTCACGTGGGCAATGACAGTGAGACCTGGAGGGGTGTGGTTGGGCGGAATGCCCCCCCCGATCTGAACCGGAGTGGTGTCTTGTTATTGGACTTCTGTGCTCGTCATGGATTGTCTATAACAAACACCATGTTCAAGCATAAAGATGTCCATATGTGCACTTGGCACCAGGACACATTAGGCCACAGCTCAATGATCGACTTGGTTGTCGTCTCATCTAATCTGCGGCCGCATGTTTTGGACACTCGGGTGAAGAGAGGGGCTGAACTGTCCACTGACCACTACCTGGTGGTGAGTCTGCTCCGATGGTGGGGGAGGACGCCGGACAGACCTGGAAGGCCCAAACGTGTTGTGAGGGTCTGCTGGGAACGTCTGGCAGAGTCTCCTGTCAGAAGGAGCTTTAACTCACACCTCCGGCAGAACTTTGAACACGTCCCGGGGGAGGCGGGGGACATTGAGTCCGAGTGGACCATGTTCCGCGCCTCCATTGCCGAGGCGGCTGACCGAAGCTGTGGCCGCAAGGTGGTCGGTGCCTGTCGCGGCGGCAACCCCCGAACCCGCTGGTGGACACCGGCGGTAAGGGATGCTGTCAGGCTGAAGAAGGAGTCCTACCGGGTCTTTTTGGCTTGTGGGACCCCTGAAGCAGCTGATAGGTACCGACAGGCCAAGCGGGATGCGGCTCGGATGGTTGCTGAGGCAAAAACTCGGCCATGGGAGGAGTTTGGAGGGGCCATGGAAAACGACTTCTGTAAAGCTTCGAAGCGATTCAGGTCCACCATCCGGCTTCTCAGGGGGGGGAAAGCGGTCTGCCACCAACACTTTTAAACTTTTTTTTCTCCTTAAGTTCCGCCGAAAGAAAAATTAAATAAAAGAGAAAACTCACTTCCATATTTTAAAAAATCCTATGAAGAGTAAGGTAAACTTTACTGTGATCTAAATGAATTATCTCAAACAGGCAACCCCCTTCCCCCCTTACCCTCAAGGAAGGGCTGTTCTGATAATAAACAAGACCCCCCTTCTATCACCCAAAAATGGGTCGTTAGTTGTTCTCTTAATAAACAAACCAACTGTGATGGGGTGCGACAGAAACCTGTAAAATGGGCTTCCTGAGAAAGACTTGTTTGAAACCAGATTGATCATGTGTTTCAAAATTGTTAAAGGTTATCTAACTTCAGGAAGGCAGAAGGGAAGGAACACACCTCCCCCCGCTAGTTGATAAGGAGGGGGGTGTTTTATGAGCTGCGTGCATCGCTATATACAAAAGGTTGTGATTTCTTAAGTGCAGCGGCAACTGTTACTCTATAATAATAATAATAAAAAACTTAAATAATATTTTTTATGATATTCATGGGATGTCTGTGAGATCTCTCATATAGTAGAAAAGAAATGGTTTAAACATGACAGATTATGAGCAGAGTGATTTTATTTTGAAATACAGGCGGATGTCTACAGGTCCTGTGGGGTAGCAGCTGAGTGGCTACGTGTATTTATTCTTTGTAACAAGCGGCAGCTTCAGATGCTTGCTTCTAACATTTTAATGACAGATAAGATACCTGTTGAAAGGAAACAATCTTGTAATGCGCTGGGTTAGAGACTGCAAAAATGAGAAGAAATGTTCATTACGGGATTACCTTAGTAAAGAATGTAGTGACGCACTCCAAAATTCAACTTTAGTTACCGTAGCACACTAACCCCTAACCCTAACCCACACTTCAATATTTACACTCAATGGATTTGTTGCTAATTGGATGAAATTACTAGTCTGAAATAGCAGGAAAGATGTCTGGACCTACACCTGAGATTGGGAGAGGTTGCCGGCCCTCGCCCCAATCTGAGTTGAGAATGGTACCACGTTTTGGACATCTAGCAACAGACGCTTCCATAATGATAAGCTAATTTGTAGAATCTTTATGAAGGAGCAGATAAGCAGAGAGCAAGGAATAGAGATGTGATGTTTTGTTATGGAAATATCAGTTGCTGATTATCTCATTGACAAAATGGTAGGAAGTTAGTGAAGCCAGATGGAGAGAAAAACATTTTGAATTTTGTTTTCCACTAAAAAATGAGACTGAGTTGTTAGAAAGATGAAATAAAAATAATAGATTTTGCTACAGGAAAAATATGTTGTGTTAATCATATTATCTCCATATTATGTCTTTTTTTCTCATTTATTTGGAAGAGATTTCCTGTTTCACTTGAAGTTGGGCATGTTCTCTGTAGGGGATAAATTAATAATCCAAATTGTAGATTTTCATAAAATTCTTGAAAGGGGACAGCTACCAAAGAATTGTTCTACTTGGAAAAGAAAAATTAAAGTTTTAACTGAAGTTTGTAATCAGATGAAGATAAAATAATCATATTATTTCTTACAGATGATCCAAATTGAACTTTGCATGTTTTTGGCATTTGGCCAACAATGAGGAACAGGGGTATGGCGACCTCTAGTGGCGAACTAATTAAAGCATTTCTTACGGACAATTCAATTCTCAAACTGATTAGTTTGTGGACAAGAAGTGTGTCAGACATGAAAAAAAGAAAAGCTTCTCATATACAATTAAGAAACAGCTTTGAGCAAACAAAGGCTGTATTGAAGAAGCTCTATTTGGTAAGAAAAGATAATTTCTCCTAATGGATTTGTAATGTTAACAGTGAAACATTTAGATACACTAACTGTTGCAGAAATGTTGTTTAGAGAAATAATGCCTAGATTTGATATCCACAAATGATCTATAGTGGTAACGGAACACATTTTGTGAATGAAATAATTGATAAAATAGGACAAAGATTATAGATCATTTTTAAGAGACAATTGGATTCTAAAAGCAGATTAAGAAAGGCCATGGATAAGACTAAACAGAATTGGAGATACTGTTTGGTTATGATAAAGTTATATATGAATATAACACCAAGTAATTGAACGGATTTGATGAGACCTTATACCTTCCTACAGTTTGGTATATTAAAATAAGAGGAACAATTACAAACTGATTTATGACTTTATGATAAAAATGTTGCAAATTAAAAAAAAGCAATGGAAGAAAAAGGACAAAATTGGACATTGTCTTTATTTGGTAAACTATACATGCATATAATACCAAATTTGAATATTGGCCTCATTATATTTGAAATAATCTATGGGCGTAGATATAGAATTCCTTAGTTTGATATACTCTCTTCTAAAGAACAATTTGATTAAGATCTTGTGGGTTTTCATGATCAAAATACTGATAAGTACATAAGTTATAAATACAAACTAATCATATGTCAGATGATCCTATATTCCTACAGGAAGAAGTGAGCTGAAAGTAGGTGACCCGATCCTGATTAAAGGCTGTAAACAGAAAATTGGGCATCACCCAGGTGGAAGGGGCCATTCCAGGTATTTTTGACCACACCAATGGCTGTAGAGACTGAGTTGGATACACTTAACCCATTATAAAAAGCAGTGACCATTGCTGGATATAGGGAAAACAGTCTAAGAAAAGTGGTGTTTAAGACTGATTACAAAGGGAGGTGGATACATTATGGTCCACTTGTCTCAACTTCAGTGAAGAGAACCAGGAGATCCACTTTTCGATAGAGGCTGCTTGAAGGGAGAGATAGTAACTATGAAGGTTTTTCTGCTATCTAGTACTTTTATTTTTACAGCTTTTTGGTGGTGTTATTCCATAGGAACTTCAAGACTCACAGAAGAACGACATATAGCACATGAGCATGCTGATTTATTTTCTTGGTTTACTCAGAGAAGGACACACAGAAACCCATTTGAAACTAGTGTATGGTGACAATATGCAAGATATCTAGCAAATAAATAAAACATTATTAACTGTTTTGTTTGTTCTCAGATGCCAAATTCTGTAGGACGCTTACCCAGAAATGTAGAAGCTTTCACTAATCTTAATGATCTGTTTCCAGATGTTATACTCCTCTCCAGGATTTGGACAAATTCTGAGCGTGCAGTACATGAACGAACAGGAAGTTATATGGGTAATAATGTGTATACTTCCATGACAAAAGTAAGGGTAAATTGGAGACTGGTACGACATGGGATTGATCTAAATAGTTAAAGCTGGACCAGTACACTTAAAACCTGACCAAAGATTTATTTGTTTTGAAAATGATAAAAATCTGACCACATTTTCATACCAACCTGGGTACATGGGAAAAATATATAGTATGTGCTCAATTTTTCGTGAATGTGATGGGAACTTTTCCATGGACGACCTGCTGATTCTCTGCGGATTTTGGCTCTGACACAATTACCCTCAAAATGAGAACGGTGGATGTGCTTCTGTTGAGACTTAAAGAGCATTCTTTTCTTGTATTTACAGAGCAGATTTACAGAGCAGATCCGACACAGCAGAAGGAGGAGGCGTGATATTTCAGCCCCTCATGGTCCCATCTAGGCTCCGATATGCCCCCTGAAAACAAATTATGGAGTGATTGAAATAAGGTTCTATTATCTTTTTTCCCATGTACCGGGGTGGGTAAGGTCAGGTTAAAATTGGACACATTAAATTATAGATTCTGTGGTTTTGTTAATTCTTCCCTGGCAGTTCTAAAAGGTATAGCAGCTGAGATCTAGGAATTGAGCTTAACTATAAATATACATGGAGATTAATCTACAATACAGGTGTTTATTAAACTATAATATCTTTCCGTAACAGGCTGCAAATCTAGTCACACTTGTTTAACAGGAGACTTATATAATTGGATGTTTCTGAAACAGTTCTGTTTCAGAAAAAGGAAGGAGATCCTTAGGCACAATGAGAACTTAAATTTCAATTATTTTTTACAAAACAAAGCCTTTCAATATGTCGCTTTAAAAGCATTTCAGATAAATAAATAAAAAACAGCCTTTGTTAAGGTTCAACAGTTTTTTTGGTTAAAAATGTTGAAATGACAGTTTTCTTTTATAAGTATTAGGCTTCATCAGCTCAGAAGATGAATAACAATAGTCGATGATGTGGTAAAATCTTATAAAACTATAGGTTTAATGAACTTAGGCTGTTAGCAGTGTAAATTAATAAAATTAGACTGTGATCCTTTTCTGGGTGTTGAGCTTTAAAGCAGCACATTTTTCTTTTGAGCGGTCTCTCATGCCATCATGCCACAAAACCAGATGATTCCTGTTTTCATCCTGTTTTGACACCTTTGTGCGGTTGGTTGTTTTAGCACACAACCGATTCATCTTACCTTGTGGCATGTTTATGCATTTAGTGTTTGTTTAGAAGTTCTTATTTACATTATAACCCCTACTATATATTTTGAAGAACAATTCTTTATGGTATAGGCTGTTCCTGTTTTGCTCACTTTTGATACAGGATTTTTAGAGTGCACTTTGCGTCAATAATGATTTTTGTGATTTACATACAGAAAAAGCATTAGCTCATTCTACAGATAGACCTAGTTTGTAAGCAGTCTGGATAATAGTTTGATTTTGTGTTAGTGCAGCCGATCAGTGCGGCACTACTTAAAACTGTGAGGTGAGTGAGGGATAAAAACAAAAAAGGACTAATACATAAGAAATGCATCTCAAATTAGATACAATTATGGATAAAGCAAACAGAAAAAGCAAATTAGTTGAAAGCTGTTTTTTTAGGCTTTGTTGACCAGGTGAGAGACCAGCACTCAACCAGACAACAATCTCTCAGGTAATCAGACTAAAGAAATAGGCTGGAGCCAATGCACTCCCACTGAGGAGTCAGGACGAACCTGAGAGGACATCCAGGAGCAGCAAGCCAGAGCGTGTGCAGAACAGCAATGAGCAGACCACACAAACTACTTGAACCCTCTGCTGAGAGGTTTCCAACTTCAGCACACCTGCACCATCAGGTGTCAGGGCAGATTGGAGCGCAGAGCTGCCCAGCTGGGGCAGCAGGGTTCGAAGGAAAAAGAAGCTGAGACCCCTCCCAAAAGGGGCAGAACAATCCTCTGGTCTGCGTGCAGTCCTTAGAGTTTTCAAACTCAAGGCTACTGAAAAGATACACTTTAGCTGCATATAGGTGATGTGCTGGTAACCTCTCACCTTGGGTCATAGAAGAGCGAGCCGGACGACCACAATTCCCGGCCAGAACAAGATGACTTGACTGCTGATCCGAAAAGTTCCCCAGAAGAAGGACTCAAAATTGATATGATTCTATAAGTGTGCTGCCTGACGTTTTTCCTTAAATATAGTGATCTCTTATTTTTAAGAGATCAAAAGAGGGAGATGACGAGAGAGAAATTCTGTTAATGTATGAGGGTTTAATTCTGTAGTGCATGTGGCAACACTTAGAAACAGTGAACAATCAAGAAGAATGTGGTACATCATGTGTTCCTTATGTGAAGAAACTGTGACCATTCTGTGAACTAAGATCTATGTGGGAGGAGTTTCATGCAAACTTGTTTCAATAAAGACTTTGAGCTGACATAGATCTGGGCTCATTTACTAGAACTAAGTCCAGCGAACGATGTCTCGCTGTTAAAATATATAATTGTTGTTTGTTGTTCTTATTGCTCCTTTTTACAGAAATGAACGAGCACGCGGGAAGGTGAAATGAGAGCTCAGAGAGAGCCCAGGGTCATAATTTAAATGTGTGTCTGTTCCTTTAAGAGAGGCTTTAAATTAGAGTAAAAACACCTTCTCAACAGAAGACACGTAAGAATTTGGGAGGGGTCTGAGCCCGTCGTTCATGTTGTCAGGCTACACTATCGGTTGCCATGGGCAACACTGTCAGAGCGACACAGAGACGGAGAATGAAAGACGACTGGAATTACGCATTTAAACGGAGAAATTACGGATAACATTAAGAAGAAATTGAGAAGCAGGCTAAAGAAAATGGTCATTATGTGGAGAAACACACTACCAGCGCCAAGCAGAAACGTAGACCTGACATGACATGGGCCAGAGTGGTGGGACTGGGATGGGGATACAGTCAATGGACGGGATGCTGCTGAGCTGAAAATGGAGAAGTGTAAGAAACGCCAGAGTGGCGCTGAAAAAGTACGGCTCAAAAAGCTGAAATCTCTGGAGGTGGAAGCTGGTAAATGTTTAAGGTTGACAGACTTATGTGGTGCCGGGGTCGCCACCCCAGCAGCAGGTGCTGCTGCGCGAGGAGACGCGCAAGTGGAGACATGCATGGTAAGTAACGTTAGCGTGGGGATGTGACCTGAACAACTGAATACTTGTGACAACATATTAGCCCAGAGTTAAAGGGCTGACTGTTGGTAGTTGCGGTTGATTTTGTTAAATATGCCAAATTGTGATACTTTCGGATATTATTGTTCAGATGATTTAGCTAAGCTAGCTAACAGCTACTATCGGCAGCGGTCTCTGGTTACCATAGCAACAGTAAACATTAAGGGGAGACACTACAGGTGAATGGGGAAAAAAGTTAGCTTCAAGATACCTTCATGAAACTTGACCAACTTAATCCTAGTATTAAAATAAACATCTTTTATGTTAGAAGTTTTGATATATATTTTGTTTAGATATGCAAATTAGGAGTAATCTGGTTAAAAATGTGCTAATTTGCATATATTTGTAAACGTATCATCTCAAAATTGGTGAGAGACAGATTTAATTTTTCTTTAATTTTCTAATCATATATGTTATCAAAAACTTTTTACAGGGGGAAATAAGTTTATTTCATTTCATTAATTCATAAATCACTAAACAGTGTCAGTAGCTCCAAAAAACTCATCTTCGCCCTGTTTTTTTACACAAAATAGCACTTAAAAAAAAATGATGTATTGACAAATTGCTCAGTAATATTCTACCAGCTCATAGCACAGAACAATGGTGGAAAGTTTGGTGTATATAGGTATAACTGATTTCAAGATTATTCGTTTTGAATGTTGGAAAAAACTAATTTTGAGAAAAACGCAATTAAAGATTTGCATTAGATAATTCAATGCAATGTGAAGTGCAAATGACCCTTGAATTCCTCGTTTCGTGTTTGTGATTGGTCATTAATTTAAACAGGCATGCCACTTTTGGACATTTTCCTTTTTATTTTTATTTTTTGGGGGCTTTTTGTTTAGACTGCTTCGCGTTAACAGGCATCAACAGTGAGACAGAAAATAGAACGCCAAATCTGCTGTCTCACCCGCACTAAAATGATAATAGTCGATTTTAGAGGTGTTTCAGAGTTGTAGTTTGTTTTATTCTGAAAGCCAACATGTTAAGGATGTTAAATATCCACAAATCTCAAAATTGACCAGGTCACGAAAATCCATGTTTTTGCCTGTAGTGTCTTGCCTTAACATGAACAAATGTGTCAAGCCACATGTGCTTTATTTGTTGACTGCTATCAAGGAATATGACTCTCATTTGTACTGTAGTATGCATGAAAGGAGATGATGCGAGATTTGTGGACTTTTATGTAGTGTCGGCTGATAATGTAGTGGGCTGGTCTGGACATGAAATGCCAGGGCTGAATTTCTGTCCCAGTCCACCCCTGTGGGGGAGGGATGGGAATGTGGTATGATGTGGGGTTATTTTAATCTGTAAAGCACTTTGTGATGCAATTTTGTATGAAAAGCGCTTTATAAATAAAGTTTGATTTGGTTTGATTATATGACACAAACAACCTCATATGGGCACGAGTGCTCATCACAGCTCAGGGGGATACTGTAGCACACAGAGATCACAGTGTACCAACGGATGCACTTCAGTCCACAGAACTGGTGTTTTTTGTCTCCCAACATAATACTTTCAGTCTACACAACAAATGCTTTTTGTCTGACATCTACAGTCTCCAGGGTCTTAAATGATGTTCACATGTTTTATGTATCCTATCTTAAGGCATGTGCGTGTTCTCAAAAAGACACGTCATGCTCAAAGGCACGGGCACCTTCACAAAAAGGACACCCTGCATGCCTTAAGGCACGAATGTGTTACAATAAAAAGACAATTTGTGCACTGTGTGGCTGACGAACCTAATTTCACCTGTCTGTGGCCTTTTCCAGAATGTTCTCTTCTTTTCACTGTTTGTTCTTAGTACCGTTTACCATTTAATACTCCACATTCACCCCTTTGACCCTGAAAGGGTAATCAAAATCCAATAATAAGCAAAGTTCATATGTATTCCAACTTATCAGGTTATACAGGGTAAATATGGTAGAATAATATAGATTAAACTTAATGGTACTACGTCCTATCAGTGAGGGTAGTCTCACGGGATGTGATCTGCTCTGCAAAATACAGGAACATTTCAAAACACCCTTTTCCTACTAACACAACACAAAATACATAATTTTATTGTGAGTCAGTGATCATGCAATATATTGAGTTACGTGTAAGGAATACATCAAACATAACATATGTTTAAATATCCAGAAATTCTTCACAAAAGTTATTCAAACTTTTAGGCATATCATCATAAGGTAAAACCTATGTAAACCCTTACCCAAGTTCTGTATTTTATTTATTTATTTATTTATTGTATCCTAATTTTCAATCTTGTTTTCTATATGCCCTGTAGCATCCCCTTCCTCTGGTGACATCAACGGCATCCAGCAGCCGTTGGTATTATATTAATCACTTATATAGGGTGATTACCCATTCAAACCAGGGAACCCAGTTTTTTTTACTTATCACTTTATTATCCTACAATGGCAACATTGTGACTATTCTACCAGGCCGATATAACTTTGTTAGTATTACATAAATCAGTTACAGAGATTTGATGACATCTCTTCATGGCATTAGGCAAATCACAATCATCATTTTATCACAATCAATTGTTTTACAGATCATTTTGGCATTTTTGTTTAACATCAATGCTCATCTTAGAACATTAGTTACATTAGTATTTTCTTCAGTCACATAAGAGTATTTTAACCTTGTTTGCTCATCCTTCAGTCTCCTCTGAATTGTATCATCATTATCTTCAATGCTGCTTTAGGATCAGTACAAGAGTAATCAACATGTCATACAGTGTAAATACATGATTTTACAGAGATCGGAGTCCATTCTGCTAATGTTCCCGTTTAGTGTAGTTTAGGGGTGGAACGCTGGACATCAATCACTCTTGGAGGTATAGGTGTGGTCATCGTTGTGCAAAGATTTTTCAAACACTCGCTCTCCCTGTGAATGAGGATGATTACACTGAAGCTGTTGCATTGAGGCCCGCTGCCGCTGGCTAAGCCTTTGCAGTTGGATCCTCAAAAGCCATTTATGAAGTTTTTTAACACGCCAACGTCCTTTTTTCCTGAAATACCTGATCCTTCCAACAAGCTCATCATTAGGGATCCTTCTCGTCAGGGTGATATAATTGCTCCTAGGTAGGGCACCCGCAGCCTCCTCCAGGGACCAATCACAATCATACTGATCCCATGTGGTGGGCAAATATTCATTCAGAATGGCTGCATCCTCAGGTGGAAATCTTAGGGATGCCAGACTTGACAGGTACCTGGGTACAACATTTTCCATGATGTCCTGGCTCCTTGTGTTGAATCCTTGTGTTGTGGGATGGAGCTGCAATGTCTTCTGGTCCTCTCCTGGTACTGTATGCCACGGTTGATTTGACATTGTTGTCATGGTCATGCTGACATCGACCCTTCTTGGCTGTGCAAGGCGAATTTATGGTGCTATAGGTGGCAAGTGATGCAAATCCATCCAGGATGCCTGCTCGCTGTTAACATCAGATACCCAACGGTAGGCTGCTGGACCTGCAGACATTCCTGTTGAAGGAACAGTCAGCTGTGGTGTCACTGCTGCCATTTGTGTCTGGGGAGCCCTCATGGCCTCAGGAGACTGAGAAGTGGCTGGTGCTTTGAGTACATGTTGCAAGTCCCAGTATACCTCCGCCATTGTACAGTGTTAGTGGAGAGCAGACAGAATATTTATATATTTTTATTTAAACTTATCCACGATTAATACCATTAAGTTTGATTAAATGTTAGTCTCTATTTTACTGATTCAGTTAGTCTACTACTGTTAGTATCTCTCCTTACTAGAACATTTGGTTAGTACTACACTACTTGCCAAATTGTAATTTTTTCATTGTTATGTATTTACCTGCTCACATACCTGTTTGGAGAGTGCAAGGTGACCTTTTTTACCTCTAAATTATCACTTTCTAATCAATACTACTGCCGTTTTTCACCTCACCATTCCAGACTGTCACTTGCATTTGGCTTGATGTCATCATGCTTCCAACCATCCTTGAGATCTGCCTGGCATCCAGTTGGATTCGCGGTTCCCCTTTGCTGTTGGCTGCTTTCACCTGTTGAAAGATAAGTCTGTGGATTTGAGTTAAACCCATCAAATAATCCCCCAAATGCTTTTCTAGCTGAGGCAAAGACACCCCCTCCACAGGCCCGCGGAGCTGTGGGAAGGGGAAAGGACGACCACATAACCTCTCGTGAGGCGTTAGATCTGTTAGTCGATTAGTTTGCAATCTCATATGCATCAAGCTAAAGGGAGTGCATCAACCTATGTCAGTTTCCTCCCGCTGTCTGCAATAATCTTGCTAATTTTCGCCTCAAGAGACCCATTAGCACGTTCTACTAAACCCTGTGACTGAGGGTGATATACACATCCATATTTTTGTTTCAATCCTAGAGTCTTAAACATTTCTTCAATGGCATTGTTTACCAAATGAGGGCCATTATCCGATTAAATTGTATCCGGCAACCCAAACCAGGAAAAATACTTCGGTGCACAGAAACCTTGCTGCTGCCTTATAATCCGCCCTTGATATTGGACAGGCTTCGATCTACCTGCTAAATCTACAGACCACCGCAAACATATACCTTTTTTTCTGACTCTTTCAATCATGTCTACATAATCCCACATCAGATACCGAAATGGTCCTTCAGGCACTGGAATATGTGCAATTGGGTGAGTAAATATTTTCCGTACATTATAATGATCTGGTTCATGCATTTTCTTTATTGCAAAGGGTAATAAAGCCAAAGGCAGAACAAAATGTCCATGACTACTTCTCCACAGACCTTCGTGTGGTGTGGCTGTTCTGATCGCCCCCCTTTGGACCTACAGTCTTTTTTCTGCTTCTGGAACTGCATTTTGGGCCTGTATTAGTAATGCTAAATTAGTGATAGGAGTAGCATCTTCTTCATACAGAATTGGACATTAATAAGTTTCAGCAGTTGCATCCTTTTCTGCTTCATCAGCTAGATTATTTCCTCTGGCTACTAAAGAATTGTTAGTCTGATGCGCTGGGGATTTAACAATAGCTAGTTCTTTTGGCAATTGCATGGCTCTAATTAATTCCTCCATGGCTTCCCAATGCACCACTGGTGTACCATCTGCACGGATGAAGCCGTGTTGTTTCCATCTACTGGCATTTATATGGCCCACTCCATACACGTAGGATGAGTCTGTATATACAGTAGCTGTTTTTCTTACAGCCAGCTCACATGCAGCTGTCAAATCTTTTATCTCAGCCAGCTCTGCTGAACATGGGTGATTGCAGTCTGACAAAAGTTCCATTTGACTTTAGCTGAACAATATCGTACCCTGCTTTCAACCCCTTTTCTCTTTTCATACATGATCCATCTACAAACAGAGTTCAGAAGGGATTGGGTGATTGTACAGATTTTCTCTTACCTTCAAAAACTTTTCTGTTTCACTGACACAGTCATGAGGCTGTCCCTCAGTTGGCAACATCATTTTTGTAGCTGGATTTATAGTGGTACATCTGTGTATGGTCAATTCACTTCCTGACAAAATGACCTCATAGCCTGTCAGCCTGTCCTGGGTTACAACTAATCTGGGACTGGTTAGCATTGCATGAAATTGGTGTGAAGTATACAAATTTACTGAGTGACCTAAGGTCAAAACACTGGCTTTTTTATATGCAAATGAAGCAGCTGCCAGACCTTGATGGCAGGGTGGCAGTCCCTCTTCTATGGTGTCCAGTTTGGTGCTATTGTACCCTAAAGGCTGCTTTCCTGTCTTGCACCAACACTGCACATGCATATCCTTTTTTCTCAGCAACATAAAGATGGAAAGACTTGCTATAGTCAGGATTTTCCAAGGCACGGGCTGTCTGCATATCTCTTTTTAAAATTTGAAATGCTTCTTTCTTCTCATTTGTCCACTCCAGCTATTCAGATCGATTCATTTGGCCAGCTGCTCGTATCATGTTCCGTAAGGCAGCTGTTTTAATGGCAAAATCACAAATCCAAGGTCTACTATATCCAGCCATCCCCAGGAAAGACAGCATTTGACTCACAATTTGAGGGTTTGGGGCACCGACTATAGCCTCCACTTGTGAGGGTGCAATTTGCTTCTTACCCCCACATAACTGTCTGCCCAAATATTCCACAGTTTGTGACAAAACTGTAATTTGGTTTTACTGACTTTGTGTCCTCCAGCTGCTAATGCCTTCAGGACCTCAATTGAGTCCCTTTCACACTGCTCCTTGCTCTCTGAGCAGATCAGAATGTCATCAACATACATTAGTGTGGTTGATTGAATATTCAAATGTTTCAAATCAGCAGCTAACACTCTGTTGAAAATAGTTGGAGAATGAACAAAGCCCTGCGGCAGTCTTTGATAGTTATACTGTTGTCCCTGGTACGTAAAAGCAAACAAATTTTGAGAATCAGGATGGACCGGAACGCTGAAAAAAGCTAAACACAAATCAATCACAGTGTACCATTTACTTTCTACTGGAATATTAGTTAATAAGGTATACGGGTCCAGTACTATAGAATTCTCCACTGCTATTTTGCGTTTTTTGGTCGTAAGTCATGAATTAGTCTCTAATCATTTGAGTTGGGTTTCTTAATCGGAAAAATTGGTGTGTTACACACACTTCTTGTCTTTATTAAAACTCCTGCTTTGACTAGTCCCTCAATAGGGGGTTGAATTCCTTCTATTGCATGTTGTTTGAGTGGGTACTGTTTTTGATATGGAAGCTCTTTGCTCCTGGTTTTATTTGGAACTGGAGAGGGGTTGCCCATTTTAATAACCCTGGAAAATTGTTATGCAATTAGGAATTAAGTGTATATTCTCTGTTTAGTGAATGCATCTAGGGTAAAATGACAAGCTTATTGTTCCAGCTTAATGTTATGAGAAAGATATATGTGTCAGGTCACCAGAGAGACAGACGCCAGGGCAGTAAGATAACAGTCTGGCCTTCGGATGAGCTGCTTTATGCGTTGATATAAGACTCGCATGAAGCAGTTCTCTGGAGGCGGGGCGTGAACGTTGGAGAAGACATCTACAGAGATAAACAATGATTGCTGAATACTATTTAAGCGGTTAGTTAGAAAGGTTGGTTAGGGTGATGCACGAGTAACTCTGTCCCCTCCGTGTCTGGCCAGACATGTTTGAATTAAATACTTAAATGCCTTCTTGGACTCAAGTCTTCTTTATAATGGAAACCCTGAGATACTATTTTTTGCCTTACACTTGGCGCCCAACGCAGCCTCAGCGAACGGAATGGACCGGCAAGGACAGGGTCAAGGGAGTTGCTAGCGTCCTGGGAAATGTTCTCCCAGCCTATAACCTCCAGTAGCTGTTTGGGAGATGGAGGCCTTGAAGCGTCTCTGTCGCCCCGGCTGTCGCCTGAGACAGAACCTGGTAAGACTGAGTCCTTTAAATAAATAGTGATTACAGAATTTTATTTGCACTCTCAGGAGGTGAAATATTTGCTAGCGGTTTTGTGTTTATTTACTTACACGCGGTTGATTGATTGATTACTTAATATAATATATATACTTATATATAATTGTATGGTTAATTATTTAATCAAGGTTAAAGAAAGTATTGGGTTTTTGCTCCGGGTTTTACCTGGGAGCACGGCAGTTGGACAAGTGGTCAATTAATTAAATTGATTGATTATTTTCCGACGAGGGTTTTTTTTAAGCTTTTGTTTCACTCAAGGAAACTAGAAAGCGATGGGGGAGACGTCCTTCATTGGAACTGGGTACCCAGGCAGACAATCGGGTCTGTAATCTAGCAACACTTCACCTCCAGACAGTCCAATATGTCGACAGAAAGAAAAAAAGAAAAAAAGAAATAAAAATAAAAGTATTAATGGGCCCTGGGGAGGAATTTGGAGAATCTGAAAGAAAATCTAAAAGTGATGTAATTTCTTTGTGGTTTATTTATGTGGTTTTGTTTATTTCTCTTTTATTTACTCTTGTTTGCTTCTTCCAGAACTGGAGTGTTTGAGCATTAAGATCATTTGTTTGATGGCTTGGTATAATGCAGAATGCCACATACACACACACAGGTATTGTTACACATTCCATTGTAGAACTGCCGATGGGTTTCGCTGAGTTGTCCTGTGTTTTTCTTCAGGCTGGTTGGGACCCCTGCCTTCGGTCCAGAGGCGCCTGGGGAGGGCCACAAGGAGCCCTAGTACCTCCCCCACCCTTGGAATAAGGGGTTTGGCAGCCATAACAAAGGCGGAGGCTGGACTCCGGCCTGAATGCGGCTGACCAGTGGGCAGAGGGGAAAACTCTTGCTCAGATGAGATGAGTTATTTGGGGGCTGTGGTCCCTGGAACATGGCGATTAGCTGGATCGAGGGGGGGCCCTGGGCCGGCCAGCCTGCAGATGACCCAGTGAAATTCAGGCAGGACAAAAATACACACAGCTCAAATGCAATTAAGAAATGCTTGCCGACTGATGTAGCTGTATTTTATCTCTGTGACACCTGCTTATGACACACACACATACTCACTCCCTTAGGAAAGTAAATCTTGTTTTGTTTTTGTTTTGTTTCTGCCAAAGGACCCTTAGAGCGAAAGGGGTCTCGATGGAAGCAGGCCATAATTTCTGATTCTTTCTATTTTCTATGTTGATCTAAATTTTGTTTTGTTATTGTGTTGTAATTTGTAAGGGAAAGTTGATGTGCAACTAAACCAAATTTGTTTGTTTTAGACAGACGGGGTAAAGCAGACAGAGAAACTGCTACGGCCCTGATAAGGTGATGATTCGTCATCCGGTGAGTCTAGTCTTATTAGAGCTTAAAGACTGTGTTGACCACAGTTATCAAGTAAATGGTCAAGAAGTCTTTTCTTTTCTCTCCTAATGCTCTCTGTCAGGAGAGTCCACATTTTATTTTATTTCATTTTGGTTGAAAGTTATTTGATGGAACTGTTATTAGACTAACTACAAGTTTCCTTAGCTGTCGCAGCTTGTGTGCACTAACTTAGAAACGGAAACGTTCCCATTTTACGACTAGAACAAATAGCAAAGTTGATTGGGGCATTTAGGGTAGGTTGTGAATTATACCCTGACTGACTTAAATTTTGACTAAGCTGACTGACAGTGAAAACATATTTTCCTTTCTTTCTGGGACAATTGGGACTGAATTGTTTCCTTGTATTTTGGGGTTTGTTATAAGAAAGTAATAAATCTTAGAACTATGAACATTAACTAAAGTAACTTGGACCTTTACAGCAACACTGCTTAGATTTCTCCACAGCTGTGAAGGACGAATTTTTTATCAGCTTGCAAGGCGCTAATGTAAACAATCGCGAGACTAAAAAATAACAAGACCGTGCTGTGAGCAGCAACAGTAAAACAACATTGTTTAGGCTATAATTTGAACACAACTAAAAAAATAAAACCTTTAGGTTTCTGATGGGTAACATTAAAATAAAGATGACTGGTCCTTAGGCTACTTAGGTCTTAAATAAATGGAAGAAAGGTAAATACTAATCTTATCTGGGGAACATTCAAGCGTCAGAGCAGTTAGTGGGCCTTATTAGACATTTTGCTTGGAAAATTACTGAATTGATCTCAAGCTGTGAAGTATTCTGTGTCTCCTTCCAGGATAAGGGGCAAGAGGTCAGGAAAGGTTTGTTCCTAGAAATCTGATGGTTTTGTCACTCTGGTGGGTAAACACAGGAAGTTATATAAGGGGGTCTTAACATAAGGCACCTGATTTTGTAATTGAAGGGAAGTCGTCTCACTGTTTTAAGTAAATATTAATATACCTAAAATGTTTTTTAGGGGCCTTCAAGTATAACAATACAGTGGTCCTGTGAGTTTGGAATTTTGCTTATGACAACCAAAACAATTTTCAATTTCAACTGAACCAGAATGCCAATCAGGCTGGTTCTCATTCTTTTTTGCTTTTTTTCTAGAATGGACTGACCACTTTGTCCACAGGGGAGGAGTCATGTTCGAGGTTCGACCCAAAAAGGTATGGACAAGTGGCTTGGGAGGTTACCTGTGCGTACCTGAGTTTGGGGGGTACTTATATATTTTGGCTTATTTGGGGCTATGGTGAAGGGAATTCAAATTCTAACATTTTCTCTTAGACCTTACAAGGGAGGCTAAGAAGTGTGATCCCCTGTAGCTGCAAAAACACTCTGGGGACCCGTTTTCTTTAAAATAGTAATAATGAAACGTAATAAGAACATGAAATGTTGGAATTTAATTGCTTGTTTCCAAATGAATGAGCATACTGAATTACTAATGTTGGACACTGTTCAGCCAATTGTTTTACTTTCTTGTAGTAAAAGCAAATCCAACAAACCGTAATTGTCAACAGTGACGTGTCAATTTTCAAACTAAGAAAGCAAATAATATATAATCACTTGGTGTTTATGGGTAAAAATCTAATCCTGAACTATAGATTTCACAGTTAGTTTTGTTGTAGCTCTCTTGGCTTTTATCAAAGCCTAAATTATTTGAGGCCTGTTGTGAGAATTTTTCTGCGTAGCATTTTTTATAAAAGAGGATTTGAATGGCTTAATGTGGAAAATTATGTTGATCATGTTAAAGGTCAAATCTCTGTGTTAACTGAGATATTTATTGTTATGTTGAACCAACATGTGAGAAGCTCAAGGAAACTCTCTGTGTCTTGGGTCACCAATTGTGAGATGTGTCTGCATGCTGACTGAAGGACGTGGAAACACTCCATTATCTTTTCTCATCCTTGTTAAATATTATTTCCAAAATAGGCTTTTTAATGCATTTGACATGCATTTAGTATCAGTGGATTGCTCGGGATCTCAGGATTATAAATATGTCATCGCTCTATCTGAAAAACTAAACGCAACAGATCTAGGAAATTGCAATCTTAACATTAAGTGATCTTGGATAAAAATAGATCAAATAAAACAGAGAATATTCCAATTTAAAGAATAATGAATGATGGATGATTATTATGATCTATATTGGTGCATATGAGTCAGAATTATCTAAACGTGACTCAGTGATTTACTGGAGAATAAATTCCTACATCAGTTTTGAAAACATATTTGCTGGAACAGATTTCCAACAATCATTAATAATGATATTTTTCTGCAAGGTGCAAATATGAATAAACATTCTTTAGTCTATTTGATGTATTATGCTGGTTTTTCCAAAGCAATGCTTCAAATTAATGTGAGAGATGGAAATTACATTTACCTCATCAATTTGAGTATTTTCTAACCTGAATCCAAATTAATTTTATAGCCTATTAAATGGGTGAGCTGTACTCAGTGAGTTACAGCTGTTAGATTTGCGCTAATCAATAAAAGCCTCGGGGGGAAATAATGAACAAAGGTAAATGGTAATATAAAATTTGAACTATTGTAACTGATTAAAACTGGTTCGACCTAAAACTATAACACTCTGTGTTCATGAGATAAGGGGCGGCCGCATTTGGCCCGGGAACCTTAGCTTGGAAACTTTCTTTTAAAATCCTATGTGAAACGATGCAATTCAGCAATAAACTAGATGAATGATGTTTCTATGTTTAACTAATACTTTTGATAAACGTAGCCTACTCCGCAGTAAATAGAAATAACACTGAAAACGCACTGTTAGAATCGGATATATTGAAAACCAACTCCAGTTAATACAGATGCGAGTGGCAGTATGAAAGTGTTTCAGTCTTTTGAGTAATTTACAGAAAACGAATAGAAAACAACGCGGGTAAAAACTCTAAGGTTAATCTTAGCCAGCGAGTTATTAACTACAATGTGGTAAAAATGATCTGAAATAAAGTCCGTTGCAGGTTTAATATGATTCTCTTGTAGCTAATCAGCTAATTGAGCCACAAGCTTCTTTCTTACGACCGATGTGCTGCGATTCTCTGGTTGTAAACAATCACAGATCCCGACACTGATGAAGTGTTAATAGCGCTCTGCGGCTGGAAGTCTACAAATAGGAACTTAAACACTTGTTTAGACGAAAAGTTTAGTCTTGAGTTTTCAGTTACTTCCTGGATGTTAACGAGTCTGGGTTAGTCAAACTGTTTGTTTTTTGCGCAAAACCACTTCCTGTTTCAAACATGAGCTTTCCAAATTAAAATATGGTAATGCTTAACTTCATAAATCATGCTTTTATTTTCCCAAGAAGGGGAACTTCTGCTGTACCGGCAGCAAAGTGACAGATAGAAGCATTTAGATCATAGACCGTACATTTAGATTCACACAAAGGAGGTAGAAATCATAAAACAAATTTAGGATTAGAACATTTAATGGTAAAGAATAAAGCTTTAGCCATACCTCGCCCAAAAATAACTTTTCCTTAATGATAGTAATGTTTAATAAAAATGTTAAATAATAATGACACATTTGGGATACACTAGGCTACCTGTTTCGGCTGCATATGTGAGGGTTGTGTATTTGGTGCAATCTTTAAGCCAACAGGTGTGACCTACACACACAGTGGGGTTTAACTTGGTTTCTATTTTTTTAAATTTAGGTTGCTTCATTAAGACAAATGATGATAAAAATAGATTCAGAATTTCGGTCACTGTTCTAAAGACGGGACAAATGTGGAAAATATTCAGTTAACACCTGTGTGCATTATATGCTATAGATCGCATAAAAACAGGGTGTCAGAATAAAAAATGTGAGACCTAATATCAAACCGCAGTAAATTCTATTCAGTTGTAACACTTTTTGATGTTTGAGGGGGTTTTTGTGTGTTCCTTTTAATAAAAGATTAAATGAGACAGGTGTAACAAGGCTAATTTTAAAATATAAGCTGTCTAAAGTACTGAGTAGCGGTAAAAAGTTGGCAAATAGATAATTACTTCGGTAAAGTATAAAGTATAACTCAAGTCCTACACAGAAACTGCAATGAAGAAACGTGTCTTTCTTAAGCAAGAGTATCAGGTACAGGTAAAAAGGTTATTTGACATCGTTGTTATTAAAATAGAGTGGCATACTCAAATCTGAATGTGCAACTGAGTTAGATAAATTGAAATAGAGATGTTTTACAGTTGTACAGGTTTGAAAATTGTGCATTTAGAATAAATTTTTTTTTTTTTTTCAAGGAGTTAACAGAGAATAAACTGTAACAAACAGATGAGCAAATAACAGCAGCAGAGATATTAATTAGGTAAATAAACTGTGTCCTGAGTAAAACAATTTTCACTAAGGTGGTTGCAAAGATAATCCTTACTGTAACATCAATTAGATTCTGGAAAAGCAGGGTCTGAAGAAGTTGTCTAATTCAATTCAAAATACTTTATTGATCCCAGAGGGAAATGAAGTGTTTTGTAGCTAATGCAAGTAGGACTAAAATTCTTAAATACATTAGGTAACTATGTGGGCAACTTATTAGTTTGTTTTGTTTTTGCAAGGCAAGGCAAGGCAATTTTATTTGTATGGCACACTTTCAACAACAAGGTAATTCAAATATAAGAACCTAATTACAAACCTAAATGATTGGGATATGATCATCTGGGGGTTGAAGATGCCTCAGCAGTGGCAGCAGCAGGATCCACAGGTTCTGAGGTTGTGTCTTATGCATGACCTTTAACCTACTATGTTTCTTTTCTTGACACTGGAGAAGCGGTTGAAGTTATTGTTTCCTTGTTTCTTGATTTTTAAGGCATGTGCAAGACGATGCCTTAAAAAAGGGGGGGAAATGGATTTGATAGTAATTGGAACAGATTTTTATGGGATTATGAAGAGAATTGTAACTTGCAGGTAATTGGGTTTCTTGTGATTCATAACTCTGTCATAAATTAATGAGGGTTTTTACTACCTGGACTTGACGTCTGACTTCATATTCCATTTCGGTTTGGGTTCAGACTTGTAGTACATATTGTGTCTGGGAACTATACACTATACTATACTATAACTATAAGTTTTAATTTGATCTGAAAACCTTCTTTACTTCTTGCTGGGAGTAGTTGATTCTTGGGATTTTTTACTCTCACAAGTTGGAATGGTTGGTTGTTTTTTTCTTGGCATGGATTTAGTACAGAGTGAATTGGAGACATTTACATTAGTTGTAATCTAGCTTCAGTTGATGAGGTTGGCTCATTAACCAGGTTGTGAGTTGTTTAGAATTGCTTTTGCACACAGTTGCATCAGGATGATCTGAAACCATACTCCGAGGGTGTGGGTTCCACTTAATCACTTGTCATAATCATCCTATTCATCTTTTGTGAATTGGCTCAACTATGTTTGAACATCAATGCTCTAATACCTAATTAGCTCAGCTCCCAAGGGTCGCATTTGGAGGTTCTCACTGAAGGACCTTCTGAGGGGTGACCACTCTCTCCTTTCCGGGGACGGACTGATCGGTGGCAACGGGTCACTGGATGCTGGCGGAGGCTGACTTCACGGCAACAGACAACAAACAGCGCAAGGGAGTTTGTTGTATACATTTCAACACCTACTGTTGATGTAATACCCTCTGAAGTGTACTGGAAGATGCTACATAATTTCTCCTTTGTTCTGTGTTTTATCTAGAACATCCTGACCGATGACGAGACCTGTGGATGGCCGCCTCTGGGGCGAGGGGCTGTTGAGATGACATTTTGCCCACAAGAAAATGGCGTAAGAAGACCCCGTGGGTTTTCGCTCTCAATGCACAGGAGTCTCAGCAAAGTCATCTGGAAGGATCTAATATTTGTCACTGTGAGCTAATTCCATGGCCAAGCATGTCTCATGTCTGATTGTAATTTGTGTTTTGAACATTGTCTTTTTTTTTGGATCAACCTACCAACCTTTTAGGGAGATTTGTGATAGCACTTTTGAATTTTCCTTTATATTTATGGTATTATTTAAGTTAATAAAAGCAGGGAATTGTGGTGGAAAATTGTTATGCAATTAGGAATTAAGTGTATATTCTCTGTTTAGTGAATGCATCTAGGGTAAAATGACAAGCTTATTGTTCCAGCTTAATGTTATGAGAAAGATATATGTGTCAGGTCACCAGAGAGACAGACGCTGGGGCAGTAAGATAACAGTCTGGCCTTCGGATGAGCTGCTTTATGCGTTGATATAAGACTCGCATGAAGCAGTTCTCTGGAGGCGGGGCGTGAACGTTGGAGAAGACGTCTACAGAGATAAACAATGATTGCTGAATACTATTTAAGCGGTTAGTTAGAAAGGTTGGTTAGGGTGATGCACGAGTAACTCTGTCCCCTCCGTGTCTGGCCAGACATGTTTGATTTAAATACTTAAACGCCTTCTTGGACTCAAGTCTTCTTTATAATGGAAACCCTGAGATACTATTTTTTGCCATTACACCCTACATCTGTTTTGTGTGCTGACCACACTTGAGGGGGTACCTGTTTTAGTAATTCTTCCTGTTCTTCTGTTAGTGACATTATCATTTCTGTTTTACAGGGCAGCCTCACTTTTTCTGCTATGACCTCGTCGGCATAGTTGAATGTTATTCTAATAAACCGGTTGTTTTGTGATACGTGAATATCTGCACAGTCTGTTGGATTCCTTGTTTGTACAGACAAAGCTTCTTTTATCATGGGCTCTAGATGGTGTGATTCATAACCTTCTGCAATCAATAAGGTTACATGTGGTTCAGAGTTCATATCTTGGAACCAGGCTCTCCATTCATCTGTTAGCTTCACCACTGCTGCTGCTCCTTGTTTTCCCACAATGATGTTGGAGTACTGTACCACGCTTGGAGTTTGATTTACCAGCTTATCCCAGCATTGTTCATAATCTTCCTGCTCTTGCTTTTGATCATATAATAATGTACAGTGAAATAGGAGGACTGGTTTCTTGGCCTTTTCATAGTAGTGAGTTATAAACAAGTTCCAAGTATCCCATTCCTGTTTTAAGAATGATGTAGGTGAGGTCAGTTTCAGCCAGTATACTGAGGCGTCATGTTTTCTTGTCGCCACTTCTTCATGTTCCATTAGAGCCATCATAGTCCTTACATGGTCAGTCATATCAAAGGTAACTCCATCAGGTGTGCAGGTGATTTTAGCTTTTAGGGAGCACAATATGGGACTGCACAGTGGCACAGTTGGTAGCACTGTTCCCTTGCAGCATGAAGGTCCTGGGTTCAAATCCCAGCCTGGGCTTTTTCTTCATGGAGTTTGCATGTTCTCCCTGTGCATGCGTGGGTTCTCTCCGGGTACTCCAGCTTCCTCCCACAGTCCAAAAACATGACTGTTAGGTGAACTGGTTTCTCAAAATTGCCCATAGGTATGGGTGTGTGTGTATAGTTGTTTGTCCTGTGTGTCGCCCTGCGACTGGCGACCTGTCTAGGGTGTACCCCACCTCTCCCTTCATGACAGCTGGAGATTGGCACCAGCCCCCCCCCCCCGCAACCCAGCATAGGAATGACGGGTACAGAAAATGGATGGATGGATGGGAGCACAATATGTCTCTTCCCAGCAGGTTAACTGGAGTATGCTCTGATTATAACAGTGGGGCATAAATTGTTTTTCCATCAATTTCTATCGGAACCGGTTCAGTCAGAGGAATTACTTGTGGTTTCCCAGAGAAGCCGATAGTTCTGATTTTCGATGAGGAGAGGGGAAGGTCGGCTCCATCTTTTCCAATGCATTAAAACGTTGCCCCCGTGCCTAACATGGAGGCAACGTTTTCATAAATTGATGTTGACGGTTATTTACAGTATCATCTATTATGGGTTAATTCTGTGGTTGCGTTGTGATAATTGGTGTGATTAATTCCTCTCCTGACTTCTTTGGGCCTCCCTATTGCCATTGTGCAGCTGGCCCCATCCATGGGCTGTTAGGCTACTGTCCTCTTCTGAAATTACCAGGACAATTTCTTTGTAGATGGCCTGGCATTCCACACTCCCAGCAGAGTATTTCCTGTTGTGTTGTTTGCTGTTGTGTTCTCTCTGGCTATGTTTGGGTTGGAGGAGGTGGTATCTGTGGAGGTCCTCTTCTCCGATTTCCTCTGTATGGCTGTGTTCTTTGATGCATCTTTCTTCTGCCCAGTAGTCTTGTTCCCATGTTTCCTCCCTGATTCAAATGCTCCTGTATGGGAGGGGCAGATGAATTTATGATGCTGGCTGTGGTTGTGAAGGAGCTGTAACTCCTTGTGGTGCAGCCTGAGCTACAGAGATCACCGGGGCCTGAGTTATAGTAGCTTCAGGTCGCTGTGCTCTGCTTCTTCGTTCTTGTCTGGTTCTGTAGAAACCACTGTCACAGGTGCTTGATGTTTAGCCTTATCTTTCTTCTGTTTTGTGATTTCCCCAATCTGGAGCTGTGTTAGCTTTCCAGCCAGCGCTTTACTCTTCTCTTCTTGGGCCTGTTTGCCCTGTATGTTTCCACATAATGTACTAGGTGTTCTGAGAACATAGCCCAGTCCATTTCCATCAGCCCTACAACATCATCCAGTTTCTTTCTTACTTCTTCTGGCATTGCTTTCTTCACCAGCAGGTTCAACAGAGTCTGGTTAGTTTCATTACTAATCCAGGCACTTCCAGTCTCTTCTTTCCACTTTCTTTGGAAATCGTGAAGAAACTTAATTTGACATTCTTCATCTTTTGGAGTTTCTTTCTCCAGCTTAGATTGATCCCTTTTGTTGAATACTTGTGTGGCAAGTGGTACTCTAATAGACTAAGCAAAGTTTGCAGCAACGCCACCCTGGGGGAAGGCCCAGGGAACTAAAATAAGGGCACAGGTTCGAAAGTACTCAAAAAGGAACAAACAGGTTTCTTCCAATCAGTCAATTGTTTTTTAACCTGTCAGGTTAAAACAGAGTGCACCACAAAATTCCCCCTAGGCCTAATGCGAAGACAGATGCCAGAGTGAATAGAGTTCACATAAAATTAAACATAACAAACTGAATAAAAAATACAAACAAACACATCAAACCAAAATATAGCATAAACCAACAATATAAGACAAACCCCCTTTAACCCTGGATCAGCTGTGTATATAGCGTTAGTGGGTAATCAGGCGGTTGCCCTGGCAAATCCAGATCTGCAGTAAGTTTGTTGAAAGGTGAGGTGAAGCAGCTGGAGGACCACATATTCAGCCCGAGAGGCAGAGCCGTCGAGGCCGAACCGCAGACACAGGCAGCCCTTAGTCCGCACCACCCGATCAACGCTGTAAAACAGACAAAACTGGCATAATCCCCAGATCAGTTCGCCCCTCTAAAAAATAGTAAAGTAGACCTACCATTGCCAAGCCGTAGAAGAGAGAACAGCCGTCCCAGAGAAACAATTCTGAGCGGAAAGAGACCACGCCGGCAGGACACATCTGCACTGATTATGTTGGAGCAGCGTGATGCAAATAAAGCCTCCAACCAGCAATCACTATAAAAACATGAGTGGCCATCAACATCGATCTACTCTGGCAATTGAAACAGATTGTACTTACGGTCGATGACCGGCAGATCACAAGACTGGTCCCTCCAGCGCCGAGAACCAGATGCACTGAGCTGTGTGCTGAGGGAACGGGTGTCTGCCCCTTAACAAGGCAGCATACTCCGCCCCACAATCAGTGCCATGCTAGCCACCTGGCCTATTATTGGGATGGGCCACTCCAAGCGTATCCATCCCATCACACTTGATACGCGGAGCAGCCCATATTGTATTTCTGTATTCTCCGAAAGGCTGATGATCATTATTGTTGTTACTGATCACTGCCCTGGTTCCTCGATCTGTCAGGACGTCTGCTGTGGTATGTTTCCCAATAACATGCATTAACAATGCTTTTATGTCTCCCATAGCAAGTATCACTCCAGCAGTGTTTTCTTCTAAGGCTGTGATCCATTGATCCGCCCCTTCTGTTAGCATTGGCAGCCTTTGACTTAGTCCCACCATGTCCATGAAGCTCCAAGGAACATATCTTATAGCTTGTGCAGGTCCCTTCTGCAGCAGAGGGCACATGGAGGCTCCAGGAGTGTCATCATCTTCCTCTTCTGATGTTTCACCTTGACCAGTATTACGGAGGAGCCAATCGGTTTCTTAAATGCATATAGTCAGCCAAACTGCTCATGCTGGGCCTGATGTCTCCTGTGAATCCCACTTCATATCTTTGAGACTTTGATCTTCTCTTTTGTCTCACACAAGGCACGCTGTGAGCCTCTTCCAGCTTGCTTCTTGCACTTCTGTCATGGCTTAATACTCCTCAAACTGCTGAAGAGTGTTTGTTGGGGCCTGAAGTGGTGTCTTAGCCTTTTTATATTCTTTCATGAACTGCTCTAGTCTTTCCATATGCTGCGTGCACCCTTAGATTTTCTCTGGATAATCTTTTATTTGATTCTTGCACCCACTGTAGTTCCTCCCTTTCTATTTCACCCTTTTCGTACTTGGCTATTATCTGTAGACACTTTTCCATTAATCTTGGTCTGTTTACTTCATTTTGCCAGCAATATTTCTCATCTTGGCTCTCTTTCCTTCCTCTCTTCAGCTCTTGGTTTTGTGCATGCAGGCGCCTTTTGTTTGACCTCTGACCCTGGTCCCATTTGCTCACTCTGCCTCAAAGAGGCTGACGCATTACTCTTGCTCTGAGCATCAACGTTTTATGGCAGCCCTTCATTCGATAAATCCTCTGAGTCTGAGAAGTCAAGGTTAATTAGGGGGCCCTTGGAGTCTAAATCCAGGCAAATTAGTTTGTCTTTTTGATATTTGTTGCTTTGTACTTTTGTAGATTTAATTTCGCTCTCTCTGGAGCTTCTTTTTACCGTACTATCCGGTGTTTCTTTATCAAATAATTCTGGCACGACTGTTCCTGCAATCTGTCCCTCCATCAATTTTGCATGTCTCAGCACAAGGGCATAGAATTAGCATGGACAGAAGGGACATGTCCTCACCGATAACCAGCGATTATTGAATTGTCCCCACCAATACTTTGATCTCCTCGAGAAAAGAGAAACAAACCCGACAGAAAGCAAAAAAGAGAAATAAAAATACAGATCTGTCAACGTCTCATTCTAGAGGTGCAGAAAGAGTTTAATTAAGTTCTCTAGGCTACTGGAGTCCTACGTCCCGTAACATATATGGCCAATGTGATAGGCTGTGCCTTTCCCTGCTGTCTGGTGTGACTCTGCAGCTATGTTTGCTTGTTAGCAGCGCGAAAACTGCAAGGAGAACTTTCCAGTCCGCAAGAGGAATCAGGTGCAACGTGGGTGACACGTGTCAAAAGCGAGTAAGGATGGCAGCAAAAAAGAAGAATTTGGACATGAGGAACTATTTTTCAAAGAAACCTGTAAGTCACTTAAAGTCATGTTCGCTAATGAAATGTGTCCATCATATGCTACGCTTTGGCGGACATCATACAGTCTAAAATTCCATGCAATTATGAATTACGTGGTTTGGAAACTAACTGCACAACACGCTGCCCACTATTAGTTATGTTACACCATCTAAGGGTGGCACAGGTCTGTGCACGCTTCCCCCAGTGAGCAAGGTGCGCATGCACTGTGTGATTTCTGTCATACTTTTTAGCTCATTTTCCAGTCATGCAACAATTCTTGCAATCAGTTCGTCTTCAAAGCTGTATAAAAATAAATATTGTTTCCCCTATAGTTTCTGCTTGTATATCTAATTTCCCTCACATATGTTTTAAATACAAAATAATTGCAGTAAAAGTATACAGTTTACTGTTGTAGAGTCCTGCACTGGTCCAATTTTACCAACCCACATGCATTAAGATGATTTTTTTAACCCGACACTTTACCCACAGTTATCTCCAGATCAAATCCCGACCCAACCCGCCCGTTGATTTAAAACTGCCATTGGTTTGTGTCCGCCGCAGCTACGCGCTCCAATCCCTCCGTAACTCTCCATTGTGCTGTCAGCTGAGGTCTCATTCAGCAATGCTTTGAATATGTGTCCAGGTCTGAGATAATAATCAGTCAGATGCTCTCATAGGAAGACTTTTTTGATTGACTCAGCTACCTGAACTCTGTGCGTAAAGTTGTAAATGTCTGCGTGTCTGCAACAAGTGGTCAGCGATGTGAATTGTAAACTGCTTGTGTTTAGAAAACAAAAAAACAAAAACGGAAAATAACGTGACCCCGTATTACAATAAATTATTTTTCTTTTTATTTCTCTGGAATCTTGCACAGCTGATACTTATTTTATGCAGAACTGTAGTGAAGTTACAGTTGAATTTTCTGCGCACAGAACCGCGAGGGTTGCAAGGGAAATGCGTTTGTTGCGAATTCTTCTTCTAGAGCGAACATATTAATGGAGCCAACATTATTCTTTGTGGTACGATGTGGATAAACATTATCTTTTCGAGACAACAGTATAATGATAGTTTTCAGCATTGTTTGAAAAACAAAATAAAACACAATGGGCTTTCAAATTTTACACCCATTATTAGACCACAGTATATATTATAATAAAAAATCAGAAGGACAAATACCTATATATGAATGATTATTTATTGTCACCACCAATCTTCAAACCACACTCATATTTATGGTTATTGTCCCCACCAATTTTAAAAACAAACCTTCGCCCTTGTCTCAGCGGATATTGTCCTGCTGTTTTCTCATTTCGGTTGTAAGGGGGAGGTCTTTCTACGTTTTCCTTGCATTTTTCTGTCTTTACTACCATAAATTTCTGCGTTCCCTCCATCCTGAAATACTGCAATACCTCTCTTTGCTAGTCACGTTTAATCTTTTCCTTCAAATGTTTCCTGTCAGTATTTTTGTCCATCTCCTGTAAAATGGACTCTACATGATCACAGGTCTCTGGGTAAAAGCTGCCATTTAAGGGCCATCGTCTTCCTTTAGTAGTCATTTTATGCCATTTCCTCATGCAAAGTTTTATTTTCCTTTTTTGCATTGGGTGATTCAAAACTGTTTCTACTGGAGTTAAAACTTCACTTTGATTTCCTAAGTTGTTTCCTATCTCCTTACCTAGGGTTTTGGCTAGCTACAGCAGACCTCGTTCTGGCAGCAATTTTTATCTTAGTTATTATTAAATTGTTTTATCAACCAAATTATTATTATTATTATTATTATTATTATTATTATTATTAATTATTATTATTATTATTATTATTATTATTATTATTATTATTATTATTATTATTATTATTATTATTATTATTATTTCACTTTCTCAGTATTTAGACTCTTTGTTTCTTTTGGGGTAAAATACCTTGTAATATTGTTCTAATTTGCAGGCTGTTATATTCTCCAAAAAATTTTTTTTTTCTCTCAACTTTATTAATCCTTCTAGATATGGTGTTCTTCAGCCAAATTCCAGATATTGTTATCCCTTCTTTTATTAATTATTACTATTTTCTTTTTCTTCTTTCAACCCTATCAATTATTAATTTTGTTTATTAATGTTGTTATCCTTGCTAATTATTCTTAATATTATGATTGCTGTTATTTAGTAATTGTATTACTTCCTCCTACACACTTCTAGTTAAACATACACAGATTATCTTTTCACCTTCAGGGTTTGTACCAGTTTTCATGCAGCTCACACTTTTATACAATATAATACAGTATTTACAATTTAAGTGTTGTACAGTATTTACAAGGCCTTTTCTTTTTTTCTGTTTTCTTTTACTTTCTTCTAGGGGCTCCTTTAAAACAACCCTATTTCCATATAGGCCTCATTTGGCCTTTTCAAGACCCAGATTATGCCTGAGAGGGCAACGTAACCTTTGTTTTGGATCTGGGACGAATTCTGTTTGGCCTCCGTGTTTCCCGATTGCTCCTGGGTGGGCCACCAATTCTTTTTTTGGATCCAGGCCGGGTTATTCTCTAGTCCGGATCACTCCTGAGAGAGCGCAGTGACACATAATCGGACCCTAACCCCTTCACCCCCAATGCCGCTAGGTTGATACAGAGCTCACTTTATCTGCACACTTTAATCTTTATCTCAGAACCGTAAATATCCTCTTCACAATAAACTATGTTGCACTCCCTTCACACTCAAAATTCTAAATCACCCCTATTCCCCTGTATCAACCACTGACTGGTTGAATGAAATCAAATCAAACTTTATTTATAAAGCGCTTTTCATACCAGAAGTTGCATCACAAAGTACTTTACAGATTAAAATGAACCCACATAAAACTACATTCCCATCCCTCCCCCACAGATTTAAAAGCATGGTCACAGTTGTACCCCCTCCCCCCAACCCATCTCCCATGCACACACACAGTTAAAAGCAACAGTAAAAAAGGACATTGGGCCGAGTGCAGATGAACCATGCAAGGAAAAGCCATCAGGGGTTAAAGCATTGAAGCATTGAAGCATTAATCAACTGAGATCTTTCCCCTTTCACAACTTTAGCATGTTTTACTAAATACCAAATTATTACTGCCCCACAAACTAAGCACATCCCCAGCCACATAACAATTAGTAAATTAAACAAAACTTTCTGTAACACATCCATTTCTTAACAATAACACATTATCTGCTCTTTCCTCACTCATACGCTTTACCATGCAGCACTCGAACATAAATCATTAAGCAAAATACCCCTTAACATTAAGCAGATTATTTACAGCACATGCAAACAAAGCACATTTAATATGACAACATATATAAATAAACATCAATATCCTTGACCTCAAATGCCTTTAAACTCACTTTTACAAGGAAATCAATTATTTATCTTCATTTACTTAATTGTACTGTTGACTAGGTTCTTTTGGCATAAGAGTGTCAAATTACCTGAGAGCTGGTCTGGAGGAGTCTGAAGCCTCACTCAGAATTTTACACAAATAGGAATTTTATAATAATATTTATTCGAATAAGAAATTTACTCTCACCTGGTATTGAAAATGTGAATAATTCATTTAAATGCAATAAGAAAACATGCAGGTTACCATGAACCTAACTGCTAGTTAGAACAGAGTGCTGTGTTTACACAAGCATATAAAGGTTTAAATGTAGAAATGCAGGTTCTGGAAAAATTTGGATAGTTAATTTAAATGCAATTTGAAAAATAAGTTTAAAATGTAGTAATGAAATCAACTGTAGGTTAGCTCAGTGCTCCTGTGTTTTGCACAAAGCCCCCTGATGTAAGTTGCAGCTTCTGAGCATCAGCATGCAGAAAACTTTGATTAAAGCCCACTGTTTAAGCTGAATTAAACATCCAAAACCACATAATGCAGCATCAAAATCACCTGAAAATGATCTATGTAGCCTAATTGAGCTTCAAAGGCAAGAGAGGACATTTATAAGAGTTATCTACACCTTTAAGGTTTGGAATAATAAATCCAAAAATGTCACAATCTGTGTTACTTGTGTATGTATGTAGAACAATTATGTCCACTCAACGTCCCTCACACGGGCAGCACCAAAGTTGTGACACAGAGTGAGCGAGTTTTTGTCTGGTTTACATGACCATCAATAACTATTATCAATAATTTAATATTAATATAACTATTGATGAGGTTCAAGTTTAATTTGTTTATTAAAGATAAACAAATTAAAACAAACAAAACCAACCTCTAACTAGAGATACTTCTGTTTAGAAGACCAGACATCCAGTCTCTTCTTGAAGGTGTAAATTCACACTCTGTAGAAAATAATTGTACCCTTACATATAATTTAAACACAGACCACTTCTCTTTAAGCTAAGGGGAATTGATTAAGAAAATAGATCAACCTAACAGCCAAAACATTTCATCAATAATTCCCATCTATTCTAAAGCATGCAACTAACTACTACAGATCTTAGAAAACAATAATATGTGAAAATTAAACACAATTAACATTAAATGGATCAGGGAGAAACAGACAGCTCAGGCTTTGTTCAGGGAGGGAGGTGGCCCTCACTCCAGGGTGGCTCACTATCTTGTCACAGATAGTGTAAGGAGACAAAGGGTCATAAAACTACTCTGTCCCAAGATGGAGAACAGCACATGGGGTGTAAGGAGACAAAGGGCCATAAAACTAGTTTTGGCTAAATGGAGGCCACAGCTTTAACTAACAGGCAAAGGAACAATGAGGTTAACCTTTCAGCTAACAGACCAGCTATAGCAGGTCGGACCAAGCCCGACTCTGCCGACCAGGTGATCATAGAGCATGAAAGAGCTAGGAAAAGAGAGAAAGAAAGAAGGCGTGGGATTTGCTCAGGATTAAAAAAACAGTTTCAAACACACTAAAAACAGCTGAAATGTATGCGTGCAGCGACGCTAAATGAGCCAACAGGTTCAGAGCTTAAAAAACCCCACCTTAAACCAACAATGAACGAATTCTAACTCGTTAAAAACTCTTTCTTTGCTTATCGGCCCAGACACCAGATTAGCATAAATGAACCGGTTCAGTCCTACTTTGTTTTGAGGGAGGTCCGGTCCACGAGGAGGAGAGCAAAATGTGTCCGTAGTTGAGCAAGAAAAGGAAGAGTTAGAAAACCTGCGCAAGATTTTGGGGCTGTGTGTCCCAACTGAAGGCTGGATGGCTTGCAGGTCCACGTCGTCATCTAGCTCTGTTTTCAGTCCATCTAGGAAAAATGGGTTCCAGTCGTCCAACAGTCTGTTCAGTTCATTTGACGAAAATTGATTCCCAACACTATAAATTATGATGAAATGGACACACCTGTTATTTGACACAACCTCATATGGGCATGAGTACTCATCCCAGCTGTCAGCTCAGGTGGATATTGTAGCACACAGAGATCACAGTGTACCAACGAATGCACTTCAGTCCATAGAACTGGTGTTTTTTGTCTCCCAACATATTACTTCAGTCTACACAACAAATGTTTTTTGTCTGAAATCTACGGTCTCCAGGGTCTTAAAGGATTTTCAAATTTTTTATGTTCCCTATCTTAAGGCATGTGTGTGTTCTCAAAAAGACAGTCTACAAGGCACGGGCAAGAAAGGCACTCTGCTTGTTCAAACGCATGGGCACGTTCACAAAAAGGACACCCTGTATGCCTTAAGGCACGAATGTGTATACAATAAAAAGACAATTTGTGCACTGTGTGGCTGACAAACAGAATTCCACCTGTCTGTGGCCTTTTCCAGAATGTTCTCTCCTTTTCACTGTTTCTTCTTAGTACCCTTTACCATTTAATACTCTACAGCAACCACTGCTGCATTCATTAAACCAGGAACAATACAATCCCACCACTAGGAAGCCCCAATAAATGCCCAAATCGATTGTCTGCTGCGATTATTTGGTAGGAGGGCCATCTGAAACACACACACAGCATACAGGTTACCATACATAATGTCATCAACATTTAATTCAATGTAAGCTGGTCTTATTTCGTATTTATAGACCACCATAGCAGGCTAACATTACCATTAGTTTGGCCTCACACGTCGTGTAGCTTTTATCCTGTGTTCAATTTTATACCTTCAAACTCATCTGCCTTATTTGTCTCGGCTCTGTCTTCTCAAACTCCCAGACAGTCGTTGCAGATGGCCGTTTGTACTCAGCCCGGTTCTGCTGGAGGTTTCTTCCTGTTAAAGTGGAGTTTTTCCTCTCCACTGTCGCTACATGATTGCTCAGTATGAGGGATTGCTGAGGGATTGCTGTGGTTTAAGTCTGCATCAACAGGTAGCAACTGCTAGTCAATGATTTGATGCAATCTGCTGGGATTCCTTTAATAGAAAACTAGCTAAAACCTTAAACTGATTGGAATGTTTGTATGATTGCATTGAAAGGAGTTTTCCTGTAAAGTGCCTTGAGATTACATCTGTTGTGAATCGGCGTTATATAAATAAACTGAATTGAACTGAATTAAATCTTGCCACCTGCATTCATTTCTGAATCTTCTTTATGGAGTCTGACAAAAAAAACACAGACTGAGCAGAATAATAAACATCAGTTCCATGTCCTCCATTGTTGTGTTGTTGTGTTTGTGTCGCATAAATATCACGTTGTGTGACTTTTAAGACTCTGGGGGCCGCCCTGCTATGATGACCCCAAGCACTAGAGATGTTACTCAATTGTAATGGGAAACTGCCCAAACCGTGTAGAGAAGAGCCAAGTCGAGCTATGCTGTAACTGTATAGTGGAAAAGTGGCTAAACAGCTGCATTCCTGGTAAGAATCAGAATCAGAATCAGAAAGGGTTAATTGCCAAATGTTGGGTAGATTTACAACATCAGGAAATTGCTGCGGTACTTTGTGCAAACATTCGAGAACAAACAGACAAACACTTAAATAAAAATAAAAATATATTATGCTAAACAGACTGATATATACATGAGTGCAGGTAACGATCGGTGCAAATCAGACAGGTGCAAAAAAACAACACAATATGGGTAATGTAACTGTGCGGGTTGTGGGAACAGTCTTAGGGTTATTGTTCATGAGTCCAACAGCAGAGGGGAAGAAACTGTTCTTATGGCGAGAGGTTCTGGTCCGAATGGACCGGAGCCTCCTGCCCAAGGGGAGCAGGTCAAACAGTCTGTGTCCAGAGTGAGAAGGGTCAGAAGGGTCCGACCTGCACGCCCAAGTGTCCTGGAGGTGTACAGGTGAAATTCTGAAGACAGCTGTTTTTATTTCATTCGTTTCATTTTAATGCTTTAATGTCCTTATGTTCTCGTTGTTTTTTTCTGTTTTTATTCTTGTTTTATTGCTGCTTTTATTGTATCCCCTACTCACCCAAAATGTACATTGAATTGCCTTGTTGCTGAAAGTGTGCTATAAAAGCAAATTTTGTATCATTTTTCTTCCACAATATGGTATTGAGATAGTTTGTTGATCGGTCATATATAATTTTGATCATGCTTGCTCAGTATGAGGGATTGCTGAAGGATTGCTGTGGTTGGAAAGTCTGCATCAACGGGGCCCAACCTCACAGCAATGACTGACGCAATCTGCTGGGATTCCTTAAATAGGAAACTTTTTAACTGATTGGAATGTTTGTATAAATGTATTGAAATGACTTCTTGTTAAGTGCCTTGAGATGACATCTGTTGTGAATTGGCGCTATATAAATACACTGAATTGAATTGAATCATACCTGGCTCCAAACAATGTTTAATGGTCTTATGTGGTGGCATCACAGCCGTGAAACCAGTTCTTGTAAGTGTGGCCGAGGTAATTCCGTGTTGCTCTTTATCATCCTAGAAATGCTTCAGCGTGATTGGTAACTGAATTATTTAGAAAAAAATAATTGTAATCTTTGCTGTGTTCTTTCAGCTGTTTTTAGCATTCTTCAAAGGGTGAAGCATAACCCTGTGTGGGGAGCCTGATTCTGTAACAATTCCACTGTTAAGCTGGGAATATGTCAAAAACATGCACACATGACATACAAGACCCAATCCTTAAAAAAAAGGTCTTTACGGTAAGTTCTACCAACTTGAGCTGGTTTTAATGTTGTGGAATAGTGTAGACCTTTGAGCTGTCTGTCCAAATATCAGTTTACACGTACAGGCTGATTAGTCTGTGCCCTTGAAAACCTGTCCAGCTGCTTCCAGATGGCGTCTCTGTAATGCTGCAGGCGGCTCTGGAACACAGACAACTTGGCAGCACTTCCAGAATATGTCCAAATAGAATAGGTGCATTACTGTGGAAGAGATTCTGGTTATTTTAGGATTTGTGGAAAATCATATATCTTAGCTATCATGCTGAGACAGAAAACATTTTTCTTAGTTTGTTGTCATTTTTAGTTGAGTGATGCAAATTGACAGCCATAATACTGGACTTAAATGCATGCATATAGTGTGGGGAAAGAGTGTATTTGGCACCCACCGATTTGTGCAAGTTGTCCCACTTAATAAGAAGATGAGAGAGGGTTATAATTTTCATCATAGGTACATTTCGAATGTAAGAGACAGAATGTAAAAGACAAATCCAAGAAAATCACATTGTATGATTTTTAAATAATGTACACACGTGCTCAAATTTGTTGGTACCCTTACAGCTCATTGAAATAATGCTGCATTACTCCTGAAAAGTGATGAAATTGAAAGCTATTTTATCATGTATACTTGCATGCCTTTGGTATGTCATAGAATAAAGCAAAGAAGCTGTGAAAAGAGTTGAATTATTGCTTATTCTACAAAGATATTCTAAAATGGCCTGGACACATTTGTTGGTACCCCTTAGAAAAGATAATAAATAACTGGATCATAGTGATATTTCAAACTAAATAGTTACTTTAATTAGTATCACACATGTTTCCAATCTTGTAATCAGTCATTCAGCCTATTTAAATGGAGAAAAGTAGTCACTGTGCTGTTTGGTATCATTGTGTGCACCACACTGAACATGGACCAGAGAAAGCAAAGGAGAGAGTTGTCTGAGGAGATCAGAAAGAAAGTAATTGACAAGCATGGTAAAGGTAAAGGCTACAAGACCATCTCCAAGCAGCTTGATGTTTCTGTGACAACAGTTGCAAATATTATTAAGAAGTTTAAGGTCCATGGAACTGTAGCCAACCTCCCTGGGCGCGGCCGCAAGAGGAAAATCGACCCCAGAATGAACAGAAGGATAGTGCGAATGGTTAGAAAAAGAACCAAGAATAACTGCCAAAGAGATCCAAGCTGAACTCCAAGGTGAAGGTACGTCTGTTTCTGATCGCACAATCCGTCGCTGTTTAAGCGAAAGTGGGCTCCATGGAAGAAGACCCAGGAGGACTCCACTTTTGAAAGAAAAACATAAAAAAGCCAGACTGGAATTTGCTAAAATGCATATTGACAAGCCACAATCCTTCTGGGAGAATGTCCTTTGGACAGATGAGTCAAAACTGGAGCTTTTTGGCAAGTCACATCAGCTCTATGTTCACAGACGAAAAAATGAAGCTTTCAAAGAAAAGAACACCATACCGACAGTGAAACATGGAGGAGGCTCGGTTATGATTTGGGGCTGCTTTGTTGCGCCTGGCACAGGGTGCCTTGAATCTGTGCAGGGCACAATGAAATCTCAAGACTATCAAGGCATTCTGGAGCGAAACGTACTGCCCAGTGTCAGAAAGCTCGGTCTCAGTCGCAGGTCATGGGTCCTCCAACAGGATAATGACCCAAAACACACAGCTAAAAGCACCCAAGACTGGATACGAACAAAACATTGGACTATTCTGAAGTGGCCTTCTATGAGTCCTGGTCTGAATCCTATCGAACATCTATGGAAAGAGCTGAAACTTGCAGTCTGGAGAAGGCACCCATCAAACCTGAGACAGATGGAGCAGTTTGCTCAGGAAGAGTGGGCCAAACTACCTGTTAACAAGTGCAGAAGTCTCATTGAGAGCTACAGAAAACGTTTGATTGCAGTGATTGCCTCTAAAGGTTGTGCAACAAAATATTAGGTTAGGGGTCCCATCATTTTTGTCCATGCCATTTTCATTTGTTTTCTTATTTACAATATTATGTTGAATGAAACATCAAAAGCAAAGTCTGATTTCTATTAAATATGTAATAAACAATTGTGGATGCCAATTACTTTTGTCAGTTTCAAATTATTTCAGAGAAAATTGTGCATTCTTCATTTTTTGTGGAGGGGTACCAACAAAT